>OY829529.1:7362395-7962395 GCA_963691665.1 Clepsis dumicolana
CCAACCGATGTACCAGTTTTTAGAAAAAATATTGATGTTGGTTCCATCAGTTAAATTTCAAAAATATCGCGAAAATGATGAAATACTAAGCCCGCATGAAGCTGAGAACAATTCAATTATCATATTTGATGATGTTGCATGCGAAAATCAAAATAATATAAGGGATTACTTTGCAATGGGAAGGCATAAAAATATTGACAGCTTCTACTTAAATCAAACTTACAGTAAAATACCTAAACAATTAATAAGGGACAATGCTAACTTAATCATCCTTTTTAAACAAGATGAAGTTAATTTACGTCATGTTTATGACGAGCACGTTGGAACTGATATGTCTTGGTCACAGTTTCGGGAAATGTGTGCAAAAATATGGAGCGTACCTTTTAGCTACTTGGTTGTAAACAAGGACTGTGCTAGAAATTCAGGATGTTATAGAATGGGATTTGATACATTTATCGTTTTGGATTAACCGTGTTACTTAACCAGTTTCATTTTCAAGAAACTTTTATTGCATCATGGGAATCCATCGAGATCAGACATGAATCATAAAATAAACACCGAGAAAACTTTAAAAGAAAAAGTACTTCAGTCTGCCGATGCTGTCAAAAAGAAGGTTAAACTACTTCGTGATATGAAAAATAACAACAATATGATTTTGGAATCAGTCTTTAAACCAATAACAGACCCGCTTAATGAAATGGTTAAAAGTAACGACAATAAATACTATAACACTAATGAAACCGATTTTGATGAAGACATATTTAAGTGGCAAAAGGCGCCAAAAACATTAAAATTTAGTCCTAATGAAGGGAAGAGAAGTAGTATTAATAATCAAACAATCGTACGAAATTTTTCCGAAACGACTTCAAATAATGATGATGAGGTATCAAATAGAGACGAAAACAGACAAGATGGTGATGATGACATGTTATGTGAAAGTGACAACAATGATGTCTTGGAATCAACAAATGATACTTCATTTAAGACTACCGGTTCATATGCATCTCCTCGCGAAGACCCTGCATGGCAAAAACAATACAACACCGACTTGGACATTCCTTTTGGCATACGAACAGAACGCGATAAGCTTATGTTAGGATCTTGTTTAGTTTCCGTTAGTGGCGAAAAACTCAAAGTAAATGGACGTACTTACAATTTAACACCAGGTTTATATGATTTGTTATTTAAGAAGTTGCCTGATTTAGGTATCATAACTGAAGACGATAAACGTTATTATAAAATGTTGCTACTAGAAACGAATGTCCATAGACGAGATTTTGATCCCAATAAACCAATAAAAAGTAACAAAGGTCAGAAATATTTATACATTATAAAACCGCTTTTCAAATTATCGAAACAACGTTCAATAAGCGAAGATTTATGTACTTACGGCAAAGGACTACCAACAATGAAAAAAGTTAAAAGAGATGTTTCATATGTCTATTGGGATAATCCAAACGAATTAGTTGAAAGATTGAAATTACTCATTGCTTCCCGTGATGCCGGTAACACAGGATTAGACAATGAAATAATATCAATTGTAGAAGAACTTCGTGAAGCGGGCTTGGTTAATCAATGATATATAAAACTGGTATTTTACTTTTACCATCAGTCGAAGCCGGAAATTTGATGATACATAAGTGCATAAAAATAAGAAGTGAAAATGAACATAGACAAATTCGGTCATCATGTTCATAAACGTTTGCGTGTATGTGAAGTTTTTGAACTTAACAATAAAACTTTGCTGCGTTCTGATGATGGCGATTTCGATCTACAATCATCGCGATTAAAGGGGGTAGCGGATCCTTTGACACCCAATGATGCAGCTAATAAGCAATATGTCGATCAGCTCGTCCAGGACACTTACGAGAAGAAGCATCTAGATTCTTTATTTAAAACTATAAATTCTCAAATTCATCAGCTTGCAAATCAGTTGAAAATAAACTTTTATACAAAAAGGGACATAGACAATATTTTAAGTAATTTCAAAGATGACAAAAGAACAAGTCGTGAATGAAATCCATAGATCGGCCCGAAAAAATTTCAAGCGTCGCGCAGTTATATTAAAAGGAATTGATGATTTGTGGCAAGCAGATTTAATTGACTTACAGAATTTACATACTGTAAATAAGGGATATAAATACATTTTAGTTGTTATTGATACATTTTCAAAGTACACGTGGTGTATTCCTACGAAATCTAAAACTAAAACAGAAGTAAAAAATGCATTTGAACTAATTATCAAGTCGACCAAACGAATACCTAGAAACTTACAGACAGACTTTGGAAAAGAATTTTACAATGATCAATTCGATTGTTATGTGAAATCCTTAAAAATAAATCATTATTCCACGTATTCAGTTAAAAAGGCGTCTATTGTTGAAAGGGTAATAAAAACGCTCAAGAACAAACTTTACAAATATTTCAGTTTCATCGGGAACTACAAATGGCTTGGAAAACCTTTCGATGAGATAGTTCAATCTTATAATCAAACTGTGCATAGCACAACAAAATTTAGCCCAAATGAGGTGAATTTTAATAATGAAGCCGAAGTAAAGAAAAACATAGATAAATCACAATCCAATCGGCGTTTTAAATTAAATATTTTTAATGTAGGAGATCATGTGCGTATAAGCAAGTACAAAAGCGTCTTTCATAAAGGTTATACGCCTAATTGGTCAACTGAGCTATTTACTATTAAAAAGGTGAATCACACTCGTCCTGTTACTTACCATATTGAAGACCAACGAAAAAACTCAATACTCGGTACATTTTATGAACAAGAACTGCAAAAAACTAAGTATCCAGACGTTTACCTCATCGAAAAGGTAATCAAAAAAAGAGGGAAAAAATTGTATGTTAAGTGGTTAGGACTTAACGATAGCGAAAACAGCTGGATCGACAGAAATGCCATTGTATAAATATATTTAAAAACTTTCTCGCGCTAAGTCATTAACTTTTGGGATATGAAAGGAAGAGGACTTCTAAACAGTATTATTAATCACTTACCGTTTGAACTGCACTTACCTGGCTACAATTATTGCGGACCAGGCACAAAATTGCATAAGCGATTGCAAAGAGGTGATAAAGGAGTTAATGAATTGGACAACGCGTGTATGCAACACGATATAGCATACGATAAATATTCTGACCTAACAGACCGACATCGTGCAGATTTTGAACTCTATAAAATGGCTAAACAAAGATTGAAGTCAAAAGGTGTTGGAAAAGGAGAAAAACTTGCGTCTTGGATAGTTAGCAAAGTGATGAAATCTAAAATGAAAGCTGGTGCAGGGATAAAATCATTTAAGCATTTTGTTTCTAAGATACGTACCGAATTGAAAAAAAACAAATCTAAAAAAGAAGGCACTGCAGTCAGTCGAGCTTTTGCTGCAGCGAGTAAAGTATTTCTTAATAACAATACGAGTAAAATGAGAGTTCCTCGATTAATACCGATTCCTAAAACTGGAGGTATATTGCCACTAATACCTATTTTCGCGGGACTTTCTGCGTTAGGGTCATTGGCAGGAGGAGCTGCTGGGATCGCTAAAGCTGTTGGTGACTACAAAGCTGCAAAAAAGAGCTTATCCGAATCAGAACGTCATAATAAAATGATGGAATCTATTGCATTAGGTAAAGGGTTGTACATTAAACAGTATAGAAATGGAAAGGGTTTGTGTTTAAAACGATTAAAAAACTAAATAAAAGGCTACCCAGACGTGCTCTTACAAATGTTGATATTTTAAAACATTCAACAGATATTCCTTATTTTCGTGGTGTTTACATGAGAGACAAATTGCCAAACCGTCCAAAAAGAGTAGAATGTGCAATCGTAAATTTAGATAGTTCTAAAAACCAAGGGACTCACTGGGTAGCCTATGTCAAAGATAATAATCATTGTGAATATTTTAATAGTTATGGTGATCTTCAACCGCCGCTAGAATTAATAAAATATTTGAAAAATTATAATATTTCATACAATTATAATATTTATCAAAAATTCGATACTGTTAATTGCGGACATTTATGTTTAAAATATTTAAAAAAATATTGGAATAACCGTTTAAATATCTCTGAACAATAAATAGCTTCTCATTCTCACGATGTCTTTCACTTTGTCCATAACGGGATCCTCCTCTACCCTGATTACGAATCACTCGCCAGCTCTTCAACTAGATGGTGAATATGAATGCGGGTTGCTATACTTGTCGACATTTAACTCGATACCTAATATTGACAACCGAAATAATAAGTTTTATTATGGTGATAACGAAGTAGTAGAAATTCCTGAAGGGTCATATGAACTTCAAGATCTTGATGATTATCTTAAAAGACATCTCCAAGGTTGCACCTTTACACTGACATGCAATAATAATACGCTAAAAACATCTATATTGTGTTCCAAAAACGTCTATTTTAAAAAACCAAATTCGATTGGTAAGTTACTTGGTTTTGGAGAAGAAACAGTTCAGGCGAATATATTAACTGAGTCCCCTTTTCCCGTGTCCATTCTGTCTACAACTATAGTACGAGTTGAATGTGACATCGTGAGCGGGTCATTTATAAACGGAAAACCTAGTCATATAATTCATGAATTTGTGCCAAATGTACCGCCTGGTTACCGGATTATAGAAACACCTAAAAATGTTATATATTTTCCTGTTACTCAAAACAGCTTAAACGCTCTTATAATAAGAATACTGGATATAAACGATAATTTAGTGAATTTACGTGGCGAAGAGATTCAGATATATTTACATCTCAGAAAAAAATGATAGACTTTAATAAATGTACGGTCTCAAACAGCAAAGCCGTTAGTGCTCATTGTGCTATCAAGAAAAGAAGACCTAAAGGACAACTAACGAAGGAAAACAAACAGTTTTTAAAAAACATAGGATTATTAAAATGAGTATACTAAACTTATCAGACTCCTTTAGCTTTGATAGCACGATTGAAAGTTTCGAATATCATTCGTATAAACCGTACGTAACAAGTTTCAATTTAAATGATGAAATCCGTATACCTATCAACCAGCAAGATCTATACGTATTACCATCAGCGAGTACTTTATACATAGAGGGTACTATAGAAGTATTCAACAGAGAAACAAAAGCGAAGGTGTCCAGTGTTCATTTTACAAATAACCCTATACTTCATTTATTTCAAGATATTCGATATGAGCTGAATGGGATTGAAATAGATAAAATTAAAAACGCTGGGGTCACAACAACAATAAAATCTCTTGTGTCGATGAATGAACTTGAATCATCGATGTCAAAGTTATGGGGCTGGGATGTTGATGGCACAAAAATTACGCATGGATCATTTTCTGTGTCAATTCCTTTAAATAAGATTCTTGGCTTCGCAGAGGATTATAACAAAATTATTATTAACTGTAAGCATGAACTTATTCTTTTACGATCCAATACTAATTTAAATAGCGTAAAACTGAACACAAATGAGTATATAGGTAACATAACTATATCTAAAATAGTATGGCGCATGCCGCACATTAAGGTTTCTGATCGTGAAAGATTAAGTTTGCTTAAATATTTGGAAAGAGATCGAGCTATTCAGGTAGCATTTAGGAACTGGGATCTGTACGAATACCCGCTTTTACCTAAAACATCAAAACATTCTTGGGCCGTCAAAACTTCGTCTCAAGTTGAAAAACCTCGATATGTTATAATTGGATTAAAAACAAACAGGAAAAATGTTGCTGATAAAGATATATCGCGTTTTGATCATTGTAATTTGCGTGACGTTAAAGTTTTTTTAAATTCAAATTATTTTCCTTATGAAAACTTGAATGTCAGTTTCTCGGCTCAAAAATTTGCTATATTATATGAACAGTACGCTAAATTCCAACAGTCTTATTATAACCGCAGCCAAGCACCGTTGTTGAATCCACAAGACTTTATAAATAAAGCACCTCTGTTTGTTATCGACTGTTCTCGTCAAAATGAAACCTTAAAAACGGGTTCAGTCGATGTGCGGATTGAATTAGAGTGTGACACAGATATCCCTGACAATACCGCGGCTTATTGTCTTATTTTGAATGATAGTATTATAGAATATAAGCCGTTGACCAATATAACAAAGAAGATATCATGAAACTAGACCATCTATTCGTAGATGTTCAGGGGTTTAAATCATCTAAAAATGAATTTATTATTAAAGAATTTGCATACAGTACCTATGAACACACGCAGGCGTATTTAATAAAACCTCCATATTCATTTTCTACGTTATCAGAAAACGAAAAAAGGCATGTGAAATGGATAGAGAGAAACCTTGGCATTATGTGGCGTGAGGGGTATATCGACCACAGAGAATTTAAGAGAATGATTCATAATTTCTTGGAAGGCAAAAAAATATATGTAAAAGGTTTTGAAAAAATTAAGTGGATTAATGATTTATGTGCTGATTGTACTGTAATAGACTTGGGAGAGAAAGGTTGTTCTAATTTTCAATTAATGTATAAAAAGTATTGTATCGACAACAGCTCTTATAATTGTCTACATCATAAAAAAGCTTGTGCCTTAAAAAACGTTATATGTCTTAAAAAATATTATTTCGATATTATGCATATTTAACATTGTAATAAATTATACCTAATTTTCAAAAATAAATATTTACGTTTAATCATTTTTTTATTTTTTAACCCAGTCAAAATTAGTTATCATTTATTTTGAACGAAGACTTTTTATATTAACCCATTTTTAAATAATTGAATTTGTTTGTTTAAAAATATGAAATAAATGATAACGATTCATACCTGTGGCTAATAATAGTGTTAATCTATTTAAGCGATATTTACTGAAAAGATTTTTCTTGTGCATTTAATCATGATAATTTTATTTTCGTTTGAATTATTGCTTTATTGACATACTTACAAAAAAAATCTTTCCTGTTGACGTATCGCTTAATCAAAGGAATAAAACAAGAAAATTGTTGACCATATTTATTTTCAAAATTATATACAAAAACAGTAAAAACATTAATAACTAACACTATATCCGCACAACTTCTTGGATATCTTATTTATTACACTTTCTGTACTGTCTATTATCTCATCGTATCCGTCACTTGCCACATACTGCGCACTGAGCATAACGTTTTCACCGGTTTCGTCGTTTTGATCCGGCGCGGAGTCACTTATGTTAATTATTTGGATTTTGACAAGTCTGTTCCCCTTAGTTGCTTCATTGTTTATAACGAACGACGGCGGGTGACCTCGTACACTTCTCTTTACCACTTTGTTTAGCCTTAGTTTTGGTTTACTAGACTTGGTTTTCGTTTTGGCACTTGCAATTTTTTTTACAAATTCACTGACTTCTTCTTCTTCTTCATCTTCTCGGAATCCTAATGGACCCTGTGCATATTGCGAAAACATGATTTGAGTGTCTTGCGTTCCTTCCATATTCTGAAACAAAAGAAATCAAATAAATAAACGCATCTGGCAACACATATGAGCATTTTCATACGCTTACAAAACAATAATAGCAACAAAATAATACGAATAAATATTAAATAATGCCAATTTTACTTACCGAATCGGGAATGGATCAGCTCGTCTTAATTTTCAAAACTTTGGAACGACTTTACTCAGTTATGAATGTAGAGTGCAGAATGATAACTTACTATAACAGCCGCTATTTATAATTACAGTAATTTCATGCGTCAGCAAATTAAATTAACACGCGCTTCGGAGCATGCGGTGCATACCGCCGCGCTGCTTAATGCCGATCAAATTACAACGACACGTAAGGACTTGTTATAATTGGTACCAAATGCAATAAATGTGAATAGGTATATTTCACGTGTCAGCAAATTACCTTAGCACGGGCTGCATGCCGCCGCGCTGCTTAAGACACGTAAGGACATGTTTTAATTGATACCCAATGCAATAAACGAGGATAGGTATTATTTGCCTGTTCAACAGAACATGATTTTACTTACCATTATCAAAATATTACATTTAAAATTAAGCCTGAGCCCTGAGCTTTTTGATGACGGAAAACATCGTCAGGAAACCTCCGAAGCGAGAAAACTCAATTTCAACTCAAGTAAAATGTGTTTTCAGTCGGTATCCTCGCAGTCTATATATACTTAGGTGGGTGAAAGAAAAAAAGAAAACAAATGTTAATAACACTTCATATTTATTTATTAAAAAAAAAGAACAAACCATACAATTTACAAATCAATGTGTAATTATAAAAAATAAAGTACTTAATGATAATCTACTTATTTGGTATAGTCAGCGTCAAAAGTCGCTCATCTGGTCGTAGAGCGAAAAGGTACAAAAGTGATGAGCGGCTTTTGACGCTGACCCTACAACATACATAATTATAATTTTACAATAACGTAAGTACTCAACGTATTTTATTTTATTAAACACATTCTAATTTTTTATTACCCATTGGGTGCCTACGAAATAAAATTACAGCTCGAGGAAAGGTCGCTTAGATAACTACTGTACTAGAAAATAGACTCATGTCCCCAAGATTTGGTTGAAATTTTGTCTGATAATATATGTCGTTTATCGTCTTTGTTAGATAAAGCAACTTTATTGACAGATTGAGTGAAGATCTCGTGCCTAATCGATTTAAATAATATGTGTTTTTTCCGAACTATTTTATCATTGAATAACACATCCCGATAATCATTTAATGTTAACTCTTGAACTGCTGGTTTTTTTATTCCTTTAGCCTTTTTGATAAGAGATTTATCACTTTTGATACAGTATAGTTTAGAACGTAACCCTATAAACTCGGTAATAAGTTCTCCTCCTAACTCATCTTTGAATAACCCAGGAATCTTCTTGTTACGTAAAGGTATTTGCAAATCATTTACAGGGTTATAATTGCTTGTGTCAAAAAAGTTTAAAAAAATATTTTTTAAATCGCTGTAAAAGTCTGCAGTTTCGATTTTGTAAATAAAACTGTCGGTATCAGTGTAGCACAGAGTAACTTGATCTTGGTAGTGTTTTTTTATTACCGTGTAGTGAAATTGGTACATATGACTTTTAGAAAGTTCTAATACAGAGAATCCTACGTAGATTGGTTTATCTAAAATTACTTTTTCAGGCTTCATTTGTACGACAACCAAATTTTCAGACAACACTGTTGCACTATGGAAATTCGGTTTGGCAATTAATTTGTTAGCACAAGTAAACTTTTTTGTTTTGTTTTGACGGTCGTGCCACTTATTTACTAATTTGACGTCAACTCGCCGCTCACTGTCTTCAAGAGTTTTCCCAAAAACTGAGTTATTCATTAATTTAAAAAGGTCTTGTTGGAAAGGAGTAGTAGCTTTTTTTCTCAGTTCTGTATTTAAATGAATATACTGTTTTAAGAATGGACTTTGACGAAACCTTATAACGCGATGGATTTTATCAAGAGTTAAGCCGTTGCGTAAACATGTTTTCAGATGGACGTAATGAATGACGTATTCGTATTTGTTATATAAATTTGGGATCAATTTGGTCGTTTTTCCTCCTGGAGGAATAAATTTTTGTGCGCAAAATGGATAGTCGTTATGGTTATGGTGTAAATTTTCCGGATATAGCAAGTCAACTTCCAGAATAAATCCAAATGGAGCATCATCTTCGACAGACAAAATATCTAGTTGGGCAATTTCATGATGATCTAGAAAACTAAAATTAGACATGGGCAACGATTGACACATACTGTAACCATATAAGTTATTGCAATCGATATATACTAAAAACGAGTCTGGTTTATTCATGTCATAAGTTTCCATGTACTTATTATTAGCCTGAGCATATCTGGTCGAACACATGCAAATACCACCTCTTATTCCTTTTTGTATGAGTCGAATTATTTCTAATTCGGATATCAATTCAAGCTTAACTCCGGTTTTTAATAACATAGCATCAAACGATAAGCTTGGAGCAGTTAAATAGAATGCCGGATCTAAATGATAATTTAACTTGCAAATGAACCGAAAGTTCTCAAAAATATCTGATAAAAGCAACACATCAGTTTTTAGGTAAAGATCAGTATATTCTCCCATATCTTTGATTTTAAATTCGGACCATACAGATTGCGCATGTGCGTAATCTGAATCGCTTATTTGTTCGTTGGAAAGAGAATTAAAAAACAAGTTCTGTGATGGAAGCTCGGTCTCTGTAAACTTATCCCAGCTCGACATATAATCGTAAGGATAAATACCTTTGCGAGTTAATAATTTATTTTTTTTAGTTTCAGGATAAAACTTGTTCAAGTGAATAAAATCATCTTTATGTAAACCATTCGCTAATTTTTCCAAGCTTGTTCCTAAAAATTTAAAAGAGTCTACAAATCGAATTTGTGCATACTTTTGATCTGAAATCCACAAAAACTTAGTGAACGAAATATAATTTTCTTTATTTTTTGGGATTACTTTCACAGGCCCTGAACATTTACTAAGTTCCTGTATAAACAAATGACAATCGTAACCTGCTAAGTTATGAAAGAAAACAGGGACCAATTTAGGAACGCGAAAGCGCAGATTGCAGTACTGGTGCGCGGCACCGCGATAACGGCCCGTTAGATGACTGTGATCTCTTACTTTGTCTGCAAACAATAAACCTTTACACATATGACAATTTTTGGCACGTTCATGAGCTAAAGAATCTTCTACAGTAAATATCATGGGAATTTCTTTTTCTAAAACGTTATGGATGTCTTTAATATGTCTATATAAATAATCTACGAATTTCTGAGCACAATCTGGCCCTCGGTATTGAACAAAACGATTAAGTTGCTCATCATAAGAGCAAATTATATGGTACGCGAAAGCGGCTGGTAAATGTATTTGTTTATTTGTAGTAAAACTACTGTCAGTGTTAGGTTCACAGTTCTGATAGGGTTTAAGGATTGTCTCAAAGTCAGCATACACGACAAATGGAACGTCTTGTTTTCGTTCAAAATGCTTAAATTCGAGATAGGTGCCTTTCTCCGGAAGTACCGTAGCAACCCCACTACAAACGTGACTATTGAAACCGTGTTCAGTTTGAAAAAATATCAGACAGTCTTCGCAGAAATAAAGCTTAGCATGATGTTTGGTAATCTGACCGCGAGCAAGACGCGGTAAATTAGTAATCAAAACATAATGCGACTTATTACCGCGTTCGATTAAAAGTAAATTGATTCGATGTTTCCTTTTATATTGCGATCTGTATAGAGGTCCTACAAGAGTTCGGTTGTTTTTTAAAGAATATACGTTAATACTGATATCAATATTGTGATGCTCAAACGTAATGATATCGGCTAAAGTGACAGGGAAACACATATTATCAAGTTTTAATACGTCTTTAAAATGAGGATAAGATGATAGACGCTCGCGATGGTTTTGACATGGGTAAAGAGCAGCAACAACACACCAGAGAAAACAATAATTATCATGATTTTGAATATTAATGCAAGCTTTTTTATTTTTTATTATCTTAGGTAAGTCTATGTAAGATGACGCTTTCAATGGTTCATACTTATTTATGTTAACTTCTAAATACAAATTAGATAAGAAAGTCCAACCAGAATCGCGCTCCTGAAATTCTTCGATTTTTTTCTGTATACTAATAATTATTGTGTTTAAAAGCTCTTCGAATTGATAATTTTGATGTATAGGAAAATTTTTCGTTGCAAAAGATTTCATTTCCTGCTTGTCATCTTTAAACAAAAGAAAATCGCCAAAATATTCGAAATTTACTTTGAGGGACACATGTTTTTTAAGCGAATTTTCCAAAATTTTTTGCATTTTAGGTTTTACTGTAATCAAAAATGATTCAGGTAAACAAGACTTCAGCTCATCAGTTGCCATTATTCTATAAGATGCTATGCGACCTTTAAAAGCAGACGAAATTTCAACAACCTCATCGTTTAAATTTACACCCGAATTTTTTCTATGCTTATTACTTCTAAGGTGCCCTACCCACTTCCTGCTTTCTACTGTAATTGAACACTGAGTGCAAAAGGGCATGTTTTATGTAGCGACTTTGCTTAAGCTGTAATCCTGGTTTTATATGTTAAATACACAATTTGATAGTTTCAATTTTAATCAAATAATAAAAAGAGACAACCTGCAGTATCCGTTAAAAGCAAAAATAAAAAGTACTAAATTAGTACTTACTTAGTATCGTTACAATAAATTTGACGTTAGCGTCCTTGAAAAGTACATTTATCTTTTTAACAAATTTTTGCTATGCCCTCCATTCAACAGTTTTATCATCGATTTGCGCCCTTAAAGTAATATCGTTAAAAGCGTTTAAATTATGGTTTCATAATAAATCGTTAACATTTATTAAAAACATTTATTAAAAATTACTTGATACACAATTTGATGCAGTTTAAATTTTATTCAAATAAGTAATAAAAAGAGACAACCTGCAGTATCTGTTAAAATCAAAAAAGTACCTACTAAATTAGTACTTAGTATCGTTAGAATAAAATTTGACGTTAGCGTCCTTGAAAAGTACATTTATCTTTTTAATAAATTTTTGCAATGCCTCCCATTCAACAGTTTCATCATCGATTTGCGCCTTTAGAGTAACGAGAGCCTTTTTCCAACGCTCCTGACGTAACTCACCGCGAATATCAGCAGTGTTGTACACCCGCAGCTCCAAGAAAAAGTCTCCGTTGAGGGTGCAAGCTCGTTTTGTTGACCCGTTCGGTACCCGGCTTATAATGGATGAATCAAGCGGATCAGTCTCAGCAGGCTTATGGTTAACAGCAACGTCTTCAGGAAATATTCCGAACACGTCAAACGGGTTTTTAGTTTCTTTTTTCTTGGGTGCAGCAGATCTGAAACATAACAGACATTAAACAATGAATAAGACAGTTGTACTTAGTTCGTCGAAATTCATTAAACAAATTACAAGAAAAATACCTTGGGGTTGACGGCTTTCTTTTTTGAGCAGGTTTTTTTATTTTTGGGATACTGACATCTGCAGCGGCAACGCTCTCCTCTGAATCAGATCTGAAATAAAAAATATGTTTTTATTACTCGACATTTAAAATAACCATATACATCGATAAAAAAAGAAAAAAAAATACCTTTTTTAAATGAAAAAAGTAGACAAACAATATTTAAGTAAATATGTACCCAGCTGACAAAATAAAAAACATGAAATATGAAAATAAATATAAAATGGCTACCTGTTTGGAGCTGAAGCTTTTCGTTTTTCAGCCGACCTTCCCACTTTTGACCGAACGGTTCCGCTGTTTGCAACAGTGATGGGTTCAAACTCGGAATCAGACCTGAAAGGAAATTAAAAATATTAATGCCTGTTGGAACCCTACAAACAATATGAACCAAATGTTTTAATTTCGTTAGGAAAGTAAAGCGTTAGGTACGTTGAAATACATACTTACATTTTAATCGATGTATAAAGCAAATAAACTTTACTAACGTAGAAACTCTGCACAGCTTAACCTCTGAGCTGAAGATGTAGAAGACTTGATGCACTGTGCACGTCACGTTCGAAATTGGAAAGGAACAAATTAGCCCCGCGCAAAAGTTTTAAACGAAATTATTTGCTGATTTTACTAAATGAACTAGGGCTGTCGCATTCCAAATCACAATTGTGTATTATGCTTATGTGCACATAACAGTTCTTTATTTTACATTATTTAATTCTCGACGCGATGGAAAGAGGAACGTTATGAATTTGTCTATCTGTCTGTTGGTAAATCTGCCTACTTCGTATTCCACATATGCATGTATTCAAGATACCAAAAAACTAATCGAGAGTGAGTTGTAAGCTTTTTTTAATTTACTTTTTTAATTTTTAATTTACTTATTTATTTTTTATTTATTTATTTCTCACCAGCTAAATTAAGGAATTACCTAAATATTAGTATTTCAGTAATTGTAGTAATCATTATTTCTTTTAAGAACATTTATATTCGCATTTAATAGAGGTACCCATTAATTGTAAATTTATCCATTGATCATTGTCAACCCTACACCTTTATAATATGAATATTATTTCGCAACCACGCTTCATACATGCACCGCATTTGTATGTCAGCAAAAAGACGCCGATCGCACTGTGTGTCACATTACAACTTGATAACGTTGCGCAATAAAATTGGCTAATACCTAATTGGTAACATTTTCATGCTCAGTTCTGTACGTTAAAATTATAACGGAAACTGGAAAAAAACCTCCTCAGATCGTTCAAATAGCCTCAGTATTAACCGACTTAATTACTAAGTTAATGGGTAAGGTTAGTAATTGGTTAGCTCACACAACCAAATATCATCTTACCTCACCTACTAAGACGAAGATTTAAACTTAGGTAAAAACGTGTTCTAACTGTAATGTTTGCTACTTTACATCGTAATTATAAATACACATACAATTGTTATTTCCTAATACGAAAACAAACATTGTCTTGTTACAGGTACAAACAGGTATAAACCTTTTTCAATTTGAACACAAAAATAAACAATTCCTATATTATTAACATTTATGATAAGATAACCTAACCAACTTAGAAAAGTCGAAAAACAATAGACATTTTCGCTTCAAAGGTCAATATCTTAGAAACGGTTGAACCGATTTTGATAAAACAAGTCTAAGAACCATTGTTAGAAAACCTGTTAAATGAAAAACCGCATTTAAATCGGCTCATTCATTTAGGAGCTATGGTACCACAGACAGACACACAAAAATCTAGGTACAAATTCTAGCGCACGATGTCAAAGTTTAACATAAGCGCTGTCTGTGGGTTAAGCACTGAACTAAGTAGGTGTAAGTAATGATTTAAGTAAGTACCTTTGATGTACTGGTTTCGTATAGAATACAAATGGTTTCGAATAATTTCGATAGATGTCATCACCGCCTACTCGTATGTCCATTTGCATGTTAAGAACAATAAACCTTAGCGAGCGCGCTCGCTACGTAATTTGATCGAGTACCTAACTTACACTACAATGTCTTCGAGTTGAAATGACTTAAGTACATAATCATGTATATCACTTTACAACTCGTTTCTGATCAAACTTTATATTCTAGTCAGCAAGACAATTTTTACGTCAACATGATAAAGTGATATAAGTTATTTAGAAAGTGTGATAAAGTATCGCGGTCTCACAGATGGAGTTGTTCTACATTAACATCAATTAAATCACACTATTTGACTTAGTTTTAGCGATACCAATTTAAAATCATATTTCGGTTTTCACTAGTGTAGTGAGTTACACATTTTTATGTTTTCGTAATTTAAATAATGTTTACTTAGTGCTTTATTCCAGCGTAAATTAGTTTAAACCTAACTCGCGCTAACGATGGTTTTGAGATTCGTTGATATAAATAAATCCGACATACAATTTGCCGTGTACATAAAACGCGGTCATAGCGATACATCCGAAAACGGATGCCGGGAACTAACGCGTCCTGGGTGACCCGACCTTGTCTGTGGAGTCTGATCAGCTTTGCGGATGAGTTGTATACAAGCCTCGGTGGGAGGCATCCAAAACCACCACGCACACAAAAAGCGGTCATAGCGATACATCCGTAGGTGGATGCCGGGAACTAGACGCGTCCTGGGTGACCCGATCTTGTCTGTGGAGTCTGATCAGCTTCGCAGACAAGTTGTGCAAACACCTGAGTTAACCTGAGTCAAAGGCTGCGGCTTGAGACCGAGGAGCGCTCAGTGGCTTCGGCCTCGTGCATATCGGACTTGATCAACCCGGTGTGCATGGTGTACTTTTGCTTTTACTTTATCTAAGCTCAAACATTATTAAACATATCTATGTTAGGTTGTCAATTAGTTGAGACTTGAGTTGGACTGAAATTTAAATACATTGAATAAATTCCCGTCGGGTTGGCTTGTCGTTGAACCTCGAGTCAAAACTTCGCTCATTCGAACGAGAGGTGGATGCCCAATGCGATTTCAGGTGTAGGTTGAGCGTTATGATGAACGTGAATTCTGATAGGTTACTGTTAGGTTGGGTTCCGTTAGGTTTGAGTTGCTGTTGGGCTGATGTATTCGTTGCGTTGAACGAGAGGTGAAACAGAATGCCCAATGCGATTTCAGGTGTAGGTTGAGCGTTATGTTGAACGCAAATGCTGATAGGTCACTGTTAGGTTGGGTTCCGTTGGGTTTGAGTTGCTGTTGCGTTGAACGCGAGGTGAAACAGAATGTCCAATGCGATTTCAGGTGTAGGTTGAGCGTTATGTTGAACGCAAATGCTGATAGGTTACTGTTAGGTTGGTTACCGTTGGGTTTGGGTTGATTGTAGGTTGTGTGCAATTCATTGTATTATTGGGCTTCTGGATCACCACGAATGAGTGAGGGCGAAATTTTTCGCCCGATCGAATGAATGGTGGTCCAGAATGCCCAATAATATACTACTTACAGCCATGTCTGTTTTTTAATTGTGAACTAAAAACAATTACTTTGCTCACCCGCGACCGCAAGTAAAAAATTGTTATATCTGTGCAACAAATGTATGTATGTGTGTGGAGGTATTGCATGGAAACATACATTTGCCGCACACAATAAACGTCATAACGATTTTCCTTGTCAAGCAATGCGATGTCTCTATGACGTTTACTGTGAAAAGTTCCATAGTGAGCCGGGAATTAATTTCCTCCATTGTACCTTACGGTAAAGCTGCGGTAACTACTTCTGGGTACTATTGCGTTAATTTGTTATACAATACACTATTTTTATTATCTGCCGAACACCATTAAGCACAGAAACTAACATTTAATTGAGTGACATCTACTCTTGCCGATTTTCCGCAAAGAATCCTAAGGTACAAACGTAAGAGACAGATAAGAAAAAAAATGTACTGTCGACACACTCGGGACAAGGCAAAAAAATCGTTTATTCACAAATGAAAAATCATTACAATTTTGTGAAAAGGAGGAAAGTAGGAGAAGTATTTTCAAAAAGAAATGGAGGCACTACAAATAAGTACGCAGCATAAAGCAAAATGGATCTATGAACTGCCATCTAGCGCCATCTATGAACTGAAAGAAAAAACGAATTTAGATGGCGCTATTGTGTTAGCCAGAGGTCTAAATGTCATACCAAATGAATGGTACAAAGACCCCTCCGTAGTAAAACTAGCTACAGCAGGCTTATTACTTCAAAGGAACGCGGCATCGTATAGACACTGGCAGTCCTCTTGGTTTTATGGTCCTTGGTAGGATTTACATTTACTTGAAACAAATCGTCAATTGAAAACGGTAACTAAATAGGTATGTAATATAATAATACAGTTTTTTTTTTCTTTTAGGTGCCGAAACCAGGCGGCGTGAAAAAAGGTTGGATGCGACAATTTGTCGTCGTGTGTGATTTCAAACTCTTCCTCTACGACATTACGCAGGATAGGTAAGAATAATTGTTATACCGTATAGAAACCGTAAAATCAGAATTTTCTCATGTTTTTAATAACTTCGGGTGTGTTAGAGTCAACCCACAATAACTCTGCAACGAACTG
The DNA here is from genome assembly GCA_963691665.1 of Clepsis dumicolana. Taxonomy (NCBI): domain Eukaryota; kingdom Metazoa; phylum Arthropoda; class Insecta; order Lepidoptera; family Tortricidae; genus Clepsis; species Clepsis dumicolana. The sequence goes on from OY829529.1 coordinate 7,379,858, forward strand.
ACAACAGTAGAAATCTAAAGTATGTTTATGGCAACACTGATTTATAGTCAAACAACACGTTTTGAACTTTTGATTAGATTTAACAAACAGGTCATAGTTCATCCATCATCCACCCCAAACACTGGCAAAATTGTCCTCCATTGCCATTGTTTTAATAGTGTTAAAGAATTTTTAAATTATAGTGGGTAATAATAAATCGAAAGGCTGCAAGTCACTCATTAATTGTAAATTTAATTAATTCTGTGTGATGTGAAATCTTAGGGATCAATTCCAATACATTTGCACGTTGACTTTTACGTCAACTGAATACTGTTTCTGATATTTATGTTAAGACCTAGCAAATAAATATTTCTATTTCCAATGGACAGAGTCCTATTTAAAAAAAAAAACAGCAACTTTTGATTACTATTATCATTATTATTTATCATTGAAGAAAAGTCTGAGTTACATGAAAAAGCATTACCACAGCGTGATTTTTCTGGGTTGCCAATTAATATCTTATGCAGAATTATCGTGGGGCGATTATATTTTATTGCATTTTATTATTATTTTTAGCCCAAGCCCCTCTCACTCTGAGCGGAGGCCTGTGCCCAACAGTGGGACGTAAAAAGGCTGGTGATGATGACGTTTTATTAATACAATTGTATTGGCTGTTTCAGATACGCGTTGCCTTCGGTGTGTGTGAGCCAGGTGCTCGACATGCGGGGCCCGGGCTTCAGCGTGGCCTCTGTCAAGGAGTCCGACGTCATACACGCCAACAAACGGGACATACCTTGCATATTTAGGGTATAATAATGTTTATTTTTTATTTTTACAGTGAACTTTGATAGGAGATTGTTATAATGTTTATCCTTATTTTATTACGATCAACCGCAGAAGCATCAGATAAGAGATTATTATGATGTTTGTTATTCTCACTGCGATCAACTGCAGAAGCTTCAGATAGGAGATTGGTGTTATTACTGACAACGGCAGAAGCATCAGATAGGAGATTGTTATCATGTTTATCCTTAATACGATCAACTACAGAAGTATCAGATAGGAGATTGTTATCATGTTTATCCTTAATACGATCAACTACAGAAGCATCAGATAGGAGATTGTTATCATGTTTATCCTTGATACGATCAACCACAGAAGCATCAGACAGGAGATTGTTATCATGTTTATCCTTAATACGATCAACTTCAGAAGCATCTGATAGGATATTGTTATACTTAATGTTTTTATTACAATCAACTACAAAAGCATCAGATAGGATATTGTTATACTTAATGTTTTTATTACAATCAACTACAGAAGCATCAGATAGGATATTGTTATACTTAATGTTTTTATTACAATCAACTACAGAAGCATCAGATAGGATATTGTTATACTTAATGTTTTTATTACAATCAACTACAGAAGCATCAGATAGGATATTGTTATACTTAATGTTTTTATTACAATCAACTACAGAAGCATCAGATAAGAGATTATTATGATGTTTGTTACTCACTGCGATCAACTGCAAAAACATCAGATAGGAGATTGTTATCATGTTTATCCTTAATACGATCAACTACAGAAGTATCAGATAGGAGATTGTTATCATGTTTATCCTTAATACGATCAAATACAGAAGTATCAGATAGGAGATTGTTATCATGTTTATCCTTGATACGATCAACCACAGAAGCATCAGACAGGAGATTGTTATCATGTTTATCCTTAATACGATCAACCACAGAAGCATCTGATAGGATATTGTTATACTTAATGTTTTTATTACAATCAACTACAGAAGCATCAGATAAGAGATTATTATGATGTTTGTTACTCACTGCGATCAACTGCAAAAACATCAGATAGGAGATTGTTATCATGTTTATCCTTGATACGGTCAACTACAGAAGCATCAGACAGGAGATTGTTATTATTACTAACAACGACAGAAGTGTCAGATAGGATATTGTTATAATGTTTTTATTACGATCAACTACAGAAGCATCAGATAAAGTATTATTTACGTGAATTCCCTTTCAGATATCAACGTCACAATTGGAAGGCGGCAAGCGTTCCCACACGCTCATGCTGGCCGAGTCGGAATCGGAGAAAACGAAATGGGTGGTCGCCCTTAGCGAATTACATAGGATATTAAAAAGAAATAATTTGCCGGATAAATGCGTAAGTTTTATTATTTAAGAGACTTATTATTTTAAATAGGGTAAATTGCCACTAACTGGCCACATTAGAAAATGTCATCCTGTATTGGCCACCAATTTTAATGGTAAAAATAAATAAATAAATATCATGGAAAAATTTACACCAATTGACTTAGCCCCAAACTAGGCAAGGCCTGTACTCTTTAGGGTTTCCGGGTACGGCAATTTGTATGGAAACAACCTTTTTAATGACTGTATCTTTTGATTGCGTTGACTTAGAACTTTGTTTTTTTTTTGACAGCTTCAAGGGACTGCAGGCTTAAGTATTTCATATTGATTTCAGCATGCTACCTCTAAGCGTTCCAGAGAAAAAGGGTCTTGACAGACAGACAGACAGACGGACAACAAAGTGATCATATAAGTATAAGGGTTTCGTTTTTCTAAAAGTGACGTTTGCATAAAAATGACCTGTAAAAGAGCATTCAGCTGCCTATTTGCTTGTTGAATTGTAATGTGTGTCAGGTGTACTCGGCGCGCGTGGTGCTGGAGGCGGGCGCGGCGTGGGGCGTGCGCGGCGCGCTGTGCGCATGCGTGCTGGACGCCGCGCGCTTCTGCGTGGGCGGCGACGCGGGCCTGGCGCTCGTGGACCTCGAGCGCGGCGAGGTCACGCCGCGCCGCCAGCACGCGCCCGTCGCGCACGCCGCCTACGTGCCCGAGGAGCAGCTGCTCGGTGCGCGCACTCGTTATGTCAAACCGACGCCCGTGACTATTGTTTGTCAAAAATGTCAAATCCTCGTCCGCCATCTTGGGTCCGAAAAATAATGTCAAATTCGAGCTCAGTAGGTCCAGTCGAATCACGTGTAATCGACACCCATGAATATTATTTAAGTCAAAAATGTCAGTCTGGCTTCCGCCATGTTGGATCCGAAAAGTAATGTCAAATTCAAGCTAATTACAGTTAAATTACATGAAATCGATACCCGTGATGATTTTTTATGTCAAAAATGTCAAATTCATCTGGTAATGAAGTATGTTGGTGGCCGCAGTGGTGATAGCGGGCCGCGGCCGCCACGTGCGGCTGGTGCCGCTGCGCGCGCTGGAGTGCTCCGAGGTGGAGTGCGTCAAGCTGGCCGAGTCCAAGGGCTGCGTGCTGCTGGCCGCCGGGCCGCTCAAGCCCGGCGCCTACGGGTTCGCGGTCGTCTGCAAGCGGCAGGTCAGTGGTGACCACCGCGCGGCAGTGCGGCAAGCTGGCCGAGTCCAAGGGCTGCGTGCTGCTGGCCGCCGGGCCGCTCAAGCCCGGCGCCTACGGGTTCGCGGTCGTCTGCAAGCGGCAGGTCAGTGGTGACCACCGCGCGGCAGTGCGGCAAGCTGGCCGAGTCCAAGGGCTGCGTGCTGCTGGCCGCCGGGCCGCTCAAGCCCGGTGCCTACGGGTTCGCGGTCGTCTGCAAGCGGCAGGTCAGTGGTGACCACCGCGCGGCAGTGCGGCAAGCTGGCCGAGTCCAAGGGCTGCGTGCTGCTGGCCGCCGGGCCGCTCAAGCCCGGCGCCTACGGGTTCGCGGTCTTCTGCAAGCGGCAGGTCAGTGGTGACCACCGCGCGGCAGTGCGGCAAGCGGGCCGAGTCCAAGGGCTGCGTGCTGCTGGCCGTGATTTATAGTGAAAAATAAAGTCAAAATAATAGTTGTGTACCAAAAAAGATCACTTACCATCAAAATTGTGGTGATCACTTACCATCAGGTGACCCACTTGCTCGTAAAAAAATTCAAAGTTAGCATGACGTTAATAATTATTTATGGTCACTTCCTCTACTCTACTTGCGAATTTGAAAATAGCAACTTTGCAGTCAATACTGTTACTCACATCTACTGAAAGCCAAAGTAAAGTTTGACTTGCATCTTGTCACAATTGCAGTAGACAAACGTTACTCATCTATGATTAGTTGTTTAACGACTTCGAAACAGTGTTTATATTGTTATATATACGCATTTTTTGATGTTAAGACAGTTTAAGAATAGTACATTATTGCCGAGGCCCGAAAAGTAGGGAATTGCCTGACGAGGTGGTTTGCAAGCAGAGCATCGCGAGGCTTGCAAAAATGCGAGTCAGGCAATTCCGGTTTCCGTCGAGGAATATATAGTGCTTTTCTCAAATAATGTGAGGAAATTAAAAAACCTCCTTTGCAAAAAAAATGTAGTTTAATAGATAAATCAAGAAATACATTAACAAATACCAAAGTGTTTAATTACTTGGTGTTAAATGTGATTAAAAATTATGTCAAAATCGAGCTTACCGCTGCAAAATTACACGAAATCAACACCCATGACTATTTTTAGTGAAAAAATGACAAACTGTCATCCGCCATCTTGGGTTCAACAAATATGTCAAATTCGATCTCACCGCTGCCAAATTACATGAGATCGACACCCATGACCATTTTTAGTGACAAAAATGACAAACTGTCATCCGCCATCTTGGATTAAAAAAATAATGTGAAATTCGATCTCACCGCTGCCAAATTACTCGAAATCGATACCTATGACGATTTTTAGTGAAAAAAATGACAAACTGTCAACCGCAATCTTGGATTCAAAAAACAATGTCAAATTCGAACTCATCGCTGCCAAATTACTCGAAATCGATACCCATGACGACTTTTAGTGAAAAAAATGTCAAACTGTCATCCGCCATCTTGGATCCAAAAAATAACATCAAATTTAAGGTCACCGCTGCCAAATTACTCAAAATCGATACCCATGACGATTTTTAGTGAAAAAAATTTAAAACTGTCATCCGCCATCTTGGATCCAAAAAATAACATCAAATTTGAGCTCACCGCAGCCAAATTACACGAAATCGACACCCACGACCGTTTTCAGTGAAAACAAATGTCAAACTGTCATCCGCCATCTTGAATCCAAAAAATAATGTCAAATTCGAGCTCACCGTAGCAAAATTACACGAAATCGACACCCCTGTGATCATTTTATTTACAAAAAATACACATTTGTAATTTATGATTGAAAAAAAAAAACTTAACACGCACTGCGGTAAATCGGGCTGGCTTGACTGTATGCAATTATTCTTTGGCCCCATTTTATATGTTACAACTTTTAAAAAGTTAATAAATCGGGAAAAAATGGAATTTCTTACATTTAGTTTATCGAAGGCCATTTCCATTCACCTTCTTCGACGGATTCTGCGTTTACAATTTTGAATGAAAAAATTAGGTGCTTCCCGGGTTCTATTTTCAAATGGAAAGCGAGAATTTCCGAGCATGTTTGAGAAAATTAAATTACATATTTTAACGCCGGTTATCTTGCATCAAAAATTCACCCATTTGGAATTCAAAATTCAAAATTCAAAATTTTATTCAGCAAATAGGCAGTTGAATGCTCTTTTACACGTCATTTTTTTTGAGTCTACCAGCGCTTTCGGAAAGACCATGATTGCCAAGAAGAATGCGCCGCAAGAAACTTGGCACAAAGTCATTTTTTCTAAAAACAAGTTACATTAGCTCTTACAATACGCAACCACAGACAAACCACACAAAGAAACCTCACTCTGTCATTAAAAGATTAAGAGAGAAAAAAAAAATACCGCATTTTAGAAACAAGTGTAAAAAGTAATTATTAAAACAGCAAAACCAGAACACTTTACTTTACTGGCACGTTTTATTTGAGCAGGAGATGTATAGGGTCTCCAGGTCAAATATCTGTGAAAATTTAAATTACAAAGGGATGTATAGGGTCCCAGAATTAATACTATAATATAATACTTAATCTAAATGGCTTAGAGATGTATAGTCTCTAGGGTCAATTTAAACTAAATTAAAATCAGCAGAGGTGTAAAACGCCTCCACGGTCAAATAATAAGTATAATAATACATATACATAAACTGGAGATGTATATGGTCTCCAAATGTCAAATAACAAAAATTTATGAAATATACATTTCATGTCATCATGTCAAATAAATAAAACATTATTTTTGTCAATTGTATTACAATTAGTACGCAGCGGACAACGGCAACAGAGCCGGACACCATACACGAATATCTTCGGGACGCAGCCAAGTCACATTGATGTCCTAATTATCTTCTGTTTTCAACCTTGGCCAGGTGGTGCCATCACATAAGTATTCATCCACTTTGTAGTATGCTTTTTTCAAGAGAGCGGTCTTTATGTATCTTTTAAATGAATTGTGAGGCAATTCCCATGCATCTACAGGCACTTTATTGTAGAACCTCACGCAATTTCCCAAAAAAGACTTACTGACTTTTCGTAGACGAAATTTAGGGACGGCAAGTTTATGCTTATTCCGAGTGTTGAAACCATGCACATCCGACACTTTCTTGAAAGATTTGATGTTCTTGTGTGTATACAATATTACATCATATATATACTGAGAAGCTACTGTAAGGATGTCGATTTCTTTAAAGCGTTCTCTAAGTGAATCTCGGGAGCCAAGATTGTAAATAGACCGGACCGCCCTCTTCTGCAGGATAAAGATTGTCTCTATGTCGGCCGCCTTGCCCCAAATTAGGATGCCATAAGACATAATGCTGTGAAAATAACTGAAGTAAACTAACCGCGCCGTTTCTACATTGGTGAATTGCCGGATTCTTCGTACAGCATAAGCGGCAGAGCTCAATCTACCAGCAAGACCAGATAGGTGTGGGCTCCATTGCAAATTACGATCTAAGGTAAGCCCGAGAAAAACAGTCTCATCCACGAGGTTCAGCTTCAATTAAAAATATTGATGGTTCACAGTTTGATATTGTTCCATTGTCAACAGAACGCGTTCATAGTGAACGTGTACGAGATAACCCGCACCGCGGCGCGGCGGTGCCGCATCGCCGAGCTGCGCGCGCCGGGCGCGGTGCACAGCGTGCAGCTGGTGCGCGGACGCCTGCTGCTCGGGTACCGCGGGGGCTTCGCCGCGCACGCGCTGCCCGACCCGCGCCGCCCCGACCTCGACCAGCCCGCCGTCTGTGAGTGCCAGGACATAGGTGGTGCTGTCGCCTAAACCCTGCCCCAGGCATAGTACGAAGGAATTTTTCCAAATTCCTACGGGATGGGGAGCTAGCCCATTTTGAATTATTTCATGTATAAAATTTTTTCTTAACGGAAAGTACCTAAAACCGCCTAAAAATAATCCTCTAAAGCCGTCAGTTTTATGGCTTGGCACAAATATGAAGGCATGGTGCACAATGGGGATGTACCAGTTTTTGACAACCTATGCTAATTCAAAAACCATTTCGAGGAATAGGTTTTCTTAACAATTTCCAATCATCAGATTTTATTCTAATGATTTTATTAATGACTTATTGCTATTTTTTCATTTAACTTTATTTTGACCTTAATCGTTGTGACGAAGACACATCGAAGACACGAGCTCGTAATATTTTTTACTTAACCTGTGGTCGGTCTGCTGGGAGTCCTAATTACAGCTGTGGTGTATATTCTTATTTTAACGTAACTTTCAGTCGTACTTTTGTTACAAAATAAAAATGAAATAAAATAAATAAACACGAAGCAAAAGCTGGTTTGATTAAATATCATATTAAATTAATCAAATCGTTTCAATGTACAAATTTAATTAAAAAGGTCACTGAAATTCACAACATTGAATCAATTTCCGAATTTCCGGTTTCGGACCATTTGAATTTTATCTGACAGCTTTTCATATGTCGCTTTGACGTTTCATTCAAACACGATTAATTTGTTTACGATATCTGAATCGAAATTTCAAAATCTACCACATGTGGTCACCCTTTGAGCATCGCCAAAAACCGACACCGCTCGACTCGGGCCGCGGCACGCTCGGGCGAGGCACGTCCTGACCGACCGCGGGCTTGCCTCACGAGCATGCTCGCTCAGTACCCGACTATCGATCTACAGCCTGAGGCTGCCTCGCCCTGCAAAGTCCGAGGCAGCCTCGCGGGGCTGCTCTCTCAGTCACTACGCTTCTTCATATTGTTTGACTTCACTAATAGTAGCTTTTTTGTACCGAAGCCCTCGTCCACCCCGAGAACCAAGTGAATCTGTTCCTGTCCCACTCGGGCGCGCGGCCGCTGTGCGCCGCCTGCGTGCCCAACAGCGCCGACACGCTGCTGGTGTTCAACTCGCTCGCGCTGTACGTGGACCGGCACGGGCACCGCGCGCGCGACACCGAGCTCATGTACACGCAGCAGCCCAGCCACCACGGTGAGACAGACACACGCTACAGCCCGCCAGCGCCGACACGCTGCTGACACCCAATACAAAATAATAGAAGCGGAATACGAAAGAGGGAAGAAACAAACATATGAATGCACAGGTCGAGACAACATAAAATAGTGAATTGTGCCAAATTGTACATTAACCCTTCGTATGTTAGTCAGCACTGATTAGTGCTTAATTTATTGTAAACGGTCGAGGCAGATGTTTGTATGATGAATATGAATGTTTGTTCTCGGGTCTTGGATGTTTAATATGTATATACATAAGTATGTTTATCCGTTGTCTAGTACCCATAGTACAGGCTTTGCCTAGTTTGGGACTAGGTCAATTGGTGTCAAATTGTCCCGTGATATATATATATATATTATTAAACTGAAAAATGAAAATGAAAAAAGTTTATTGTTCGAAAAACATGCAATATAAAACCGGCTTCTGGATCCTGTGCTAGGAATCCCTGTGTATGTAGCAGTAGTATAGTGTGTGTGTGTGTGTGTGTGTGTATTGTATTGTTGTATTTTTATTTTAATACAATACAACACAAGAACTCTTTATTGACCACCACATGACAAGCAAGTCAGGAAATATACTTTAAATGTTTAAATACTCACTAAAACAAGAGAATACACAGAAAACCAGAAAAATATGATTAACCACCGGGAATTGAACCCAGGTCCTTGACATTCCGTGTCATACCCTTGACATATCCTTACACCAAAGTTAGATTAATTCCGTGTCAGAAATCCGGGTTCTATCCCCAGGATTAGTCTTATTTTTTGGTATTATTATAGGTAGATTTTAACGAGAAAACCGTAAAAATAAAAAATAAACATCAAGGATAAAATACAATTATTTATTTATGTATTTTTGATGCATGAATATGAAAACTGTTGTTTGCTTGCAGCCATCAACGACACACACCTGCTGATATTCACGACGACGCACATAGACATCTACGACATCGAGAGCGGAGAGTGGGTGCAGACCATCAACATACGTGAGTCGCTTTCAGGACTTTCATTACGATTTTCAATCAGTCTACATACCCGACCTGTGATTGCTTAAGTGAATAAGTAGCTTGGGATAAGCACTTGAATCATAACAAAAACCAAAGACACATAAACTATTCCCACAGAAAAAAACTCTATTAATTTTGCCAAATTTCCAACTAATTTGACGTATGATGATGATGATGATGTGTGGGGACGCCTGGCTGGATCAGGCGGGCTGTCGATCGTCTTGTGCGTTCATTCAGCCCAGTTCCCCGTGGTTTGGAGCCGACGGTTACTGCCCCAGCGGCGCTCCCACGCAGCATCTCTCCTCGAGTCTCCTCGTTCTCCTGCTGAACATAAGGACATCTTTTAGGTTGACATCCTTAAGTTCGTCTTCTCTCAGCTCATCACTTCCGAATGCCTCGCGTCGCGCGGCCGCATACATGAAGCACTCGGCTAGGACATGCTTGCTCGTCTCCTCCTTCCCACAGTGTGGGCAGGAGGAGTCGCTTTTAATTCCCATGATACTTAGGTGTCTGTTTAATACATTATGTCCAGTGATTATACCTGTCATAAGTCTTAAGCTACTCTTACCTAGGTTTAGTAGATACCTGGTTCTTCTTTGGTTGATACTACCCATCATCATCTTTGACTGGCGGCAGCCCGCCTCCTGTCTCCATTCTGCGTTTGCTTCCTGCTCCTTGAGTTTGTCCATAACTCCTCTAGTGACGTCCGCTGAGATTGGAAGTACTGGTTCTGGGCCTATAAATTCCATTCCAGCTCCCTCCCTGGCGAGTTCGTCTGCTTTCTCGTTGCCCATTACTCCCTGATGTCCCGGTACCCAGGCCACCGTAACCTTTGTGCGGTCGCTCAGTTCATTAAGCGCCTCTCTACATTCCCTCACCAGTGAGGAGCTAATTGTTGGTTTCTTCAGCGCTTTTAATGCTGCCTGACTGTCCGAGTATATCACCACCGATCCCACATCCCGCCCCTCCCTTAGGCTTTTTTGTATCATATGGGTGCATTTTGTCACCGCATATATTTCTGCCTGGAAGACACTGGCGTATTTCCCTAGTGGTGATGACTCTCTTGATCTTAGTTTGGGTATAATTACACCCGCTCCGGCTTGTTGGGTCGTTTTCCTTCTTGAACCATCCGTGAAACAGATGGTTGTCGGGTGTTCGACCTCTACCTTCCAGTTCTCTCTTTCTCCAATATGTACTCGATACTTCTTGTCGAAGGTCTTCTGTTTCTTAATGAGGTCATTGTGTCCAGTCATCATTCCTAACTTCGTTGCCACCTCCTTCTGTATAAGTACATGCCTCTTATCGGTGTGGTTTCCTTTCCACTCCCCGCATGCATTCATTCTATGCCACTGTTCCATGGCTCTCTTTTCTACTTCTAAGTGTAAGGCCTTGAGACCCAGCATAACCTCCATTGCTTTCGTGGGGGTGGTTCTCATCGCCCCAGTTATCATTAGGCATGCTAGTCTTTGCACCTTGTTCAGCTCTTTTTGATACTCTTTGATTCGGGCCCTGTGCCACCACACTATAGCTCCATAGAGCACTCTTGGCAGTATGACCGCTTTGTATATCCAATTTACCATTGGCGGTTTGAGGCCCCATCTCCTTCCCACTGCCCTTTTACATTGACATAGTGTCCTAATCGCTTTTGCAGCTTGTTCTTTTATGTGTGTCTTATATCTGAGGGTATTGTCCAATGTCACCCCCAGATATTTTATCTCTTTCAGTACTTCAAGGTTCTCACCGTGAATGCTAATTGGTGTCATCTTCTCTATCTTCCTTTTGTTGGTAAATAACACCACCTTCGTTTTTGCCGGGTTGAGGTCTAGTCCTCTACCCCTGCACCATTCTAATGTCTGTGCGATTCCTCTACTCATGATCCCTCTGACAATGTTCAGGACCGTGCCCTGGACTAATATTACCCCATCGTCAGAGTAAGCTTGCATGTAGATTCCTCCTTTATTTAATTTCCTTATCAGAGAATCCAGTAGTAGGCACCACATAAGAGGGGACAAACATCCCCCCTGCGGGAATCCCCTTCTGGGTCTGATGCTCTTCGTGATTCCGCCCAGTTGAGCCGTTATAACCCTTTCCCTGAGCATCTTCGTTATCCACCTTCCTATGGTCGGGTTGATCCCCTCTCTCACTAGACTTTCTTCAACCGCCGTGTGCGTCGCTTTGTCGAATGCTCCTTCTACATCGAAGAAGCATCCTAGTATGTATTGTTTAGCTTCTAGAGCTCTCTCCACTCTAATAGTTAGGTGGTGCAGAGCCGTCTCTGTTGATTTCCCCGCTATGTATGCGTGCTGATTGCTGTGTAGCGGTTTCTCACTGCATCCTATTTTATGTCTCAAGTGTGTGTCTATCATTTTTTCCAGTGTCTTTAACACGAACGATGATAGACTTATGCTTCTAAACGCTTTCGCATCCTGATATGTCTTCTTTCCCGGTTTCGGCAGGAAGACCGCTCTTACTTCCCTCCATTTCTTAGGGATATATCCCCACGCTATACTACCCTGATATATTGCTATCAGGGTCTCTTTTATATATCTGTAACCTTTCTGGAGTAGCGCAGGTATTACCCCGTCTGGGCCCGCTGCCTTGAAGGGGGCGAAGGATCCAATTGCCCAGTCCAGTATTTCCTCCCTCACCACCTCTTCGGCAGCCCCCCAATTCGGTGTTTGGTTTCCCACCTGTTCTTCCTCCTCTGTTGGTGCCTCTTCACTCTCTGGGAAGTGTGTTCTTAGCATGATTTGCAGAACCTCTTCCGGATCCGTGATCAAGTTCTCTCCCATCTTCAAGCTTTTTGACGCAATTTGACGTATAGTCGTTAGGTTTTGGTTGTGTCCAGTATACTTAAAGGAACAATAGCTTTGTTTACTAATAGCGGAAAAGCACCAAAATGACCATATTGTAAAAAGTCGTTACAACCATCTAGAAAGTTCAATTGAATATCGACTCTATGTCCCTAAGTAATAGGTTACGAGTGCACTAATAGAAAAATGGCGGTCCAGGTGCCTTTGCACTTGTACCATTGTCCGGTGCTCAGGTAAACGCCAGGGATGTATTGAAATAAAACAAAATGCAGTTTTTCTATCTACGAAGTGTGTTTATCTTTTATGACAGACGATAATGGGTTCAGAGCCTTCCCTGAGAGGATGACCTTGAACGTTAACGAGCGGCTTTATATAAGCACAGTCTATACAGTCGTCCGACGATGGCCTCTAGACAGGTCAATCGTGCGGGGGGGTGCGGGGTGCGGGGCGGGCAGGGCGAGCCCCCTTGCATACGCCGCCACTGCCCGATTAGTTAGGAACTTTCGCCCTCCTTGGTGCTTGGGCCATGCGGTTGCGGTGTCGGCATTCACGCAAACATCAAAGGCGTCGGACCACTGGTAGGTATAAATAAGCTCTTTACATTGTGATTTAAGTATGTATTGTTGGCGCGCAGCGAACGCGCGGCCGCTGGACGCGGCGGGCTGGCTGTGCTGCGCGAGCGGCGGCGCCGGCAACGGGTTCCCGTTCGGCAGCGACACCGCGCCGTTCATCATCTACCTGCGCCCGCTGCTCACCAGTCAGTATAAGTATTAGACATAATGAAAACGGGATATTGACCGCGATTACCTTATAGGTTTGATGAGCTGCCCGAACGGACCGGGACACGAGCTGTCGGTAGGCCTCCAACATGATGGAGCGACGACCTGGTAAAGATCGCGGGACCGCGGAGGATGCGGAAAGCTCAAGACCGGTCTGAGTGGAGAGCCGCGGGGAGGCCGCCGGCCAGCAGTGGACGTCTAGAGGCTGACATGATGATGATGATGAGCTCCCGATATTTCGACGCATTTACATGCATCATGATCACGGGCAAACTCATTAATCATTATGTCTAATGCAATTAACCGCGAATCATTTAAAACTGTTAGTATAATATTATCCTTATCACACGTACTTCACGGTTCCGGTGACAATACAATAAATCATCATCATCATCAGCCTATTTACGTCCTACCGCTGGGCACAGGCCTCATTGGTGTCTTTGTCCCATGATATTTGACGACCGAATAGCCTAGTGGTTAGAGACCCTGGCTATGAAGCTTGAGGTCCCGGATTCAAATCCCGGTCGGAGCAGATGTTTGTATGATGAATATGAATGTTTGTTCTCGGGTCTTGGATGATTAATATGTATATAAGTATGTATTTATCTATATAAGTATGTTTATCCGTTGTCTAGTACCCATAGTACAGGCTTTGCCTAGTTTGAGACTAGGTCAATGAATAATAATAATAATAATTTAATTGGTGTCAAATTGTCCTGTGATATTTATTAATTAATTAATTACCCCCCGGCTCGTACCTCTGAGCTTTTCGGTGAAGGAAAACAGTTTGAGGAAACCTGCACACTCCTGCGAAGCAATTCAATGATGTGCGTGAAGTTCCCAATCCGCACTGGGCCCGCGTGGGAACTATACCCCAAGCCCTCATTCTGAGAGGAGGCCTGTGCCCAGCGGTGGGACGTAAAAAAGGCTGGTTATGATTAGAACATTCAGCAAGCAGTGTTTGTTGCGCAGAGGGCCCGCTCAACGTGGAGCACGCCGCGCTGTGGGGCTCCGCCAAGCGGCGGTTCTCGGTGCGCGAGCAGTCGCACCAGGCCATCGAGGCGCACAACCGGCTGTAAGCATTTCAATGTGTTATCTTTTTTAAACTATAACTTCGTTTTTTTGCATTAAAAAGAGGGCAACAATCCTGGCATGTCTTTTTAGTTAAATATGCTTTTTCGGAAAATGGGTAAATCAACTAATCATTGCTACCCGTTGCCATGGAGATGTCCCCTGGGTGACTAATAAAAAATATGATTTTCGATGAAGATGAAGCATGAAAGAATTGGAATAGAACTGTCTTAACTCGTAACGTTTAATGGAGTGGTGCCTTAGATAATCTTGTGTTAGACAAGTTAGGGGACATCTCTATGGAAACGAGCGGCAATGAAAAGTTGATTGACCCAAATAAGTAATTTTTGCGTATAAAACCATAACAATATAATATAAAGGGTTAACCATAACATATATAAAGTTTTTTCTGGGCGTCTTATCAAAGTGACGCGCGACCAAAATGCTGGCCTGTATTTGGCTCGAGAACTTTGCATTCTCATTCAACGTTTTTGCATTTTGCAACGCATTTTGGGAATGTGCCCACTGGTAGCAGTTTGCTTTTTTTTAATTAATCAAAAATTTGTTAGGTTATTCAAAAAAAGTTAATGGTGCACTGTTTTCTTTACTTGTCTGTCTGGACATTTTTATCACGTTCCTTGCTTTGTACAAAAGAAATAATTATATATGTAGGTCGGAGCGGCGGTCGCGGCTGATCTCTGCGCCGAGCAACTTCGCGCACGTGTCGCACATGGGCCCGGGTGACGGCATCCGCTCGCAGCGGCTGCTCGACCTGCCCACCACCGTCGAGACCGCCGACGAGCTGCCGCAGGTGCGCCCCGCCGCCCGAGGAGCCGCACCCATACTACGTGACGACCCCCCCCCCCCCTCCCCCTCCCCTCTCCCGCTCCATTTATTTATATAGTCCTCTCCGCCGTGTCCGGCGACAGCGACTCCGTCACTTGTCTTTGTCCGGGTTGTGGATAGCTCGGATGTGACTCGCGAAACCGAATTTGGTCTTAAAAATCCGGCCACGTGAAGCGCGCCTTCCCCTTTAAAACGGATCACGTAGTATGGCTACGTTCCTTTACCTATCGTTTGTCCGAAAAAACGTTTCACCAATTTCTCGTTTCACCTTTTTTTTCGTTTGTCCGTATGAATTTCTTCTTCCTTTGTTCTATTTACACGATGGTACAGAAATAAATCGTGAAATATTTACAGTTTCAGAAAAAAAAGCTTTCGGACAAACGATAAAAACGTGAAACGAAGGGAAGGTGAAACGTTTTTTCGAAATTGTGATAGGTTACCGGCCATGTGAGACACACATGTCTGTGGAAATGACCCTAGCGATACCACCAGAAATGACCCTAGCGATACCACCAGAAATGACCCTAGCGATACCACCAGAAATGACCCTAGCGATACCACCAGAAATGATCCTAGCGATACCACCAGAAATTACCCTAGCGATACCACCAGAAATTACCCTAGCGATACCACCAGAAATTACCCTAGCGATACCACCAGAAATGACCCTAACGATACCACCAGAAATGACCCTAGCGATACCACCAGAATTTCTCAACTTCACAACCAGAGTATTGTATTGTCACCGGACTTGCATAAGTATGACAAATGCCCTCTTAATTGTATGTTTACAGATGTATAGCAGTCGAGAGAGCAGTAAGCGGACGTCACCTCTCACCATATCGCACGGCACCGGCTCCTACAATGGTAAGGACGATTCAACTTTTATAATTTGTTTGAAATGTGTTTAACGTGCGCTTGGTTTAATTTTTTTTTTTCGGCGCTACGGATCCCCGAGCTGGATTGGTCTCAGAGAAACTAATTATTTGTAGGATCGGGATCGTAGAAAAACTGCTGGGTTTTTTTTGCTGATTTTTCTTTTTCTTAAGATAGTCCTTTGATAACCTCGTAAGGCTCAATGTACATCACATTCATGAATGGGTATATTAAATTCAAGGGGTTATAAAGCTTTCGACAATGTATGTAACAAAGTACAAATTGTTTTGTTTCAGCGTTAGACAAAGGAAATTTGGCATTATTTTACAAACAATTAAATTAAAATTTCAGTGTCGGTTGTAAAAATATTCGTATTGGCGAATAAGGCGTGGCCTTACAAGGACGCAGTTCAAAAAGTTAATTATTGCGTAGTGTCAAAAGCATGGTATAGTTAAAGTGAGAAATGCTTTCCCCTGTTAAAATGTTTATGACATTGTCATAAGATTGATTTTAACCTGGCCCGTGGGAAAGGGTTTTCTGCTATGTCTATAAAGCTGTCTTTACTCGACTCATTTCAGCTTTCCGCACGAGCCAATCACATAAATTTTCTCCAAGATTTCCATTATATATTAGTGAAATGTCAAGTGAGCATTGTGTGCGTGTGCAGGGTCGTGGCGCGCGGCGCGGCCGCGGGACGGCCCGCCGCCCGCGCCCGACGCGCCGCCCTCGCCGCCGCTCTCGCACCACCGCCCCATGGAGAGGTAACACTACACACTACGAGCTAGTGCCACCGTCTATACTTCCTTTATTTTAGTATTAATGATACGTGCCTATAAAATTTGAGGGTTGCCCTCGATTTCCCTGGGATCCCATCATCAGATCATGACTTGGTGACAATGGGACCACCTCAGGAGTATACCCTTTCGAATAAAAAAAGAATTTTGAAAATCGGTCTACAATTGACGGAGTAATCGATGTACATACATAAAAAAAAAAACAGTGGAACGTAGAACCTCCTCCTTTTTTGAAGTCGATTAAAAAGAAGGAAACAATCTTGACATGATCTCAATCGGAGTGTCTTTTTGTATATTTTCCCCATTATTTTTATTTTGACTGTTTTCCCGTGAATATCAATTATACTTTTAAAATCTCTGAAACATGAATACAGCGGAAGCTCCGTGGTTGCGGATGCGGATGCGAATAACCGCAACACCCCTAATGTCAAAATAAATTCATTTTACATTTTCAATTATCAAGCTTCCGAAAATACTCATAAAAAACCGACGCCTCACTTATTACTGCAATTAAAACGATTTTCAATTTAACAGAAACTAATAAAAGGAGGCAGTTTGATCACTGAAAATTATGACGTCACAGTTCTGTAATTCAATACAAACTTAATAGTAACTGATCCGATCAAATCGTTTTGACATTAAAAAAAAAGTTGCTGATTTGATCAAGAGCAAGGACCATAAAACCAACAGGACTGCCAGTGTCTATACGATGTCGCGTTCCTTTGAAATAATTAGCCTGCTGTAGCTAGTTTTACTACGGAGGGGTCTCTGTGCCATTCATTTGGTATGACATTTAGACCTCTGGCTAACACAATAGCGCCATCTAAATTAGTTTTTTCTTTCAGTTCATAGATGGCGCTATTGTGTTAGCCAGAGGTCTAAGTGTCATACAAAATTAATGGTACAGAGACTATAGTGAAACTAGCTACAGCAGGCTCATTATTTTACAGGAACGCGACATTGTATAGCCATCGGTAGTCCTCTTGGTTTTATCGTCCTTGATCAAGAGGCAACATCCCTATTGAGACGTTTAAACGCGAACGCGATCGAGACTATTTTTTGTGTCAATAATCCCACTAGAGGCGCTGTACTCTGATGTAATGTGTGCGTGTGTGTGCGGCAGGTCGATCGGCGGCGGGTCGCAGGGCAGCGGCTCGCTGCTGCTGGAGCGGTCCATCACGCCGCTCAGCCTCGGCAGCATGAGCTCGCTGCACGACGTACTTAAGGTACGCAACGTCTGTTCCACATCTGTCACATGGAACCTCCATTACGACATCCATTTCACGACCCGATGGTCTGGGCCGTGTTTTAGAAAGTTACAATTTACAAGCATAAGTCTTATTCTATCACCTTTTATCAGAAAGACACTTCCGTTTGTAAATTGTAACTTGTAGCTTTATAAAACACGGCCCTCATGGTTAGAGAACCTGAGACTGAAGCTTGAGGTCCCGGGTTCGATCCCTGGTCAGGGCAGATGTCTGTATGATGAATGCGAATGTTTGTTCTTATCTTGGGTGTTTAACATGTTTTTATGTATGTATTTATTTGTATAACTATGTATGTCCGTTGTCTAGTACCCACAACACAAGCTCTGCTTACTTTGGAACTAAGAAACTGGTTAAAAAAATATTCTAAACAAGTTTTCTTTGAAAAAATACTTTTTTGTCTGTACTTGTATAGGCGTCCAACTTACATATCCACATCAAATTCCATAACAATATCACATTCAAATTCAAAACTAAGTCGATTGGTGTGGATTGCCCCGGGATGTATGTTTACCGCATGTGTGCGTGCGCGTGCGCAGGTGGGCACGGACTTGGGCGACGCGCTCCACTCGGAGGACAGCAGCTGCGGCGCGTCGCCGCCGCACCCGCACGACCCCTGATGGTGAGACACCCTTCAAATTATACTCAAATATACGGATCACTCGCGTATGTCAGTCAAGAATAGCCCGACATGTTTCCGACTAATCCGTAGTCCTTCCGCTGGGGGCACACGCTTCGCCGGTGGCGACACAAAAACTGTCTCGCGGCTACATTCTCTACACTCGCGGTCAAATTTACACTATTTACATTAATTTGTACAATATGAACATAGTACAGAATTAGGAATAATTATTTGACGTTTTATTTATTTGTTAATGTATTGTTTTTTTTTTTTTGTATTCGACATATGGGTATTTTGGTAATAATTGTAATATTATTTCAATCATTTGCACGTCTGCATGCAGGCTTCTGGACACTGGACAAAATGCTGTAACATCTCACATCTGTACAACAAACTGTATTCTAGCAAATACACATTTATTTCTTTCTTTCTTTACTCGGCGCAGCTGACAACTGTGCAAAACTACCCTCGTTTTCATCGTAATTTTTATTATTGTCAAAAGTAGGGTAGCACTCTACACTAATCACGTCGCTTTTAAAGGTTCGTTCACACTGGCTGTTGACGCAGTATTCGACACAATTTTCCAACTCGGGGGCACTGGCCATACACTATCACGGTTGAAAATTGGGATGAAGACTAATTTCAATGGCTTCATGTACTTTCCGCGGAATTAAAACTTTTCTCTCGCCAGTACCGACACCTTATCAAAACTGATGTAGTGCGTCGAATCCAAGTTCATTGAGTTCCTGACATATTGTAAACCGACATGTCCTGCATCGTCTCTCGTCATCGGTTTGAAATTTCAGTTTTTGTACGACTGTGACAGCTAGCAGTTTCCGATACAATTGTCAACCCATAAAAAATTAACACGATGCTGATTGCGAGCGAGTTAGACACTAAGCATGCTGCTAAAGGGCATCTAAACGGGCAACGTTTTTCTGCAACATGTGGCCGGCAACTATTGCTGTCTGACTATTGTTATGAAAACTAGACAAAGACGCCTATAGTTGCCGGCCGCATATTGCAGCAAAAATAAAGCCCGTTTAGAAGACCCATTATGTACGAGGGGCAATCAACTTTTTATTGCCACATGTTGCCATGGAGATGTCCTCTGGGTAACTCGGCTAAAATAAAATTTTCTATGGCACTACTCCCCGAAGGTCGGGATTTGCATGCTTAGGAGATAAAGCATGAAGGAATTGGCATATAACTGTTGAAAATCTTAACTTCTGATGCAGAGTGGTGCCTTAGAAAATTTTATTTTAGACGAGTTGCCAGGGGACATTGGCAACGAGTGGCAAAGAAAATTGATTGACCCACGAGTATTTTTCTTCTGACAGCTAACATTGTCTAAAAGGCATTTGTCATTATTTCAGAAACCAACTGGAAGCGTACTGGACGCTTGACATGTCCCGTTTCTACGCGTGTTTCTGCTGAACATTTACATAATATATTACATATATCAACACACAACGCTTGGCCAATCGAGGCTAGAGCTGTAACCGCAACATATTAACTTTAACCATTTTAAGACGCTAGACAAAAAAAAAACTGTGGTTAAAGATCAAGTAGGTACAAAATTTGATTCCAGCCCCCTGCGTCACGGAAAATGACAACGGCTACAAATTGACAATTTGTACCTTGTAATTTTTTTGGTATAAGGGCTAAGCTCCCTTTGAACGCCAAGGATGCTTAAAAGTGTCATGAGCCGAAGCGCCTACGACGCCGCCAACGCTTATAGGCGTCCGGCTGTGCAGCCGGACACCTATAAGTGCAAATGCGACCTACGAACGTATGCTTAAGGGTGCCTTTCCACCAGAGATGTGCTATTCTACGAGGGCGGGATGATAAGTAACTAGCCTAAAATAAAAATACTTAGGTTGGAGTGATAAAATTGATTTTATTTTTCAACATACTCTCCATGTACCTCTAAGCACTTGTTCCATCTTCGTTCTAAAGCTGTAATGCCCTCCATAAAATGACTTCTTTCAAGACCGGCAAAATACTCTTCTACGGCGGCAATAACTTCATCATTTGTGGCAAACTTCTGTCCACCCAAAAAATTTTTAGCTTGGGGAAAAGGTGGAAGTCTGAAGGTGCTAGATCAGGCGAATAAGGTGGGTGGGGCAGCAAATCATAGGTTAATTCGTTGATTTTTGCCATAGCCTTAACACAAGTGTGAACCCTTGCGTTGTCTTGATGGAAGATGTTTTTTTTTTTCGCTAAACCTGGTCGTTTTTGCTGAATACATTGATAAAGCTTATCTAAAAGTAATCTTAGTAGTATTCTCCATTAATAGTTTGACCTTTGGGAAGGTAATCTATAAACAAAATTCCATTTGCATCCCAAAAGACAGAAGCCATCACTTTTCCAGCCGACTTTACAGCCATAGCTTTTTTAGGAGCCGAACACCCAGATTCAGTCCACTGTTTCGACTCAATTTTTGATTCTGGCGTGCACAATGTCTTTCAAATGCCAAAAAATCAATAAAATATTCAAGCCACCAAATTGAAATTTAGAACAGAGATAGCCAGAGACATATTTTTAAAAATGAGAAAGTTCTTTTTTTAATTAAAACTTTTTAAATACCTAAGGCTAGTTACTTATCATCCCGCCCTCGTACGTTGCTATGGATGCGCTGATATCCACCAATCATATTCATTGCTCCACATAGCTTAGCAGTGGTAGAAACGGGTGCAATGAATACGATTGGTGAATATCTGCGCATCCATAGCAACGTAGCATAGCACATCTCTGGTGGAAAGGCATCCTAAGGTTTAAGTCCGCGTTGACGTTATGCCATCTTGGCGTGTGGATGACAACTTTTGTATCCGTCGTTGGCGTTCGAAGGGGTTATAGTGTGAAGACCACAATCGTTTCTCGTCTCACAAAATGATGTGGTGTGTAATTTATTTCAAAGTATATTTGAACAGTCCGGCAAACGTGTGCCATTTTCGTCCTTAGCCATTTTTATAAGGCATGTAGCGTTTGAACGGACTGTGAATGTGAAGTAAATAGTTTGTTGAATGCATTTTTCAATCGAGGCTAAGTCCCACCCACAAATACGCGATAAGGTAGTGCAGAAAGGTGACCAATACGTTTCCGTGAATAATTGCAAAAGTATGTATACATAATTCAACCTTATTGCCGCAGTCAAAAGACATGTCTACATATTTTCGCACTGTGTCGTGTATACATATTGGTGACGGTTACCGTAGTTGAATATTTGTCACTGCCTTGAGCACACGTTTATGTTCCACCGGTGTTTGAAAAAACATAAATGGAACAAAAAAAGAACGAATGCAGGTTCTTGATGAAAATTAAAGCGGTCTAGCAAATATGCGGGCATAAAATTTTTTTTTTTAAGACACAAAAAAGCGCACGAACTAAGATATGCCATGAAAATGCATTATTTTAAATTTAAAACTGATTTTTTTAGTGTCCAAACTCTACTTGCTTACAATTATAACCGGAATATATACTCTTATATCATCGTCAAAAGCCTATTTGGGTCAATCAACTTTTCATTGCCACTCGTTGCCATGGGGATGTCCCCCGGGTCACTCGTCTAAAATAAGATTTTCTATTGCACCACTCCATCGAACGTAAGGAGTTGCGACAGTTATATACCAATGCTTTATATCGTAAGCATGCAAATCCTGACTTTCGGGGTAGTCGGCTCTTAGAAAATCATATTTTTGCTGTGTTAACCAGGGGACATCTCCATGGCAACCAAAAGTTGATTGACCCATTTACGACCCACTGTATACTATTCTTAATCAGAACGAAATTTCAATAGCTATTTATTTGCGAATATATCAGAATAGGTTAGGCTCTATTTATACTAAATATGTTAAAAGCATAATTATTTGGTTCCTAAAATATATAGCGATATATATATCATATGCGTGGAGATATCAAGTTTTACTTCCAAATGATAATAAAATAATGTTTGGCCGTATTTTTAGTAGACGGCGGGAGGGGTTACTGAGTTGGACCACTGGTACCCTTAAGGTACTAAAACGGTACTAGTTTGTACCAATAAAAAAACTTTTTTTATGCAAAAAAAGAAGTTACAGGGATACTTAGTACCACGTATTACTTAGTACCACGGGTACTAATCAGTCTCATTAGTACCGTTGTTGGTACCGGCTAGTCCCGTTAGTACTGTCAAAGACTCCAATATGTAGCCAACCATTCAAAAATATCTCAATGCCTCATTGTTAATCACATGCCCCTTGTTTAGATATTTATGAACGAACGATTGTCTACTTAAGTGTGCCATTGCGGGTACAAACTTGTACCAACAGTACCATTAAACTTATGGGAAATAAGGGTAACAATGGGCCGGCTCCAACACAACGTGGCTTGTAGGTCAATTAGAATAGAAAGGCTCGACTAGTTCGGATTTTATATGAAATAAATATAACAAAAATAGTTTACTATACAATAACTGACATACACTGCTACGGAGCTAAGTTGCGTTGGTAAAAACAAATATAGCTTGAATTGTTTTTCAAAAATTTTAAAGTGAGCAAGTGACTGTGAAAGCTACAAAAAATGACTTTTTTGTTGCGTAGAAAAAAGTTAATTGTATTTCGTGCATTTTTTATATTTTTACCGACGTAATGCAAAAAATACATAAATATAAACCGCGGTGTCAGGCTTTTAATAAGCTTTCCAAAAGCTTATTGTTTACGATAATACTCGCTAAGCTTACGTTAATATTAATACCACTATATACCGCCGAATGTATAAACTATACGTAAACATATTATTTACATATTTATTGTTCGTAGATTATTTTCGTGTGTACAGTGCAATAATTAAATTCTAACTTTGATTTTTATCGTAAAGAGCGTTAACAGGTTGGCCTATGGAAAACTATAAAATGACCTGATTAATGTGTCGTTAATAAATTACATTCAAAATGTCACTAGTAGCTTGTTATATAGAATCTCTGAAGGTGATCAAAATAACTTGTTTACTTTTCGACTGAGTAAAATTCTAAATTACAATTTAAACTTTGACGTTTTAGAGGTCTCGGGGCCTTTTTGTAGCTGACTAGCGACATTACTTAATTTTTTTTACGGGAGAATAACATTTTTATTTGCATTAGCATAACTTAACCCACCTTCGAACTAAATACGAATTGACAATAACTGCCGTACCATTCTACGTAGAGTGAATTTAGATCTGTCATGAACTTATGAATCTATATAATATGTAATTTTTATTTAAACTGTACTACCTAGTTTAGTACGATCGATTCCGTCAATTTATCATTTATTACATAATCACACAACGACTGTAGGTTAAAGATGTATAATGCTAGATTAAAAATACTTCCTTAAGATAGCCTGAATGCCATTTTTTGGTTTGAAGTCTACAAGATTATTGCGATCAGGGAATATAGACGCAGGCAGTCTCCCAAGTTTAGTAGGGATACCCTTTAATATCTCTCCTGACACGCGGGACCATAACCTATAAAATGGACTGCGCACACGTAAAAACATATGACAACCTAACCAACTTAAAAAAGTTGATAAACCCCCGAGATTTTAATTTCAGAGTTCAATATCTCGAAAACGGCTGAACAGACTTTTATGAAACTTACTTAAGAACCACCGCTAAAAAAACCTGCTTCCAAATCGGTTCACCCGTTAAAGAGATAGGGTGCCAGAGACACACACATAGCGGTCAAATTTGTAACACCTCTTTTTTTGCGTCGGGAGTCAAAAGGGTCGATAAAATAGTAGTTTATGCAACTGTTACATAACGCTATAAGGTTCGTAAGTGCCAGGGTCGCCTAATACGCCACGCGCTTTTGTTTTATATATGTGTGCCAGAAGCGATTGAGTGGAGTACAACAAGACAAGTATAACGGACGGACAGACATATCGGGTTGTTGTTCAGGTACTAGCACTAGTTTTTTTCCTTCGTTTAAATTGGTAGAATCGATCGGCTAGCAGGATTGTCTGTTACCAAAACTACTGTCACATTTTATTTTAAGCTTATTTTATAATAGAACTTTAGTCGGTTGCATGATCTATTTTATGAATTTAGTTTAATTAACTATACTTATGCTGCATCTTATGTATTGATTACTGAACCCTGAGTGAGTTTGTAATTTAATTACTGATAGAAGTAAGTACCCATTACGTAATATAAACGGCAAATTTAAGTTTTCTCGTAATGCGTACATAGAATGATATAATATCTCAATATATTACCTAAATCAGAATGTCACTATAATTCGTTGTTATAGTATTAATTAATATTTGACCGTAAGATATATTGATATGTAATATTTTTTTAACAATCTAGTCTTTTTTTATGATGACCTTAAATGTATTATTGTGACTATGGTTTTTGTCTTCAATTTTATTTTAAGGATAACAGTAGTTTTGCTTAATAAAATGAGATTTTAGCTTACGTTGTATTAAGCTTGAATGCCGATCATTTTGAAGAAACTTCGATCTAAAATGACGGACACTAGAAGCTTCTGAATCAATTATAGAGCGAAGTTGTACACATATTTTTGTTTTTAAGAGTCGCCGGAAATATTTACGAATAAGTTATCCAAAGATCTGTCTATCATTCTTTTTTATTCGACGTGTATCGATGAAATGTGTAATAATTAAATAAGTGAAATTAGTTTTTTAAAAGTATTTAAAAAAATGTGTACCAGAAAGAACTGATTGTATATTGCTTTTTATAATTGTGTATAATTATTACGTATTGGAAATTTGTATCAATTAAATTATCGTCTGATCGTTTAAAGTAGAAACCGCCATTCCGTATGTTCCATAAACAAGTCGTCTGGATGCGCTCGCGAACCATAGACCACTTATCGACATTCACTCGAACGCATCGAAACGCTTTGCTTAGGACACCGCATGATTTCCATAACGCATTTACCTTATTATTGTCAATTGATAAAATAAGTATTAATTATAACAGAAGAAAAGTATTTGAAAGTTAGAAATCCATTGGCTGATAGTGTTATAACCTAATAAAATACAACTCGAAATTTGTTAAAAGAATATCCTAGACTAAGAAATGTATTGTTAAAGAAGTTTTTATAATCCCAAGAAATTGTACCGATTAGGAGTAGATTTTGCTAAATTTTATCAATAAAATTGCATTTTATAAGCGATTGTATTCACCGGCGTACCGATTTTTGCTTTCAACTCTCACTAAATCATATAAATACGTGTCGACTATTTCTTTCATAGAAAAGTCGCCATGGATTTATATAATTGTAATAATGTTTTAACTAAAGCTTTTTAATTATAGGTGCCACCCCAAAAAATATACAAACCTATATTCATGAAAAAAGTATTTCAAGTAATGAACGTTACACAAATGAAAATGACTTTACTTGGATTATGAGAGTTTCTCTTGTGTAACGGTATTAATTGGAATTTGGGTGCAATGCATTGTGAAAGAGTGAAGGAAATGTTAAAATTCTCAATTCTGTCTTCTCAATTTTTTATCGTTATTTGCCTGAAAAAACTTCAAAAAGTCGTCTCAACATTTTTTTTTTTTTGGTTTTTATGAATTATGACTTTATTGAATCAGGCGTTACTTTGCAGAGGTCAATATTTTTATGAACTAAAAACAGTTACTTTGCTCACCCGCGACCACACGTGAAACTAAATATTTTATATTTATTCTGAAAAAAAATGTAATCTTACTGAATTGTGACATTTCCTTTGCTCTATAGCAAATAACAGTATCAGTAATAAAAAAAATAAATACTAGCAGAGTTATATCATTAGCCTATCGCGATATCTTCCTTGTATCCTACGACATACCGATATGTTATAATTTGTATGTAAATCTAAATTATTGACTAATATTATATTGCAATTACGTGAAATTATCTCAATACTTAATTATTTTATGTAAATAATAAAGAAACATTTGAAACGATACCTGTTTTTTCCTGATAGTACTTTTAAGCCCTGACTAAAACTGAAAAATACAAAAATTAAAGAATTGAACCACATATAAACACATCGTGCGAGAGACGGCACATTTCCGCTTGCAAGAGCTAGCGTCCAGTCTAAACAAGCTCAGGTTTTCTCTTTTTTGGTAAACATGCTGGTGTAAGAGACAGCCAGATCAAGGTTTGTAAACAGTGCGTGCGGTAAAAGACATCGGCGTTCGGTATCCATATGGCTGGTGTTGCCAGTTATTAAACCCCCGACTCCCTCTTACGACGACGACGTTCTTAGTATGACTTGTATCCGTGTGTATGCTTCTATAAGCGGGTAGACTGATCAGAACGCGGTTTTTTTAATCGGAAGCTAGTTTAATCGAGATGGTTCTCGGCCAAGTTTCACGAAAATTGCTTTAATCGTTTTTGAAATACATACTGCATTATAAAATGTCGGGGGGGTTTTCAACTTTCACCATAATGCGAGAGAGATATCAGATTTTACCTCCCTCGTAGCGAGTCGTCGGCACTAAATGTGGTGTTGCGAAAATAAAACACAACTTTACAAATACAATTTTATTCAGCAAGTCACTAGGTCAATAGTTAATATAAACGCAACACTTAAACAATCGTAAGTCTTTGTACAAGGCGTGGTCGCTTCGCGGGGAACGAACGCGGGCGGGGGGAAGCTAAATGCCGTCGACTATAGTTGGAGATGCTAAGGCAATGACTAAAGCCCTTGGGCCAAAGAATATGACACGTATTGCGCTGTTAATAACGACTTTCACAGATACCTTCCATTCGTTTCGCAGATATAATGCTCGTTTAATTTCGAATTCAAAATTATGGCGGCCTTTTACCGCGCGGGGGAGGGAGTCCATACACACTTGTCCTTGACCACAAAGGAATAGTAAATGTTGGTTACACAATGTAAAAGTTAGCATGGTTTTTCCGATCGCCGCAAGCCAAACAATGTTTTAGCGTTGAGGCAAGATTTCGTTAAAAAACGAATGCTGCGTATTCTTCAGGATTTATAATCCATATCTTAAAACGCCCGCGTTTTTTCCATCTTACACAGACTGCGACAGTAATGTTACTTTGTTTTTGTCGTTTGTGCATAGAAAATATTTCCACATGCCGTTTTAAAATAACACCGTCTATATGTTCCCCGCATTACATCAGTTCATATTTACCGTTACAATTTCACCTTAAATTATGGTTTTAAAAATATATAATAGAATAAACATGGCATATATATGTTAAGATCAAAATATAATCTGAGTATTAATCATACCAATAAAAAATGCGGAATACAATAATATGTAATCTCAGTAAGTACGTAGAGGAGAGAATAAACAATTCGATTTAACATCCGGAATGTTTTCGTACACAGACTGCGTTAAAACTTCAGAATTTCTGTAAATAAAGATTATAATTACAATATAACTTAAAACTTATGTCACACCACTCGATAATACTTTAAAAATAACACTACGCGCTGATTCACTAGGAAATGTTCTGGATTTCATGTTTCAGCTGGAGCTACCATGAAATCTACCAAATCTACCAGGGAACTTGGAAGTTCCATGGTAGATTTAAATCTAGCTCAACTTCATGAAACCATTTTAAAAGGCGTGAAATTAAAATGAAACGTAGAACGATACGTAGTGAATCGCGACTAAATAAAAGTGTAAACTAGAATTTGGTGCGAAACTAAATAAAATAAAATTAATGAAAATGCGTGTTGACATTAGCATAACACCGACCGAGTACAATAAATCAAAGTCGATTTCTTATAAATTATTTCCGATTTTTATGAGAGAATTTTATGGAAAATAATACGAAGATCTGAACTCGTGCTTTTTCTTCATTCCTTGGGGTTTATTTATGGTATATTAACAATTCAAAATACTAGACTAGGGTGCCATACATTTTACATTTTCGGAAATTTACACAATACCGTTAGCCTATGAAACGCTCTCTAAAAATGTAATACACTTCGTGCCTTATCGGAGCTAATAGATTATAATTCCTCACGAATCTGTACTTACATATACGAGTGGATTAATTTGAAACCGATGTCTTTTCGTAGCGATGTAGACTTAGCTTCCGTTTCGTCTCTAAACAGACAGATGGTCATATCATCAATATAAACAGACTAATAAATGTATCTATGTTACCAATATGATGAATTCTGTGTAATTTAATGCTTTCGCCGGCGGTAATCAGACACTAGAAATTCTATTGTTATAAATAATTTATTGAATCAGGCGTTACTTTGCGGAGGTCCGTATTTATGAACTAAAAACAATTACTTTGCTCACCCGCGACCACTAATGACAAATAGTTATGTCACTATAGTAAATAGTGATTAACTATTTGTCATTAGTGATATAAGTATTGTTATAGCCGCTTACCACCGGCGAACGTGTTAAGCTACACAATCCGTGAAGAAGCAAAATAGGTAAGGAATTCACTCGTCGTTGGCAGATAAAAATATGCTTAAAACCACAAAATGCAATAATTGTTGAGCTCACTCTCGTTGAAGAAAGTCAGTCTTTAGTAAAGTAAAGATTCGTTAGTAAAAACTTAAGATTGCCTATCTGAAACACTAAAAACCATTTGCCGAATTTCATTCCTGAAACTATAAATATTTCAGGATTTTTATAAAACAAACCTAACCTAAAGAGTTTTCACGATGATTCTGAAATAAATATTGGAATATTTACAGTTTCAGAATAAAAATCCATTAGTCAATGGTTTTTAGTGTTTGAGATAGGTTATCAAAAACTTAGTTATGTACATGAAAAAATAAGGTGATTGAGGTGAATATACTATATTTTAGATTTTTTTTAGGTGAGTATATTTAGCATCAAACTGTGATGAAGTTTAACTTAAAGTAATAAATGAACTAATCGTAGCTTTCGAGGAATAGAAAATTGACTTGACAATGAGTTTACAAACATTACTTCAAGATTATTATGACGCGACAATTTGACCGCATCTTAACGCAATATAATGTTAACAGCTATTGGTTGTATTAACTCACGGAACAACCACCCTCTGGACACCGCATCTTTAATAATTTACTTGAAGTCATTATGAAAAAAGCCGCGGTGAGCGGGCCCGGGGAATGCGTCGTTATTGGTTCATAGCTTGTCATCTGGTCGAAAGTGAGCCGCGATTCGAGGCTAGAGAGATTAATAGGTGCAAATGATGCGTTTCGGAAACGTTCGCCCTGGCATTTTGTGTCTAGAGGGTGGTTGGTCCGTGTATTAACTTAAGTGTATTTCTTGAGACGATCTGATCTATTTGGTTAACGTAACATGTTGTTTTTCTATTAAAAACTAAAAACATTGAAAATGTGACACCCTGCTTGCAACGAGAGCTGTCGCGAGTCAAAAGTCCGCTAGGATCGCTATCGTGCGAGGTCTATCTGTCAATTTCCACCAATCATAGGCCAGTAGCTTGTCTCTAATTGGTGTAAATTGACCGACCGACCTCACATGACAGTAGCGAATTTTCGATTCGACATAGCCTTCATTTATCAAGACTGAAGGTCTAGCTATTGGGGTAGTGCCGGGCACTAGGACAATTACCTTATGTAGGGTAAGAAAGGCTGTAGAAAAAAGCAATCACAGCTTTTCGTACCCATTTATCGATTTTAGTCTGATACTGACGGTTCAGTAAAAAGCTTCGGGCAGTGTGTCGCATTTTGAGTTCGACTAGCGCAAAAAATCAGTGATTTTGTATAATTATGCTTTTGGCTGTACCGTGAGTAACCCTTTCAATGCCAACGACGCATACAAAAGTTGTCATCCACACGCCAAGTTGGCATAACGTCAACGCGGACTTAAACCTTAAGCATACGTTCGCATTTGCGCAGCCGGACGCCTATAAGCGGTGGTGGCGACGTAGGCACGTCGGCTCATGACGCTTTTAAGCGTCCTTGGCGTTGAAAAGGTTAAGATAATCGGGATGATTTGGAGCGTTGGGACCGCTTGAGAAAATATCATTAGCCGCCGACAGTACATCACAGGATATTTTAAACATGCACATAACAGTTTAAGAATGCAGGTCGAGCCGGATATCGTTGGTATAACGTTTTTCTGGCGACTAAGGCAGCCTTTATCCTTTGCCGCGTATATAAACTTTTAACTTCCACCCTTTTCCAGGCATATAGTTTGTCCGCGCCATCTAGCGCGACGACGCTCAGTCAGTATCATTCACCGGCCTTTTCGATCGAATGACACTAACGCAGTCGGCTCATCAATCAGTTGCCCTTCTGACCTCACAAAGAGCGCACGCGTCATGAAAATTGCACCCACGCTCGCGCCGACGAAGTGACACTAGTGGCAATCAGACTGGCCAGTTCTGGACTCTCGTGATAAACCCGCTCATCTCAAAGCGCCCATACATCATCATCAGCCCTAGGGAAACATCTCCGACGCATAATCTCAGCTCATCAAGTAAGTTACCTGATCCATCTCATTTTCTCACGTCGATGTGACCCCCCTTTTGGTCACATAGTTACAATTTTAACCCTAACACCAAGATTTAAGATTTAAATCAAATTGAATTTACTAGAATAGTTAATTGTCTTAAATAAAGTTATTGCGAAATATATTAGTATTGTGAAATAACATTTAGTTTTTTTGCTAAGCCGCCTAGAGTGGCGCAGCCTGGAAAAGGGTTAAGTTCGGATAGTTTTATTTTACTGTCGTGCCACGGCGAATATATAAAAGCAAGGGTGTTATTCTCTAAGGTGAAGTGTCAAAACAGTTGTCATTTAGTGTCAAAAGTGACACTTAGCGTTCGAAGCCGCTTTAGAGAATAACTACTGGTTATAATAACAAGGTTGCTCAACCTTTAACAGTTGGGCCACATCAGTTAGGAAACGGAACCGATACTAATGTATGAAAACCGCGCTGCGATAGGTACACTACTACAAGCGCAATGCACGTGGGTGGGTGAGCATAAACTCTTCGTGACGTATTTGGGCATTTTCATTTAACTTGTGCTGTCAAGCGTTACTCAAGTTCGTTTAAGTCACGTCTCAATGGTAAGTTTTGTGACGAAATGTATGTGTCTGACATTGACCGCCAGTTTTGTGACGACTACTAAACATAGTTAACTAATTAATGATTCACTGAAAACGCCCTCCTACTGTACTGTGTATGAACAAAAATAGATAAAATAAAGACATCATTATTTTAGCTATCCCAAAGATTTCATTAGGTAAGTAAAATTAAAAAAAAAAAAACATCAAACAATATTTTTGAGTAAGTAATTTGTACCGAATCAATAAAATGTTCCATTAATTCATGATCAATATCGTGTTCATTTCGATTTGTCCGCCTGTGCCAACCCTACCAAATTAGGTATAAATTTTGCTCGCTTAGAACCTTATACCATTATTCAAAAACGTCACTCGAGCCTCCATTAGTTAAAATAGGTTTGGTCTTCCTCTTACTAACGGAAATGGCAATGTGACATTAAATGACAATGGACTTTAACGGCATTAAGTTAAAATAGGTTTATGAATAGGGTTAGTCCCGTTTCCATACTCATATGGGGCCATTTGACAGTGCCTAGTTTTGTGACTTGTAATCTCAGAATACAGAACAAACCAGAAGCCGCGTTCAATCATATCCGCACGCCACGCGCGTCCGAAACCAATAGTATTTACACTTGAAATGTAATCCTATCCTGTTTTTTTACAAGCCCAAAGGGCATTTCAGCATGTAGCGACGACACAAGAAGGCTTAATAATCTAAACTAATATTACGAATGCGAAAGTAACTCTAATTTATTGAATCAGGTGTTACTTTGTGGAGGTCCATATTTATGAACTAAAAACAAAGCGGGTGAGCAAAGTAATTGTTTTTAGTTTATGAAAATAACTCTGTTTCTCTGTCTGTCTCTTTGTTATCTCTTCACGAAAAAACCGCTGCGCCAATGTAGATGAAATGTTTGAACGTTGAGGAATAATATATGCTACTTTTTATTCGGGAAAATTGTATAGTTCCCGCGGGACGGCGATTACCGAAATCTACGCGGACGAAGTCGCGGGCAACATTTGGTAATTAATATTGCCATTCGTACAACACGTCACGATGCGCTGTGTGCACAGGGGAGGGGTGACTGCACGAGACTACACTATTGAAGTGTAAAGTCTAATTCTATTGCTAACTATGTAAACAAACCGCCATATAGAAATTGTCTATGAAAGATCAATTTATAAGATCTTACTTTCTCCTTTGCTTTTTTTTAACCCCCGACGAAAAAGAGGGGTGCTATAAGTTTGACCTGTGTATCTGTCTGTGGCATCGTAGCTCGCAAGCGGATGGACCGATTTCGATGTGATCGAAAGCTAGTTTAATCGAGACGGTTTTAAAAACGGGTTCGCCCGTTTTTGAAATATTGAACTTTGAAATAACAATGTCGGGGGTTTTCATCTTTTCTAAGTTGTTAAAGGAGTAAATAAGACTTGATTTTAGTTTTGATGGCTTCAGTGTTAGGCGCGCTCGCGGGTTCTAGTTTATTCTGTATTCTGAGCTTGTAACATCAATGAAATTAGTGGTAACTGTGCAACTCGCTCGCGTGTCACGTGTGGTGGGTTGAGCAGCCTTGTCCGTCCCCGAGCTGCGCGCGATTCAGTCGGCCTTGCGCGGGCGGCGCTTGCGCACCTCGGCGCGCGCGCTCGCCTCGCCGCGGGACGAGTCCCCGCCCTCCTCCTCCGACGTCTGCAAACATAAAACGTTCATAGTCAAATAAGTGATCACTCGAATTTAAAGCATATAAGTCAGTTTAGACCGACGTGTTTCAGACTACTTCGCAGTCCTTCATCTGGGAGCGCACTACTCGGCGGCAGCGAAACGTACTCTCACATAAATTCGGAAAAACTTAGAGAGAGACGCGAGCCTAGGCTAGCACCCATGACTTTGGTGAAACCACTAGGCTACGATTTTTTTTTAGTAGTAAACTTAAATAATGTAATAACATCGTGACTCACATCGCTGGGCGAGTTCTTCTCTGCGTCACTGTCATTCTCTTTCGCCTCGTGCACATCGTCGACTATATCTTCTTCATTGATGAGCTCCTCCTGACAACGAAAATGACATTAGTCTACATGATGGGTTACACAGCAAAAATTTCATTTTCTGAGACCCCACTCCCCCGAAAGTCAAGATTTGCATGCTTAGGAGATGAAGCATGAAAGAATTGGTATATAACTGTCAAAACTCCTAACGTTTGATGGAGTGGTGTCTTAGAAAAATCTTATTTTAGACGAGTGACCCAGGGGACATCTCCATGGCAACGAGTGGCAAAGAAAAGTTGATTGACCCATATCTGTTATACGGGGGCCACTTAAATACTTATTTTATTCTGTTTTTACTATTTGTTGTTATAGCGGCAACAGAAATACATCATCTGTGAAAATTTCAAATGTCTAACTATCACGGTTCATGAGATACAGCCTGGTGACAGAGACAGACAGACGGACGGACAGCGGAGTCTTAGTAATAGGTTCCCGTTTTGAACCCTAAAAGCGTGCATATTTGACAGTTTAATTTCAAATGTTAAAATAAACGGAGTATATTAGATATTATGTGCCCACCGGCCTGTTTCATAACGTCTACTAACTTGTAACACAAGCAGAAGTCTCTTTCTATACATGGAGTTGAAAAGAGGCTACTGCTTGTATTACAAGTTACAATTCGTTCTGAAACAGATCCCAGAGATAAATAAAATAAATAAATATCATGGGACAATTGACACCAATTGACCTAGTCCCAAATTAAGCAGAGCTTGTGTTATGGGTACTAGACAACGGATAAACATACTTATATAAATAAATACATACATAAATACATATTAAACATCCAAGACCCGAGAACAAACATTCGTATTCATCCATACAAACATCTGCCGACCCGACCGGGATTCGAACCCGGGACTCGAGCTTCATAGTCAGGGTCTCTAACCACTAGGCTATCCAGCCGTCTAGCATTTATGATAGCAGTATAACCTGTTCGTCGTCTGACTTCTTAGCGTCGGCATCGCCCCGCGCCCGCTGGTCCAGCTCGGCCTGCGGCACGAACTCCTTGCCGCGCCGCGGCGGGTACAGCAGGTCTATCACGCACACTAGCACCTGAAATACACACACAGTGATGGGCGGACGGTAGCAATAGGGTAGTCGACTGATGTCAAATAAAATCATTTCACTTATCAAGCTTCCGAAAATACTCATGAAAAACCGACGCCTCACTTATTACTGCAATTAAAACGATTTTTAATTTAACATAAACTAATAAAAGGAGGCAGTTTGATCACTGAAAATTATGACGTCATAGTTCTGTAATTTAATACAAACTTCATACTAACGGATCCGATCAAATCGTTTTGACATTTTAAAAAGAAGTTGCTGATTTGACCTAGAGGCAACATCCCTATTTTTCGACCAAAGTATTACATGGATATGATTCTATTTTTGCGTGCACAATTTATATAATCAATACGTATGCAGTTTTACTATCGAGGGTTTACAACCACGCATCCCTCGAATGTGTTGATGTAGAAAAATTCTCTTCATATAAATGGAATCCTCAATGTTAAAAGGAATCGATTGACAATATCCAACATAGAAAAAAACAAGAATAGAATTCGGTGACTTTTAAAAATATCTGTTTATATTTTTAACAACAAAGACATATCAATATTAGTCATTACGTTGGTCGTCAGAGTGACATAAAATGCTACCGATCGCCGATCATTCATCATGCATCATCAGCCTATTTTTACGCCCCGCCTGTGCCCAGCCACAGGCCTCCACTCAGAATAAAAGGGTTTGATTCATAGTTCCGACGCGGGTCCAGTGCGGATTGGGAACTTCACATACACCACTGAATTGCTTCACTTCTTTAAGTGTAGCAAACGCACTTCTGCGTTCGAATAGCTGCAAAATTAAGACGCCACACTGGGGGAAAGTCACCGGCTCAGAGTGCGGTAATAGCAGCGAATGGGCGCCTGCGCACTCATGTACCCACCAATCCAAGCAGGGCTCCGATAAAGATGGTGGCCACGGCGAAGATGAGGTAGGAGCCCCAAGTCGGCAGCCCGTAGGTTTCCATCAGCATGTTATGCACGCTCTGCAAAAACACATGATTTATCGAAATCTTCTTTTTTATATACCTATAAAACAGTACCGTGACTGACTGACTGACTGACAGACAACGCACAGCCTAAAGCACTGGACTTGAAATTTAGCAAACATACCTTGAGTATCCTAGAGGTGCACTAAGAAGGGATTTTTCGAAATTCCCACGGTATAGGGAACTAGCCCATTTTTAAATATTTCACGGGGCCAAAGCCGCGGGGCGTAAGCTAGTTAATTATAATTGATTATTTTTTACTTCATTTACACAAAACAATAAACAATAACCCTTGTTGATGGGGCTGAATAATTAGGATAAAGCACAAATGGTTCTGTCGCGTATGGACCCGTTCGCAATTCGTCCCGTTAGCAAGTCGTCCTGCAGTCTCACGTCGTCCCTTTAGCAACTCGTCCCACTTTTTCTATCCGTCCCTTTTGCAAGCTTGTGTAGCTATATTATTATTATTTTATTTATTTCTATTACTTTTGG
The DNA here is from genome assembly GCA_963691665.1 of Clepsis dumicolana. Classification (NCBI taxonomy): domain Eukaryota; kingdom Metazoa; phylum Arthropoda; class Insecta; order Lepidoptera; family Tortricidae; genus Clepsis; species Clepsis dumicolana. The sequence goes on from OY829529.1 coordinate 7,415,896, forward strand.
TTGTCTATCAAACATTTATAATATTTTCATTTATAGTATTATCTAAAACATCTTTTTTAGATACAAAGAAAGAGTGGGATGAGTTGCTAAAGGGACGAGTCGCGAAAGGGACGACGTGAGACTGCGGGACGACTTGCTAACGAGAAGAACTGCGAATGGGACGAGTTGCGAAAGGGACGAGTCACGAAAGGGACAAGGTGCGAATGCGGGACGACTTCCTAACGGGACATACGCGTCAGAACCGCACAAATCTGCCGCCGTTTGTGATGCTTCTTGTAGAAGTAAATATCTAACTGACAAGCTACTTTGACGTTTTGTATCTGGCTGTAGCCACAAGCTATTTTTGAGCTAAAGTCTGTTCAAAGAGAGGTGTTTTCAGGTGACAGGACCTTGTGCGAAGTCCTTCCGGATCGCTACCACCATTTTACTCGGTAATCCTGCCGCTAAACAACAGTGCTCGCACTATTGTGTTCCGGTGTGAAGAGTAAGAAAGCCGAGTAAAATTGCACGTTATTGTAACAGCTTGAGGATTTTAATAGATGAATATAATCAATAGCAAACTGACACTAGACAGTGCCATATACCGGGTGTACAATCCAAATGGGTCAGTATGGAGAAGTCGGAAACTATGAGAGATAGCGAGATCTGTTCTTAGGAACCATGACGTCGATTTTAGATTTAATAATAATTACATTACATTGCAACACATATGCACCCCATAAAAATACAAAATGCAATCTTGCGATCGTTACCCAAAAGAATTAATCTTTGCATTCAACAGAATGGCTACCATTTTGAACATTTACTGAAATAAATGTATGAGAGTTAATAAAAAAGTTTGAATGTAATAATTATTAAATCTAAAATCGACGTCATGGTTCCTAAGAACAGATCTCGCTACCTCTCATAGTTTCCGACTTCTCCATACTGACCCATTTGGATTGTACACCCGGTATATAGTTCATTTTTGTTCGTGTCTGGTTAAATAGGTAATAATTGATCGAAGCCTTAAGCAATGGGACATACAGACTATTCTATAAAAATTTAATATTATAAACAGTTTCTCCCTTTAATTTTTTATTACCATTGGTAAAAATAATTAGCGGGCCGCTATTTGTAATGAGTTAAGAAGCCCTGATTATGATTTATTTAGTATAATATTCAATTAAGGAAACTATAGGTCTTTTAATTAACTCATTGTGTCATGGTTATTCTTGTACCTATATTGACTGTATGTTTTTAATAAATAAAAATAAAAAACCGGCCAAGTGCGAGTCGGACTCGCGCACGAGGGTTCCGTAGAAAGATTTTAAGGTTTTTCCCAGTGTTTTAAGAAGTCCAGTGTAAGCAGAGCCCTGCTCCTAAGCAAAATGTACGCAGTGTGGGGTCAACTTATATTGGTCCTCGAAATCTAGAGACAGACATAAAAATTTTAAGCTTTTGAGACTTTTCTGAGTGGTTGTACTATAAGAGCTACCTTCATGCCAAATTTCAAGTTTCTAGGACAACTGGAAGTACCCTTTAGGTTTTCAAGAAACGGCGATTTGTATGGAAACGACTTTTTTAATGACTGTATCTTTTGATTGCGTTGACTTGTGTTTTATCCTATTTTTTGTACAATAAAGTGTTTACTTACTTACTTACTTAGATGCTTGATTTTTTCACAGCTTCAAGGGACCGCAGGTTTGAGTATTTGATATTAATTTCAGCATCCTACCTCCACGCGTTCCAGAGAAAAAGGGTCTTCACAGACAGACAGACGGACAACAAAGTGATCCTATAAGGGTTCCGTTTTTTCATTTTGAGGTACGGAACCCTAAAAACACCTCTTCAGTGTAGCTGCATGAGCACTCACCCTCAGCGCCTGAGACAGCTTAAAGAACTGAGCAACAAGCCCCATCTGCAGGGAGTCGGGGGCCTTCCAAGCCGGCACGGGGTCCGTCTGCTGCCAGCGCTTCTGTTCCACATAGCCCAGCATGGACTCAACGTCACGGGGGCCCTTGTACTGCCTGAACTCGCCTTCGATCACACTGTAATGTAAAGGATGGAAGGATTCGATTTTTGTATTGGGTCAATCAACTTTTAATTGTCATTCGTTGCCATGGAGATATCCCCTGGGTAAGTTGTCTAAAATAAGATTTTCTATGTGAGAGTTACTTTAAAGAAGTTAAGATCCCAACTCTCCCATGTCTTTATGTTTTTGAAACAGTGATGTTCTGTAGAGGCAATATGAATGGTTTTAAAAAATGTACTACACTCAGCAGCACAATTATTTTTTTTATTATCTAATATTTTATTGAGGCTTTGGTAATGGGATATTATTTATTTAGATTAATTCCAGGGTCCAGTTCATTAAACTCATATTTGTAAAACTTTTTTCTGATGTCCTGTCTATCGCCTGAAGGTTAACTGGTGGAGATAAGGGATAAGTTCGCCTTTGCACATTTGCTTTTACATACATTAATTCGATATCGTCAGTCCGCTCTGGCTCGTTTGTCAGTAAGGCGCGCCTGGCCGCTACTTTGTTTGTCGCGCGAGATTATATTACCCGTCCCGTTGCGTTGTTCTCGCGCGAGATAGCAATCGCACTGTGAGTTGTGCTAGACCTAATGGGTGACTTCGAGAATTTATGTGTGTACTGCATATGGAGTGCTACAGACCTTTTTTTGTGAGTTAAATGTATGCGCATGCGCAGTTTGCAGATTGGCTACTGGTTTTATTTGACCAATCAACTAAGGTACATGCTCAAACCTCAGGGGGAAGCCTTTCTGTAGATTGTATTTTGATGCTAGTGTATATTATATATTATTTTATTTATTAAGCCTTACAATTCAGATACAATTAGGTACAAATAATCATATATCCGCGGTAAACATTTTAAACTTCGGTATCTGTGTGCCCGTTGGCAAAGGTCTCCCCCGGCAGTCTCCATTCTCTCTCACATGCAGCCGCTCCTTTATTTTATACCTGTTTAATTTTTTTTTTTCCAAATGAAATCTTTACATGGGTGTTCACATAAACTCACTCAACCCCTGACTGAATCCTTGACGGTTAGTGGCCTATTTATACACTCACTGGTAGATGGTGGGCAGCGCGGTGACAACGAACCGGCCGCTGAGCCCGGGCGCCTTGGTCACGTCGACGGCGGCGGTTCGCATCTTGAGCGCCTGGCGCCCCGCGCGCGCCGATAGGTCGCGCCAAGTGGGCGCCAGCGCACTGCACGCCGGGCACCATGGCGCGTAGCTGCAAAAGATAGACCCTTAGAAATTCTGTTACGATCAGTGTGTTTATTGTGTAAAGCGCGCGGCGGTTGTTATCGCTTTCGCCATCCCTTTCGACAAACTGTATTAGTTGGCGTGATAAAGAAATGGCGAATGAATTGAACATGAAACTACCGTGAGACTCATCATCATCAATACAAATATTCTTTATTGAAAACCACAAAACAGTACAAGACAATCATGTCAGCCGAAAGACGTCCACTGCTGGACATAGGCCTCCCCCAAGGCTGTCCACTCAGACCGGTTTTGTGCTTTCCCGCGATCTTTATTAGGTTGTCGCTTCATCTTGTTGGAGGCCTACCAACAGCTCCGTGAGCCCATGACCATGTGACTCACATAAGACAGACTCCCATAGAAATTACCCACACAATAGGCATCTTAGCCACCTTAAAGGGCAATGTATCAATAATTCCTCAGGTATCACAGGTATGGTCAAGGTAATAAATATTATGTATCTTACCAAGTCGTCAAAAATATCTTTACACCTATATTTCGGGACACTATTTTTCACCTATTCAATTTGATGGTGCTCGTGATTCTGAGTAGATGTAATACACAAATCAAAATAAAAAAGTGTGTGTACAACTTCTTTTAAATTTACTTGTTTACATTGTTTGTGTTGGGCTACACAAAACAAAAATGATAAAGTTGCTTGCAACAAAAAAAAATACTTAAATTGTAATTCAATAATCTTGATAGGTACCCAACTTTAAATCATCTACTCTAGAGCGTAAAACCCTTGACTAATAGACATTACTTCATTTAATGAGTCAGCCATGTAAAGATGATTAGCATATTTGCATTTTGCATATCCATCTTAGTAAGCTGTGATGTAACTAGGTTTGGGTGTTAAAAGTTGGCTTATATTGTTTGCAGGTTAAATTATTTTAAGATACAAACAAGTTTTAAAGTTTACATTAAAATTTATGTGACTGATAAAAAATATTTTAAGTAATTATGGATAATTCTGCATTTTTTGTGTCACCTTCATAATAATAATTGACAATGAAGATTACATAGATCACCTCTAACCACCAATGTCAATAACATCTTGAAGACAGAGTATTTGCTTGTGACCAAATACATAAAAACCTGTCTTACATAAAATAGCTTGTTGGTGCCCAAATAAGTTTTAAGCATTTCTCTATGAACAACAATAGGCGACCGGTTTCCCGGATTTCAGCGATAAGTCTGACAACAATAGACGGTGTGTCATGATTTTCAAAACGGTTCTTTCTGGAGGCTTTAGCGGCCTTGTACATGGTTGATGAACTCTAGCTTACGTTCCGACTGCGTTTTTTTACACACCCACACTCTATCAAAGCCAGAACAACCCACCAACTAAAAGACAAACACATGCGCTATAAATAAGCACTAGAAACAATACCAGGCGGCTTCAAGATACACAATTTATAGCTCATTAGAATCTGACACGTTTTTATTTGAAGCGACACCGGCCGAGAAAAAACACTTTTAATACTCACAATTCTACCATCCATTCTCCGTCGAGTATGTCCCGCCAATTGTCTTCATCTAGTTCCCGATTTGCACTTGCTAAGTTAAACAAACAACATGAAAATATTGAGAAATAAATGAAAAAGTGTAAAATTTCCGGAATTCTGTGTACCCGCGCCATGTCTGATTTTGTTAAGTGTTGCCACTGGAACAAAATAAATTATTACTAAAAGTCAATGACCTTTTAATGGTAGATTGTCATTACGTGTTCGGGAAAATCAATCAAATTTAGCATGTAAACATGCAACTTCTATATTTTTAGCAATAAATTGTGGTCAAGGATAATTTTCAGTAACAATGGGAATATTTTCGCTAAGATTTATGCTACGAAACTTCTGAAATTACTACTATTTATACTTAAAAATTTTTTCTAAGTCAACACTGGTAATGTTTTTTCCTTCTTTTGTTGTGCAAGGCAAGTAAACAAAATATTTATTTACTGAAAACGAACTAAAAAATAGTAACAAGTTTAATAAAAACATTAAGTACATTTTTAGTTTAATCAACTCATCAAATTGTTTGCGATAAAGCGCCATCTGCTGTATTTGGATTAAACTGGTGTGTCAAACTTCAAACAGTTAGAACATAACTTTGCCTAACGAAGCTTCTAGATGTCGCTGCCAGTATCCTCACTACATAATTTATAAAACAACGCGTCTGTCTGTCTATCTGTAGCGATAAACTTAGAAACTGTAGAAAGGATTTTGTTGCGATTTTCACCAATGGACGAAGTGATTCATTCAAGAGCAAGGTTTATGAAATTATGGCGCTGATTGTTGAAGATGTCGGAAAAAAACAGCCGCCTGGATTATTAATCGATAATGGGACCTCTTTTATTAGGTCTACAGAAAAGTCTGCGATGACATAGATTATATTAATATATCTCTTAAGTTCCTTAACGTGGCAAAACAAAAGCATTTTTACAAATGTATTATTATAATAGATAACCTATATAACCTAAAATAATGCTACCAATGATAGCTCGGATGGCGCAGTTGGTAACGCGAAGCCACGGTTTGGTGGCGGTCCTGGGTTCGAATCCCAGTTCGAGAATTTATTTCCAGGGTGCGAGCACATTTTCGCGCTATGTTCCGTCCATCTCCGACACGTTGAACAATTAAGTATTAACATTTGTTAAAAAGCGTTAAAGTGTAAGCGTGAAATTAATTAGGTAGACTTATTAGAGCCATACATTTATAAGTATGTCTATGAGTCGGAATTACCCGAAAGAGCATGCATTTTTTTATAATGTCCTCCGCAGGCAAAGAGTGTTATCACCAGCCAGCCACAATTTTCTTACTAGGTAACTTTTTTTAAAAGCCACTCATTTTTAAAGACTCCCAGTAAATGTACCTACTTTTATAATATAAATATAAAGGTGTTGCGTCACGGTGCGTCTCTGCGGGGCTTCGCGGGCTTCGTCTGACATCGATCGGTAGCGCGTTTTGTCTATGGACACACGTCTATGATACTTGAGGGTCATGGGAGTAGAGTTGTGGCCAGTATTTTTTTACTTCTTTTTCGTTATCGGGAAGTTGCCAACCCAGTTGATGTCGCTTTTGCATTTTGGCACTCGGTTATATTTACACTTACGTATTTAAACGTCTGTACATTTTGACCCCTATTCATTTCGACACTCGTACTTTATTAACATTAAACAATACGTCCATTGGACATTTTGTCACGTTGACGACTCAGTCCCGGAATCCCCCGTGTTAGGGCACAGTGTACATATTACAAAAACCACCTCAATATTAGTTTAGCTACACACGTATCATAAGTAATCTATAATGCGTTCAGAAACCGTAGAAAATTACCAGCATTGTAGCATGTCGTCGCCTTCCCCCCCGCCCCCCAACCACCACCACCAGCAGGTCCAGCAGTAAAGCAATAGTCATTAAGAATAGACTTTTAGATATCGAATTCGATGTATCGAAAATGACAATCAACGTAATTTACAATCATAGTGCAATAAAACGGATCACTCACGTATATAAGTCGAGTTCAGTCCGACATGTATAATTAATAATGTGATATTTATTAATTTTTTTACAAAAAAAAATCAGTTTCCGAAACGTCAGCTCGGTATGTTTGTCTATGATAAAAAAAAAACAGTCAAATTCGTGACAGGTATGGGTATGATACAATGCCTTCGGCTTCTGAACCCATCTTAGAGTACTTATAATATGTGTGTAGATAAAGTAATGTATGTAACTCCACATAATTAGTCTAATTATGTAGCAGTTGCATAAACTACTATTTCCAACATCTCCATAGGTAATTCGTGATGAAACTCTCACTTTTTACCTACTTTATTTTCGAAGGAACATTTCGTAACTTTGCGTACTTCACCCGCTAAGCTAAACGGTTCTACAAATACTTGATTGCATGGTGTCACGTCCCTTTAGTTTAGATATTTAGTAAAGAAACAATAAAAAAAATGTAGAGCTGTACCAGATTTATAAACTGTAAAATAATACGTACTGCTGTCGGCAAGTTTAATATTTATTTGTGACACATTAAAACAAACATCCCGAATAGATTTGATCTATTTTGACTACGGAATTTTATAAAATCAAATAAAACTATTCGATACTGATCAGCCCCAAGACAGTTGTCAAATATCACAATGTTTTTACTGTTTTTTTTTTATTCGTGATTCGTAAGAAGTTAGGGTTGTCAATAAATTTAATTGCTTATAAAAATTATTATTAACACTTAGATATCGGTTCCAAAGTAATTTTAGCTTAGGTAATATTCCCCGGTATAACGGCTGGTATAGTATAGTAAGTAGGTATTAGATGTGTTTTTTATTACTATGTATGTTTTACAGGGTTCCGTATCTTAAAAGGAAAAACTCAATCCTTAATATAGGATTACTTCCATTGTCTGGTTTGTCTGTCTGACAATCACAAGCAGATATTTTGTGTCACAAGTAACAAATCATAAGCTATACGTTACTTCCCACTGACCTCCTAGAATCATGAAATTTGGAACAAACCAAGGTTTGACAATAAGTACACAAGTCAAGGAAAAAATAAAAAAAAACGTTACATACAAAACCCATTGCGCGAGTCCAGCTCGTTTGTCTCTGCCTTGATATAGTTTAAAAGAACAAAGTAATTTTATTGTGGCTTGTTTATTTGAAAGCTAAAATTTCGAACCAATTTACAATCACAGCATTCATCTGACAAAAACTACGTTCATGTTCACATTCAGTCGCATAACTTTCCTTATGCGATTGAATGTGAACATGAATGATACATTGACATGATGATATGGATGATGATATCCTTTAGTCTACGACGCCGTCATAGAAAAAAAAATTGTCAATTAATTTTTCTAAATTAGCACAAAAACTGAAAAAAAAAACGCTGCTATTTCGACACCACGCACACCCCTAACTACTCCAATTTCAAAACGGAACGCAACGCCGTGTCTATGACGTGGCGTACGTTTATTTTTCCAATTTCAAACATCGAATGGAAGCTTGGAGTGTTTATTTTTTTTAGAATAATGGCATTGTTTGTGGACAAGATTTCACGTATCTCGATCAAAGGCAAAGTATTTGGAACCATGGAGATTTTTTTGGGCGTGACTGTGCGTTTTTGGTATACATGTGATACGAGCACGGTAGGTACGCGCGTATTTTGATGGGTGAACTACTGGCTGGTTGTATTGAATATCTAGGATTTCAAGCAGCTAAAACTACGTCTTAAATAATGTTGGAGCTGTCATTCTGACAATGACGTAGAGCTGTCACTTTACTCCATAAGAGGAAGCCGTGTGCTCTGTCTCTCCCCTTTCTGCTTTGCTATGCTGTGCCTTGTGCATGTATATCTATTTAATCTTAAGTTCATTTGTCACGTACTATTACGGAAATACAAGGAAGATAAATGATTAATGGTGTGTTGCTTATTTCATTCCTACAAGAATCCAGTGGCTCAGAGATTTCCATCCAGATCACCCCTCTATCAGGTTGGATTAGAAGTGTAGTGTAGAGTCCTTTTTGCAGGCTCTGAGCATGATCTAAACTTTCTACGCCTTATTAAGATGTAATTTTAAGTAAATTTCAACGTTTACTTACCAGGGCAAAGTGCTTAAAATTATTTCAGAGCATCTTAACTATTCATTCGACCAAACTAATGATACCTTACTATTATACTCATCATTATTGAAGACTGTTCGAGTTTAAGCACTGTCCAGAGGGAATGCAACGGTTTGATGCTGTACAAGAAAATACGCGAGCGGCATATTCGACAAACCTGGCAGGTATTAGGAAGGATACGCACACGAAGAACCAGAACCAAGTTGGTGTCTTTTTTGGCTCGCGTGTTTGATAGTGTTCTAAACCACTCATATCGTCATGGACATTTCGGCTATTCAACACCAATCTGCCCCATTGGGTTCTATCCGATATTCCGACCTTGCAAATTTAGTAATTTAGAACAAAATTTAACGAATTGAAGTCGCATGGGAGCCCATAACTTGACGAGCGGTAGAAACTCTTATTGAATTGTAAGAGTTTCTACCGCTCGTATTCGTCGAAACGCCGAAGGGGAAACTTCGAAAAGTTTCCCAATTTCCCCGGCGGAGGTTAAAACAAAACGACGAGCACGAAAGCTCAACTTTGATCGCTGCAAGTTCAGTTTCACAACGAGTTTGTAATCCACCGATTGTGAGTACATAATTAATAATTAAATTTTAATCATAATTTTCGTTGAAAAACACAATCAAACATTAAGCCATCGGGCGCTGTCAGCCGCGCGCGATTTAAAAATCGAACTGTCAAACTCGACCAGAGATATGACACACTTGTCAAATTATTTTTTCTTAGGCACAGGAATCGAGTTCGGCCGTTGTCAAATTAGACGCCGTGTGTTCGATATTTAACACTTTGACGCTGGCAGCTAATCCTCAAATTATTTTTCTTTTTACATCGTCTCGTGTGTCATGGCTGGCTCGGAGTAATCCTTTTAAACGTGGTCTTGGTAAATAACCATCATCGTATTTCTTAGCTGAGTTACTTTTGGAGTAAGAAAAAAAATTGAAACCTGAACCCAATATTAACTTTCTGATTTCAGTCGACTCTCTAAGACCTTTTTATCGGTGAACGATAAGATACGCGGTAAGTTTGCGCGGTAAGATAAAAGTTTTCAGTAAGTACCTATATTATGTGACCCATCTTTTAAACCCTTTACTGGTTAGTTCATTCGTGTAGAGTTTAGATGCATTATTGCGACAGATGGAAGCAAGGTCGAAGTAACGTAAGCAGCACAGATTAATACTGTACTGAGACTAACAATAGCTTAGCCAATGGATGCTAAAGGAATGTTAGGGTACAAACATAGCTAATATTAACCACATACGAGCGAGCATATTATAATGCTCTCTGGGCAAGGTTTGAAACGGCATATAAGTATGGCTGTTTCACGATCTATGTAAAGCCAATTATCTCCTTCGCTTCTCCGCGGCCATTTTTAACCCCCGACGAAAAAGAGGGTTGTTATAAGTTTGACCTGTGTATCTGTGTATCTGTCTGTGGCATCATAGCTCCCAAGCGGATTGACCGATTTAGATGCGGTTTTTTTAATCGAAAGCTAGTGTAATCGAGACGGTTTTTAGCAAAGTTTCATTGAAATCGGTTCATCCGTTTTTGAAATATTGAACTTTGAAATGATAATGTCGGGGGTATTTCAACTTTCGTAAGTTGGTTAGGTTATACGTGGAAGCTACGACTGTGCGTGGTGTGGTGACAGGAGAAAACTCAATGTAAAAATCTGTCATCAATGGACAGCTAAACTACTTATCCCCGATTAACTTAGGCTACTTGTTATCCCGGGAAAGGAAAAATGACCCACAGGACAAAGACTAAATTGCGGGCATCATCATTGCAGCCAAGTAAATTAGGTATAAACTAAATTTCACACGCATTACTTTTTTTAAATCATATTTCTTCAAGTCACTAACGACACTATTGTAATCATGCAGTTTTGTCCACCCCCGTCAAACCTCCAGCTTCCCAAGTAGTCCATTGTGAGTATTGCTAAATCATTGATCGACGATATAGATCCGTGGTCTATGGATCATTCACACGCATCGGGGCAGGTGGCGAGCGCAGGTTAGATACGATTGGGAAATCTTTTTAGGGTTCCGTAGTCCGCCATGTCTGTCTGTCTCTCTGTCTCTGTCCGCGGCATAGCTCAGAGACTTGGTCAGAAAGCTGTAACCTGGCATGCATGTACATAATATTCATGCCGACAAAGTGGTAAATAGATTTAAAACTTAAAAAATGTATCTGTTTTTTTAGTGTTTTAATACCTCCCGTACGTTAAAAACTTAAAAAATGGAGTAATTTCAAGTTGGTTTCTTCTTGGCAAGTAAAGAAGCGGGCATCAAGCTGGTTCAAAAATAAAATAACGAAAAAAGAAACAAATATTTTGAAATTTGAATTTGGAAGCCCGATTCGGTGTGGCCAGGTCTAAAATGCGTTTGTCGTGTAATCCCCTAGGGATGTGGATTATTTTTTGCTTTTTATTTTTTACTTTTAAAAATTGTCGCGTGGGATATGGCTGGCGACGTGGGTCGGTATGCCGGTTTATTAATTTCGAATCGGTCATTGTTGCTGGCAACATTGATTGACACGTGTAGGCAAGGTGTGTGATTAACTGAACTTGATATGACGCGGTCGCCTAGTGGTAAAAAACGTTCATAGAAACTCTCGCTATAGTATCATTGTGTGTGTTACATTTGATTCAAAATAGAACCTACATGTAGAGCTTATATGAAAGTAGGTACCTAGATGCGACACTAGTGAAATAATTTGCCACACTAACGTACAAACACATGATATCTAATCATATCTACAGCGTAGTTACCTACTCAGAATACAGCTAACAAACCAGAACCCGCGAGCGCGCCGAAGACTGAGGCAACTGAAACTGCACTACTATAGTGTAGTTTCGCATGGTCATCTCCGTGCACGCAGCGTATTATGACGTGTTGTACGAATGACAATATTAATTTAATCCCTTCTCGTGTCTTTCTTATATGCAGAAATTCCGTTGGGTTTATATAAAACAGAATATGATTATATTTTAAGTGTAAACGGGTAGTGAAATCATTAATAAGTGGACATAGTGCGCGGCGTGCGCCGGTAATGACAGAACGCGGCTTATGAGGGTCGAGCACGACTTTACGAATGCTGCGTAACGTTACGGTTATCGTATCGAGATCGAGAAACCTCATACTAAATTTTGGTTCCAATTACGCTCACGGGCGGGTGCTGTTCCAAACGTCATACAAACTCGACAACGTTTACTATTCGATTTTACGTGACGCAGCATTCGTAAATTCGTGCTCGACCGTCTGGTTTGTTCTGTATTCTGAGCTTGCGTATTTTAAAGAACCATGTTCCTTGCTCTACAAGGCGACGATTGAGTGTATTCTGATGTCCGCTAGTTGTGTCTTGCAGTGCAACACGCTAACTCACTACCTAAGTAAATGCACACATCACCAAGTGCACAGATGACATTGTGCTCATGTAGCAGCGAGCATAGACAAAAGGAGACGTCTTTTCGCCTCTGCCAAAAATTAGACAAAAAAAAACATTACGCTGTCAATTTTTGGTCAGGGTAACCAATGTGTGCGTGATATGGCATTTGTGTGCGAGTTTTGTTTGCTTTATGAGATTGGAGGAACGTTAGGAATTTTTACATGAGCATAGACTTGTGCTGTGGGCGTTTACCTCGTCTCTCTTGAAAAGTGGCAGAAAAAATGTAGTGTAAAGATAAAGCTAGCTAAGTCTGCTCCCGTTTCTATCTTCTGAGTGTATCAGCAATAGTGGGATAAAACTTCGCTCGACTTGTGCAGCGATATACCACGGTAGGTCCAAACAAAACGCATACCTACATGACCATGATACGAAAGTCTAATAATGTACCCGTAAGTATAGTGATAATGATCCATCGGAAGACTACAGTCTGGCGCAAGAGTAACACTGCGTCCCTAGGGGGAGGCCACACCGGAGATGTTGAATGATACTGATCACTGACTCGGCTGTTTCGTGTTGTGATGCCTTGTCTGTGACGCAACAAAGGCAGGTTGTTTTTAACTACTACAGTTCTGGCTCCTATTCCACCAACGCGCAACCTGACAGGCAAACAGATGACAGTGACAATTAGTTTTTTTGTAATAGGTCTTTACTCGTTAATCCTGCCGCTAAGCAGCAGTGCTTGCACTGTTGTGTTCCGGTGTGGAGAGTAAGACAGCCGGTGTAAATACGGGCACAAGAGGCATTTCATCTTAGCTCTCTACGTTGGCAACGCATCTGCGAACTCTCCAGGGTTGTGGGTGTCTATGGGCAGTGGTGATCACCTGACCATGAGGTGACCACTTGCTCGTTTGCCTTCCTCGTCGTATGAGAAAAAAAATTGCTAGGCAAACGAGTAAGCGGTTCACCTGATGATAAGTGTTCACCGATGCCCGTTGGCACACATAACTCCATAGGGATTGCAGATGCGTTTCCAATCTAAAATGCATCGTTTTGTCCAGAGTGCCTTAATCTACACACCGGAGCACAACGGTGCTAGCACTGATGCTTAGCGGTAAGAACAGCAAATAAGATTTTGGTACCGATCCGGATGGACCTCTGCGCAAGCTCCTACCACCCGCATTGTTTCACAGCCAATAAGTAGTGACCTAAAACAAAAAGTTTTCAAGTCAGCGACTTCCTAATTGACATGGTCAATTGATATGTGATATAATTTGATATATGACATGGTGAATAAAATTAGTCACATAAAAAAATCACACTCTGTATAAGCTGTGTGCCATTCCCTTGCACCCCACAAATAAGCTATTCATGTTAAAATATTAAAACAATTTATTCGACCAATTGCAAATAAGGTGATTTATTGAACAAATACTTAAAGAATGACATTATAAATCCCGTTAAACCCCAATTAACAACTATTAGCAATTAAAACCTTTTCAGCGCGCATCATAAATTCTGCTACTGTCGTTTAAAAAAAAACGTGGGAACGTCTATATTGTCTATGGGCCGTGATACTCTTTGTCCGGCGAAGAATGCAGTTCCGTTTCTGAATGATTTTTTTTACGTCGCCGTGTACAGAGGTGTATTTGTTGTTCAGCCTATCCGTCAAACTGTTTGTTGACGAACATGTAACTAAATAATGTTTGAAGCAACGGATTTTTGTAGACGTGACACGTGATTTTACGGAGGCTGCTATGACGTTATCCATTAAATTAAACCTTTTGTAATTGGTCGGTATACATATAGACTTTTTTTAAAGCCTTTATCTAACGGTCTTAGGCAAGCTATCCCATGAACTTTTTATTAATCTAGACGACCGACCCAGCGAACGTTCCTTAGAAAATGCAAGAGAAAATGAATTTCTATAGAATACAGAAAATGTATATCTGAACTCGTATTGATAAGTCAATAATTTATTTCTCCGTGTCATTGATATAAAAACATTTTTTTATGCTTTCATTGCTAGTACTTTGGTCAAGGTAAGTACTTGTTCAAAAGATTTATATAGTTTTGTAGTATCCATCAAGACAGATAGGTACGATACGAATACGAACAATCGTAATAGTAGGTATCAGTCTTATCATAGATCATGTTAGGTTTTAAAGATTTTGAAAACATATAAATACCTACTGGATTAATAATGGTGAGCTGACTCACCAAACTTACCAATGTAGCCTCAAAAGCAGTCCACTAGATAATAAACGTTATGGAAATTCCTGCTATGTAAGTACGTATTGTAATAAAATATTATAATATTTATCCCTGATATTACAAGCTTTCTCCCTGCCCGACAGCTACCGAACGAAATCTTAGAGTATAATTCTAAATTTAAACACCGCGCGTTGGCGGCAAAATGACCATAAACAACTTTATTTTTTTCTCTTTCGCCCGTCCCGCCTTTTGTGCCAGTATCCTGCCCTTTTCAGTCAGACCTTTTTAAGGTAGAAATTTATTATGTATACTTTCGGGCATGACCAGTAGCAGTTTTTAATTGTGAATTATGAGGTTATATTTTGTGTTTTTTTTCGACTTAGACGTTTCCTGGCGGATCGGAAGGTGACCTTTGTGTTTTTTATAGATCTTGATTTTATTTATTTCGGCTGGTTTTTTGTAATTGGCTCGGATTCGAGTCTTTTGAGGATTAGTCGAGCGGAACGGTTTAATGTGTTTCGATTTTTGAATGTAGCGGATGTTCTTCCTAAACTAGGAATGCACGTGACGGACAGGAAGCGGCGGGTTCAGTGTAAATCAGTTGATATACTTTTATTTAATACCTAGTTTTTGCTGACGCTTTCGACTATAGTTATTGCGGCATAAATTATACCTGATTTTCTGTTTTATTAATTTAGTCACCAGTAGCGTAAGAAAAAATAATAACATAGTAGAACGGAAACTCTCGCTCCGGACGGGCTCAAGGTCACGATATTAGAGTATTCGTTAAACAGACTACTCAGTCAGGCTGTCACGGCCGGCGTGGCGTCGCCGCACGCGCGTTTGGTTTATTTTGCGGCATTTTATTTTATATTTGTAGGTAAGTAATACTTACTTAAATCACCTTAAATGGCTTCATTTGGTATGGCACTCATAATAACTTCTCATTTAGAAGAGTCTATAATTATGTAGGTACGTAATGATTTATAAATCTTATATTTTGTAAAACTGGAATGAAATAATTATTTCAAAGCAGAGAAAAACTTATATCTTAGTGATATTACCTTTAGACGTAAGTACCAAATATTTAACAGCAAGCAACCCTATCAACAAGCCTGGATGACAGAGGGGTGTAATGACGTGAAGGGGGAAGTAGGTATATAAATGGCGGCGTTTTCGACTCAGTCAAAAGAGATTCCGTTCTACTATGTTATTATTTATTCTTATGGTTAAGGCACGATAGAAAGAGAGGCAACTTGTAGGTGAATATGACTGTAAGCAATTAGAGCAGGCGTGTTGCCTGGATGACAGAGGGGTGTAACGACATGAAGGGGGAAGTAAGTATATAAATGGCGGCGTTTTGGACTCGGTCAAAAGAGATTCCGTTCTACTATGTTATTATTTATTCTTATGCGAGTAGCACGTTACCTACTTTACTGTAGCTATCTGAAAGTAAGGGAAAAGTAGGTATGTAATTCAAACTTCGTTATTATGCGCTTTTTATTCTGTAATGTAGACTTGGTAGGAAAAGCAAGTCTGACCTACATCTTGGATTCATCGGGCATTCCGGTAGCGTCTCTGTGTTTCAGTCGATAAACGTTTGTCTTATTTAATACATACAGCTTCCGTCGCTATCTGATACCTTGGAAGTTTGTAGGAGGAAAAGGATGAGGGAGTTTTTCGCACGGGAAATAGCTTTTGTAAGTAATAATTCCTGTATAATGACGCGAAACAGGTAATTTGCGTTTATCCTATAGAACTATATTGGGATAGAAGGAAAGAGTTCATCGATTTGTATAGGAACCGAGCGAGTAACATTTTGACTTCACGAGTGTAATTTAGTGAGGAAATACCTTGATTAATGGCTGGATGGTGGTGTTTGAACTGGTAATTGTTGAACAACAAGGTGTTTTGTTTTTTAAAACCTGCCGTCGCACTCGAAAAGCGGTCTTGATCTGGAACGCGTAATAAGTACATTCTGTTAATCTTTCCTCCTTCCTTCGCTCAAATGATAGACTTGTTTCTTCTTACAACTTTTGATCACTCCAATACACCTTCACATTTGCTTTTATAATTATAAAACATTATTTTCGACACCGCATCCAACGCTATGTCGCCGGGGGACATAGACTGGCGCAACGAGCCCCTTTCTTTCTTATCTATGAATTGGGTGTTTTAGTCACTGTTAAAAGAGCTACTTCATATTATCGCCATGATATGGCGCTGGATGTTGGTAGAACCGCTACAAAATAATTAAATAATCTTATTAGAAGTCTTTGCAAGCTTAATTGCTAACAATTCTTTCATTCTATCCCTATATATCTAGTTCTTTGTGGTTTACCCTTAATTAAGTGTAAACCACAACGAACTAGATATATCGGGATAGAATGAAATAATCTATTACGCGTCCCAGATATACTTATGTACGTAGTCTTAGGCCGAATAAAGATAAAGATAGTGCGATAGAATTCAAGTATAAAAAATAACCATTAAAACATGCAAGATTCGAAAGTATCATTGGCGAAATGATGGTAAAAATAGTGACAGGGCGCATATTATTCTCGTAGTCGTCGATATCAATATCAAAGGCCAATGTACTTAATTGTATGGAATGTTGAAGTCAATGTAGATTTAATATACTAAGTACTAGAATCGGTGCCTAGATCAAAGTTCATGTTAATTGCAATGGTTACTATATAATTCACAAAAACCGCGTCAACATGACTGACAGGCCTCACAAAATACGTCCGGTTTTCGGCTTTACTTATAAGTACGGAATCTATCTACTTATGTCCAAGGGGGGTCATATGCAACGCTCCAAATATTAAAAACTTCAAGACCTTTTGAACTGCTTTGATCATATGAAAGGGGTTCGCAGTGAGATACGCGATTGTGAAATATTTAAACAGATACAAAGATTTCCGAAATTGTTACCCCCCCCCACTGGCTGGCCCTTATTGTGTTTTTTATCAAAGGTTGCATCTTTAGACCCACCAATTAAGAAGTATTTGGCGAATCCACACCTGGGTCTCAAAAAGGTTAAAAAACGTTTCGAACTGCCAATTCTTCACATATGAGAATTATAATCGGCAATGTAGCGTGGCTCTTAATCCTTGCTTTTTTTTGGTAAGTTTTTTTAGTCTGTGCTGGATTTGCGTCAGCGGCCGTTTGGCGTTTGTGATGCGGGAGTGTTATTGTCTGTGGCATTCTTGTCGTTTGGAGAAGAGGAAGTATTGATATGATACTATTGTGAAAATGGTGCGAAAACTATTCGTGGAAAATATGTTGGAAATTCCAGATTAAGAATTTGACAGGATTCGTTCGTTAAAATGCATTGTGACCGTTTACATTCGCCCGTGGGTATTGTCATTAGCTAAGTAACATTTGGAATGTACTTACTATTTTTAGTAAGTTATATAAAATTTGCATTGTCACAATTGATTTTGTATTAATTAAAATCACTGTCAAAGATCACAATCAAAGACACGGATTGTTGGAAAAACAATGCACATATCATCACCGTCATCATCATCACTGGTCGTTACGTGTGTTACAGAAAAGATTCCGTCAAAGAAGAAGTCTCCTATCTCCTTTAATGACTATGTACTTATAGCATCGACTTTTAAACATGAAAGACTGGCCACGCACCTCTGTAACGCTGGCAAAATGCGGCTTTCACTCATTAGCTGTCATTACACTGACATATCAAACTTCAAAGGAATATACCATCTGGATAATGTATGACTACCGACCTGCTAATTCATGTCCACAAAATAACAAGTTTTCGCACGATAACAATGACCTGCTAATTCACGAACATAAAATAACAGGTCGTTCTTTATTGACCGAGCGAGCGAAGCGTGAACGTTTCAAATACAGTGTAAAATTTTGTAAGCAGGCTCGATCATTATAGTTTTTTGGACAAAAAATTTGTTCACGATGTCTACAGCTCTCAGAGCCACTATTGATAATATTTTAGGTATAAAAGACGAGAAAGCTCACAGAGTGGCAAGTGGAATGGAAGGCAAGTCTTTCGTAACAGTTTCAAAGGTAAAAATATAAAATAATGGAAAAATTACAAAAAAGGCATTTCAGTGTCGTCAAATATTGGACAAATAACGCACAGTCTAAATCGGTAGATCTAAAAACTGGAAAATCAGTAGAAATAGATGGAATAGTCAGTTTCTGTAATAGTTTTATTCAATTTACCAGGAACGAACAATAGTAAAATAAAAATAAACAACAAAAATATTCTACTAAAGTTCACCGGAGTTTTTCTTTCCGAATTTCTACTCGAGTCGGGATTTATCAGGTCGGGAAATTAATGGCCCTATGTTATTTGGCCATAATATTAGAGGTAGGAAATTATCAGGTGGGGAAATAAATTGTTGGCCCTGCATTATTTGACTATAATATTATCATTTTAAATGCGTGGTTTTCTTTACAAATAATGAGTATATTATTTATTCACGTATTGAATGTGATTCCTTGTGCTTTGTTTTTCTTTTTCGTGTTGTTTGTACAGTTCAAAAATGTGTGAAACTGTTATGAGTGGGAAAGTCAAGGTGATGTCATCGAATCACCTAATCACCTATATTGCTAATAGAAACACAATATTAGTACACTGATATTATTTATTTCATCTTAACCACCTATAGCTTTACACTTTCTGGGAGGATAATCATAAACCTAATTACTAGGTATATTTATTTCTGAATCTTCATATTCTTAATAAATGCAATTTAGGCAATCAAAATGCAAGCAACGTAGCACGCTCGGAACTTATTTTACACACTAAATACATATACTCTTAATTGTTAATATTATAGAACAAAAGGGCGTGAAACAGCTAGGATAAATCAATACTTAATCTGATACTTTTACGATAGGCTGCTTAACTCCTTGACGACTGCTTGGCAAAGAAGAGCTCCGCTATCAGTGTCGGGGTATTTATTAACGACGGTGTGACGTCACCGGTGACTCGTACAGGCTTCGTCCGTGTTGCTAGCGTCCCCAATTGAAAGTGTTGCTGCTCGAATAAAACTCGGCGACTACATCGCTTGTCCGCGCGCGGTGAAGGGTTGGCACATCCGTTTATTTTTAGTACATCAATGACTTATAGTCCGCTTTTCCTCATTTGATGTATTTGTGGCGGTGCACATAAAACAGTATTAAGTAAGTAGGTTAATTAAATCATAAGCGAGTTCCTTAGAAACATTATGTGCGTGTAGGCATTTAATAAGCTCTAATAAAACAACCAAAAAGTTATCATATCAAGCCTTATCATTACCACTTATCAATCAAGCACCTAATGAGTTCTAATCCACGGTTATGGCTTCGCTATCAGCTGAAAAGCGCGGGAGCCATTGTTTTCTCAATTCAAAGGGGTAGTACCACAGACAAAACATTCGATTTGGCGATACCATAGACAATTGAAAGCGGCACGCGACGGCGCGCGGCGGGAAGTGGCGCGCAAATTGAGTGCTCCAATTACCGTGTCGGGTGGCTATGGTGTACAGTGGGAGTTTGGAGTCTATGGTTTTTTTACAACTACTATTTAGCTTTACTTATACGTGTGTCAGTTTTGGGTTAAATTTTGAAAGTGGAGCTTCGCCTACTTTTATGTAATCAGATTAGGTGTTTGTAGATTCGCACGATGCTATAAACGAGTATCGACGGTAAAGAAAAAGAAAATGAGATAGTGTGACATATTACATTGTTAAACAATCACTGTTACTTATCTTGTCATTCAAGATCCTACAATTTTCAAGGAATGACAGGTGAACATACAATGACAATGCAAAGAAAAATTCGTTAAGCAGCTGGACACCCAGCTCCTTAACCAGCTGCTTAACGAATTTTTCTTTGCATTGTCATTGTATGTTGAATTTCATTCTATGAATGTTTCATAAAAATAAAAACAAAAATAATCAATAAATCGATTATTTTCATTGAATGACAGGTGAGTTTAGAGCCTTTTAAAAAAATAAGCGTGGTAAAAATGAGGGCAGCATTTTTGGGTCTCTTGTGCTCTCGTCGCCCTGAAAAAATAATAAAAGCGGGTACTTACGTACTGTTTCTCTATGTTAGGTGTACACATACCTACCTACGGGTTTTCGGGCGGTAGGTATACAGCCGAAATTCACCCCAGCAAAGCAGAAATCACTAAAATCAACTAAGTAGAGCCCTAGCTCTACATAGTTTACCAATACTAAACTTGCGCTGTATTCCTGCGTCTTTCAATTAAAAACTTTTATTTATTCTTAAATAACCGCCACAAGGTCATGCACCCTGTACAGCCACAAATCTTTATTTGCCTGGCGCACGTGACCCAAAATGGCGGCGTTCGAAAATCGAATAAATCAAGAGGATTGGCGGCTAATCGGCGCGAACACAGAGTGGCCCTGACCCGGCGTTAGGGTAATCGGTAGCGTATGGGTAATGGGTAATGGATATGGGGTAATTAAGTTGAGTTTACTGTTTTACTCAAAGTAAATTATGGTAATTTGTGGTCACTTTCTGATTTTTATAACCAACGCAAGTCTTTAGCTGGCATCGTAAGCAGTTCAAAATCATCTCTCCGTGATTTAAACAAATTAAAAAAATATATCAACCTGAATGGTATTCCTTACAGCCGCACGTATCTATAGAGGTATTTAACGTTAATTATAGATTTAAAAAAATAATAATCTGTAGTTTTCTTGGCAGCATTCTGGTATTTTCTATCGAGCAGCTGTGTTTTCTGAGCTTCTACTTAAGTTATCTTTAACAGGCATTAGATAAAGTTTTAGTTTCTTGAGCGAAGCATATTAATGCGTCCCTGACTTAATACGCGCTAAATCTTTGCCTGTATTTTTAAAACTATGCTAAAGGAGCACTATCTGCCCTGTTGTATATGTATACCTACTTACTTACCTACATGAATTTTATGGCTGACTTTTCAAAGTAAGTATTTATTGATATTCTGTACCTGTTATTCGACATTAATTGTGATTAGGTACTACTAGGTACCCATGTGTATTTTATGTTGTCTTGTGTTATGTTTTACCAAATAACACCTCCTGCTTTATTCTGTTCTTATGGTTGCCTGGTAGATATCGTTCTGTAGCGACAAGGCCGCCCATTGCTACCTTGTGTTTTGTTTGTAGGTACTTTTTTTTGTTTTGTTTGTTACCTATGTGGTGTTCACTAAACAGTTGTTGTTGTCTAGAGGTCGTGTGTCTTTGTGTCCCTCCCAAATCTCGCCCTATTACCTTCATATGTAGGAACGCGATAAAAAGACTATTTAAGTAGTCAAGTGCAAAAATACTTATCGAATTAATCCACTACAACAACAATACCACAACCTTAATTCGCCGACGTAAGAGCCATGGGACATATTTTTGGGTAAGTTGTATGCACCCATATTTTTGCACTTAGCTGTACCTGAATTGATATCATTTTTTTAGCAACGGGTTTTAAGGGTAGACAGTTTCAAATTAAATTTCAAATTTATTTATGGCGACTACGCGAAAATCGTTTCAAATTCCAATACTTCATTGCTTAGACGAAAACTGAAAATATATTTGAGCATTATAAGTTTGATGAAGATAACTCGCGGGGGCTTACACCGATCATTTCCCTCGATAAAAGGGACGATAAATTGAAAAGTCGAGTTCGGCGTAATCGAATATTCCCGATTCGCTCAATAGCCACCCGCATCAAAGAATTTTTCAATCTAATTCAATAAATCGTTTGAAAATTACCAAACAAGCAGAATTGGCACTCCCCGCGCTTACACGGAAACGTCATTTGGCCATTTTGTTTCGAATAATGAAGCGCGGGAAAACCGGGCAGGTTTTTAAATTGTCTATGCCTTTTGTGTTGCCAGACTTGAGTGTGGGCGCAGGTCTGACTTGACATTGTGCCGCAGGAAAATTGAATTTTGTAAATTTCAAAGGATCCGGTCGCGTGCGAGAAACCGTTAGGATCCAATTTAGCTGAACCGGCCGAAAAGTAAATTTATTGCATTACTCGTGCATGAGTTTGCATCGTTATTTCCTCTTTGATCCATTTTCTTGTGGCGAATCGGCGTTTCGCTTTCACATTACTCGCTTTTCTCATTTTCTAGCATAGGATTGGGACGGTTGAGTGCGCTAGAAATGTTTTAGGGAATTACGGATTCAACTTATTTAAGTTTTTAAATGTGGGTGCGGATCTGTTTTGGAAATATGTTGCCTACTTAATTTACTTTATTAGCAAAATAATAAGACAAGTAACGGATTAAATTTATTTGTTCCTCCGCGAAGTAGTGCAGTATGGTCCTGCAAAATAGCCTCGTCTGCGCTGAATATTTATTAACATGCATTAATTAAAAAAACAAGATTTACTAACTTATAGGAATAGCAAATATTGTTATAACTTTAACAGTTTCGTTGTGTCAATACTTAAGTATAAACTTAAATGTACAGGTACTAAATATTTCGTACGCATTAATTATATTAATTACTTACCAATAACTTAGATTCTTCATTTTAACCAAAATTAGAAAAAGTTAGTTAATATCTGCTAATTACCAAAAGGATAACCATATTAGAAATGTTTGTTGTGTGCTGGATTAGTGTCATCGTAATCCATTAAGTAGGCAAATTTTATTGAGTACATCAGTAGGTACATACTTAATTATCATTAAGTACCTACAAGGTTCTCGAATGGCGTCCGCGGACCGGGAGACGAGCTGTCGGTAGGCCTCCAACAAGATGGAGCGACGACCTGGTAAAGATCGCGGGGACCGCGGTGGATGCGGAAAGTACAAGACCGGTCTGAGTGGAGAGCCTTGGGGGAGGCCGCCGTACAGCAGTGGACGTCAATCAGCTGACATGATGATGATGATGATGACCTACAAGTACTCATACGATTAAATATGTCCAACTTTAAAAGATGCCCTTCTACTTAGATACTGCAAGTAGATGTAGCTGTAGTGAAAATGAAAAAAAACCCTAGTAGCTCATAATTATGAAACAGGTAAATAATACCAACTTTTTTTGTTAAATACCTAGTTAACTGTTGAGAATTTGATTTGATTAAGAAGGTTGCTTCTGTTGTTATGACTGGGAATAAGTAATGGAAATCAAAACAATGAAAACGATGTTTTCGTATTTTTATTTTATTATCTTGTAATTTATGTAGTAAGTATTAATAAAAAATATAGGTGCATCCAGGAGGTAAAACCTTATTAATTCCTATTAATTCGCTTTCGTAAAAAAACAGTGTTCTCCATTACAATTAAGATACTATACATTGAACTTGTTTCTAAAATACGGTTTTTTTTTTCTCTTTATTTCTTAGTGATAGAGTGAGGTTTCTTTGTGTAATTTATCTGTGGTTACGTATTGTAAGAGCTAATGTAACTTGTTTTTAGAAAAAAATACTTTGTGCCAAGTTTCTTGCGGCGCATTCTTCATGGCAATGATGGTCTTTCCGAAAGCGCTGGTAGACTCAAAAAAAAAAGACGTGTAAAAGAGCATTCACCTGCCTATTTGCTGAATAAAATTTTGAATTTTGAATTTTGAACACCGCATAAAAAATCAAACATGGAGACAGGTAGGTGCTTAGAGAAAATTACAAGGTGAGAATAGGCGGTCTTATCGCTTCGCACCTATCTTCTCTAGGCAACCAGACAAAGGGTACCTAAATAAACTAAAATTGTACAAAGCAGTAACATATCCTAATGCAAACCTGTACAATCTCGCGTGCAGAAAACCCCTCCGTCGGTGCAGAAGGAACACCAAATGTCCCTTCTCTCCCCACGTCCTTACATGTTAAAGAATCCATAAATAATAGAGTTGACGTACGGATTGTGTTGCCCCCCTCCTTGTCTATGGTGCACCTAATACCTCTATTGTCTGTGGCACGGATTTATAATTCATTTTCCTAATACATCTGACGCTTATGAGTTTTCGATTGATGAGGGGTAGGTTGTAGTGCTTAATGCGGACCTACCTACACTTGGCTAGTAAATTGGTCGGAGGAAATTGTCAGATTTGGGTGTTGTTTAATTGCAGGTAGAAGTATTTGACTATGTAGAATCTCTTATTGGATGTCGGGCCAGTAAATGTTGCCACAAAAAGTAGAGTGGCTGACTCAAGAAGCCCTGTTTTTCGTGACACGACTTTTTAACCAGAGCGTCTAGTGTAATTAACGGCCAAAAATACGTCTCGATCGCGTTTGCGTTGCGAGTGTCAAATAGTATGAGAATTGTTTGTTGTCGTTACGTGCCACTATTGGCGCTGCTAATGTGCCCAAGTCATTCAGACGTAAACGCGCAGTAGACGCAATTTTTGGCATTTGAGTACACTAGGCGCTCGGATTCTAAACCTAAGTAAGAATGCAGTAAGTTATTAAAAGTTAGTGTTTTTCTGGTTGTTTTAGTGTTGACATGTTTTTCAAACTTTAGTTACGAGCTAAAAATAAAAAAATTAAGTAGGTCTGTAAGGGCTAAGTTTTTCTATCCCAGATATATTTTTATTTATTTATGAACTAAAACCCAACACACAGGCCCACTTATCACCGCCATCACTTCTCTATACATTGACGCGTTTCAAGCTCTACGTGCTTATTCTCAAAGCACCAAAACCAACGTTCAACTAGCTACCACAATTATTGTACTGACAAAGTAAACCAAGACAGTATAAATATTCTCAATTTAGTTAATTATTAAACCAAAGTACTAACCCCACATTATTTTTCTCAAACAAACCACCCACAAATACCTAAAATCAAAATTTAGCAAATAGGCAGTTGAATGCTCTTTTACACTTAATTTTTTGGATCTACCAGCGCTTTCGGAAAGACCATGATTGCCAAGAAGATTGTGCCGAAAGAAACTTGGCACAAAGTGTTTTTTTTTCTAAAAACAAGTTACATTAACTCTTACAATACGTAACCACAGATCAATTCACTGTATCATTAGAAAGAAAAGGAAAATGTACAGTATTTATAACACAAGTGTTTAAAATAATTAATAGGTTACTACCTACTTAATTTACTCTATCTTAATCCGTATGCTGTAAGTACTTAGACACTCAGGTAGGTAATCCTCTAAAAATCAGTTGTAACACGTCAAAAGTCGCGAGCGAACACTATATTTTATAATCTTTACACAGAACATACTTAAGTAATTAAGATTCATCATCCTTTCTCGAGTCTGCTAACTGGCATCAATTAAAACTTGCCTGAATTTGACGAGAAACTCCGTTACAATACTAATTTACGCTAAATAAGGGATCAAGTTCGAATAATGAGGCCGTATCTGATTGGGTATTTTGTTAACTAATAAATATCGTGCTGGAATCATGAAATTATATCGCTGTTTGAAATTACTGCGCCGTTTGTTAAATTAAAATTTACAACAACACAATTTGAAATTGTCTCAAATAAATATTACATTAAAGGCAGATTTTTTTAATCCTCAGATAATCTTATATTCCATAGATACCCCTACACTATCTGTGGGATAAGAGTTTATCTGGGGATTGAAAAATCGGCCCTAATTGTAATATGCACAAAAAGAAGAAGAAAATAGTCTTGTGATTCGCCAGTCTCATTTTAAATGTTCAAATATATTTCTTTAGATTGTCATAACATCGCCCATCTAATGCCTCCGTCTCCGTCATTCAATATTAATTTTTTAAAAACTTAAGTACCATAGACTAATAATTGGCGGGAACGGCGCATCGAAACTTCATCGAACATTTGTTTGAATAACTCTCGAGGCTGTGGAGTGGCCACATGCTGCCAGTAGTTATTAAATAGGGCTTATTGCACATTAACTTCGCACTTTTTGGTCTGTGATATCATTCCGTTTAATGTTTTATTAATTTTGGTGGAATGACTTTTGTGGTGTGTGATTGGTTTTTTTATGTGTGCTACGATTATGATATTTACTAATAGCTTAGAAGCATAAACCTACCTTTGAAATATTGTAAGACAAATGTCCCAGCGTCCGAGACTGCCCCAACAGTTACAGTTATATGTTACCAAGTAGAGTCTTTTTAAGTCTTACAACCGCCATCTTTGTAGTGATGTGCCTTGTTCCATATATAATACAACGATAGTTAGTGCTGTCTATATAACACCTTCAATTTTAACACCTTGTGACGGCTCAAAGTGTTTATCACCGTCATAATTCATAAATATATGTTAATATCATGCAAATTTTAGTTAATTTAATAGGTATCGAATTACCCCATTACTCAAATTATTAGATTATTTCTAAATAAGATCCGAGTGTGGCTTCTTCTCTCTATGGGCGAAACGAGAAATGAACATACGTTCGAATAAATCGTGCGGGATAGAAATTATCATCTGAGTTGAGACTGGTAGAAAGGGACAGTATGTCTCTACCAAAATGTTAGGTATAAATGGGTGTATAAACTATCAATACCTCATATAACAAGCGGAATGGGTTTGAGGGTAGGATACCAAAACTGATCCGTGATGCGGCTTTAACACAATTACAACCGTATTTACTAAGGAATAAGGTTGATATTTGAATAACACCTAGTTGACGCAGGAGCTGCAGATGCCTCAGATCTCGCAGATATTGTGGTTGCTATTGTTGTTATAGTAAACGTAGTTGTTGCAGTTGTTTTAGATTACGCGAATGCTTTAGAAGTTGCTGATGTTACAGATGCATCAGATGCTGCAGCAGACGCAGTTGCTTTAGTAGACGTAGTTGACGCACCAGAAAGGAATAAATAGGACCGCTCCGCAAGGAACGAGATGGTTCGATTTGGGATTCTTCAAGTGTACGTCGTTACTCTGCTGGGGTAAAATTCATATCCGTGGGTCGCGATTTTATTGATTTTATATTAATTTAGTTGAAATTATTTAAAGTAATACTTTCAAATCAAGTTTATATTTTGTGTATTGTTTTCTGTGTTCGTGAACCAATGTCTTTACCTACCTTACCTCCTCCTTTGGCTTGCCAGGGCTACTCTCTGGAGTCAACCTAGTCTTTCCTATTTCTCTGTGGCCAGGACACCTTTAGCCGTTAGTATTATAACCGATGCGAGAGTCCGGGTATCGGCAGAGAAATTACCTTCATCATCGTCGTTTTCATGACGTGATTATTGGTTCAACGTATACAGAATACAAGATTATTTTGACACACTTGAAGTAGGGACTGAACGGGTCGAGGTTCCTGGGCTCTAAACCTGATACCTAACGGTGCTATACGACAGTTTAGAGTTATACGGCTCCTTGCGGGGTCCGACTGGGCGTGAGGTTCGACCCAGCTCCTTACCTCTGGCGCAATATCCGGATGGGGGGTAAACTACCTCCTAGCGTGTACCCAGGCTCCGTGTATCTGCAGGGTCAGTGCATGGGACTGGTGACGCTGGTCTATCTCTATATATTTATCTATTCACACAATTATCTCTCCGCCCTACCCCACTTGCATCCCTGGCTTCGGCCGCGGGTGGGGTTATTACACATGGCGTAGGAAATAGGATTAGGTACACTAGAGGATGCCACCTCGATCCCGTAGTTAGCCTTAGCTTAGAAGTTCTCCATTGCACACCGGAGAACTTACACCACACACCATACAATTAACGTAAATGTGAGGTAGTTTTACCTCTAGCTTGCTAAACGACACACATTTTAGTTCAGGGCCTAGATCGATACATGGTTAGATTGTTAGGACGCCAGCGATTGCTTTAGGGAAACGCTAGTGCGTAGATTTCATAACATGATAGGTAGTGGTTTATTAAGGTTCTAGGGAAATGTAAGAATGTGTTAAGAATTGTTTGTCTGAAGGTTTAAGCGTATTTGTTAGGGGTACAATCACTGGACTACTGTTTTTGTTATGTGGGTAGATTTTATAGGATGGTATGTTTGGTTTAGACGCACAATCGAACTATAGCAATCCATCACAATACTAGCTGTCTATCGCTCCCCGTCATTTACTCACATAACCAAATTTCTCACAGACCTAAATAATGCTCTAAGCTCAATAAAAAATAATCCCAATGTTGTAGTAGCCGGCGATATTAATATTAACATATTAAACACACCAGATCAACATTGCAATGAATATTTATGCTTCATGGCTGAGCACGGCTTTCTGTCGGCTATTTCCAAACCTACTCGGTTTGACTCCTGTCTAGATCACATTTTTGTTAAATCAAAATCACGCAACGTAGTTGGACTAGTCTGCAGAACGAGTATAACGGACCATGATTTGGTGATGCTGGGAATGTCGTTAAAAAATGGTAATGGGAACCGCCATCAACGTGTTGTTCAAAGAACCGATTATCATGCTATTGCCATGGAGTTGCAGGAACTAGATTGGACTCCGATAACAAACGAGAAAAATACTGATGCGGCGACTCAAGAATTTTATTCGGTTATTCTTCCAGTTATACGAAAGCATACTACTAATAAGCGTATTAGTAGATCACAACACAACATAAAGCCTTGGATAACGCCGGGACTCATCAGATGCCAAAAGCATCGGGACCGTTTACACCAGGACCTTAGAAAACACCCTTTTGACCCAGTACGAAAACTCGTATATAATCGGTACAGAAACTTCCTTACGCAGCTACAGCACAATCTTAAATGTGAGTACGAAAGTAAAGAGCTAGAAAAAAATAAAGGTGACACCAAGGGTTTATGGAAAACAATTAAGAATATTGCAGAATGTCAGAGGAACCACACAAATACCACTGAGTTATCGAAATTAAAATCATGCCCGCGGGAATCAGTGAATGATTGTAACGACTATTTTTCATCTGTTGGAACAAAACTCGCTGATAGTCTGCTTTCCACCCTAAACGAGACGGAGTCCTCACTTTCATCGGACCTCAGACTGGACACTTCAACTACTAATAGTCTTTTTTTCCAACCAACTGACGAATTCGAAGTAAGTAAACTTATCGGCCAATTAAAAAATGATGGTGCCCCGGGGTCGGATGGGTTAAAGTCGTCTTTAATAAAATCAATTAAAGGTACAATCTCTCATCCATTGGCTCACATTTTCAACTTGAGTCTTTCTACGGGAGTCTTCCCAAGGATGTGGAAAAGAGCCATTGTCATACCGATGCTTAAGAGTGGTTCCAAAAAAAACCCTGAAAACTACAGACCGATATCACTCCTACCTGTGTTTTCCAAAATTCTTGAAAAAATTGTTAACAACCGCTTGAGTAATTATCTGGAGCGCTTTGGTCTGCTTTCGGTGGGCCAGTTCGGCTTCAGGCGTGGTAAGTCGACTGAAAATGCCGTGGATTACCTCACTAGGCAAGTCACCGCTGCTCTGGATAGTGGCCAAAAATGTGTGGGAGTATTTCTCGATCTTGCCAAGGCTTTCGACACTGTCTCAATTTCTATACTCCTTCGGAAGCTGGAACACTACGGAGTGCGAGGGCTTCCACTGCAATGGCTTCACAGTTATTTAACGGAAAGATACCAGTGCGTCAGGGTCGGTGAGCATCTGAGTGACGAGTTACCAATTCGTTTCGGTGTCCCCCAGGGAAGCGTCCTAGGTCCAACCTTATTTACCATTTATATGAATGACATTTTTGAAGTTAATGGCAGAGAGGCCGATCTTATTTGTTATGCTGATGATACTGCCGCTTTGTTTTGTGGTGATTCCTGGACTGATGCATCACAGAAGGCTGAAGTGGGTCTGAGAGCACTTAAACATTGGCTAGACCATAATCTCCTCACTCTCAACATTAAGAAATCCCAATGTATCTGTTTCCACAAAACAAAGGCTTCGGCTCCTACAGGTTTGACAAAGCTGCGTGCTCAGTCCTCGGGCGGCACCGATGCAGGTGGTATAAACTTTATTGATAGAAGGGATTGCGTACGATATCTTGGGGTCATGATTGATGAACATTTTTCTTTCAAACAGCATATCGCGGCAGTGTCCCAGAGACTGAGGAAACTCACGTACATAATGCGTTTGCTGCGTAATTCTGCCGATAAGCGAGTCTTGACATTAGTTTATGTAACGCTGTGTGAATATACATAAGATTATTTATGAAATTAACACTACCTACAAAGTAAATTAAAATATTAAAACTAAAACTAACTTAAAAATTAAATACCTACCAACCCTGGACCTCTCGGCAGGGTGCCCATCACGCAGGCAGCATTCCCGCGCTGAATTGCAATAGCAATTCTTTGCGCGAGAAAGCTGCCCGCGCGAGGGTCGCCTGTTGCCTCTTTCAAAATCACTGTGTGAATCCATTCTGAGTTACTGCATATCGGTTTGGGGTGGGGCCGGTGTCTCTGCGATGCTTGGACTGGAAAGAGCGCAAAGATCGGTCCTTAAAGTGATGTACAGGAAGCCTTTCCGATATCCCACCGACAAACTATACAGGGAGGCTCAGAGTCTCACTGTCCGCCAGTTGTTTATCCGCCGAGTCGCTGTTAAAATGCACCGCGAAATACTAAACTCTCCCCTATACCCAGCTCTGCTGAAGAAAAGAGTCTTTCGCAATCCACAACCTAAGGTTGGATCGGCCTACGCACGCCGGTTTCCACGATTCCTACATCCATTCGTGTATAACCGCATCATCAGACTATGTGATGTACAGAATTGTACGCCAAAACAGATGGACATCAAGTTAAAAAGTATGCTACTTTCTCTCTCATACACGGAAACTGAGGAATTGCTAAAAAAAGTAGTTTAACAAGCTTACAATCACACGTGCACACACACACACACATGCACACACACACACACACACACACACACACACACACACATACACATACACACACACAAATACACACATACACACACACCCACTTACACATACAAGCAGACCCTCTAGCCAGTATTAATATTATTATTAGCTTATAATGTGATTTTTGGTGTTTTTTGTGCATGCTTGCATCTCTGTTCTGCAAAAGCGAAATCTTACTGTTTGTTCTTCTATGTCAAACCACTGGGTTCTCACGATACAGGCCCAACCTAGTGTGAGAACCGCTGCTAAACTCTAGTTCCTTGATATAAGTTAAGTAGCTATGTAAACGCTTATGTAATGTATTTTAATCTTGGTAAATAAAATATTTTCTATTTTCTATTTTCTACAATCACTGGGCTACTGTTTTGAGACGTGGGTAGATTTTTATGTAACGATAGAATTTGTATTAGGTAAATGCTAGTAGATAGGCGTTATAACATGATAGGTTTGGTTCTTTGAAAGTACTAGGGAAACGTAGGGTCAGGTATCTTATGGAGTTGATCATTTACCGAGTTAAACTCATGTATTAGACGTACAGTCACTGCGCTACTGTTTTGAAACGTGGGTAGAATTTTATTTAACGTTACGGTCTGTATTAGGTGATTGCTATTAAATAGAATTTATAATTGGAAAGGTTTCGTTTGTTGAAGATATTAGGGAAAGGTGAAGACCAGGGTTCCTACTGTGTTATGAACTGTTTGCTTGAGGGTTTAAGCTTATTTGGGTTGTGGCACACGTTCGTTCTGTTGGACTACAGTCTGATTGAGCTGGTCACATAGATTTGGTAGTAGATTAATTGGTGGAGGTCTGAAACATCTGGTTGACGGTGATGTGTTATTGGGACTTAATTGATTACTTAGTTGACCATTTAAGACTACTTAACTATTTAATAAATTTTATGTTTGATATGTGCGCCTAGGGCCTATTATTCAATTTATTTAAGTCTGTTGTCGACGGCTTTCGAACTACCTTCTTTTAATTAATGTTATCACAAAGTACCTTCAATAACTACTTTAGCTGAGGTTGTGTAGAGGACTAACCAACGTCACTTAATATGTTTTTGTTTATTTCGTGTTTTAGTTAGACTAGGCAGTAGTTGTTTTATTCCAAATGGGGAAACACTACAGGCACTGAGAGTCACTGACTGAATACATTTAAACAAGTTAACATCTGATTCGACAGTTGTTCTTAGAGGGCAATAATTGCTTTACTTGGAACTTTGATATCATTATCTCATCTTGATTTACCTTTATGAACAACCGCTGCTATCGTCAGCTCAGCATAATAATCATAAGCAGGTGATTTGCAGACTTGCTGGTTGCAATCTTAACAAGTTGGTTACTCGAATTTGCCAGCGACTTACAAGACGGGGGACCATTCCTCATCCAGTATACATTAGATTGGCGGGTTACCTACAAAGTGTGACCTCACCTAATAGTAGTGAATGAAAACTGCTTGTTTATTTAATTATCGTTTATTATTGAAAGGAAACCCAAGCTGATGTATATTAACCGGTCTTTTGGTAAGGGACAAGCGGGAGAATCACATATCATTCCGTCATTGCACTCTTGCTACTTGATGACATTAACTTTGCGCTATATATACCTTTGTTTTATAAATCCTGATATCATAATTTTCTAACACAGTTGCGTTTTAAATGTTG
Organism: Clepsis dumicolana; assembly: GCA_963691665.1. Lineage (NCBI taxonomy): Eukaryota > Metazoa > Arthropoda > Insecta > Lepidoptera > Tortricidae > Clepsis > Clepsis dumicolana. The sequence goes on from OY829529.1 coordinate 7,448,797, forward strand.
ACATAAAATGCCACTCCGTCTCAGTCGTTTATTATTATTAAACTAAATGCTACTTACTTACACTCCAATCTCCAATGACTTCTTATTTACTTGCTCAGCTATCTAAATAATATATTTTCAATACTTTCTTAGTCATACTTACGGTTGCTAATCATTCTGCCAATTAAGCCTCAGATTATACTTGTCTATAGGGAATGATGGTATTAGCTTTAGTATTTGTAGGTAGTAGAACAATTATTTCAAGAAACTAATTCGTAAATAAATAGGCCGGGTTTTGTAGAACACATTTCTAGGTTGCGAGTCGCCAGGCAGGTTGCATGTAGGTAGTACAATATTTAATCTTAACTATTAGGGTAGACCAATCTTTGCTCCTCACTAAACGTTCCAAGGGTTACAGTAGGATGCGGACACAACGAAGGGTTCATTTATTTAGGTATACACTAGACGATCACATGGCCAAATCACGTATTACGTCACGTATATTTAATTATAGGATTTCATGTACTTAGGAATACACATATCGGTAGGCGCGGGATTAATTGAGTGCGTTATAATGATAAGTAGGTAGGGCGAGAAAAAAATAGGGACATAATGAGGGTTGGAAGTAGAAGAAGGTAGGTTCACTTTTAATGGGTACGTTTAATAATTATTTAAAAATTAGTTAATATAGTTAATACAGTTAATACAGTTTGGAGAAAAATAGGAAAAAACATTTATTTTGGGGGGGCGTTACAACCTTAACTGAAAGCAAAAAGGTGACAGACAATTGGGGTGTCAATTATTGAAGTTAATGTGTTAAACATTGGGAACGTCAAGTTTCATTAACGATAATGATAGACTGTAACAGTTGGGCTCTAGTCGCTTAATTCTAACATTATTTAACAAGACTTCATTGATAAAGCGCATAAAACTAGTTTTATGTTCTAAAGGGGTGATTATCTATGATACTTACTTACTTATTGTACACATAATATATATGTATATTTGCAGGTGGTGCTAAAGACCTTGTGTAAGGTTCGTCCTAATCCTAATCCTGCCGCTAAACAGCAGTGCTGTGGAGAGTAAGACAGCCGGCAAAATAACGTCAATTGTAAGAGTCACGGCTTGTGGTAGAGTCAGTTTGAAGAGAGGTTTTGGTATTGTAAATCATAGTAGCTACTTATAGAACGAAAACAACAGTCGTGCGTACATAGAAGACAATTTATTTAAATAAAATAGTTATAAAAATAAAACTTGACTGTGGAAAGAACTTAACTCGGAAAATTAGGAAACGAGAAAGTGCTCTCGTCCGAAATTCTTCTCTGGAGTTGGGCTATTGATTTTCTCCGCACCTGAGCTTTGTTATTAAATTATTAGGTAATGGTTAGGTTATGAATTTTTAACCACCAACACAAAAAGAGGGGTGTTGTAAGTTTGACGTGCGTACCTGTCTGTCTGTATGCCTGATCTGTCCGTGGCATCGTAGCTTCTGAACAGATAGACCGATTTGGACGCGGGCTTTTTTCACCGAAAGCTAGTTTAACCGCTTAGCTAAGTTCCGTTGAAATTGGTCAAGCCGTTTGTTTGAGATATTATTATGACCTTGAAATGAAAATGTCGGAGGTTTCTCAACTTTTCTAAGTTATAACATTGATTCGTGATGTGGTCGTAAATTCTAAGTACTAGATTCTAAAATTAAAAAAGAAGTTGCAAAAGCGCTTCGTCGATGCAACTTGTGACCAAAGGGGCTGGTAGTATTCTCTCTCAAATAATCAGCATCGCCATTCAGCGAGGCAACGCTGCCAGCCTTTTAGGCACCATGCCACGGGGCTTTATTTAGATGTAATTTAGTTTTAAGTTTTAATTTAATTAATTTTAGCTTGGATTTATTGTCATTGTAAATTGCTTTGCTATGTAAATAAACTTGTCATCTTAACAAAAAGATGTTTAAATATGTACGAATAGAAAACTACTGCTTACAAACCGGTAGGTACGTGATTTTAAGTCAGTCAATCAGTAACTTTTCTTGAAATGTCAAAACGATCGCACGATGTAATGATGAAATGTATTGTGTAATTACTTAATTGCTTGTGACGTCATTATCAAACAGCTTCCTTTTTTATCGTCTAAATTGCAGTAATAAGTAAAATCTCGGTTTTTCACGAGTATCTCCGAAAAATTTATTAAGCATTAGTGTAAATTATTTTAACTTTACATCAGTCTTCAACCGAAATCGATGAAGTTGAAGTACCTACATGAATCATCAACTGTTCAATTTTGACTCTACCACAGACCGAGAAGATATTATATTTCAGCTTCAGCCTATTAACGTCCTAGGGCACAGGCCTCTCGGAATGGGAGGTCTTTACTATTTAGACATCAGCAAAATCAGAAATGTTACTCCCAAGGTGTAAAGAACACCCTGAAGTCAAACCTCTCTTGAAATTCTGCGAGCATCCGCCATACGCTGTAGTATAGTTATAGTAAACAATATAGTACATTATGTATACAACCTAACATCTCGCTGTATATGGCGGAGGGCTATTCTGGAGTGTTTGAGGTTCCGTGAAATTGCTTCTCAGTCTTAAATCTTAAGTGAGATTTGAGAACGGGGGTGAAATTTATTGTTTTGTAATAATATACTGTAGTGTAGTACGTTAGGATTTATGCATTCTTCTTTCAAAGTAGCGATATAATAAAAATGTGAATTAAACTATGAAGATGCTTAGTTTCCCTTTTTACATCTCTTTTATTGACACGGCACATATCTACATCTAAGTATTTGACGATATTTGAATGAGAAAATGTCGGTGGGGCAACTGCAATAAAACGAAATCTTCTTTAACTTACCTCCGAGGCGTGGGGACTTTTAATATATTTGTCTTCTAACAGGGCCCCGTTTCATAAACGTGACAGGTGACAAATGACAACGACAATTCGATCTACACTTCGAAGTTAATATGAAGTCTGGTAATACGAAACCTTTTCAAGCCAGTAACCTACACCAAACTGTCGTTGTCATTTGTCACCTGTCACGTTTATGAAACTAGTCTAAACAAAGTCTCAAAGTCAAAGTTTTTGCTTTCGACCCACAATCATTCGTTGCCTAGACTAGATATTATGATTCGACAAAAATACCCCATTGCGTAAGCGTAATACTTCCTATATTTCGGCTGATTTCCGTTTTACAATAACATTCGTGCGTATTATAAAATATTTACCATCCTTTAAATATTATTTACAACTTTACAGGAAAATTTTACCCCAAGACATTAATAACAGCAAAATTACTAAATAATATCAAAATATTCCAAAACAATGTAACAATTTGATCCAAAAGTTGCAGAATAGCCTCCCGCAGCAGCCGAGGGGCGTGCGGCGTGCGGGCAGGAGATAAGCGGCTTACAGACCGGGACCGCTGTATATGGTGGCTCCACGAGTGCGAGCGGGACAGACATAGTTTACTATATACAGCTGCTAACATTACTGCGTACCGTAACGTTAGTACTGCTTGAACAAAACGGCGTAGATGTGGTAGCAAGTTTGTTTGAGTTTGGACTGTGTTTCATTAACAGTAGAGTTGGTTTTGGTTTGCTGGTAAAAAGGCGGTAAATTCACTAGGGTTGCTAGAGTAAAATAAAAATACATTTTCCAGGGAATATCTACGACGGTACTACAAGTAAAGTTTGCGTTCGCTATAGCTACGTATGTATGCCCCACAATTTACCGTGGCATCTAAACAGCTAATTTTAAAAGAACTGGCCAGAGACAAATTTGAAGATTTTTTTCAAAATGGCGGTTTGTTTTGTGTATGGTTTTGTACAGTGTATTATGTAAGGTTTGCCACGGATAGGACATTTTGAAGAGAAGTAGGTATATGGGACATTTCGAACGTTTGGATATTTGCGTCCCCATTTAGGCGTTAAAAATAACTTCGTGCTAAGTATGTCGCCATTTATCTAACATTAATTAGTGAAATTTACTTGCAACTTTTTCAGGTTTGTGTACTATCGTATCTTGTTTTTACATACTTACTTACCTACAGATAAAATATCTAGTCCTAGTGCTCCTTTGTTTCTTATATGACTCGGGTGTTAACATTCTTAAAGTTGGCATTTTCAAAATAATGTGTAACTAGTTACCATTTCTTTTTTTTCAGATTTTGTTTATTTATTTTTTCTAATTGATTGAATCAGGCGTTACTTACTTTGCGGAGGTCCATATTCATGAACTATACAATTAATTTGTTCACCCGTGTGGACAAATTAATTGTTTTTAGTTCTTTTTTTTCTGCCAAGAGTAATGAATACTATCTATACAAATAGAAAAATAATTGCCCGGTTCCCGTTAACCTTTTCATTACGGTGAGATTTTAACCCAGAACCTTTAGTTTGCATCGTTACTGTAAATACCAGGCGCGGCAGCAGCCCAAGATTTTTGGGGTTACAACAGGTCACTATGGCTTTGTTAGGTCATAGTCTCAAAATTTTTAAGTTTTTTTGTATGTATGGGCGAGCACGATTAAGGGGGTGGGTTGTTTTATTATAGGCAATATTTATTAAGTATGACGTCACGACCTCATCAAGCAATTTACTGCGATAAATAAATAGGTACCGCAATGAAGCTCCACGTACTTAGTTAGCGCCATTTTGTGTTGAGATACATGGATGTAATAATGATGAAAAATGAAATACTTATAAGTACTTAATAAGTATGCTACACTTATGTCGAGATTGCTCCAGATGGATCCATTACTATTGATTGGCAATTATTGCTCAATAATTGGAGTAATGTGGAGCAATTAAAAATAACACTGTCTCATTCCCTCCCTCCCCGCCCCCTTGCTTCTTGTCCCTTAAGAGACCATAAACGCAACGTCGCGTCTGAAACGTCGAGGTATTTTAAATAATACATAATTTTTACGTGATAGGTCCCGAGTGTCATGATAATCTGTCTCATTTACCCCAGATTGCTCCAGATTTATCCAATAAATGCTCCAGATTGATCTATTACCGGCAATATTGCTTAAAAACTTTCCCGTGTATAAGCGACGAAGTCTAAGTATCCTAACTAATATTATAAATGCGAAAGTAACTCTGTCTCTCTGTCTTTCTGTCTCTCTGTCTCTCTGTCTGTCTGTTTGTTACCGATTCACGGGAAAACCGCTGCACCAATCTTGATGAGTTTTGGTAAGAAGATAGTTTAAATATTGAGGAATAACATAGGGCACTTTTTATTCGGGAAAATTATATAGTTCCCGCGGGATAGCGATAACCGAAATCTACGCGGACGAAGTCGCGGGCAACAGCTAGTTGGAATATAAAGTAAAAATATACTGACTTATTGAATTTTACGTTCGTTCGAGGGGCTTCTGCCGTTGAACCGGCGACCCGCCGGTGTCCGGTTACCGGTAACGGCTCGTGTCCTCAGGGAGTTGTATACTATTGTTTTGAATATTATAATTTTAGGAAGGACTAGCTTATTTGCCCAAGTTACAACTACCGAGAGACACCAATGAGAGGGTCTTGGAAGGAGATGGGGAGGGAAGAAATATTCTGAATATGGTAGAGACCAGAGGGACGATTTTTGAATCTCACTTGGTGACTAAATTCTCACCCATGACATTGATGCCACTATTTGCCAAAACCCGTATTTTTGAATGTTATGATTAAGACCCATCTACTATCATGCAGCTAATTTGCGTTTGTCACAAAAATATGTGTACAGTCAGCCGCAGAAGTAGCTAAGCAAGAAGTAGCAAGCTCTTAACCTATCTCTATAACAATAGAGCCGTGCTTAGATCATTGACCGCTTCGGTTGCTTGGCTATACTTCTGCTGCTGACTGTACATAGCTGTTGCCCGCGATTTCGTCTGCGTAGATTTCGGTTATCGTTATCGTTAACCTATATGTACTATAAGCTATAATTAATTTGAAGTTTCATCAAAGTTCGTTCACTAGTTTAGTGTGAAAGAGTAATAAACATTTATACTCCTTCTGTGTATAATGTGTCTCTCTCGGCTCTTGTTGCAGTAGCAAATGCAACTTTACATAATAAGGGTCCTTAAAATACGAGTGTGTTCTTGTGAAACGAGTCGAAACCTTTAAGGCCTAATTATGTAGATTTGCAAAGTACATTACTTTATCTAATTACACACATGTCATAACTACTCTAAGATGGGTTTAGACAGAAGCTGAGAGATGGGATAATAGATCTGTCACGAATTTGAATGGTTTTTTTACGACCGAATAGCCTTGTGGTTATATAGACCCTGACTATGAAGCTTGAGGTCCGAGGAGTTGAGATGTTGTCAGCGCCCATAGGCATTTAATTCACAGAGCTCATTCATAAGGCTTCACAGGGAGTGTGCAGCTTTCCTAACGATGTTTTCCGTCGCCGAAAAAAAGCTCATGATAAATTACAAATGTAATTTCGCGCGTAAATTCCGAAAACTCAGAGGTGCGAGATGGGGTTCGAACCCACGACCTTCCGCTTAAGTGGCCACAGGTCAAACCACTAGGCTATCACGGCTTTTATGCTTACTGCAAGTTATTCAGTTTTAAACCAACTTTTTGTATTTTTTTTTTTCCGTTATCCCGTTCGAAATTATTTCTTAAATTTCAAACAGAAGCGTATACAGAAAGACCAGAAAAATGTATTGCTCTCCACCACCACTCCACAGTATGGCGGAGATCGTAGGTTCGAACCCCAGTTCGAGAATTATTTTCTGGTCTTTATTTCAGTTTGAAAGAGAAACAGTTTCTTAGTTCATATCCTCTGCAATTTATCCTCTTAGATGATGTTATGACAATTTGAAAACTTTGTTGTTTTTAAAGCAGGTAGGTAGGTACTCGTTAAAACTATCACCATTATTTTGTACCTGTAATATTGCTCGTAGACGTCGTGGTAAGACAATAAAACCAGTAAAGTGTATTTTAATATGCATATATTCGGATTCAATATTTCAATAGCTATTTAATTCATACAACTTAACTAAAAAAAATACACTGACTTGTATGCGGTAGGTTCCTAACTTAGCTATTTTCAAGCTTAAGACAACTCTATAAATACAATTTCATTACATTATAACTACAAGTTTGAAATAATTAAATTAAATTAATATTTCAACCAACTAATAATCTCTTCGTCCGTTTTGTAAATGCGAACCGAATCACTGGACAGTGATATATTTAAAATTAATTTAAACATAATTAGGAATGTTGTTTATAATTTACAATATAAAATAGCAATTGGGGATCGATTGTCAGTATTTTGTGAAATTAATTATTTTAGTTAATTTATTATAGTTAATTTAGTTTCATTATTTCAATTTAAAATCAAAGGCAAATCTTTAGGTGTTTTTTGCAACCAATGATATTACATATAAATGGGGAGTAGATATGCTTACTGCTGCACCTAAGTTGAAGATTCACATATAAAAGACCCAACTGATCACTCTTTCTGACAGTTAACTTCAAACAACTGTACGAAGGTGACGTGACGACCAACTATGCGGTTCTTTTTTCAAACGCAATTTACTAGTAACGTAACATGATCTTTACTGTGTAATATCATTGTCATCAATCATCCGACATATTGAAAGGTTAAAACACTTTAACCTATCAATCAAATACTGTTTGTAATTCTATACATTTTCAATTCATTTACAAAATGTAATCACAAATCAGAACCCCAAAAACAAATACAAAGTCATCGATTCACTGCTACAAAGTTCTTTGCCTCATATTTTGGTTTATCAACAATTAACTCTATGTCTTTCAGAATAGTATTCCAATTTGTATATGCTAAATTAATATGGTACATAGAACCTTGCAATTATAGTCCCACTGGTCATAAAAACAATACTTAAAGTTAATCTAGACAGTATAAGTCACATATACAATCGGTGCACACACATTTACAAATTGTCTTTAAAAATAAAAACTTATTTACAGATAAATTATATTTACGTTAGCGAGTTCCGTACTAAACATAGCCTACTCTCTTTAATATAATAAGTGATATGACTCAGGTTCTTTTTACATAGGAAGGAAGCAATGAAAATGAAATCTCTATACAACTAAAATTTGTAGGTTAACAATTATGGCGAATTTTCGATTCAAACGTCACGTCTTTAGGCCTTTTTAAACCAGGGTTCTTTTTTCGTTGATTCTCGTTTTTTGGTATTTTTTCAGCGTTTTCTTTATTGATTCGTTTTCAATTATTTGCGAGCGAGACACAGAATTATACTTAACTGCTGTAGAAGATCTTCAATCGTTGCTTCAAATTGCAAGACACTTTGAAAAAAAATTAACAGTGTTTGTAGTCAATTTGAATAAAGATTCTTGTTAATTTATACGAAAGTGTCAAGAATTTTTTTTAGTATAAATATGGTTTGTTTAGTTTAAAAGCAAGAAGCTTAATCCTGAGTCTCGCTCGAAAGCAATTTCAAAAGGAAACTTCAATTTCAATAACTATATCCAGCCCGCCCCGCCGGGAAAACGATCGGGTAACCAACAGTTGTAATAAGTCATTTTTGTTAATGATATGTGCTATAAACGTATTTTGAAAAACCTTCAAAAACCCCCCAGAATCCTCTTTTAAATTAATAATTTAGAACACGCAATCGAATCTTGAGGAACTTGTGAAGATAAGTAAAAATACGTATCCATAAGAGGCAAAAATAACTATGTTTTAACAAAGCGCAGGCCGTTCGTTCTCCGCCGGGGGAGCTACTTAAGAACTAGGCACGCTATGTACAAATAACCTAAAAAGACTAGAAACACTAAACCATGTTGATTCCATACTTCTCTGGCGCGAAGTAGCTATTTCCAGTGTTGGAAAAGTTAGTGATCTGGGACGCTTGGAGCATGCTCAAATGGGGGGAATTTTGTGATTGGTTCTCGGGGGACTCGGGGCCGGAGGACAGGATATTGTGGTGCGAGGGCCAGGCGGCGGGAGGCGACGGGTTGCCGAACGCCACCTGGTTGTAGAGCTGGTTGCCGTTGGCCGACAGGTTGTGGCCGTGGTGGCTGCCGTGGGACTGGTTCACGGACGCACCGTTGAAGTATTCCATCTGTGGAAAAAGGTCTCAGTTAGACTTGAATGCTTGGCTTGGGTGTCCATCGTTATTTTAACCGATCTTGAACGCAAGAGGGAATGAAATTTCTTAAAATGTAAATAATATATACTTCTCGACTTCATAGCGATAAATAAGCTACAATTGATAGGTAAACACGGGACTTGATCACGTAAAAATGTATATTATTTACATACCTCAACGTTTCGGACGCGACGTTACGTCCATGTCTCGAGGTGGTGGTCGTCGAGGTATTTAAATAAAGCATTTATTTTCATGTGATTTAGTCCCGTGTTTATCATAATAATTGTGTGAAAATCGCGAAAGTATCAATACAATTGAATTGATAGGTGTTGATACAGGTACAAAAATGTGGCTACTCGTACTTTTCTAGATATTCCAAAGATGTTGTTTTAAAGATTTCTGTTAGCAGTTAAGTCTTATTTTTTCGGACCTCGAGGTCGATGGATGGCAAGAGCTGGCCCGGGACCGCAAATCATGGCGTAGTCTGGGGTCGGAGGCCAAGATCCACTTCGGGTCACTGCGCCCAGCTAGCAAGTAAGTAAGTAACTTTTTTTGTATCTTACCTGACTCGGATAATACGGTGAGTTGTAAGCGCTCTGCCCGTACCCCTGGTGATGATGGGAGGTCGAGTAGCTGCGGATATAGTCGGAGCTGCCCGGCCAGTGGAAGCTGTTGTAGCTGTCCGGATGGTACACGTTCCCTGGTCCGTTCAGGCTCTGAGGAGTGATAGGGGGTGAGGGGGTCGTCATGATAGAGGAGTTAGACCCTAGAGGAGTCAAATTCCCAGTCAATCGCGAGCTGTATTGGTCCTTGACTAAATTGCTTCCGAATGACTTTTCGGAGTAGTCAACCTTTCCGGAGTAGTCTAGTCTCTTCGGACTGCTGTATAGCTCCTGTTTAGGGGTCACCCCGTACCCATGAACGTTCGATATAGCGTCTGAGGGAGTATCCTTCCCGCTGAGTCTTAATGCTTCCGAATTATAGTGGTGGCTTATGGACGATAGGCTGTTGTTTTTGTTGAGTGGCGACGAATCGTAGTTCGGAGCGGATTCCTTCTTACAAATAACGTTTATTGGCGGACTCACGGACGTGGTAGGCGTTATGGGCAAGTTAGGCGATGACGTGGCAATACTAGACGTGTTTGTGGTTAGACTGGCGTTGCTGGAGCTCGTTAGCGACTTGGAGGTGGAAACTTTGGATGATGATGAAGTGTTTGATGATTTGAGGTTGGAGGAGATGGAGGAACTCTTGGAGCTGGAGGACTTGCTCGAGATCTGCGAGTTCGTCTGTTGCTGGAGTTGTTGCCGGCATTTGGCTCTCCGGTTCTTGAACCAGACCTGTGGACGAAAGTGGTGGGTTAGAAAATTTTGTTCATGGGAATTAAAATTGGTTCATGGGAACTAACTGTCGTTGACAGTAATAGGGTAATTCTTGAGAATACAATGCCAAAATGTGTAACGTGAAATGGACAGGACAATCTTTACTTTACGTCAAATTTTGAGGCAAGTTACTTACATTTAAAACCTATTTCATAAAACGAAACAAAAACCTTAACCTTTCAATCACCGGTTAAAGTTAATATTTTTTTAACCTATTCACCATTGGTCTTATACCTAAGTATGTATTGCAAAAATATACATGGTGTAAATACACATAATTATTTAACACATCACTTTTCCACCGACTTTAAAAATTAGGAGGCTTTTGTATATTTTCAGCGATAAACTTTGGTTAATTGTGGTTCGATATCGATGGCTCTTTTCCATAAATTAAATGTTTCAGGGATTAATTTTTTGCTTTAAGGAAAACTTAAGTACTTATTATTTATTAGCCTATTAATCCTAAATGTCCTAAGCCAAATAAATTAAAACTTTAACCTTTCAACCGTTAACCGATCCATTTTTAACCTATTAGCCTGCAAACGACTGCCCCTTAGTAACGCTGTGTATCAATTACGCTTCTCGCCTCGTGTTTGCACAGCGATTTGATTTATGAGGCGAGAAGTGCGTGAGTTAGGGCCTTGGGGGCGTGCGGGATTTACTATGAAGTTAAACTAATCATATAAGTGCCGCAGTTGCAGTTAACTTGGCTAGTTTTGGGCAAATTAACTGTTAGCGTTTGACTAGACGTTGTGGGCCTTAGCCGTTGTAGCCTGTACTTCGTTCATTAAAAAGAAGTAAACAATCTTGACACGTCTTTATACTGAAAAACGCTTTTTAAAAATAAGTCACCGTAACGTATAAAACCATAACAATGTAATTAATGAAATCTCATTGGTATTTTATTGCTACTTGCTGTTGGTTATTTTTAAAAGGCGTTTTTCAATAAAACAACATGTCAAGATTGTTTCTTTTTTTAAGGCTAAAATAATCGAAGTATAGTAGGAGAAGGTCGTGGGTTCGTGGGTTCGACCCCGGGCTCGCACCTCTGAGTGTTTCAGAATTTATGTGCGAAATTACATTTGTAATTTATCATGAGCTTTTCGGTGACCGAAAACATTGTGCGGAAACCTGCACACTCTTGCGAAGCAAAGAGTGGGTGTAAAGTTTCCAATCCGCACTGGGCACGCATGACAACTAAAGCCAAGCGGTCTCATTGTGAGAGGAGGCCTGTGCGCAGCAGTGGGACGTGAATAGGGTGATGATGATGATGAGACGTTGTGGATGGTCACTTATTACCCGGTATTAACGGCGAAAGTAAAAAACTTCCCGGGAAGTGAAAAAAAATCCCCAAAACAACTTCATCTTATAAAACAATAATTTTAAAATTCGAATTTTCGTCAAGCGAAACGTTACCGCGAAGTAAGTAACAACAATGTTAAACGTTTTTGTTGATAACATAATTTACTTTAATTTATTTTTTATTTTTGTTTCTCCCAAAGTCCAAAATCCCGAAAAAAAAAACAATGTTTTCTCCCGTTAATAGGGTCAATCGATCTGGCAACCCTAGCTGCTTTCCATTTAATAAAAAATCAAAACGTATTTTTTGTAGTAGGTAACTATTTGTAACAAACATCATTAAACCCGTGGGCTGGTAGCGACCCGAACATTCGTTAATGACGTAGCAAGATGTCATTCGTCCTAATCTCGAAGCAAACAAGCAAACGCAACAAATCACATTCGCTCTTTTCGTTAAAATTAGTTCATTAGTCATTCAGCTGAGCGCGGGGCACAATGGTCCACAACTGGGCACACAATGGCCCACAACTGGGCACAATGGTACACGGGTGGGGCACGGCTAATCCCCGCGAGGCGTGTTGAGGCACGGATGAAAGTGATCTTTGGCTTCGTGTATCGACTTTTTTTTTATTAGGTTTCCATATGTGGAATAAGTTTCCTACGCTGTTTGGAGGTCACACCGTCAGTCAAACATGCGTACACGGTACTGTATAGATTTTCTAGATAGTCTAGCTAATAATTAATCAAGTGAAAGTTTGTACAAAGGGGGTGGAAATCGATTGAGGTCATAATGCCCCAGTAGCCGACACTGTCTCAATAGTTGACACCCTTAATCTAAGTTTAAGGTGACTAGCCGGACAAGCGGGGTGTCAATTATTGAAGCCAAGGTGGCAAAAGGTGGATGGTGGTGACTTTTACCTTACCTACTAATGGTAGTCTACTTATACCTTATGGACTTTACATATAGCTAGGTACCATACTATGTTTTAAATATTTAATTATGACTTGAAAGTCCGAGAGTGGCTGAGAAAAAATTCAACCGCAGACACAAGGAGGATAGTATACGGAGTGTCAAAGCCCATACTTCGTATCGTTCCCCGCAGTCATGTTAAAATTCAGGCAATTTCTAGATGGCGCCAAGTTCGTAGCCAGCGGGTCAAATAATAACAAAACAGCGGTACGAATGTGTCACTCAAGCAAGGTAGATGGCGCGGAATGTAAATAAGAACGATTCAAAGTATGGGCTTTGTCGATCCGTATACTTTCCATGATCCTTGGCAGACATAAGTTCTCAAACAGAATTATTATTGTTTTCGAAAAGTGTGATTTTAGAATAATCCCCCTCGCTCCTCCTGTAAATCTAGATGATTAATGTTATCTTGCAGGAAAAATTAAACCCAGTTTTTTTGTCAAGTCCAGTACAGTTGTGTCAAAATGTATAGAACTGCCAGGCTTAAACCTGGTTTTAAGACTCAAACTAGATTTAAATTTTTGCTGCAAGTGGCCCTAAATGTTGTTCCATCATAGAAATATCGCAAACTAATGAAACAAACTGTTAACTAAAACAAGATCACAATCAATTAAAAATAAACATAATCCAGATTTAAATCTTATCTGCCATCTCGCTAATGACGCGTCAAGCGCGAGCTGTCACTCCGCCATTTTGATTTGCTTTGTTGTGTTGGCTGATCCGAGTTGCCTTTGAGTTTTGTTTCGGATTGGACTAATTTTAATTGTACGCTTTGGTGTAGTGTATTGAAAATAAAGAGTAGTTTTTATTTACCGATTTTAACAGGTAACTTTTAACATGCAAATTTGTATTTGAAGGTGCAATAGTTTCATTGGAGTAGCAAATTAAAGTACATAATAGCTTCTTGTAAACCTAATAGAGATTATTATTGACTAGGCTTAACCTCGGTACGAGAAAGCTGCCAGCTGTTCGGTCCTCTGTGACATTGACTATAGCCTCTTGGATATTTGCCTAAATAATTACAAAGCGCTAGGACCCCATGGATCAAGGGACTCGACGCCGAATTGGACAAAGTCGTATTCGGAGCCTAGGCTCGTGTATTTATAAGCTTTAGCTTTTTCAGCCGCTTCAGACGCTGCATCAGCTTTGTTATTACTGTTATTAGTTGCATGGAGATGGGACGGAGCCAGTGTGTATTTAAAACTAAACCATGCGATACGAAATTTCACCGATAAACCAATTTTCAGATTAACAAACTAAACCGTTCAAAGGTTACAATCCTGGGTGGTTTTCCATTACGCGGGATTATTTTTTATCCCGGCTATCTTTAGTTAATTGAAAGTTGGTAATCACGGGATTTTAAGCTTCGCCACACAGGCATTTTAATGTCATTATAGCTATCATCGGTAAATAAGCTACCGTTTGATGATTGAAAGGTTTCGATGGATTATCTTGGGTGGAGATAAGGTGAACGAGTTTCTATGGTCCTGGGAATATCGCTTTTTCTGGGCTTTAAGTGTGAGTTGAAAAGTTAGAGACAAAGTGGGATGGGAAGTTCATTGGATGGAGGTTTTGGACCTCTGTTAGTGTCTTGACTTGGGTAATAAATTAAAATGTTTATCGGATTTGATCAAATCGAGAGTGTTTTACTACTTTCGCGAAGGCTGATTGTAAAGGTGTTCTATGTAAAGGCAAGTTGAGATTCTACAATAATATAATATTGACACGAGAAAACGTCTCGGTTTAGTTCGCAGTAACGTGTCAATTACTGTGGGCAAATGGGTTTGTTGCGATGTGAAATTTACACATTATGTATTCTGTGACAAAGGGCTCAAAGTCGTTCTGTCACTGCGACACTTTACGCATAAATATCTATTATAAGTTGGCTGGAGCACACAATTTTATTACCGTTTTCATGTCTAGTTTAATAGTGCGTAATTACGCTTGACCGTCATTGTTTTAATTTAAAATACATACAGTGGAAAGTAACCTCCTTTTTTGAAGTCGAAAAAAGGAGATTGAGCGTTAAAATGTCAGCCTAGAGCCGATACGACTTAGGTGAAACAATGACGTTCTCTTTGAATAACGCAAACGTTTCGGTAAATTTCCAGACAAAAATAGTACCATCTGAATGTCATGGGTATGTAGTATCTGGTAGGTATAATCCTTTCATTTTCCCATATCAAACATTTGGGAAACGAATTCATTTGGGTCAAGTCAATAAACTGTAGTACCTATTTGAAGACTGAATTTGATTTTTAAACGAAAATTAAACATTGTACGACTGTAGCATCTTTTAAATCATCGTACACAAACCGTTAACGGAGAATTTTGTGGGGTCACGGTTCTTTCCGTGAGTGATCACAGTTATTTCCGTGGGCGATCACGGTTATTTCCGTGAGCAATCACGGTTAATTCTGAGAGTGATCGCGGTTAATTCCAAGAGTGATCACGGTTATTTGCGTGAGTGATCACGGCTATTACCGTGAGTGAGCACGGTTTTGCTGTAAATTAGTTTTATCCTTACTTGGACTCGAGACTCGGGCAGGTTGATCTTGAGGGCGACCTCCTCCCGCATGAAGATGTCGGGGTACCGCGTCTTGCCGAACAGCGCCTCCAGCACGTCGAGCTGCGCGCGCGTGAAGGTGGTGCGCTCGCGTCGCTGCTTGCGCGGGTTCACGCCTGCCAACAAAAATCCATGTTTTAGATAAGAGGAAAAAAAGCTGTGATAGCATAGTGGTTTAACTTGCCTCTCAGGTCGTGGTTTCGAGCCCCGCTCGCATTCGGAATTTATGTGCGTAATTTACATTTGTAATTTATCATGAGCTTTTCGGTGAAGGAAAACATTGTGCGAAGCAATTCAATGGTGTGTGTGAAGTTCCCAATCCCCTCTGGGATATATAAGGCAAGCCCTCTCATTCTGACAGGAGGCCTGTCCCAGCAGTAGGGCGAAAAAACAGCTGTCGAGAACACAAAGTAGGTACACATGACAGGAATCCGTAACGCAAATTTTGCCTTCTGCCAAAAAATATCGTAGACAATAAGTATATATATATATATATATAGACATATTATCTAATATGGTAAATGATAGATTGAGTGCGTGTGCTTATTTCGCATTTGCGCCATAGTATTGATTTGATAATTACTTATTATAAAGTCTGTAGGAACGGTATCCGATCAATTTCACCGACAAAACGTTTCACGTTAAACGTGATCCGTTTATTTCACTAGGATTGAGTCTCGCGGTAGTTTTATGTTAAAACGTTTCACAATCACAACTGAGGGTCGAGCACGACTTTACGAATGCTGCGTAACGTTACGGTTATCGTATCGAGATTGAGAAACCTCATACTAAATTTCAGTTCCAAATACGCTCACGGGCGGGCGCTGTTCCAAACGTCATACAAACTCGACAACGTTTACTGTTCGATTTTACGTTGCGCAGCATTCGTAAAGTCGTGCTCGACCCTCTGTTCTGTTTCGTTTCACAAAATGATCATTTCACAACCCGCATTTTTTTCTGAAACTATATGTATGTGTGTAATCATCATCATGTCAGCCGAAAGCGTCCACTGCTGAACATAGGCCTCCCCCGCGGCTCTCCACTCTGACCGGTCTTGTGCTTTCCGCATCCACCGCGGTCCCGCGATCTTTACCAGGTCGTCGCTCCATCTTGTTGGAGGCCTACCGACAGCTCGTCTCCCGGTCCTTGGACCCCATTCGAGAACCTTCTGACACCATCGGCCTTCAGTTCTGCGAGCAATGTGCCCCGCCCACTGCCACTTAAGTTTCGCAATTCTTCGGGCTATGTCGGTAACTTTAGTTCTGATCTCAATTGGAAAATCTTTTTGTATTTTTTATTATTTTTCCAATTATTTTTTTATTTTTACGGTCTTCCCGTGAGTATCAATTATATTTTTTTTAATAAACTCACCGAAACATGAATACACAGAAAAACCAGAAAAATACCAACCCCGGGAATCGAACCCGGAACCTCGACACTCCGGGTCGCGTGCCCACCCTTACACCAGAATTGGTATTTAGGTAAGGCTCGAATTTTTCCTATGTATTCAAATCTCAGCTCGTTTTTATCACTTTTTGCAGTGACTAGCGCCACCTATGCGATTGCTTCGTAAACCGAACACAACGCACCCCTTCGAAACTAATCAGTTTACCCAGGCTCAACGAGATGGCGCACTAAAGCAATCAATTCATGATCTCAATTGGAAAATCTTTTTGTATTTTTTATTATTTTTCCAATTATTTTTTTATTTTTACGGTCTTCCCGTGAGTATCAATTATATTTTTTTTAATAAACTCACCGAAACATGAATACACAGAAAAACCAGAAAAATACCAACCCCGGGAATCGAACCCGGAACCTCGACACTCCGGGTCGCGTGCCCACCCTTACACCAGAATTGGTATTTAGGTAAGGCTCGAATTTTTCCTATGTATTCAAATCTCAGCTCGTTTTTATCACTTTTTGCAGTGACTAGCGCCACCTATGCGATTGCTTCGTAAACCGAACACAACGCACCCCTTCGAAACTAATCAGTTTACCCAGGCTCAACGAGATGGCGCACTAAAGCAATCAATTCATGATCTCAATTGGAAAATCTTTTTGTATTTTTTATTATTTTTCCAATTATTTTTTTATTTTTACGGTCTTCCCGTGAGTATCAATTATATTTTTTTTAATAAACTCACCGAAACATGAATACACAGAAAAACCAGAAAAATACCAACCCCGGGAATCGAACCCGGAACCTCGACACTCCGGGTCGCGTGCCCACCCTTACACCAGAATTGGTATTTAGGTAAGGCTCGAATTTTTCCTATGTATTCAAATCTCAGCTCGTTTTTATCACTTTTTGCATTGATTGCTTGCTTGATTGCTTGATTGCTTTAGTGCGCCATCTCGTTGAGCCTGGGTAAACTGATTAGTTTCGAAGGGGTGCGTTGTGTTCGGTTTACGAAGCAATCGCATAGGTGGCGCTAGTCACTGCAAAAAGTGATAAAAACGAGCTGAGATTTGAATACATAGGAAAAATTCGAGCCTTACCTAAATACCAATTCTGGTGTAAGGGTGGGCACGCGACCCGGAGTGTCGAGGTTCCGGGTTCGATTCCCGGGGTTGGTATTTTTCTGGTTTTTCTGTGTATTCATGTTTCGGTGAGTTTATTAAAAAAAAATATAACTTTAGTTCTACTGCGTATATCATCATTTCTGATTCTGTCCCGCAGTGAAACCCCGAGCATAGCCCTCTCCATCGCCCTCTGAGTGACTTTGAGCTTTGAGATGTATGTGTGTAAATGTACATAAATACTTTAATGCGCATAATAACACAAAACATTTACATTAAATATACCAAAACAGAAAATGTAGTACAAAGGCGAGCTTATCCCTAAAAAGGGACAGTAAATAGGTATTTCAGGGTTTATCTCAGAAACATCATGTAGAACCTTATAGGTTGGGTTAAGTTCTGATTCGCATTTGACAGCCTGCTCTGGCCCGTATTTCACCATCTTTACAATTGTCAGTTTCATATGACAATTCGAACTACATCTCTTTGACAATATGAAGCGCGCTAAAACAAAAGCTCTTCATGAACTAAAAACCCTACCCACCTTCCCACCCACCTTCCTTCTTAGTGGAAGTGGTGGCATAGTGGTGGTGGTTGAGCGGTTGTTGTTGTGCTTGGCCTCGTGGAGAATGCCGAAACGCGTCAGCGTTTAGTTTAGTGGTGGTGGTGATAGTTGGGTCTGTGTGGCAGGTGTTGATTCGTGTAGCAGTGGAGGCGGAGGTGTTGCATGCAAACATACATTTGCCGCACAGATATAACTATTTGTCATTAGTGGTCCGGGTGAGCAAAGTAATTGTTTTTAGTTCATAAATATGGACCTCCGCAAAGTAACGCCTGATTCAATAAATTATTTAAAAGCTCTTCAAGTCAGCAGTTGACACCGAATTGTTATTGAAAACTGACAATTGTGAAGTTTTTGAGGGCCTGAATGAAACTGTGGTACAGATCCAGGCAATGCCATTAAAACATATTTAAATGTAGCAAAAACTGCGCTAATGAATTAGAACCCATAGTAGGCAATTGAAGTGAAAACTTCAAAATGTCACCACGAGTACGGATTAGCTTTTTTTTTTCAATTATTATTCGTCTTCAAATAGAAGGCAATTGAGCGTAAACTACTTAATCCTAATTAACATAATGCTGTGTTTTTAGTAAGTGGGGCGTGCCTCATTAATTCGCAGTTTTTTAGGGTACCGTTACCTCAAAAGAAAAAAACGGAACCCTTATAGGATCACTTTGTTGTCCGTCTGTCTGTCTGTCTGTGTGTCAAAACCCTTTTTCTCTGGAAAGCGTGGAGGTAGCATGCTGAAATTAATGTCAAATACTCAAGGGTGCAGTCCCTTGAAGCTGTGTAAAAATCAAACTTCAAAGTCAACGCAATCAAATATACCTATAGTCATTAATTAAAAAGGTTGTTTCCATACGAATTTTGCCGTACTGTGGAAACCTAAAGGGTACTTCCAGCTGGCCTAGAACCTTGAAATTTGGTATGAAGGTAGCTCTTATAGCACAACCACTCAAAAAATTCTCAAAATCCTAAATTTTTATGTCTGTCTGCAGATTTCACAGGCCAATATAAGATGACCCCACATTGTGCACATTTTGCTTAGGAGCAAGCTCTGCTAACCCAGGGCTTCGTAAAACACTGGGGAAAATCGTTAAAATCTTTCTACGGAACCCTCGTGCGCGAGTCCGACTCGCACTTGGCCGGTTTTTTATTATATACAAACATAATCAAGCTGCCGTTTCGTATCGACTATTTTTTTATAATTGAGGCCTATTTTTAAATTGTATTGGTTTTTGAAGATGAAAACTGACTGTTGTCGTAACAATGGTAATTTCCTCCGGTTTCTGAACGCATAATAGAGGACTTATGTGTGCAGATAAAAAAAGATAATGTTCAAAATGAAGTTTATAACAAGCACGGAAGAAAGAAAACTATTTGTGATAATAAGAAACTTATTTTCTCCTAAAGCCCGTTTCTACCAAGCAGGTTTACAAGTTGTCACCGAATTACGACAGCGTGCGAAAGTGGTTGTAAAATATATGATCTTTGACGCCATTGCATAAGGTGAAATATTTTAACGACGTCTCTACGTCTGGGGCATTCACCTGTATTGCTATTGTTATGCCGCTGTACGTATCTGTTGCTATGTATATTATGCTAGTAATTTGGATGTTATTTCTCTGTTTTTTTTCTATTTGTTTATTGTTTATTGTTAATTTCTTGCTAATTTTGTATTCATAACAGTCTTTACAGACTCTACCACGGGGAGTGCTCCGAGGAGTATTCCATTTGATACCAGAGGCCCGAGTACGAATATTGGAATCCTGCGTAACGTAGTAATGTAGTAACGTGATATTGAGAAAAAATTATGACGTTTGGAACAGCGCCTGCCCGTGAGCGTATTTGGAACTAAAATTTAGTACGAAGTTTCTCGATTTCGATACGATTACGTTACGTTCCGCTGATGGCCGATGGGGTCAGAAGGTTCTCGAATGGCGTCCACGGACCGGGAGACGAGCTGTCGGTAGGCCTCCAACAAGATGGAGCGACGACCTAGTAAAGATCGCGGGACCGCGGTGGATGCGGAAAGCACAAGACCGGTCAGAGTGGAGAGCCGCGGGGGAGGCCTATGTTCAGCAGTGGACGTCTTTCGGCTGACATGATGACGCAGGATTCGAATATTCCTAGTCGGGCCTCTGTCACTGGCTTTCACTATCGCACCTCACGCCGTAAATACGAGTTCCATCGTCACCACCCTGATGAGTGGTGGTCATTATTTACTGTGCGTTTCCGTTGACTAACGACTCTCATGGGTGTGCTGGCTCTCATGAGGTGGCGGTTATTGCTTAACCGTCAGGTGCCGCTTGCTCGTTTGCCTCCCTCTTCCAATAAAAAAAAAGAGTCTAATCTACAGCAATACAGCGATACACAGGGTAGTACAACGAGTAAAATAGTAGATAGAAGCAAACATTTATGTAACGGTAGAAAAAAAATTGGATTCAAGATATCGAATTTCATTCATCGATTCTTACGGGTCATTTTTTACATGAAAAACCTGCGAGTTCTAGAAACTAAGCAGGGTCGAAATTACATTCGTAATTTTTCATGAGCTTTTAAGTGAAGGAAAATATCGTGAGGAAACCTGCACACTCCTGCGAAGCAATTCAATTGACGTAATTAGGCTGATGATGATTAAGTATTGTCTAATTCGTTGGCGCCAAGCAATATTTAACCATTTTTCAACAAAGCCAAATAATTATCTAATCTAAGTTCGTTCAAACCCGTTTTTGCGACAAAAACACTAATCATTATTAATGAGTTCTCATCGCAAACCAGTTTTAGGATTACTTTCCAACAGAGCTTAGCGATAGCGAGGAAGCCAAGCTAAAGAAGCAACCTCATTGAATCTCTACAACCAACATGAAAAGAAGGCGTCGATTTTAGGGTTCCGTAGCCAAAATGGCAAAAACAGAACCCTTATTGTTTCGTCATGTCCACCTTCCGTCCGTCCGTATGTCACAGGCATTTTACTCGAAAACTATAAGAGGTATTTTGATGACATTTGGAGTGTAGTCTTGTACAAGAAATTTAGTATGAGCCACATGCTGCTGTCTGCAATAACAATATAACCTATATACCTAGCTGACTTAGAAAAGTTAAAAAACCCCCCGATATTTTAATTTCTCAAGAACGGCTAAACTGATTTTGATGACACTTTGTAGAACCCTCTCGATTAAACTGGCTATCGATTAAAAAGCCGCGTACAAACTCCAACATTAATAACTTTCCTTTTTGCGTCCGGGGTTTAAAATAACGACGAAGAAACAGAACCTAATTTGGGTTCTCTTCTGCAGCTCAGCTTCCTTCGGTGGAAAGGCACCTTTATCAGTACCTACCAACGTATCTCGAAGTTGACTAATTTGGTGCGAATTTAGATTCATAATCATGTTATTTTGATATTAAAAAAACATGCGAAATACTTCTGTGTTACGAGCTTAGAATTGAAGATAGGTATAGAATTTATGACTTATTCAACTATTTTAGGTCTCTATGTATATAGCATTAATTGAAAAAAACTTACAGAATAATTATATGATTATATGCTAACTTCTCGATTTTATTATATTAACCCTTCAAGAAAGCTAAAAGTGTGCGGATATGTAGACGATGGGAGCGAATTCCATTCCTTGGCAAGTAGTATTAGGGAAGTTGAATCGAATTGTTTCGAGTGGATTATTAACAACAACAAAAGCTATAACTATAAGTAAATATCACTACTGAGTGACTAGCAGACAATTAACGCACAGCTGAAAACCTTGGCCCTTGAAAATTTGCATAGAGATATAGATTTGCACGGGCGAAAGCTAGTAAACCTTTTCTTTCCTTTGTATGTCTTTCCTGACCTTTGATTTTTTGCATAGAGATAGGAAACGTTGGAAGTTACAACACAATATGAGTAAATACAAATATTCTTTATTGAACACCACAAAACAGTACAAAGAGATTACAAGAAACAGATAAGGTAGACAATAGACAGTCTTATCGCTTAAAAGCGTATATTTCGTAGGTTACTCTTCATTATAGAAAAGTTCTTGCTGTCAGTTACTAATACCAAAACTCGACACAGACGAAATCGCGGCCTAAAGTTACTAGGAACACGATAGACTCTCTTTAAAACAACCATTTATCAGACCAAGCAAACGCTACCAAAACCATTGAGACGTGTAAACGTGTAATCTGAATACAAAAACATTCCTTAACTGAAAATGAAAAAGAATTAGTCTATGCTCTTGTCTATGCCACAAAAGTCAGAGACAAGCAGTCTGTCTTTGACCATTGACTTGACAGAGAAAATAAATCTTTTCGAGTTAGAAATGGTAACTTCAGTTGTAGAGCCGTCGATTTTTTTGTATGTAATTTGTTTTTGAAAAATGACGGGTTGGTTGATGATTTTTAATCATAAGGATTACAAGGATTAACACATGGCCCGCTTTCGAAACCGTGTGTCTGTCTGTTTATGTTGTGAATGATGACGGATAAATTCCTGCGCTGAAAGGCATTCTTCGGAGTGTAGGTTGAGTATAATCCTTGGTATAATTGAGATATGAGTAACGTAACGGCACGAGCGAAAAGATAAGTACATTGTTCTTTAGAGATACTTATTACTGAAAAGAATTAGAGATTGAAAGAGTACCTACTATTTGAGTAGGTATGCAAGCGGAGAGTATTATGAGGTGGCAGTAAACTTCGTCGGGTTTAAAGGATTTAGGGCAGCATTTCACATAGATTTTCACGCATGTACTTAATTTATTTCATGTAATTAGATGACATGTTACACGCACCGCCGCACTTAGCAGAACACGCGGGCAACAGCTAGTAACCATTAAAGCCAGCAATCAGTTGTAACGAATCACGTTTATATTCTGCTAAATATCTCTTCATTTCCATGTTAAAATGTTTATGAAATGGATAGTAAAGAAATGCATCCATATGTAATTATATAGTTATAAAAAGCGTTTAGTTGATGCAACTTGTGACCAAAGGGCTGGCAGTTTTCTCTCTCAAAGAATCAGCATCGCTATTCAGCGAGGCAACGCTGCCAGCCTTTTAGGCACTATGCCACGGGGGCCTTAATTAGATTTAACTTAGTTTTAAGTTGTAGTTTATTAAGTTTAAGATTAGATTTAATGTCATTGAAAATTGCTTTTATTATGTAAATAAAGTATCCTATTTGTTAAAAAAAAAAAAAGTATTGCGTAATATTTCCATATCAATAAACAGGAAAAATTACGTTAGAAAAAGGTGATTTTTCCTGCTCATACAATAACAATATCATCAACGTACAACGCACATTTCAAATGCCCAACTTGCCGTTGTTCAGAGCTCCCTCTCAACCCTGTTCGTATTTCAAAACGCATCGAGAAATCGTTATTAGACCGCTCGATACGGATTAAAAACAGAATAATACCTCCCGAACTCCGAAACGTATCCATTCAGCCATCCAAACAAACATTTCATACGAAAACTGTCACATTACCTATCCATAGAGAAGTGAAAATAAATAGAGTGACATCTGTCTCTTTCGGGCGTCGCGTCTGACGCGGGTCGGACGAGGACGGATGTATTTCAATTGTTGTTGTTCACAATGGGGGCTAATCCTCGTGACATGACGTAGGTTTTTTTGTGATTTTATCTGTGCCTGATTTCTGATAGCTACCGCTTGTTTATTCCGGAGTTGTCTATGGTGCTAATGGTAGAGTCGTGTCTATGGTTCGAGATCTCGTTACGTTCGATTTTTGAAAGCGCGATCGTTAAGATAGCGGTTAAGCTTGGTGGTCTCACTTTGGAATCTGTTTGGTTCATGTTGTTCGCTAGTTTCGTTGTATGCAAATTTTAAATGCACTGTTGGCTTATCTAATGCACGCAGCTTCGAATAGTGTGGCTATGAAGTTTTAATTAAGTACACCATAAAAATGCGATACTGTCGTTAAATTCTGTAGGCGTGCTTTTACCTGAGTATAGTAACAGACAAGTATTTTAAACTAATAGTATTAACATTTTGTGATCAAGGACAAGAACCTGGCACCAGGTTTAATGTTTTATTTTTTGCTATGCGTATAAATTGAAACAAAACTATTTCAGCAAGGATCTAAGTTAAATTTAATTGAATTCCCAAATTAAGTTTTGTAAATAAACATAACTCCCTGAATTGACAGAGGTGCGCGCCCGGACTCTCAAACTCATCTCAGCGTGAAAAGCGCTGCTGTGGAAACAAGATAATTTATAGTAAACAGTTTTAAATAACTAATAATAAAAACCTAATTAGCACAGCACGCGCCATTGCAGCCTATTAGCGTCAGCAAACACATTATCTCTCGTTCTTCACGGTGTTTGACCGACCCTCTCTATCTATTAATGATGTGTAAAAATTTCAAGGGGCACCGCTTCTAATAAAAAAAAACGTACCACTTAAACAAAACCGAACCTTATCGCATACGCTGTAAGGAATGTGACAGGTGCATTGGTTTGGTTAAGCGCAGCTGCAAGCTACGCCATCCGCCATTTTGGACACTCTGCTCTAGCCATAGACTAGAGTTTCGGCGGGAGCGCGAGCTGTCAGATTGACAGTTCGTAAGGGCCGTTTGTTTTTAATCCCAGATTGTTGTTTTAGATCAGGGCGTTGCCCGGATATTTTAAATTAGATGATTGAGATTTAGCATGATAAAACGCAGTTGGGTTAAAATAATTGGTGTGTTTTAATGCATCGCGCTAATTGGCAAATATGTAGAGTTGGGGAAGGACAGGCAGGCTCAGAGCGAAGCTGGTTTTAGCTGCATAAAAGTTTCATTTTACTTTGGCTCAGACACCTTCTTTTCGTTCCTCAATTATAAAAGTTTTAAGAAATGACTGATGACTGATCCTTTATAATGTTAATTTGGCTTAGCAAATGCCCAATTAGAATACATGACCATTGCAAGTAAAGCTCTCCTTCAGTGAAAAATACATGTATCGCTATTGTCTCTTTTATTTTTGGGTGTAGATTAATTAATTATCAATTACACGTATTGTCAGCGTCTTTACACACACAGTATACAACTTGGACATAAACATATATATAGTAAGTAGCTCTATTTTTTCTTTTCTCACACAGTCGTGATATTACGTTTGTCTAAGTTACCCTAGCTAAGCAGATAAAATAGGAATTATGATGATTTTTGTCACCTAGTCAGTTGACAAGCCACAAGACATAACTCGAAAATACACAGCTAATTTATGACCCAACGCACCTAAACTAACTTGAAAATACATAGTAATTTATCCAAGCAACACCCACCGAGGGTTGCCAGCCCATAAATCATGTTAACACATAAATTGCGCTGGCAACACAGCCCTAGGGGGCACGACAAGTTGTGACAGATTAGCGGCCAGCGAAAATAGCAACCCTAACACCAGGAGAAATTCAACCTTCGTGTTAGCATGAAAAGGAATATTTTCGATTTAGAATTATTGAGCTAGGGATGTAACCATTATTACTATGATAATGTTGCCAGCGTTTGGGGTGCTAACTGAATTGGTGAATTGAATTTTATCTAATAAATTATTGCTTATTTGTTGTAGAGAGTAATGTGTGGAAATATTAGATTACTTTGAGTTACAAGTTAATGGGAATCTGTTTGGTGTTGCCATGCTTCGTAAAATTGGGGAATTTAGCAGAAAGGGCATTTGTTACACATACTCACTAAAAATAAATAAAAGAATCTTACCTAGATCCATCCTACGCCTATACCAGCTTTCGGAGTACCTAGTAACTGGTAAAGTGAACTACCTACTATAGGATTTTTTGTGGCCGATTTGGCATTTGTCACATCCATACAAATTCTAACCTAAGAGACCAAATTTATATGAGAGTGACAGCTGTCAAATCGGCCGCATAGAAAATCTAACACTGTATACAAAAGGGCAAAAGACCTAATATCGATCGATTCGTATGGGAACTTCACGAGTGTATTTGAGTGAGGAAATACTTCGACTAACAGTTCCAATTTTGGTTTTGTTTAAACAGGTAATTGTTGAACAACAGGGTAATTTGTTTTAAAAACCTGACGTTGCACGCGGAAAGCGGTCGGGAGTTGGAACACGTAATGAGGTTCTCAGAGGCCCGAATACGAATATTCGAAACCTGCGTCACGTAAAATCGAATAGTAAACGTTATCGAGTTTGTATGACGTTTGGAACAGCGCCCGCCCGTGAGCGCATTTGGAACTAAAATTTAGGAGATTTCTCGATCTTGATACGATAACCGTAACGTTACGCAGCGTTCGAAAAGTCGTGCTCGATCCTCTACCCTTCTTTTCGGCACGCGAGATACGTCACAGTCCAGACATGGATCCGCGCAAAGTTGCAAAAATATGTATGCATCAACCTTACCGTCGCAGTAATAAGGTCTGTAAGTATACATATTTTTGGGACTCTGTGGTGTATATGTATATATTGGTGACCTTGACGATACCTACATACACTCTTTCCTTCTATCCCGATACAGTCTCTCAGTCTCAATCTCTGGAATTGCTGAACTGCTTTTAGAAATTCTTACACCAAAGGTACACCTACATCCTACACTATACCAGATATTAGTTCTACGACCGGATGGCCTAGTGGCTAGCGACCCTGACTATGAAGCTTGAGGTCCCGGGTTCGAATCCCGGTCGGGGCAGATGTTTGTATGATGAATACAAATGTTTGTTCTCGGGTCTTGGATGTTTAATATGTATATAAGTGTGTATTTATCTACATAAGTATGTTTATCCGTTTTCTAGTATCCATAGTACAGGCTTTGCCTAGTTTGGGACTAGGTCAATTGGTGTCAATTTGTCCCATGATATTTATTATTTATTATATTAGGCTATTTTTTATCTCGGCGCAAAAAGAGGGTTATAAGTTTGACCTGTGTTTGTGTGTACCTGTGTATCTGTTTGTGGCATTATAGCTCACAAACGAATGGACCGATTTTGCTAAAGTTTTTTTTATGTTTGAAGGCTGATTATCCTTGAACGTAGAACGCTGACGAAGAAGCAGACGAAGATGCGGGTAGCATGTTTAAAAAAACCGGCCAAGTGCGAGTCGGACTCGCGCACGAGGGTTCCGTAGAAAGATTTTAACGCTTTTCCCCAGTATTTTAAAAAGTCCAGTGTCAGCAGAGCTCTGCTCCTAAGCAAAATGTACGCAGTATGGGGTCAACTTATATTGGTCTGCGAAATCTAAAGACAGACATAAAAATTTAAGATTTTGGGACTTCTTGGAGTGGTTGTGCTATAAGAGCTATCTTCATACCAAATTTCAAGTTTCTAGGACAACTAGAAGTACCCTGTACGTTTTGGATTTCGGAAATTTGTATGGAAATAGCCTTTGTAATGACTGTAACTTTTGATTGCGTTGACTTTAAAGGTTGATTTTTTCACAGCTTCAAGGGACCGCAGGCTTGAGTATTTGATATTAATTTCAGCATGCTACCTCCACGCGTTTTAGAGAAAAAGGGTCTTGACAGACAGACGGACGGACAACAAAGTGATCCTATAAGGGTTCCTTTTTTTCCTTTTGAGGTACGGCACCCTAAAAGATGTGATAATAGCAAAAGTGTTAATTTTAAAAGTAAACTCAGCAATTGGTATCAGTAGCCCACGTATTTATCTTCACGCCCGCTGAGGGGCGGCGCGTGTCGGCGCGTGCGACTCTAGTGGCTGTATGAGGTGGCTTGTTAGTGATTATACTGTGAAAATAAAGTGAGGCGTTGTCTAAGTGGTAGAGTGGAGTCAGTCTCGAAAGTAGGACACCACACTGATATAAACGTCATCAATATCATCACCCGCCTTTTTTATGTCCCACTGGCACAGGCCTCCTCTCAGAATGAGAGGGCTTGGGCTATAGTTCCCACGCGGGCCCAGTGCGGATTGGGAGGTTCACACGATACGATGTTTTCCTTCACCGAAAAGCTCGTGATAAATTACAAATGTAATTCCATTCCGCACATAAATTTCGAAAAACTCAGAGGTGCGAGCCGGGGTTTGAGCCCACGAGCCTCTGCTTGAGAGTCCATAGGTGAAACTACTAGGCTATCACGGCTTTAAACGGAGATAAAGATAGATAGAGAGATAGATACAAACCAACCAATATTTATTTTTGATGCCGTCATTTTGGACCGCTTGACTTGACACTCGGGATCTTTTCCCAACAGTTTGCCGCAAAAATAAGTTAGGCTAAAAATATAACCTAACCAACTCAGAAAAGTTGAAAAACCCCCGACATTGTCATTTCAAAGTTCAATATCTCAAAAACGGGTGAACGTACTTTTAATGAAATTCAGCTAAGAATCATCTCGATTGAATAACTTTGTTACTCATTAGTTATGACGTTATGAGTGAGACTAGCAAAAGTTTAAAAGGTATTGCTGTATATTTCACAATCTTTACAATTGTCAGTTTTAGGTATATGACAATTCGAACTACATTTCTTTGACAATATGAAGCGAGCTAAAACGAAAGCTCTTCAAGTCAGCAGTTGACACCGTATTGTCATTGCAAGCTGACAATTGTAAAGTTATGCCCCGGGAACATATCACTGACTTTAGCACTCTCTTTTTAACACCCTCCGTGCCTCAGGGCACATTAAAACAGTAACGCCTCCCTCATACAAACAGTCCGCACAAACACACAGTGTTGACTTTACAATTAGCAAGCACTCGGGCGGGAAACTGGGAAGGTTTGGAAAACTAAAAAAGCTTTTTAGGGGCCCGCAATGGATGTAGGAAAAGTAAATAATAATCTAACAACATTTTTTTTCTAAACAAGCTTTTTTGGAGACTGTACTTTTTGTGGTCTGTACGTGTATTATCATCCAACTTACACATCCATACCAAATTTCAAGTCCATGCCATTAAACGTTGAAGAGTTGCCTCCTGTGGAGACGACCAACAGGATTTCACCACCAGATTATAGTATTGTCACCGGATTTACATAAGTATGCCATATTTCATTTTAATCGGTTGAGGACAACTGCTTTAAAATTCAGTTGCAGGATTTGACGGACAACTTACATACAACATCATACCTACTTACAATACGAACCCTGCAAGTTAAGTAAAAGCCTGTAAAAATATCTGTAAAACCTCCGGTGTAATCATTAGCCAAAAAATACGTCTCAAACGCGTTTTTTTTTATACGACGCGGAAGGCAAACGAGCAAGTGGGTCACCTGATGGTAAGTTATCACCACTGCCCTTAGACACCCGCAACCCCGGAGGGTTTACAGATGCGTTGCCAACCTAGAGAGCTAAGATGAAATGCCTCTTGTGCCCGTAATTACACCGGCTGTCTTACTCTCCACAGCGGAACACAACAGCGCAAGCACTGCTGCTAGCAGGATTAGCGAGTAAGATGGCAGTAGCGATCCGGACGGACCTCGCACAAGGTCCTACCACCCGCAAACGCCCCCGCCCCGCGTTTGGGTTAAAGTGTCACATATGAGAATTGTCTGTGTAGTAATTCAGTCGTAAACGCGAACGCAATCGAGACGTTTTTTTGGCCGTTGATTAAGACGACTACGATTACTAGACACTGATTTTATTTTTATGATTTCCGTTACCGATACTTGAAGAAGCTTCATACCTCCTCAGCTGGCAGCAAAGCTTCAGTTTTAAATAGGACTCATGACATGATCAATCAGTTTTAAATGTCAGCTAAACGCATTAGGACCTACCCGACTTTTTCAAATGATAAACATTCAAATGCTCCTCTAAAATAAGCGGTGTTCTAAGCTTAATTTAAAAGAAAACTAGTATTTTCATACTTTTTAACCTTACACGTGCGCAGTCTAACCCTGCGCGTGCCGGCCTGAGCCCATCGCGAGCACAAACAGTCCTCCCACGCCCCCTAATGGCAGCGAATAACAATTGCGGTGTTAAAACAAACATACTTAGACTGAGGCTATTTGTGCAATGCTTGCAAGAAAATACTGCAAGCGTTTGTAATGTTTTATTTTAACCCAGGTCAATTTTAAGTGAAGTGAATTAATAACAACTTTTTATCCGTAACTTCATCTGCGTAGAAATATAAATTACGTACTACACTTCGTGCATGAGTAAGAGCGAGAGGTTTTCTGTTAGACACGCCAGTTCGTGTGATTGAAAAGTAAATCTATGCTTACCAATAACCTAACCAACTTAGAAAAGTAGAAAAACTCCTGACATTATCATTTCAAAGTGCAATATTTCAAAAGCTTGTGAACCGATTTTAATGAAACTTAGCTAGAAAGAACCATCTCGTTTAAACTAGCTTTCTATTAAAAAACCGCGTCAAAATTGGTCCATCCTTTTGGGAGCTATAATGGCAAAGACAGATACACATATACCTTCACAATACACAGGCCAAACATATAACACTCCTCTTTTTCGTCGAGGGTTCAAAACATATAACAACGTAACAGTCCTAACCAATATTTGAATAGCAAATCATCGAAAATGCACAATCTGTAATCAATTGAAAACAAACTCGCAGTGTTACAAGGGAAACGAATCAAGTGAAAATTGCGGGGGTGGCAAAATAAACTTGGCGTTGTCACCACTTTGAGGACACGAGGGCTGCGGCTGGGTTAGAGAGGCCCCGCGCGCAGCGGGAGGGTTCCCACGCCTCCCGTGTTTGGTATTTATGGAGAAACCAATGGTAAGTGTCGTTTCGTTATCAAGAATAATATAAACGTTTTGCTAAGAGCAGAGCGCCTAGTGTAATCGCCGACCAGGCCAAGAAATACGTCTCGATCGCGTTCGCGTTTAACAATTCTCATACTATTTGACATTTTAACGCAAACGCGATCGAGACGTATTTTGTGCTTTTTGATTACACTAAGGGCACTGAGCGCCTAGTGTAATCGTCGACCAGGCCAAGAAATACGTCTCGATCTACCGTGACAACTACCGTGAAACTCATGACTAGCCTTTTTTTAAGTCCCATTGCTGGGCACAAGCCTTCTCCCAGAATGAGAGGGCTTGGGCTGACGACCGGATAGTCTAGTGTAGCCAGGGTCGCTAACCATGATTAGCGACCCTGGCTATGAAGCTTGACGTCCTGGGTTCGATCCCCGGTCGGTGCAGATGTTTGTGTGATGAATACGAATGTTTGTTCTCAGGTCTTGGATATATAATATATATATATATATACATATAAGTATGTTTATCCGTTGTCTAGTTTGGGACTAGGTCAATTGTTCCATAATATTTATTTATTTATTACTTTAGCATTTATTTACAGTTCCCACGCGGGTCCAGTATGGATTGGGAACTTCACACACACCATCGAATTGCTTCGCACGATGTTTTTCTTCACAGAAAAGCTCGTGATAAATTACAAATGAAATTTTGCACATAAATTCCGGAAAACACGGAGGTGCGAGCCGGGGCCCGAACCCGCGACCCTTGAGAGGCCATAGGTTTTGACCTAGTGGTTTGCACTAGGCTGTGTGAAATAAACGGATCACTCAGGTATATTAAGTCGAATTTAGCCCGACATGTTTGGGACTAATTCGGAGTCCTTCCTCTGGGAAATCACGCCTTAGCGACAGCGAGACACATTCAATTATGAGAAGTTATTATTCTCCTAGATAATTCACGGCTGTTTCAGCGTCGACCCTGAGTTACACAGTTAAATAAAATAATAGTTAACTGTATTACTCAGGTTGGCTCATGTCTGTCTCACTGTAATTATTTAATCAAACATTAAGATAAATTAATAATTACGGAGCATAATTCGACATAAACCGAGGTGTTTAATTAATTCGAATTGATGAATAAGTAATTAATTAAATAATTGCGTTTATGTCACTTGATAGCGTTTTCATTTCGATCATCCGGCTGCATGATATAGTAAAAAGTTGTCAACCTTAAGTGGATGCATAAGCTAACCATAAAAAACGTTTTTGAAATAAGCTTTTTTTTGTCGACTGTACTTTATGTTTTTGTACACGTACAGGTATTGTCATCCAACTTACACATCCATCAAATTTCAAGTCGATGCCATTATCCGGTGAAGAGTTAACTCCTGCGGAGACGATCCTGGCCGCACCACCAGAATTTCACTACCAGATTATTGCATTGTCACCGAATTTACATAAGTATGCAAAATTTCAGCTAAATCGGACATCGGGAAGTAGATCAAATTTAACTTGCAAGATTTGACCCGAACATACATTGAAAGTTAAATAAAAGCTTGTACGTATTTTTTTTAATAAGGAAGGCAAACGAGAAAGTGGGTTACGTGATGATGATGATCTTAAGCGATCGCTGCTGTCCATAGACATTCGCAACACCAGGCGGATGACGATGCGATGCCGACTTGAGGATAAATGCCTCTTGTGCCCGTAAGTTCGCCCGTTTCTCTCTCCACACCGGAAAATACCAGTGCAAGCACTGTTGCTTGTTGTTGCAAAATAGGTAATCTTATTGGTAAAACAACGCCGTTGGTTGTCTATTATAAAGATAATGACCTAACCTTATCCAAAAGAATTTCCTTTTAAGCTACCAAAACTTGAATTTTTTATACAACACATTAAAATTTTATCAAGCCGAGTAGCGAAAACTTTTTCCGAAAATATCTCTGTATCTCTTAAAAATGACGTTTGGTGATATGGCTGACGGTTGACACGGCATTGCATTAAAGTTAAAAAAAAAAAAAAACAAACATGGCGGCAAAGATGGCCGTCAAAGGCGCCGCCGGTAGCGGTATTGAGGAATGATAAATTATATTGTTGTTTTTATAAGTTCGTAAGGTTTGTAGTGTGATTGGGAATTTTTGGTGTGACTTCGTAGCTAATTATTTTATAGTTTTTGTACTTTTGGTTACCTAGTTGATAGACATCCCCTTTACAATACAATACAAATATTATTTAGCTACACGGAGATTACAAAAATCAGGCAAGGTCAGACAATAGGCGGTCTTATCGCTTAAAAACTCTCCCAGTGAAGCAAATACACAGAAACTAAGATAAAGAGGCTTCCATTGGGCAACGTCCCCAAAATGCTGGTGGCATTGCCACGTTGAATGTCAATGCTAAGCCTTTGAGTCAATTATAGGCCAGCATTTTGGTTACGTGTTTCGTTGACCAGGCGTCCAGAAAGATCTTTAAAGATCTTTCGGGCTTCCGGTCCCCACGGTCCCAATGTTTCGACCCCAAAAGGATCAAATATGTACCCGCTGTCGAGAGTACTATATTTGCGCCTTTTAAGGGTCTCCGCGGATTTCTATTACCAGTTGGAAATTATGTACTTCCAACAGGTAATAGCAACTCTACGCCGTTCCCGCTAAAGCCGCGTCACATGAGTAATGCGGCCCTCAAACCGGGCAGCCGCGATTTCACGCGTGTGACGCGCCTTTACTTTCAATTATAATAAATGTATACATTTATAATTCATTTGTCAATCTAGGGGCACCGTTCGGTGGCATAATTTTGTGTCACCTTCATTGTTCGTGTTAAGCTGGGTACGTGCAGAGCCTGTGAGTGAGAGTAGAGTCTAAATTAGACTATAATATATATACTATAATACTATAATTTATAGTGCCACTAGTGGCGCTGCCAATTTGCCAAAAAACGGCAAAAAAACGTCTCGTTCGCGTTCGCGTTTACGTCTGAATTACTATGGGCAAATGGGCAGCGCCATCAGTGGCACGTATCGACAAAAAAAATCTCATAGTACCTATTTGACACTTTAACGCAAACGCGCTCGAGACGTATTTTTGGTACACTCGAACGCGTTCGAGTTGTATTTTTTGGCCATCGATTACACTAGAGGCTCTTGACCTCTAGAGTAATATTAACTTTTCCATCGCGTTCTTGTTAACGTTGCGTTAATGCCTCAATTACATATGGGAAAATTGTCAGCACCTTTAGCGACGCGTACTGGCAACGTACTATTCTCTGTATTTGACTCATTAACGCAAACCCGATAGAGACGTATTTTCTGGCCGTCGATTACACTAAGCGCTCAGAGTCTCTAGTGTAATCAAAGGCCAAAAAAATGTCTCGATCGTGTTCCCGACTACGTCTAAATTACTTGGGAACATTGGCAGCGCCACTTAGTGGCACGTATTCAATTCTCATACTATTTGTCACTTAACGCAAACTCGTTCGAGACGTATTTTTGGCCGTTGATGACACTAGACACTCAGCTCTAGGGACCTCAAGCTTCGCAGTTAAATTCCCTAACCACTAGGCTATCCGGTCGTCAAAATTCTTTGAATAAAGCAACAATTTTGTATCAAAATTTCAAGTTTCCGTACTCTTTTTCGTCAGAGGCCCAAGCATGAATATTCGAATCCTGCGTAACGTAATCGAGTAGTAACGTTATCGAGAAATTTGTATGACGTTTGGAACAGAGGGTCAAGCACGACTTGTTCAATCCTGCGTAACGTTACGGTTATCGTATCGAGATCGAGAAACCTCATTCTAAATTTTAGTTCCAAATACGCTCACGGGCGGGCGCTGTTCCAAACGTCATACAAACTCGACAACGTTTACCATTCGATTTTACGTGACGCAGGTTTCGAAAAGTCGTGCTCGACCCTCAGCGGCCGCCCGTGAGCGTAACTAAAATTTAGTATGAAATTTCTCGATCTCGATACGATAGCGTTACGTTACGCAGGATTCGAATAATCGTAGTCGGGCCTTTGTATAAAGAATTTCCAAACGAACGCTGGCGAGTGTCGCAGTTGAAGAAACCCAGCAGGTTCGTATCGATTTACGAATCCCGCTAACGTAATCCCGCTGTCGGTGTCTGTTACCTGCTGTTTGCTGTCTCCAGTGGCCGACACGAAGGTAATAAGAATACGGCCATTGCTAGAAATAGCAGAGAAATTTGTAGGACCTTGTGAAGGTCGGTCCTGTGCCTATAAGTGGCAGTTGCTTCGAAGTGCTTCGATTCTAAAACCCCAGTGCCCTTAGTGTAATCAGAAAGCACAAAATACGGCTCGATCGCGTTTGCGTTAAAGTGTCAAATAGTATGAGAATTGTTAAAAGCGAAAGCGATCTAGACGTATTTCTTGGCCTGGTCGGCGATTACACTAATTGCTCAGAGCGTCTAGTGTCATCAACGGGCAAAAAAAGTATCGATCGCGTTCGCGTTTACGTTTGTATTACTATGGGCACATTGCAGCGCCACTATACTGACGGCCAAAAAATAGGTACAGTCGAGGAAATTAATTCCTGACTCACAATAGAACATTTTCATAGTAAACGTCATAACGATTTTCCTTGTCAAGCAATGCGATGGTGCTATCACGTTTACTGTGAAAAGGTCCCATGTTGGGTCAGGAATTAATTTCCTCGACAGCGTTTGCGTTACGGGTGTCAAATAGTATTAGAATTGTTTGTTGTCGATACATGCCACTGGTGGCGCTGCCAATTTGCCCAAAGTAATTTAGACGTAAACGTTTTTATTTACGCTAGACGCTCAACGACCAAAAATACGTCACCATCGCGTCCGTCGTAACCCCCGACGCAAAAAGAGGGGTGTTATAAGTTTGACCTGTTTATCTGTGTATCTGTCTGTGGCATCATAGCTCCCAAACGGTTGGACCAATTTCGAGGCGGTTTTATTCAAACGAAAGCTAGTTTAATCGAGATGGTTCTTACCTAAGTTTCATTAAAATCGGTTGATCCGTTTTTGAAATATTGAACTTTGAAATGACAGTGTCGGGGGTTTTTCAACTTTTCTAAGTTGGTTAGGTTACATGTTATATGAACCTAACGGTTACAGACTGAAGATAACGTTGCAACGATTTTGGTGGCTATGTCAAGTTACTTAGAGAAGTAGGGCAGTGTAACGAAGCCCTTGGACTTAAGGCGATTAGCTTAGGGAGGGTTAGGACAGCCATCAAGGAATTTTGTAGCACTACGAGTGAAGTTTTTACTAGGTTGATAGGTTAGCTTGGCCTTATTTCACCAAAGTTACAACTGTCAACTTACAATGACAATTCAATGTAAATGAGACAGTGAGAACGGGATATTGACGGCGATTACCATATACGTAAGTAGGTTTGATGAGCTCCCATTATGAGTTTTCATTATGTCTGATGCAAACCTGGACCGTCGTCTAGAACGAATATTTTTTTATTTTTACTTAAGTATTTTATTCAGCAAAATTCCAAAATTACAATTGAAGTATCTTTTTGTATTTCTCCCCATTTTTTTTTTAATTTTAATTGTAAATGTAAACTGACATTTGTAGCGTTGTTGAAATACGCCTGCGCGTCGAGAGTAATACGCCTGCGCGTCGAGAGTAATCAGCGGCCAAAAGTACGTCTCAAACGCGTTAAAGTGTCAAATAGTATGAGAATTTTTGGTTGTCGATACGTGAAACTTGATTACACTAGACACTGGTTAGTCACCTAATTATACTTACGTTATTAAGTATACTTACGTTAACGCAAACGCGATCGAGGTGTATTTTGTTGGTTCATCGATTACACAAGCACTACGCACGAGAAAAAGTTATAATACCGCGACTGTAAAAAACACTTGGCAATGGCACAACCATAAGCTATAAATTAAAGTAAAACAAAACTAATTTATCTTTTCGAGCTGTTTAATGTTCTTGAACTTCTTGATAGACAGAAAGACGTAACAAGAAAGACAGATAGTAAAAAAAATCTACTCTTGACACCTTTCGTTAGGGGTCAACAATAAATAATAATAGAATAAGAAAGTAAAAAAAACCACATCCGGTTAGGAGAACCGTCTCAGCCCAACGGAAGCGGCTAACTTTTATTAATGGCACAGCGAAAAGTAAACAAACACCCATTGAAGATCGAATCGATTCGAATCAGCACCAAAAAACCCCATAAAATGCTATATTATAGCATAATCAATTAATTCTACCGCCCAAAAGATTAAAAAAGCAACTGGCCGTATATAATTCTAAGGGATGCCAATATACAATGTAAAACATAAAAAAAAGAACGCCCAGCTGCCAGCGTTACGGGAGCGAGACGACAATGGGAAATAAAGGGAGCGAGCGAGAAGGAGGGCGGATTAAAAAAAAGTCCGCTGGATTAATTTTATTCCCGTATTAAAATGTGTATTCAGTTTTTTAAATGGAAAAAAATGGCGAGCCGTTAATTTAGTTCGGTGATTTACAACGGAATCGCGGGCTTTTGCAGAAAGGAAATTAAACGTTTTCCCTAAAATTGGAGTCGGCATGGCAACATTTTCGTTTGATCGCGACACAGATAATGAAATGCTTTCAGGAAAATGACGGGTTCATGAGAAGTCGGTCATTGTCTATTTGTTGGTTCAAAAGTTTGAAACGAAATGAAAATACACGAATTTTATGAATACGAAACGGCTTAGGAACATTAAAGATACAGCCAAACGCTCACTAATGTGAATTGTTAGAGACGAAACAAATACCTACAGTGCGTAAACGTATACCTACCATGAAAATGGTGTATTCATTTATATTATTCATAGCTTTCAAGCTTTATGATATCGTTATTTCTTTTGTTTTTTTTTTAATTACTTAAATAAACACTTCGGTAACTTTAGTCTTGTAATTTGTCATTACGTAATATAATGACGTATTTTTGTTTAGTTTCCCTTACTTCGCAATATAAAAAATAACAGCTTCAACCAAATAATAATGGCGACATGATACCAATGAAAGTAGAAAAGCCATTATCTATTCATTTATTATTATCAAAGAAATCGGGAAACAATAGAGCCACCCGTCAGAGAAAAGACATTATCTAAGACATAATAGGAGACGACAATGTCAAAAAATAAGAGACCATTGTTTATTTTTATAAAAAGGCACCTAAGGATTTAAAAATATCACCGAGTTTTCCATACGGCAACCCTTTTTGGGATTAAGTCCTTTTTTGGGGTTCGACTGACAATACTGTGAAGAAAAAATGGCAACCATAAATTTCTTGGTAGCGCCTGCACAGCGCACCTTTGTGCAATGAGGACTTATGGTGGCTAAAGTGCCTGAGGAGCATAGGGCCATAAGGCTTGAGCATACTACATATAACTATTGACGACCGGATGGCCTAGTGGTTAGCGACCCTGACTATGAAGCTTCAGGTCCCGGGTTCGAATCCCGGTCGGGGCAGATGTTTGTATGATGAATACGAATGTTTGTTCTCGGGTCTTGGACGTTTAATATTTATTTAAGTATGTATTTATCTATATAAGTATGTTTATCCGTTGTCTAGTACCCATAGTACAGGCTTTGCCTAGTTTGGGACTAGGTCAATTGGTGTCAATTTGTCCCATGATATTTATTTACAAACATGCCCGTGATCATGATGCATGTAACTACGTCGAAATATCAGGAGCTCATCGAACCTACAATAATCGCGGTCAATATCCCGTTTTCATTATGCCTCATCATCATCATGTCAGCCGAAAGACGTCCACTGCTGACCGGCGGCCTCCCCCGCGGCTCTCCACTCAGACCGGTCTTGTGCTTTCCGCGTCCACCGCGGTCCCGCGATCTTTACCAGGTCATCGCTCCATCGTGTTGGAGGCCTACCGACAGCTCGCCTCCCGGTCCGCGGACGCCATTCGAGAACCTTTTGACCCCATCGGCCATCAGTCCTGCGAGCAATGCCTAATGCGAATTAACCGAGAATCTTTTGAAACTGTTACCAGAAGTTTGTACAAAATTCACGAAAATTGTGTCCCAGTACGAGACGGTATTTTTCGATGACAGCCGTACGTCATAGCGCTGTCGTTCGACCAAACTAAGACTGACTGACTTTGGTTCTGACGTTTTCAAATGCTAACCCGAAGTCCATGGTGTTGGTAAGTCAATGTTTAAAAGCGTAGGTATAGGTAGGTACTTGAAAATGCCTTATCGCGTTTGAACGCCTTCGAAGATAGAGTCGTTATTTTGAGATCATTTTGGGCAACTTCCTATCTTTAATTTCTGTCAGTGTCTATTCAATGTCATATTCCATTAAAATAAATGCCTGCTGCTAGTTTCACCATACAGAGTTCTCTGTACCGTGCATTTCGTATGACACTTAGACCTCTGCTTAACGCATCAATGGTGCCATTTAGGAACTCAACATAGACATTGGCAGTCTTTTTGATTTTATCAAACTTGATGTCAAACAGAAACCAGTCAAATTATCAAAATTGTCCCTTATAACATCAAGATAAAGATACAATTTTAATGGGTTGATCATGATTAGAGCAGAAAGTGGAAAATAGACGAAAGATGTATCCAAGAAAAGGTAAAAACTTTCGATGAAACACAGACAGACAAACAGAAACACAGAGGCAAAACCACAAAAAATTATAACACCCTTCCTTTTGCGCCGGGGTCAACTTTACCTAGCGCTAGGTAGCGAAAAACTAAAAGAAAATAGGGATTGTGCGCTGCACGCCACAAACCTACAAGAAAAAAAAAGAGAGGAGGCAAGACTCCGCTTGGATCGCCAGTGTCGACTGTAGGTCTAGCACAACTCACAGTGCGACTTGTATCTCGCGCGAGAACAACACTGCACGTCCTTTTCTGTCACTCAGAATGCAACGGGACTGGTAACATAATCTCGCGCGATAAACAAAGTCGCGACCAGTCGTGCTTGCCCTACTGAGGTCTATATGTCAATTTCCACCAAACAAAGACCAGTAGCTTGTCTCTCATTGGCGGAGAATGCCAGATACACCTCACTCGATCCTAGCGGATTTTTGACTCACAATAGCCCTCAGTCTCTAACATGAACTTGATTTCTACGAACCACGAAATATCCTTAAAATCTAAGTGGGGTAGGTACGGTCGAGTAAATTAATTCCTGACCCACCATGGAACCTTTTCACAGTAAACGTCATAGTGACATCGCATAGCTTGACAAGGAAAGTCGTTATATAAAATTTGCACTTCATCGTTATGACTATTAAGTTAAACACGTGAAATTGAAACAATTTAATTTTAAGCAAATAAAGATTTCTGATTTCAATGTTTCAATAGACTATGTAACTGATTTATGATATCAACGCTTCACAAACTATATGCACCATGAAATATTAGCGCTGGCACGCTACCCACCTCCATTCTCGGAAGGGGACTAATCCACCCCTTAGGGCTCCCTTTTAAATTTGGAACGTTTTCTCTTTTTAAAAATTCAGATCTTTCTTTCAGCCAGTTTGCCAAACGGACGCTACTATGAGGTTTCATGTTCTACAAATAAATTTTTAAGGTGAAATGACGCTAATTGCATGATTGCAATTTTACTCGTAGTACTAGGTATATAGGGAAAGAGGCGTGATTATATGTATGTACTAGGTACATAGAGCTAAATATTATAATACTCGCAACCAACTAGGAAAAGTTTAAAAACCTAAGACACTTTCTGTTCAAAGTTCAATATCTCAAAAACGGTTGAATCGATTTTGATGAAATTAAGCTTAAACCATCTCAATTAAACTATGTTTCAATTAAAAGAAGAAACGTCCAAATTGATCCACCGGTTTAGGAGCTACAACGCCACAGGCAGACACACGTCCAACTTATATGACACCTCTCTTTTTGTATCAGGGATTAATGAGTCTAAGTAAGTGACTATAAGTAAGTAAGTGACTATAAGTAAGTAAGTGACTATAAGTAAGTAAGTGACTAATATCGTCTTTACTTGTAAACTTATCGTGTTTACTTGTGTTACTTGTAAAGACGATATAGTCACGATACTACGGCCCATAGTCTATAGCCGTGGAAACGAAAGGTACATTTGAGGGTCAAACCAAGCTTTACAGCAACGAAATACAGACAATAAAACAGTGTGTTACATTTTACCACCCCTGAAGCGAATAACTGTACTCGAGGAAACCCCCCTATATACATACTAGTCTAGTACCGTAACAACATATTTATAGTATATCTCAAAAACACTACACCGAAATACCGTCACAACTAACGAAACCACATCAAAAATAACAAACACAACTCCGCTAATTAAGGGCAAGTAACAACTTCCGTTTCCCCACATCTCCCCACTTTCGGGGAGCGGGGAGACTGGCAACACTCCGGAGGGGGGATAAGCGGCTTACGCGGGGCTGTTTTGATTATTCCGAAGGATGTCTTCTTGAAACGTAAATTATGCAACGCTCGCCGGCTTGTTTTCGCTTGTCATGCTGCCGGTGTTGCCATAGGGAATGTTAATGGTTACCCTGGGCCTATTCGGAAGCGTGGAACTAAGTGGCGTAAAAGCTTTTGAGCCTAGTATGCTAAGTTTTGGCGCGGAGGTAAAGCTAGTATCCATTTTTAACTAGTAGGCATGCGCGAAATGGATGTATCTGTCTAGTATTTTTACCAGTGATCTATGGAAAATAGGCAAATGTCAATTGACAATGGCACTTCAAGAACTTTTGTAGCGCGCTTCCTATTGGCTATGAAATGTAGGCTAAATTGTCCCTGTCATTTGTTATGTCACGTTGGTGGAAAGGAGCCTAACTCGGTAAGGAAAAACTGCCAACATCTTTTGGATTCATTCCATGTAAAATTAGGTTTTAGAAATTAGGGTCACATTTAAATTGCTCCTAAATTATATTTTAACATGTAGGTAGGTAAGAGTAGCTGTATTAGGAGTCCTAATACACCTACTCTTACCTACCTACATGTCAAAATATAATGAGTAAATAAGAAAGGGGAAATTGGAGAAACTTT
This sequence comes from Clepsis dumicolana, assembly GCA_963691665.1. Classification (NCBI taxonomy): domain Eukaryota; kingdom Metazoa; phylum Arthropoda; class Insecta; order Lepidoptera; family Tortricidae; genus Clepsis; species Clepsis dumicolana. The sequence goes on from OY829529.1 coordinate 7,490,827, forward strand.
AAAAGATTGGGATGAAAGCAAGTAATCCACAACAAACATCTAAGACACGCAAATAGTTCAAAAATAAAATATCATAATCGCGTAATTGTTTCGCAAATAACAACAAACACAATTATCAAATTATCATACATTACAATAAGTCAGTACCTAGTTATCCAAGCAAAAGGATTTGAAGCAACCCATCGAAATTACAAAAATCCGGTCGCATTTTAACAACACGCAACAAATAATGGTAATCTTAATGTTACCCATAAATTCTACCATTTTTACTAAGCACCATTGATTTACACCCTTTATATTTCGAGCTGGCAACACCAACGGATGGTGTTGCCATATAAATGGTTGTAAAACGGAGGATTGTAAAAGGAGGCAGTGCCTCGATTAGAATTGTAACATAAGAAAGCTTTTAACGTTGTAATTCGGTTTTATGTAAGTAAATGTGATGTTTTGTTAAATGTAAGTAGGTTAATATTTGCATGATAGGTATGAATACAAGGAGTCATAATATTAACTTGGAATATTTCAATAAATGGCTACGTATGTCCGAATAAGCCTCAATGTAAAGGTTTTTTTAATTCATAACTATTTTGTGGATAGGGATGTTGCCTTCCTCAAATCATCAACTTTTTTTAAAATATCAAAACGATTTGATCGAATCCGTTAGTACGAAGTTTGAATTGAATTACAGATCTACGACGTCATAATTTTCAGTGATCAAACTGCTTACCTCCTTGTATTGTATTAGTTTTTGTTAAATAAAATATCATTTTAATTGCAGTAATAAGTGAGGCATTGGTTTTTTATGAGTATTTTCTTAAAGCTTGATAACCGAAAATGTAAAATGAGTTTACTTTGACATCAGTCAACAAACCTATTCTAAACTCACCTTGCGGGAACCCAACCGCCTCCAGCCCATGGTGCGTGAGCCCGAACGGGCCTAGCCCGCCCAGGGGCCCCGGGCCCATGCCCATGTGATGCGCGCTGGAGTGGTGCGCGTAAGGATTCTGCGCCAGCGGCGAGGGTTGCTTCAGATAGTGGAAGTAGTGGTGCAAAGGGGTGGTGGAGTGGTGGGCTTGTGGGGCCGGGCCGGCTGCGCTAGGCCCGTTGGAGGCGTTGGTGAGCAGCGCCATCAGGTCAGTGTTCAGTCACCGAGCCTTGCGTACGGCCATGGCTGCTGGGCTATCGGGCCGGCATCATGAAGCTCTGGAAAATTAAAGGGGATTTTACAGTTAATCGATTTTAAAATTTATGTTTTTTTTATACGACGAGGAAGGCAAACGAGCAAGTGGGTCACCTGGTGGTAAATGGTCACCACTGCCCAAAGACACCCGCAACCCCGGAGGGTTTCCAGATGCGTTGCCAATCTAGAGAGCTAAGATGAAATGCCTCTTGTGCCCGTAATTACACCGGCTGTCTTACTCTCCACACCGGAACACCACAGTGCAAGCACTGCTGCTTAGCGGCAGGATTAGCGAGTAAGATGGTGGTAGCGATCCGAACGGATCCGGATTAAACTAGTTTGCTCCTCCACGGAGTAGTATAGTCCGCTGAAGATGCCTCGGAGAGAAATAGTTTGTTTGTTGAAAAAGTTTGTACTATTTTACTGGTGGTGGTGGTTTTGGTTGTGGGCTTAGGAGCGTTTGCGTTGGTTATTTTTTTTTTTAACGACTTCGTCCGCGTGAAATAGTGACTTCCGGCAGATTTTTGGTTCTTCCCACATAGTTCCCGTTCTTGCGGGATTTTCGGAATGGTTTCGAAAGTTTCGGAATGTTATATAGCCTATAGCCTTCCTCGATAACTGGACTATCCAACACAAAAATAATTATTCAATTCGAACCAGTAGTTTCGGAGATTAGCGCGTTCAAACAAACAAACATAGTATAGATATAGATTTGCAGAGAGAGGGCGGGAAAATTAATTGCATGAAAATAAATATTCAGCGCAGACGAGGCTATTTATTTGCATGACATATACTACTTCGTGGAGTAGCAAAGTTACACCTGAATCTATACAATGGTTTTAAAATAATTTGGTGAGGTTTCAGATTATATGTACGGGGGGGGGTTATAACAGTTTAATAGTACTGCGTACAGGATGGCCACGATGTTTGTACGTGTTTTGACGGCTTTTAATTTTATTTACGAGCTGAAGAGTGAGAAAATTCACGACTCAAAGCCTTTTTCTATTGAAAATTCGAATTGTGGGGAAGAAGCTCTATACGTCAACATAATAAAATACCTACTTGACTGTTGTCTATGGCCCATTTTTTACATCGGATTGAAAGCAAATGTTGCGAACAACGTGAAGCAATTATATTTCGATAATAGCAATTTTCCACGGCTCATTCCCTTTTCAAACTCATGCAATTGAACCCGTCAATTTCGATTCCAATTTCAAACTATTTTACAATTACCTCCCTAAAGGTATCTTTCCGCGTTATTAGAACACAAAAGTACAAATCAAACGGAACGCCTTGAAAAACGCCTTTGGTCACGATTTTTGCTTTGGGAATCAAAATTGCAAAATTGTAAAGGTTTTTTTGGAAGTAGGTACATGTTTACCGACATTTTGTCACGTTTGTTTTTTTTTTTTAAATGTTACCTGGGTTGGCGGAATGAGGGGCCTTTGCCTTGTTCCTTAAAAAAAAAGTGCTGACATGCAATAAAAGGTGGGCATGATACACGTACTAATCGAGGTATTTTCAGACTGTTTCTGCGATTTTCAAAATTTATGAGCATTTTTTGTATATTACGGGTTTATTCTGAGTTCATTTGACTTTTACGTGAACCTAAGAAGTCTAGTTTGGTAGACTGACACAGCTGATGAGCTTAAACAGTGCTAACTTAACTACTACCAGAGTCAGAGGAAGGTTTTCTATCCGGCCGATTCAGCAGCTGAATATTTTGATCTTTTAGGTTAGAATTTGTATAAAAGTGACAGATGCCAAACCGACTGCATAGAAAATCTATCATTGTGAGTAACTTGGCATACATATATGTACATAGTAGGAGTAGGACAAATTTATTAAGAGAAAAAATATATATCTAAAGACAATAATTATAGGAGTATATATGTAACAGTCGTGTTTGAACTGTTGTTTTGATCTACTGGCTATAAAAACATTTATTTAATGAAACTTACGGAGGGCATTCCAATCCCTGCTTTGTCGGTGGGAGGACGGTAGGATATCTACACAGCTGATCCTAACTTCACTCAAATGCCGCAAATTTAAAGAAATACATCAGTAATACATCAGTAATACATCAGTAATTCTTTTCTTGAAAAATTCCGTGTAGAGGACTAGGTAGGTAAGTAGGCAAATTTTTTCACCAAAAAAACCCCTTTTTTTGTCACTTTCGATGTTACAATTCGCGTTCTCGGAAACCACATTGTCACTTAAGCCACCTCGGAGTCAACAAAAGATTATCCTAAACCCTAATACCACCTTTTGTCGGCAAGTCTAATGGAGTCTTAAGTAACGGCAACAAGGTTCAAATTTAGTCGGACGATTTTTGCTAAAACGTCTGGTCGGAAGGACCAAAATATTCAACACTCAAATTGTATCCTTAACTGTGTTGTATAAGGTTCATTTTTGGTTATACTTTTGAAGAAGGTTTTTAAAGTATGCGTCAAAGCAATGCTAACCTTATTTTGGTGGCGAAAAGGTTGAGATTACGATGTTTTTTCTCACTGCTGGTTGATGGAAATTAAGGCGGTATTCTCAAGGTGTTCATTTGTTAAGGCTAAATCCAAAATTTGGGAGATTTTGCGATTTCGGGTTCCTCGGCGGTTTTGAGGTGTTTTCGCGTCACTAGGTTTTCCCTTCAGTGTGAATCCCACTTACCTGTATTGTGTATTGTAAGCAAAAGTGAAAAAAAAATTACAAATGTGCCTCGTTAAGAAAAAGGTTAGCGTAATTTACTTTCACTAAGCAAGTACTGCTCTTGAATTGTTTTTCGCATTGTCAGTTGTTTTGTCATATCTTTCACAGAGATGGTTCCCTTATGAAAAGATGTAAATACTATATACAAAATAAAATAGCTTGGCTATTTTTTTTTTGTTTGGCTTGCTAAAAATTGTACTCACTGCAGTGCGCATGATTTGTGATTTGTAACAATTGCAAGATTTTTTATTTTTTTTATTTATATTTCCACAATAAAAACCCTTGTGTATATTACAAATGATAATGTACCTATACCTACTTAGTACACACAAAATGTATATGTATTCATAATGGAGGAGCGGTACCTCCTGACACAGGCTTGTCAAGCTTAAAAGGTGGTAACATCGACTAAAATTGTTAAAACGTACTTTCTTAATGAATATAAATGAATTTGTTATTAATACTAAGTTCGCACTCAGAGATAACTCCATTGGATTGACGACTGATGTCAAAATAAAATCATTTTCACATAGGTAATTAAGCTTCCGAAAATACTCATAAAAAACCGATGCCTCAATCATTATTAATTTCTGCTTCAGGCTACAGCGTCGTGTCATTTTTTTTACGACGAGGAAGGCAAAAGAGCAAGTGGGTCACCTGATGGTAAGTGATCACCACTGCCCATAGACACCCGCAACCCCAGAGGGTTTGCAGATGCGTTGCCAACCTCTCTAGGTTCACAAGAGGTTCTAGCTCTCTAGCTAAGATGAAATGCCTCTTGTGCCCGTAATTAAAAAATTGGTTGATATTTAGTATCGAAATATGACACAGTTCGAGGCTTCATTCTAATGAGAACCATAACGCACTGTTTCAATCTCAATTTCCATACAAACACTATCAATCTCCCTCCATCCATGGAGGTGTCAATAGCGCAAATCTATTTGTCAAAAACGGGATGTCATAAATACTGCGGCCATATTGTTGTAGTGCAAACATTCGCGCCCTTTGCAACTCTGTTTGCGCAGTTGGCAGTGCGAGGTTGTTTATTGGGGCGCATTCGGAGACATTAGTAGTTTTTTTTTCGAGTTGGACACTAGGCATTTTAAGCCAAAAGTTCATTTACACAACGTTATTTGCCTCAGTGACGGAGTTGCTGTTGGTGAACTTGCTATTGCCGCTGAACAGACATTTCATATGGTTGCGTCATTGTTCCAATTTTGAAAACCGGGTCATTTAAGTTTGTGGTTGTGAGCTTAACTTAGTGCAGGAATCTCTAGTTTCCTAACGAATATACCGATTTGGCCAACGCCACGGGATTTATTTAGCCCTACCTTGTATGATACATGATATTGAATTGAATCCTGATCGTCACACGCCAACGAAATGCCACGTGATCGAGTTTAACAAGTTTAAAATTGGTGTTTGTACATCTATGGCTTCGAAGCTTTTGCATCGTAAGTCTAACACACTCATTTATTGAAGTTGCCGCAGTTACCTGTACTGTAACATGATGTAACTTATTTAAGCGATAGCAATCTCAAGTGTCACCTTGTCGCCAAAACATCCACTCTTGATCCAGCCTCACATGCCCTTCGCTCGCACACCCGCATGAAACCTCTTTGTTATGACAAAGACGTTAATTTTCGGGCGCGATAATTGTCCACTGGGACGCCATTGTGATAAATTTCTCGCTTCGGAACACACTATTAACAATTTGTATGGGTTTTTTGTTATTTCCCGACTATTTGTCACAATGGCCTGTCGGCACTTTTTGTGCGGTTTGCGGACTGACTGTGAATGGGTTTTGGGGTAGAAAATGTGGTTGGGAGGGAAAATTTAAATCAAATGTGGGGTTTTAGTTTGATTATAATTTAATTTATCTGTTCAGAAAGTTGTTAGGTTAGGTTAAGTAAGGTACTTATTTTTTTTTATTACTTTAAGATATCAATTTGACTACTCTGCGGGGTTGTGATGTGATGATTAATGCTGGCACTTGACTTGGACATACACAATTACACATTATGTGACAAATATTCATCTCGCATCTCTTTCATTTTTCAACTGAACGACAGAGATGTAATAACAAATATTAATTTGGCAAACATGGCCAAGTGAAGTGCCGTCGTAAGATGGGGAACTTCTAAGTCGCGTGTAAAACTTATGATTATATTTCTTGGTCGCGTATTGACTGACCTTGAAACTGTGCATTTACAACCGCTTATCTTATCACGACGTGTAGATAAATTACTTTTATACACTACCTACCTGCAATTGAATTCTTCACCAAACATAAAATAGCTTTTCCGTTAAAAAAAACACACATTCCATAAAAATAACGTCTTAAAATATTAATGAGTATCAAATATCGAAATTTCAAATTAAACAGCTACTAAACACCTTTTTTTTATGTTATTGGACACGCATTTAGGGTTCGTTCATATCATGTCTATTGTGTGCTCTGACAGCTCACTAAACACCTCGCGAACGGAATCCCATTCAAATCTTGAAATTGGAACGTCTCTGTTCGAATTTCGAAATGACAAATTTATTGTCAGTTGCCAGTTATTTTTTTCTGTTGACAAAAACTGTCTCAAAATGTCTACCTGTGTAATTACTCACTCGCTTATCTGTAAAATAATTTAAGAATAAGACATGTTTATCGTACGCGTTATCGTTAAACGGAATGTGTCATAGTCATTATGATTTTAAAAATAATGAATTTAGGTATTTTCTAACAACATCATTATTCAGCTGTCAGATAATTTAACCATTATTTCAGCAACTGATGGAAAAACGGAAAAAGTCACAATCACTTCTGTAAAGTAAAAAAAAAAACCGTAGGCAAAGGCATTCACTGTCTGCATACTGTGCTGGCTGAAAACTCTAGTGATGTAGATATGATTTTCAAATTATTTACCAAAAAAAACTTTACAGAGGTGTTCACCTGTGCTTGTTCAATCACTTGTTGAAATATTTACTGTTCGTTATCTGTAACCCTGTTTTGCGTTTATTCTAGCACTAAGTATACCTACCTAGGTAAAAAAGTAAATAATGTTCAAAGCGCGCTTTTCCTTCAGCCAAAAAAGATCGCAGACAATCCCCACCTTCATCATCATCATTCTCCTGGGTTAAACTCTAGTCACTTGATACTCCTTTCCATCATTTCCTGTTTGAGCCAACTCCTTGACCTCCTGATACGCCACGACCATAATCTTGGCAAATGTTTGTCTTAGTATGAGTTTGTAGGACAACCAATTTTGAGATGAGTATGGACTTGGGCTTACATACCTTAGCCACCACAAAAAGTGCCAAAAAAAATGTGCACAGATAAGCTAAGAGTGGACATGGAATGCTCTGGAGTTGCGGACTACAGACCCTAAACTACGAAATTCGAAAATCGAAGTTCGTATCGTATCGTCCCGCTCACTCTCGTATTAAATAATATTAGCTTGAGAGGGACGGCGCGATACGTAGTTCGTATTTTGCACTTCGTAGTCGGGGGGCAGGGCGCTACACCTCGGGTCACCGGGGTCGCTCCAGGAGGTCGCCAGCAACGTGAAGAGTTTGCTTTGCTTCCTCCAGGAGCTGGGCTGACATGAATAGTGCCGTCAGCCCCCTCACGCAAAATAGGCGCAAACTAATCGTCGAGCTGCGGAAAATAGCCCGCGGTACAATTACAAAGCTAAAAGCTAAGAAAGAACAACTCGTGTGCTTTGTGCATTTTACAGACTTTCCTCATTAATAGCGGTCAAATTGAAAGCTCCTTTTATCTATCACAACTAAGGGGTGCCTAATGGGACTTATTCCCCGAAGATTTGTCTAAACAATTAGTTGTAAGGGAATCTAATATTAAACCAGACAAAATAAAAGTAAATCAGTTGACTCCCTCGGGAGGTAACCGGATAGCCTCATTACGCGCGCAATGGTACACATGATTGTGTTGGCAGCACTGGGGGCACAAAATGGCGGGAGGAAAATCAAGTTTGGAAATGGGACTGATGTTTTTCGGAGGTTAGTTAAGAAATAATGGGCGGTTTTTTTACAAACTTAAAAAAAAACTGTATTTTTCTGTAAGCTATATACGTGTTCCAGCTTTTAATTTTAACCGTCGTTTTGAGAATTGTTTTTTGTTCATTCAAATTTGAATTTGGTTAACGTTTGTTTAAAAAAGCTGTTTAAGGAATGTCTTAGATTTTTTTCAATAAAATAGTGAATAATTGCGTAAACATTGTTATATTAAGAGACGGTTGCAAATTTTTATTTTTTAACACTGACTCACTATAAAAAAATTATAGACATACTTACCTAAGTTACCTAACCCGAATACTGTTTCTAATTGCAACTTGTCCTTTGGTCAGCTGGGCAGTTTTCTCTCTAAAAGAATCAGCATCGCTATTCACCGAGGCAACGCTGCCAGCCTTTTGGGCACTATGCCACGGGGGCCTTATTTAGATTTTATTTAGTTTTAAGTTCTAATTTATTTAGTTTTAGCTTACATTTGGTGTCATTGTAAATTGCTTTTATTATGTAAATAAATTATTTCTTTTATTGAATAATAAATAAATAATTTATTGAATAATTATTATTTCAGACAAAATGCAGCAAGTGATCATTTATTATATGTCGTGTTTTGTGTGATTTTTTTGTAATTGGCCTATTAATTTTATAAATAAACTATTATTTACAATGATCGATTTACTTTAAATAACCTCAAATGCTGTATTTAGAGTCGGTACGGTATTATATGCAAACCGTATAGGTACCACTTGACTAATGGGTACCTAAGTAACTTAACCGAATCACCAACTGGATCAAATTGCCAATCGGACAAATACTAACGTAACGCTAATAACGACTTTTTAGCGATACTTTGTCTGTCAGAAAACCATACCTAATTGGTAGAAGTATATATTTTAATTTTTCAATTGCAATGTATGGCATTGAAATAAAAATATTCAAGATGGATATTCATTCAGTATTCTGTGGTTTTAAGTTTTAACGCTTTTCACCCACCTTTCCCATTAGCCACTGTTCTTGGGCTCTACGGGGGCGTAGTCCCATGGGACCCCTAATGGGGCCCTGCGTGCGATCAGTGGGGCGTGGGACCCATGGTAATTGATTTTACAAATTATATGGTAATATACAGCAATCAATGGGTTTGTTGAGAGTTGGAAGATAAATATTGAATCTTTCAATTGCATGGGCATTGGTGGCTACCGTCTCGGTATAAATTTTTTATAGTTCATATTTCGATCTATTAAACTATCGTAAAGATCATAAATATTCCAAGTTTTTATGATTTTTTAAGTATAAATAATCTCGATTTCAAACGTACTCGCGTACAGATTAGCTCAATGAATGACATAATATTATTTTATTATCTCAAGCCTAGTAGTGGTTTGACCTATGGCCTCTCAAGCAGAGAGCAGAGCCCAGTTTTTGGGTAGGCTGATGATGATGTTGATGACGATTATCTTCCTGTCTCAATTTTGTTACTTCTGTGTCTATATCATGTAAATACCTAACTACAAGACTATATAATACTAACTACTACTACTACTACTACTACTGGAACGTTCTCTAGCCAGTGTGGGTTAGTATCTAAGTAGTTAATTCAGTATCGTAAGGCCAACCAGAGGGCTGCCAATGTTGTAGCAGTTAGTTCAGGAAAAATATAGCTCATGGTCATTGATACACAAAGAAGTTTTTATTTACTGTCGTTTTCTTCGTTTACATGTTTCATTTAAATAAATATGATTAAACAACTATCATTTCAATATTTTTCTACCCCTAGTAATCTCAAAACAGCGACCCCAATAACCACCGGAATCACACCCCCTCATCCCAAATCATACAAAAACTAATCGCCATCCAATGTTGCCAACATAAGGCTTCTAATTCATTTCGCATATTCAATTTATTAGCCCCCATGTTGGCAACAATGGGCACGCGCGCGTGGCGGCTAATTGTCAGTTTTTGAGTTTTCGTTTATGGTCTCTGGTCAATGGAATTGAATTGTCTATGGTCTTGTGTTTGAGGGTTTCATTCAGTGACATCGCTACAGCTGGTTCCTTACTACGGTCACTACATTATTATTGATGAATTGTGGAAGATCAAAACAGTGCATAAACTTGAACTAAGATTTTTATTGTAAATTATCTATCTGTTATTGTATCTCTAGGATAGGAACTAAAAATAAAGATATTACCTATTCAAATATATATTTCATAAACTGTGGAAACAAAAGGTCCAATGAGGAATAGTTACTTTCTAATTTGTATCATACCTATTTTTTATCAACTTCAGGATTAAGTACCTACTTTATTATTTTATTTTTATGTTTGGGCCGACAATAACCCAAAATTATGAGAGGAATCCAACAAATAATCATAATTATCATCAGTTTTATGCGCAACAGAACGACCACTTAGCAAAACTTATTTCTCATTCCAAGAAATCCAAGTTTTATTTATGATAGCCGACTATAAAACACCCAAACAAAAAAGCTGGCAACACATAAATCCAGTTGCAATTACCACTCTCCCGCGCAAAGTCAACACGCGATACGAAGAAATATTCGAAAAGCGAACACTGGCGGCATTCAACCAAGTAAACAACTTGAAAAAACGAAAATCGATACCCGACGCAAGTGAGACGCAGCATATACTTTATACGAGAAAGAAGAGGATAGAGAAACTTACAGAGGGTGTTGCAAGGCGTGGCTTTAAAATCACCCGCCTAGCAAACAAAAAGAGACGGCTGCTTTTAAGTTGGTTGTTTCCTAAGTGCGAGCAAGACGGATGCAGCTGGGTGTACTATTGGTTTTCAAGTGATTCTGGAATCTAGACTCGATAAGTTTAAATAATGCAGGCTTGGGATCTTTAGATACATTTGACGTATATTAAAACGATGCCAAAGTAAGTCTTATTTTATGTGGGATGTCAGTTGGTAGAGTTAACGAAATCTGCGCGTCGACTTAACGCAAGATAAACTATGTGTAGGTACTATTATAGGAGTCAGGTACAGACCTATATTATTTTTAACCAGTCAGAAATACTTACAAATAAAACTGCATTACAATTAAAATATATATTTAAAAAAAACGCAACATTCGAAATTAATGTTTCCTCTACGTGATTATTTTGAAAGCGGCAACACAATGAGGTATTTTATCGGGAAGTTTCGCATCTGCATGAATGCAAGTGGAACGTGATAGCAACAAACAGTAACGCGCGATTGTGTACAATAAAGAAGCTAGCTATTCATTGGGTTGTTTATAGGCGACGTGTGTGGGCGGCGGCATGTTAGTATTGAGTTAGCAATGTGTAACGCTTAAATAACCTAAATTACTGGCAGCCTACAAAAAAAATCCATAATGTCCATATTTGACTGTGTAAATATGATTTGTTGTTTATCGACATATAAAAAAACAGGATTAGGAATGGATTCTTGTCTAATGTCCTCTTGCAGCAAGAAATTAAATCCAGTTTTAGTGTTAAGTCCAGTTTAGTTATGTCAAAATGGATGGAACTGTCAGGCTTAAACCTGGTTTTAAGACTAAACTAGATTAAAAAATTTGATTCAAGTGGCCCTTAAAGTTTTTCCATCGCAATTCCCTTTACACATACAACCTACTACCTACTTCCTGCGTCACTTTAGTTTTTTGTAAAATAAAGTATTTACTTACTTAGTAAGTACATAAACAGTAGGTAATATACGCCAGCTGGCTACCCGCTCTGGCTTCGACAGTTTTCTCCACTACTTATAAATTTAATTAGAATGTATTAAACATAATAAACTTTAAGGACTAACTAACTACAGGAAGGTAAAAACCGCATCAAAACCCGTTCGATAGTTTTTGAGTTGAGTAGAGACAGACAGACGTGGCCGGGAATTTTAGTTTAAAGTATTTAGTGACGTCAGCGTCACCACTTCGTAACTTTTAAGTGTAGGTACCTAACGACCAGTGCCCTAAGCACGACTTGTCGAATCCTGTGTCACGTAAAATCGAATAGTAAACTATAACGAGTTTGTATGACGTTTGGAACAGCGCCCGCCCGTGAGCGTATTTGGAACTAAAATTTAGTATGAGATTTCTCGATCTCGATACGATAACCGTAACGTAACGCAGGATTCGACAAGTCGTGCTTAGGGCACAGGAACGCTATCAAAAACAATAACCACGCGAACGTTCCTATAAAGCACCCGTTTCCCGCGCAATTTGCAAAACAATGCTGCCAACAAAGTAAAACCGCCCATAGACAATTACGTTTTTTTTTAACAAAAGGCAGATGTTCGAGCACATACTGCCTGTTTATATTTTTGTGAGTGGAAAATAATAATAATTAGTGTAATAGTGTGACGCCCTTTCATGGTCCCTGCGGATTAGCCGCCCTTTGGATGAAAAAAAAAACGGAGCTCTGGCGAGGGTAGATAGCGAACAGTGGTTTGGTCGGTTTCTGCTTCGGTTTAGAACTTGGCTAGTTAAGATAATAAAATCGTATCTCAATAAGTTTTTGACAAAAATATTTTTAATACAAGCTTTTTGTAGACTGTAGGTAAATGTACCTACAGTCTACATTTTGGACAATGGTCATCCAATATAGATATCTGTATAAAATTTTGAGTCAGTCCGACAACTGGAAGTGGGTCAAATTTAACTAGCAAGATTTAACCTAAACCAACATTACCGCTATTATAAACAAACAAACGAAAGCTTGTTAAAATACGAGTACGAGTAGCAAACTCCTTGCTAGAGTTCGTATTATTTCTTAGTATTTCTTTTTGTTTTTTACCTGACTGCTGAAGTAGGGTCATGTTTTTCGATGGTACCTATGTATGTATGTCTAATTCTTTGTCACGATCTGCCTACAGCCTAAACCGTTTGACGGAATTCAACGTATGAGGTGCCATTGGATTCGTCTCAGTTGTCGGAGTGACTGAGGGTTATAATTATTGTTTCCTGGAATTGCAGTCTGGTTTTCTGTTTTTAATTTTATGTAACCAAGGTTAGGTTAGCTTTTGTTTGTATATACGTATGTTTGTGTTCGTCATTGTGAGTTGAGAGAGGTATTTTTGCTTTATTTGTGTAAGTATTATAATTAAAATCCTTTTAAAGTCTTTTCCATGTTTCATTCATCGCTGCATACAGTCCAAACTTTCGTCCTCTTCAACAGTATAGGTACTTATTAACCGTCGTGGTTTTCAGTGTCAAATTCTGTCACGACCTCAATCAATCATGAATTCATACATTGAAGTCTCAAGTTCAGAAATTTTACCTACGAAATACTTATTTAATTAACCCCCGACAAAAAAGAGGGGTTTCATAAGTTTGACCTGTGTATCTGTGTACCTGTGTGTCTGTGTATCTGTTATCTGTCTGTGGTATCATAGCTCCCACACGGATGGACCGATTTCGATGCGGTTTTTTTAATCGAAAGCTAGTTTAATCGAGATGGTTCTTAGCTAAGTTTCATTAAAATCGGTTCACCCGTTTTTGAAATATGGAACTTTGAAATGACAATGTCGGGGATTTTTCAACTTTTCTAAGTTGGTTAGGTTATTTAATCCTTTCTTTGACCGAAGCACTCACTAAAACGCCCCAAAAACCTTTCTCATTCAATTACGTAAATTAATACTAATTACTAGTTCTAACTTAAACGAGCTAAGTTAAATTAACTCAAAACAAGTATGTGAACCCTTCAGTTAACACCTTAGTTAACTGAAGGGTTCACGAAAAAGTAATGAATAAAAACAGAAGGATTAACTTTCGGCTAAAGATTAAACCTCACTCAAGTGTGACTAGAGTTTACAAAAAATCCGTGAGTTTTTATTTTCATTTTCAATCAAAAAAGGCATTGTGATTATTCTTTTATTTACCTCAAAATTAGCGGTCTACTTTAAAGGTTATTTTTTTACAACTTTACCGCTGTAATGATTAATTACCGCGAGCTAGCAGACCGCGGTTTTGCTGTGATCCATAGGCGAGCTTTACCGGCAAGCTAATAAAACCGCGGTAAATCTTGCCGTCGCTCGCGCCCATTATATAATTACCGAAATTATCACTTTGGGATAGTGAACCTTTCATCTTTTACATAAAGCAAAGTAAAGCTACAGGTCAAAGACATGATTATAACATGATTATAAATGGCCCCTATCCCACAAAAATAACAAGTGCTAACAATTTTACATACCTAATTGTAAAGCTTGTCATAGGTACAGGTTCATAAATATCTAAACACGGACCTTATGTAAATGCAATAAGGTTTGCGTATAGATATTTTTGAACTGTTGGTTGTATATATATTGGAGAACTCGGCTGTACTGAATTTGACAAGTATGTCAAATTGTAGGACTTGTAACTATTGTGGGACAGGGGCTAGTGTTGCCCTGGATTGTATTAATTCAGCGAAAACTACAGTTTTACTTTAATGACTACAGGTTTTTTAACTTAACAAGAAAGATCAAAAATGCGTACCTGTTTCAAGAACGAAGATCTAAAGAAAATGGTTCAGCTATAGGTACTTAGCCATCTCGATCAAGCTTTCGATTAAAACAAATCACATCCAAAACGGTTTATCCGTTTAGAAGCTACGATGCCACAGACAGATAACAATCCTTTTCAGTAGCTTCTCAATCAAGCGAAGAAAGTAAATACCATACCATCCTATCGGTAAGATAAAACGAACTAAATTGGTTTTAAGCATAAAGTAATTATTACAATCCGATAGGTACACAGGGTTGTGTTGCAAAAAAAAACAATAGCGCGGTTTTCTAACTTTCATCATTTTGAAGTGCACGGTGCGTTTTACGATCCAGCAGCCTTTATGGCCCAGGAACAATGGGACTGTTATCTAAGTCATAAACGGTCATAAATAGATCATGCAGATGTTTAATGTTCCTTCTGTTACTAACAAGGAAAGGTACCCAACTGTCCGGTTCTGATTTGATTTTTTTATACATGCTGCTAGAGAGTAAGTAGTCTGAAATAACGGACACGTATTTTTTTTAGCTGCCCAAACTCAACCTATTCGAAGAAATTGTCCTCCGGTGTACTAAAAAGTGACCAAACCCTCTAACTTCCGTAGAGAGTTTTGTTAATGCAAATTGCTAGTTAATTGCTGGCTTGATTATATGATGGAGAGCGTGAAAAAAGAATGGATTGGGGTTTTGTTATATCGGCTCAAACTCATATTTTACAAAAAAACCGGACAAGTGCGAGTCGGACTCGCGCACGAGGGTTCAGTATAAAGATTTCCCTGCTTTTCCCCAGAGAGTTAAGAAGCACGGTGTTAGCAGAGCCCTGCTCCTAAGCAAAATGTACGCAGTGTGGGTGGGGCCATTTTATATTGGTCTTTGACATATACAGACAGACATAGCTTTTCAGAATTTTCTGAGTGGTTGTGCTATTAGAGCTACCTTCATACCAAAAGTTTCTAGGACAATTGGAGGTACCCTTTAGGTTAATTTTCACAGTACGGCGAGTTGTATGGAAACAATCTTTTTAATGACTGTATCTTTTGATTGCGTTGACTTAGAAGTTTCATTTTTTCACAGCTTCAAGGGACCGCAGATTTGAATATTACACATTAATTTCAGCCTGTTACCTCCACGCGTTCCAGAGAAAAAGGGTCTGGACAGACAACAGGCGGACAACAAAGTGATCCTATAAAAAAAATACCCTTCAAAGTTTCATACTTCTCATCGTTTCACTCACTTCTCTTTGTTTACTTTACTTTTCTCCTCCTCCTATGGTTAATATCTATACCTATAAAACAGTACGGCGCGTGACTGACTGACTGCCAGACAGACAACGCACAGCCTAAACCAGCGAACCTAGAGACTTGAAATTTTGCAAACATATACCTTTAGTATCCTAGAGGTGCACTAAGAAGGGATTTTTCGAAATTCTAACGGGATAGGGAACTAGCCCATTTTGAAATATGTCACGTGGGCAATCCATGGTCCATAATACTCATACTCATACTCATTTATTCGTAATAAAGTATTATCACATGTCATTTAAATTAGTGTAGTGTTGTATTAAGACAGTTCATAGCTGTGCAATGTGTTAGGATTGATTTCATAGCGGCGGGGCACTATTTAAGTAGTTACTTTCAGGTGCTTTAAAATTAAAACCTAATAAAACATATCTAAATACTTTAAAACTGACAATTAATCTGGCAATAATAACGCATTACGCGTGTTAAGCGAATCACGACATTTATCGATGATCGCCAAGGAAAATGATAACAGTGATAATTAAAACTACAGTTTTTATTCGCGACGTCGCTTGCACTGTATTTGTGCTAATTAACAGTTAACTCAGAGTCGTCGATAACATACTAATGAACTGAATATGATACTAATTGATAGAAGTGGTACTGTCAATGCAATGGTTGCAAAGTTTTTGTGATGAACAATGTTTGGCAGGCAGTAACGACCTAAAGACCCTTGCCTAAGACACGTCGAGGTTGATAAAACTGTATCCTAACCCCTTGATGTCACGGACGGACCCGTACAAATCAACCAATCAAGGATCAAGTGTGAGTGAACAGACAAAGCAATTGTCAAACTTTCGGATTTACAGTGTTAGTGGGATATTGATAATATTGATAATATAAAACCTACAGGTGATTACAAGCAAGCCATAGATAGCAGACGTCAAGATGCCGATTGATATCTCGATCGATGAGCATTGGAAGTCTAATTACAACATTTTTGAAGTATTTTTTACAATTTATCAGTTTGTTTTTATTATTTTTGATGAAAGAAATACTCGATTGATGAGTTGAGAGAACCGCTGAAAGAATAGATGTAATTGATGTCATTTAGATACTTTCAAGTCAGACTGATGAACGAAACATCGATTCGGCGCCGGCTACTAAGTAGATCTAGACTAAATTTAATATAGTAGCTACCTAATTATAGTTAAAATATAACTCCACATGTCTGTTGACCGAATATACGGACCACTGAAAATAACACAATTCTTTGTATTACCATCCTATTTATACCTCATGATAGGTGAATGAACCATTCATTCATTCTGTAACAATTAAATACTTAACACATTTGAATAATTTACCTAAAGCCTGTAGGTTAAAAACAAAGCCAGCAACCACTTAGGTCGCCTTTTAATTTACAAAATTGTGCTCGACGCCGTTTTGTGTTTACCTCACTCCTACGAAACAATATAATGTTTATGTCAAAGTCAAAGTATAAATATAATTATTTTGATGAACAATAAGCCAGTGTTTAACAAACCCTCTCCAAATACGAACTGCTAGCTATAGCCAATTAGTTGCAATATCTCCCTGCATTTAATTATTGCTGCATTGACGATGCAGATGATCTCAAAGCGATTATCAATGCTCTTAATTAACTGGCAATGGATGCAGTATTTAATTAAATGGGCATAACTATTGTTGTCGACATAGAAAGAGCTATGCTCGCAGTTTCTCTATCGGATAAAATTACAAATGAAGTTATCCGACATATAGCCAAAGTCATTGACATATCGCTAGAAATTAGCAAGCTTAAAAGGCATGGGGCAGCCATGTTTGTCGCGGAAATGGCAATCTTTGGAGCAGAAGATTGGACTGAGCGCTGAGGGAGAGGTACCGAGTCGACTGACAAGATGATTTTAAATTATTGTTTTGGAAAATGGTCGTTTTTATACTAAACCCACGAAGCTAGGTGAACTTATTATTCGTTATGTTTAGGAATAGAAACAAAACGTATTTCCTTTACATCTTTAAATCAAGGAATATTATGCCGGTATTTAAGACATTGTCTAAGAGATCTTTTGATTTGGCTGATAAGCCTTGCCTGACCTGACTGACTGACTGATCGACGCCCCGTTTTGCACGGGAGCGAAACCACGGGTGAAACCTAGTAATAATAATATGATATTGTGTATGTCATCCAGTTCTTATCATTGCCACATTAAAGTATTAAGATATAGTACTATCAGTTCGTACGTGATACGCGTGCATCGTTCGATGTAGCACTATATTGGGCATGAGTTCATTAATTTATGTTTTGGATGTTACATAAATACAGCTCCCCTACTACAAAGTGCGAAATTCGAACTTCGTATCGTGCTGTCCCGCTCAAGCTAATATTATTTAATACGAAAGTGAGCGGGACGATACGATACGAACTTCTATTTTCGAATTTCGTAGTAGTCCCTCTGTACGCTTCAAATTTCAATGCGCTTCTGAAGTTGAAGTTGTTTAAATTAGAACTCCAAGATTTAATACGGACATTTCACATGACATAGGTTAACGTAGTACTTAAAAAGCTTGTGAAAGTTTTACCATGCCACAAGTAAAGTTTAAAACTACAAAAATCAAAACAACTGCTAAAAGTACCAATATTCGTGAAAGAACGATATGTAAGTCGTAAATAACTTACGTGTTTCGATAACGATGTAAGTCGTAAATAACTTACGTGTTTCGATAACGATGTAAGTCGTAAATAACTTACGTGTTTCGATAACGATGTAAGTCGTAAATAACTCACGTGTTTCGATAACGATGTAAGTCGTAAATAACTCACGTGTTTCGATAACGATGTAAGTCGTAAATAACTTACGTGTTTCGATAACGATGTAAGTCGTAAATAACTCACGTGTTTCGATAACGATGTAAGTCGTAAATAACTTACGTGTTTCGATAACGATGTAAGTCGTAAATAACTTACGTGTTTCGATAACGATGTAAGTCGTAAATAACTCACGTGTTTCGATAACGATGTAAGTCGTAAATAACTTACGTGTTTCGATAACGATGTAAGTCGTAAATAACTTACGTGTTTCGATAACGATGTAAGTCGTAAATAACTTACGTGTTTCGATAACGATGTAAGTCGTAAATAACTTACGTGTTTCGATAACGATGTAAGTCGTAAATAACTTACGTGTTTCGATAACGATGTAAGTCGTAAATAACTCACGTGTTTCGATAACGATGTAAGTCGTAAATAACTCACGTGTTTCGATAACGATGTAAGTCGTAAATAACTTACGTGTTTCGATAACGATGTAAGTCGTAAATAACTCACGTGTTTCGATAACGATGTAAGTCGTAAATAACTCACGTGTTTCGATAACGATGTAAGTCGTAAATAACTCACGTGTTTCGATAACGATGTAAGTCGTAAATAACTCACGTGTTTCGATAACGATGTAAGTCGTAAATAACTCACGTGTTTCGATAACGATGTAAGTCGTAAATAACTCACGTGTTTCGATAACGATGTAAGTCGTAAATAACTCACGTGTTTCGATAACGATGTAACTCGTAAATAACTCACGTGTTTCTTACATAGTGCTGCTTTGCGTTGTCGTGGCTACGGCTAACTTGACTGTACTGTGTGACTTTTGTAACTTTTCATAAGACTGCAATCGTGATACGTAGATAATGTAAAACTAACGACAATCTGCAGATGACTCTTGTACTAATATAAAATACTAGCTGTTGCCCGCGACTTCGTCCTCGTAGATTTCGGTTATCGCTATCCCGCGGGAACAATTTTCCCGAATAAAAAGCAGCCTATGTTATTCCTCAATATTCAAACTATCTTCTTATCAAATTTCATCTAGATTGGTGCAGCGGTTTTTACGTGAAGAGGTAACAAACAGACAGACAGAGAGACAGAGTTACTTTCGCATTTGTAATATTATTAGTACTTAGAATTCCCTGAAATAGGAACAACTTTCTTGTTCTACAGATGCTTGTCAGCAAATAACGGAAATAGTAAAGAGTGTCGTCCACGGGCGAGCTTTACCGCGGCAAAGATTACCGCGAGCCTGGCTGCCCTCTCACAAGCCGCGTTGTTGCCGAGATCCACTGGCGGGCTTTACCGGTGAGTCCATAAAACCGCGGTAAGCCTCGCCCGACGATCACACTGAATGTATAACCTACAATTTTACACTAGATAACAAATACTGTTGCGAAACGTGGACCTTGAAGGAGGACACTACAAGACGCCTGCTGGCATCTGAGATGTGGTGCTACCGTCACATGTTGCGCATTAGTTGGACAGAAGGTCAGGAACGAAACCGTGCTCCAGCGCGTTCATATGTCCCGGGAAATGGTGCCATCTATCAAAAGGCACAAGATAGAGTATCTCGGTCACGTGCTTAGGAACGACAGATACACGCTGCAGCTGATAATGATGGGCAAAGTACAGGGAAAGTGACGCGCTGGGCGCAGAAAGAAATCATGGCTGGAACATGCGGGAGTGGAGCGGCATCGCCTCCGTCGAACAGCTATTCCGGCTGGCTGCCCTCAGAGACGAGTACAAGAAGCTGGCTCCTATTTCACCAACTTTGCAATTGTCAGTTTCCAATCACAATTCGGTGTCAACTGCTGACTTGAAAAGCTCTTGTTTTAGCGCGCTTCATATTGTCAAAGACATGTAGTTTGAATTGTCATATGAAACTGACAATTGTAAAGATGGTGAAATAGGTAGGGGCCAGATGGCCAACCTTCACGATTGAAGAGGCACTGGAAGAAGAGAAGAGAAGAACAAATACTACGAACACTCGATTTCTCATTATAAGCTATCCACATTCGTACATTTGTTTTTTTGTGCCACCAATTAAATGCGTGCGTCTTACAAACCAACATGGCGCCTGGAGCAATGAAACGCACATTATAAGTAACGATGACTTGCCGTCTCATTCACACGACGTAATTGATGTTTTCATGTATTTTGGTAAGCATGGGTATGATACTTTTAACTGGATAGGGCTTCGTGGTAAAGTGTAGATGGAAAATTAAAAAAAAATCACCTTTGTCAACGACTGTTTGGGTAAATTTTTGGATTTTTAATTTTTCACCCACTGCCTACCTAAATTAACCTACTTTAATTTTTTTAGGTATTTGTGGTAATAGTAATACCAACAGATTTTTTGCCAAAAAAATTTTTTTTTATGCTCCTAGGTAAATGACAGGGCGGTCCAAATGTTTCCGGCCTAACCTACGATCAATAATAGGGTTGTTGCCTCTCGGTCAAATCAGCAACTTTTTTTGGAAATGTCAAAACGATTTAATCGGATCCGTTAGCATGAAGTTTGTGTTGAATTACAGAACTATGACGTCTATGATGTCATAATTTTCAGTGATCAAACTGCCTCCCTGTATTAGTTTTTGTTAAATTAAAAATCGTTTTAATTTCAGTTATCGGTTTTTCTATTTCTTATTTTTATTTTGACATCAGCCAACTACCCTATTACAAGTAGGTAGATGTCGGGTCAGTGCGTCGAAAACGGCTCACTTATTGTAGAGTGAGCTCTTATTTATTGCACGCAAAATTGTATGTTATTGTAACAGCTTTTAAGGATTTTTTTTTATTTAGTCTGTAATTGTGTCCCACTGCTGGGCAAAGACCTCTCCTCTTGACTTCCACATCTCCCTATCCTGAGCCGCATCGGGCCAATCCTTTAATGCGGAGTGTGGGTCGTCTCGCCATCTCCGCCTGGGCCTGCCTCGCCGCCGCTGACTGTCGTTCGGTACCCACCATGTGGCTTAGTGCGCCCACCTTTCTGAGTGCATCCGGCAGACATGTCCGTCCCAATCCCATTTAAGCTTGGCGGCCTTTTTTCCCACATCGGCAATTCGAGTTCTGGAGCGCAGTGTGGTTTACTATGAAAATGTTCTATGGTGGGTGAGGAATTAAATTCCTTGACTGTACATAATATTTACAAATTTTATTTTACTTTCGATGTAGTTCTCCCTCCATTTTAATGCACTTTTCAAAGTGCATTGCAATAGAGGAAGGCATCAAAAATAAAAAAATCTGTAAGTACATGTAGATGTGTACTTCATTTCTGTGTTAGCAAAGCTAATAATGACACAACACTTCCTTGTGGGCGACTCCACCTGCGCTGAATCTCACAATATTCAAGGCACTTCCATACAGCACTATTTAATATTAATTTCATTCAATGCGTGGCGCTGCGTAACTCGGTAGTAACAAAGGGTTTGCTGAGTCAGTCTGTCTGTCCGTCTGTATGTCCAATTAGAGCCGTGAATGGTCGCTTTTAATGGTCTTGTATGGTCAAGCGTGATGTAGACACAGCTGAGGTTCCGTATGAAAAAAAAATACTTATTTCAATATCCATCCAAGAAGGTTAGAGACCTCCTAGTAGGTATATGAATATATCTGTGACAGGA
Source organism: Clepsis dumicolana (assembly GCA_963691665.1). Classification (NCBI taxonomy): domain Eukaryota; kingdom Metazoa; phylum Arthropoda; class Insecta; order Lepidoptera; family Tortricidae; genus Clepsis; species Clepsis dumicolana. The sequence continues at coordinate 7,512,895 of OY829529.1, forward strand.
GATCCTGGTCTTCTAGAGTAAGGTGTAATTAACATGACAAAAACAATGATCGTATATTTTTAACCGTCGGCTTGGATAAATGTCTGTGTGCCTGTCTGTGGCGTCGTAGCTCCTAAACGCGTGGATCGATACGCGCGCGATTTTATTTAGTAGTAAGCCAAGTTGTTAGTTAAGTTTTATTAAAATTGTGGTTAAGCGGTTTATGAGATGTTAGTCTTTGAAATTAATTTAAAATGCCAGGGGATTTTAACTTTAGTAAGTTTTTGGCGATAAAAATTTACTTACTTAGATGTCTGTCAGTACTTTTAACACCCTACGTAAAAAGGGGTTTTATAAGTTTGGCCTGTGCAACAGGCATCTGTGTATTTGTCTGTGGCATGTAAACGGATAAACGGATCTGGACGCGGCTTTTTTTAATCAAAAGCTAGTTTAATCGCCATAGTTTAAGTTCCATCAAAATCGGTTCAGCCGTTTTAGAGATATGGCGCTTTGAAATTAGAATGTAGTTTTGAACTTTTTTATCCTCGGAAATTGCATCGTTCCCGCGCGATAATTAAACGAATTTGTTTATTTTGTTAGAACTATAACAGAGATGACATCGCTTTACTTGTTAGATATTTTTTTTTAGGGTGGTGAAACAAGCCCTTACCATAAACGTCATAACGATTTGCCTTGTGAAGCAATGTGATGTGATGTCTCTATGACGTTTACTGTGAAAAGTTTCCATGGTGGGTCAGGAATTAATTTCCTCGACCGTACGTGAGCGATCCGTTTATTTCGCTATGATTTGAATGCCATTTTTAGGGTTCCGAAGCCAAAATGGCAAAAAGGAACCCTTATAGTTTCGTCATGTCCGTCTGTCTGTCTGTCGGTGGCATAGCTCAGAGACTATTGGTACAAGAAAGCTGTAATTTTGCGTAGATATACATATTAATTAGGCCGAAAAAGTGCTGGAATAAAATCTTGAAAAATATTTTTATACCTACAATCTAAAATCGACGCCATGCTTTCTCAAAACTAAGTAATTTTCCTATCTCTTATAGGTTCTGAATTCTCCCCACTGACCTACTTTTAAAATAACAACCATTAGTTGAAATTTTAATCTGGTTTAAAAATAACATTGTTTACTAACCTACAGACATTATAAAGTCACCTGTATAATAAATATTTACGTATTGGGTACAATTAATAATTACCTAATACAAACTTAACTAAAATTCTTAACTAAGCTGCGTAATAATTACGTCTAGCAAGACGAAGGGGCGTGGCCTCGCGCCGCCCCGCCCCGCGCGAACTGCGTAAGTCTGCATTTTACGTTTTACAGTTCTTAGTTTTTTTTTATTGTTATTTATGTTATTCGTAGTTGGAATTGTTTTTATATGAGTGTGACTGGCATTCGATGTTTTTTTTATACTAAGTACTTACTTGCAATATATTTTTTTTTGTTTTATTGAGTATTTTAAGCGTTGACCTTTTAAAAGGGATGAAGTAAAAAAAACCGCTCAAAGGTTTATTTTTATTTTGTGACTTACTTTACTGCAATAAAAAAACTATAAAAGTTTAAATTAAAGCACCTGCTCATATAAGCTGGGAAAAGAAAATTAAAAGTACCCAAGAACACGCGACAAACAATTTAACTAGACATAATTAGTTCTAAACGGATCACTCGCGTATTTCAGTCGAGTATAGTCTTTTTATTGTCTTTTAACATGAATCTATACCGTGAGACTCAATTATAGTGAAATAACTGGATCACTCACGCGTATAGGTGCCTAAGTAGAGTGTAGCCAGACATGTTTCGGACTAATTCGTAGTCCTTTCTTTGGGAGCGCTCTACTCGGCGGCAGCGAAACGTACCTAGTAAGAGTCCAAGACTCCACACGAACCAAACACCGAAATACCTATGTTGGGTTGAACCCGATTTGTAGGTAGGTAGGTACTTTATTTTATTTTCACTATAATTCCGGATTAAATTTAAACAGCTATTAGGTAGATACTAAGTTGCTTTAGAAGATTAAACTTAACTTTAAGTAAGTACCTATATGTCGAGTCACTGCTAATCCATATTATTAGATAAGCTAAAGGTTAGTTAAATACATAGTTAAGTTAATTTACCTGTCTGGTGCACTTACTTAAGCTGACTTGCACTGATCTGGGGTACACGCTAACCCCGGGGTTAAATATGCTAGTGTACTCATGTCATAAATTTAAAAAAAAGCCTACATTTCATATACCTAGTATTGTGTCTAGCGAACCTAAATAAATCGATTTTAAAACATAACAGTAGAAAATTGTGGTAGAAATTCAATTAAAAGTTTTTATTTCTAGTGATCCGTTTTTATTTCATTATTTATTTTTGTATTCGTAGTTTGTAAATGTATTTTTTAACCCGTCAAAAACGCTCCGAGCCATGATCGTGACGTCATAGAATTTGTAAACAACGGAAAACAACTGAAGCTCTAAACGTCATTCGCATTACACTTCCGAATGTGATGTGGTGACATGGTTGTGACACAGACATAAGTAATACACTTATACAGAAAATCATGGCCGGCAGCGTCTTCGTCCGTTCATGAGAAGTTCATTTTAAAATTAAGTTTTTACCTATAGGTATGTAGTGCTCCCAAAAAAATACAATAATGTTTTAACTTACAATTCAATGGGCAATCTTGGACCCAGGCTTCCCTTCCTATCAGATATGGTGGGCTAGGTATCCGCAAAATTTCTAGTGTTGCTTTACCAGCGTTCCTATCATCTGTCCACAGCACGTCCACCCTCGTAGGTAAAATCCTAAAGGATTGTCCTTCAAACTACGAGACGACGGGTTTGGTCGATGCTAGGAATGCTTGGCTAATGGCTTGTCCGGGTGAAAATCCTCCCGCTTATCCAAATTTCCAACGGAGCTGGGATGACACACTATCCAAATTAACTTATTCTAATATTCTCAGTTCCAGTTCAGGCCCAGACCGCGCAAGGCTTTTGGCTGTGGCAAGAAAGGAATCCGGTGACTGGCTTCATGCTTATCCTTCCGTTAACACCGGAACCTTTCTTGAGCCTGAAACACTGAGAATTGCAGTCGGGCTAAGACTGGGTGTTGCGCTGTGTTCACCACACCGTTGCCTCTGTGGCACCAATGTGGACGAAACGGGACACCATGGTCTTTCCTGTCAAAAGAGCGCCGGCCGTTTCTCCCGTCATGCCGCGCTCAATGACATAATCCGCCGGGCTCTTGCCTCTGCGAACGTGCCGGCCATTTTGGAGCCAAGCGGCATTGCCCGCGACGATGGCAAAAGGCCGGACGGTATATCTCTGATTCCCTGGAGAATGGGTAGGGTTCTGGTTTGGGATGCGACCTGTGTCGATACAGTAGCACCCTCACATCTCCAGGGAACCACACAAAAAGCTGGTGCGGCGGCAGAAACGGCTGAAAATAGAAAAAATTCTAAGTATCAATCTCTCGGTCCGAATTATAATTTTGTTCCTGTCGGGTTTGAAACTTTGGGTCCATGGGGTCCCAGCGCTTACAAGCTTATTTCTGAGTTACAAAAGCGCTTAGTTGATGCAACTTGTGACCAAAGGGCTGGCAGTTTTCTCTCTCAAAGAATCAGCATCGCTATTCAGCGAGGCAACGCTGCCAGCCTTTTGGGCACTATGCCACGGGGGCCTTATTTAGATTTAATTTAGTTTTAAGTTGTAGTTTATTTAGTTTAAGCTTAGATTTAATGTCATTGTAAATTGCTTTTATTATGTAAATAAAGTTAAAAAAAAAAAAATGTTTTTACGACTTTTAACATGAAACTACCGCTTACCGTTTTTATTCACAATGTTTTTACGGTCTAAATTAACAATTTTAGCTACTTTTCAAAAAAGAGTATAATAGCCTATTGACGTATTAGTATCGTCTGACGTTAAGTACTAACCTTGGGTTAGTGTTAACCCTGGTCGGTGCAAGTCGGTCTTACACAAATATCTAGAGGTTTTTTTTACACAAAACTGACCAGTGATTGACCCCTATCCCATCTGATGGAAAATGCAGATGTGACCAAGGTGTAAAACACTGATATATACAAGTAGCAGCGGAAGTAGCTAAGCAACCGAAGCGGTCACAATGACCTAAGCACGGCTCTATTGTTATAGACATAAGAGCTTATGTAGATCATAGTGAACGCGTCGGTTGCTTAGCCACTTATGCTGCTGACTGTACGTTAAACAGGCTATTCACTCTAGCCTTGAAAAGACTCAAGACCTATATTCTGTTCAGAAATCCTGAAATACTGACGACGGGATCTTTTTTTTTATACACTATAGGCTTGCTTTTGACCACAATGATGGTAAGCGAAGATGTGGTCTACGATGGAGCACGCTTGCCTAGCAAATGCCCATTCACCCTAGACTTGAAAACGGCCAGATTATAGTGTTCAGGGAACACAGACGCAGGTAAGGAATTCCACTCCTTAGCCGTACGGATGATGAAGGAAGAGCGAAAACGCTTTGTGCAGATTTTGGGAATGCTGACAACATGAGGGTGGAGACCCCGCCTACTTCTGGTTGACCTGTGAAAGAAAGGAGCTGGTGGAATAAGGTCGTGAAGTTCCAAAGCACACTCACCGAAATGTAGCCTGTAAAATACCGAAAGGCAAGCCACTCTTCTGCGATGGCGAACGCTCTGGTGACAGGAATTCACCTCAGAGACGTCGCCGATGAGCTTATTCGCTCGCCGTTCCACCGAATCCAAAGCAGCCAGCTGAATTTGGGCAGAACCGTCCCAAAGGTGGCAATACTCCATGCAAGACCGGACTTGGGCTCGGTAAAGACTGAGGAGCTGCGCCGCAGTGAAGTATCGCCTAACCTTGGAAAGGATACCCAGCTTTTTCGCGGCGGTTTTCGCCAAAGATTCGATGTGACTCCCAAAGTTCAGTTTAGCCGAGAGATCTAAACCAAGGAGCTGAAGGTGGTCGGATATCGGCACAGGCACACCCACCATCTACTGAGGTGTTTGCGTAAATTTAATTACCTTTTATGTTAAATTGTTGTAATAATTACAAGCTAAAATTAGCTAGAAGTCAAGTACCTATTTCAGGTAGATAGGCAAAATGTGGTAAGTAATGTTTAACCCTGTTATTCATATTCATAAACCTATATTAACTAAAATGCCGTTAAAGTTCGTTTGTCCCTTTTTGTCACATTGACATTTTCGCTAGTAAGAAGAAGACAAGACCTAATTTAGCTAATAGAGGCTTGAGTGACGTTTATGAATAAGGGCATTAGTATTTCTAAAACTTTATAATTTATAAAATGTTTTTAGCACCCACTTAATAAGTTAAGTAAATTTTGTGCTTTTGTTTTATTTCATTATTTTTCATATGTGCAGTACCTACATTTTTTGAGTGAGTTTGTCGAATTTGTATGGCTAAATATATATATCTCTCTCTCTTTCTTTTATAATTTGTACAAATTGCATTCTTGATAGAAATAATAGCGAAAATTAATACCGAAATCAAACAACACGACTTGTAGAACTTAAAACCTAAGTAGGTAAATTGAGAAAAATAATGTTTCTTCTATTGATAACAATGTTACACAATTGTTTCTTTAAAAAACCCACCACTTTCCTATCAAAATACGTCTCTGGAAAGAACGTATTTTTTATATTACTGAATTATTGAGACGGCAACACTCCCCTAATGTTGCCAAGCCCACCCCTGGGCGGGGACTGGTAATGGGTTTTGATAGCAATTGAATTGTTATTTAGGGGTATTTATCTATTTGGGCGGAAAGTGTAAATTATTAATATTATTAAGCATTGAGTAGGTAACATAATGTATTGAATTACAGGGAACATAATTTAAGAATTGTAATGAATTACTGTGCACGTTTGACCTTATTTTAAGTTTTTATTTTTATATCAAACTCAGATTAAAAAATATTTAGGTACGTATACTTCTCTTAACTACAACTTCTTTGCGGTATTGATTAATCCGACGGGTCACTCTTTCAAATCGATGGGTCCAACGTAACAGGTATTAAACATGTGACATTTGTTATTGGCCTAAAGATAGTACCTACTAGGCCTAGGGAAAAAAACTTCCAACTAAATTCAAAATAGCGTACACATCTTTTCTCAGTTTTTTAGTATAGCTACTTAGTTTTCCTGATGCCCGGTACCTAGGTATATAAACATATGACTGAAAAAGAACAGGATTTTGAACATTACCTTAGATCCGAAAAATATTTTCATAAAACTACTTTTCATATAGCCACTAACACTACTTTAAAAATGAGCGCACCTAATATTTTTATACTTTAATAAAAGTTTCAAAACCTGCCAATTTTAGCAATTAACTTGCCTATCAATAAAGCGGTTAATCGAACGATAAGTTGATTTCACAATCCGGTTTATTTATTTGTCCTAAAAATCTCAATTATCGATTAGTTTTCAATATCATTGACTGATATCAGTACTCGTAGATAGGCCTAAACAGTAATGCATTGCTTAACCTATTTTGAAAGTTTTTACAATCATTTAATATAATTTTGGTCTTAAATTGCCCGTTGCCTATTATAACTAGAATAAAATTACGTGTGAATATTCTAGTTTAAGTTCTAAACAAATTAAAAGTAGGTTTTAATTTGAAATACGATTTCTGTTTCCAATAGAAACACTTAAGCGTACAGAATATGGTTGTTGAAACTGTTATTTTTTACTTAGGTAGCTATGTTTATACCTTTACAATAAAAAGTGTAGGAGACAAAAAAAAACAGGTCGAAAGTGGGTATTTGGGCGTTGCCGTACCTACTAACCAATGTTATCCGTAAAGAAAACAACATAATACCAACACAGCCACTATAAAACGTCTAACATTATTTTTCTTGAAAATTGTAAATTTTTGACAGAAATTTTCGAACTTTTGAAATAAAAGCTCCAAACTTACCTTGTAAACGCCAAAATCCAAACAGAACACGCAACACTGGTAAAACTCGCGTTGCACTGAAAAGTGTTAATTAGTAGCACTGGCACGAGCACTCGCGTTATCTAAATAAAAACTTAATCTTATCGAAATTAAAAAGAAACACTAATCAATCCATCAGTCTTTGAGTTAAAACTATACTTTGTAGTCACAAATTCGATGTTAAACACCCATTGAAGCGTCTCGAAACTTAAAAACAACTCTCTGGGGGTTGGAAGTTGTTAAAGATACGATGATTTGTTCGATTTTTATGGTCTATTGTTCGTTGGGCGAGCGGCGTGGTGACTCCGCGCACGGCTCGGTCGCGACTGCCGCGCGGCGGGACCTCCCCTCCCACCCCGTCCCCGTGCGCTCACTACCAATTTTCAGGTAAAAAAGTAAACGAGTACCTATTGTCTATGATTTTTTTAATCGGTAGTTGACAGTAATTCGTTGGTGGTCCTTTTTTTGGCGCGTGCTTTTGTTCGCGAATTTTGATGTGACTGTGGCAGGTTGCTGAAAGTTTTGCACTTTTTTTTGTTATTTGAGTAACGTGTTTTTACAAGTATACTTTCTGGATGAAAAGTTGGGAAATAGCCTAAAGTTTTAACGGGCCTAAAGCTGAAACTCATTTAATTAAGTATGTTATAATAGTCAGAAAAATCAGCAATTCGTAGTTAGTCAAGAAAAAAATAATCACCTCGATTTCCAAACTAATAAACAAATGTAATATTTTAAAACTCAAGTAATATTGGATTAACATTACGAATTAAGATCAGTGCACGTACTAATACTTTTACAAAAATTTCACAAAATTTTTAATTTCAGAGTTACTACAGTTTACGTGGGGGTTTTTCTCCTGTCACTGTAAATTATGAATAGGTATTATTCGTAATTGTAATGCATTAACCGACTTTAAAAAAGGTTTATAACATTTGTAATTCTATATTAGATTCTTTGTTGACCTGCAAACATTAAATTTAAAGCTACACATTCTGTTTTAATTAATCAATCAATCAAACAATGTTTACTTACAACAGATTTCAATGTTATTTTAACATTATGCCAAGAGATTCCAATTTACTTACTGTATTATGGTACTTACATACAGACATTATACCTACAATACTTATAAGGTGAACAATCCAATGTTTGACATTAATCCAATAATTGACATCCGGCTTGCTACCTTTATATGCTATTAATTAAGAAAAAAAACAGAAAGAAAAATCGTGACTATAAGTTATACGTGTTTAGAACCCGATAATGCCATAACCTAACCAACTTAGAAAAGTTGAAAAACCCCCGACATTGTCAATTCAAAGTTCAATATTTCAAAAACGGGTGAATCGATTTTAATGAAACTTAGCTAAGAACTATCTCGGTTATCGGTCCATCCGTTTGGGAGCTATGATGCCACAGGCAGATACACAGGTCAAACTTACACCCCTCTTTTTCGTCGGGGGTTAAAAAACAATAGCAAGTAGCACGCAATTACACTTCGAAGTGCGGGACCGCGGTGGATGCGGAAAGCACAAGACCGGTCTGAGCGGAGAGCCGCGGGGGACGCCGCCGGCCAGCAGTGGACGTCTTGAGGCTGACATGATGATGATGACACGGGTAGCCACAGATAAGACGGGTAATCAAGATAACTGAGAACCTGTTAAATTTTAAAAACAAATTGACTTGTTACTCAATAATAAAATTAACAGTCTTTTAATACAACAACTTTCGAAGTGCAAATGAAAATAACAGTTTTATGTCTAATGATAATGTTAACAGAAACCAGAAAATGGATGACATAGACTTTGAACAGTTAAACAAAGGTGATTTATTTACCAAAGATAAGATAACTCTTACTGATTCAATACCCTAATTAGCGCATTTTTTTATGAAAGTTAGTTTAAATGAAGCAAAGATTGTATGTCAGGATCGTAGCAAGTGGAAGTCCGTGGTCTCTGCCTACCCCTCCGGGAAACAGGCGTGACTGTATGTATGTCTGTACATATGTATGTAGTTAGTTTAAAAAACAATACACCCCTTTTCTTTGGGGAGTCGTGTAAACAAATAGTCGTGGCATCCTAGTGGTTTCACCTAATGGCCTCTCAAGCAGAGTTTTCAAGTTCTGGCACCTATCAGTCTTGGCTGAGTTTACAAGTGCGCATGCGTGGGAATTATAGTTCGTTCGTCTCACTCAAGCCCAGCAGTGGGGGGTGAATATGTCGGAGATAACTAATACTTAATAATTAGTATGAGCGCAATGACGAATGTGTGCCTGTATCCTGTATATTATGACGCGAGGAGAAAAAAATAAATTTCAAAATACAGTCAAAGCACAAAACTACACTCAAGGCCAAAATTTGAATAAGGAAAGGCACGTAGAATTTTTTTTAATCATAATTTTATTTACTTTTGTATTTTTTTTTCATGCGCAAAAACAACTTTGTTTTCCGTGGAAATACAATGGCATTTCTTTGAGAAACAAAGTTATTTTTGTAGTTGGAAAACTTAAAACTAAAATTACGTTTTATTCTCATGACAAATGGAAATTAGAAATATTCGGTTTTTCCTCGAATGCGATATCGAAAAGTCTTTACGGATTGCGACATCTACTTCGATGTCGTAATGACTTTTCATTACTACTGGCGACAGCAGTAATGAAAAGCTCTTTATTTTTAACCCCCGACGAAAAAGAGGGTTGTTATAAGTTTGACCTGTGTATCTGTCTGTGGCATCATAGCTCCCAAACGGATGGGCCGATTTCGATACGGTTTTTTTATCGGCTAGTTTATCGAGCTGGTTCTTAGCTTAAGTTTCATTAAAATCGGCTCACCCGTTTTTGAAATATTAAACTTTGAAATGGCAATGTCGGGGGTTTTTCAACTTTACTAATCTACGGTTTCTGAACGCATAATAGAGGTCTCATGATAATTATGTGTGTAGATAAACAATACTATACTACTCCTAGACTTCTCTTGAATTTACCCCACTCATCATTATATCGTAACTATATTGCTACGGTTTACGTGCATAAGTATAATATATTCTTTGGCTACGGAAGCCGGCCGTCCGATACTGATTGCAAATGATCGATTGCGATGACTCGAACGCTATCGCAAGGTCGCGATAATGTGGTTTTATTATTTATGCTTTATTCTAGTTAATTAGGTCTTTGATATTAATAATAAATAATAATCATCATCAGCCTATAGTCCACTGCTGGACATAGCTATGCGTAGGCCTCCCCCAATGAGCGCCATAGCGCCCTGTCTCCAGCTTGCCGCATCCAGAGGGTCGAGCACGACTTTACGAATGCTGCGTAACGTAAAATCGAATAGTAAACGTTGTCGAGTTTGTATGACGTTTGGAACAGCGCCCGCCCGTGAGCGTATTTGGAACTAAAATTTAGTATGAGGTTTCTCGATCTCGATACGATAACTGTAATGTCGTGCTCGACCCTCTGCATCATCTGCCTGCAGTCTTTCGCAGAGCGACATCCGTATGATTATCCGTTGCATAGTACTCATAGTATAGCTACAGGCTTTGCCTAGTGTGGGTCTAGCTATTTAAGTGTTTTTTATTTTATCGTTTTATTTTATTAACGTTTGCAGATATGAATAAGATAAGAATTCAATGTATACCTCTACTAGTTAAGAAACTATTTCGCAGTTGTCATGTTTAGTCTACAAACAGAGACATTTCATGCAAAACTAAGCCCACTTTAAAAACAATGTGTTAAGTGAAAGCTATCGCTAATGCTTCACAAATTTCACGATAATAGCAAAAAAGTGTCCAAAGTATTGAAATGTCATCCATAGCAATCAAATTTCAAAGAAACCTTCTCAATAAACCATCCCCATCCCATAATAATTAGTAGAAAATGGCAGAAACTGAACAAACGGCATAAAGGTGTCAACATACCGATTATCCTTCATTTGAAAAACTTTGCAACTAAACAATGAGACGACGCTACCCTAATGATAATATTGTGAATGTTGGTAGCTCTAATCCTTCTTTTGTTTAAAATTCGAAACAAATGGAACCATTAGGGATGGCAACGACTAGGACTTTTTGTATCGATAAAATTTACGGAATTTAGGCTTGCCTTGCTCTACACTTCGTTTTTTTTTCATCATCAGTAGAAAGAAGATCTTTATCTTGAAGTATTTTGAAAAACGCTTTTTTTGAATAATCAACCATTACGTATAAAACCATAACAATACAAATAATATTTGACGGTTAGTTGCTGTTAAGTACTTACTTTGGAAAAGTAGTTTCAATACTTCACAGATATATGTTATGATAATAAATAACGTACATTTAAAAGCAGTGTAAGTGAACAAAGTACCTATGATTCGTGTTTTTTTTTTATCTGTCTTCAAAAAGGGAGGAGGTTCTATGTTCTACTGTATGCATTTTTTAGTTCTAAACCATATCGGTCAAGCGATATCGATATCGATAATTTTAGACCAGAAGATCGATGTCTCAAGAACATCTTTTCCCATCTCTGAGCGAAAGTGAAAAAAATACGTCACAGAATTTATTTTTAATTCCAGCCAGCACTTGATTGTCTTTTTAATCTGTGACATTGTTTTGGCGGATTTTAAGGAAACATTGTAAGGATTCTACCTGTTTTAAAAAGATTGTTTTAAAGGTAATTTGGGATTATAAGTTTGAGAGAATAACATAGTTTTTTTATTGAATACACTGTGATTGTTGTTTCGAAGGGTCTTGCCGATGGTGAGTCATTTCTTGTATTTGAAACTGTTGCTTTCGTCGTAGTATTTGTCCCTTTTTATTGTTAAACGTAAAAAAATTTGGTGCTCTCTTGCAAGCCTTTATTTTACTCACCTGTTCCGGTGTCGTATTTGTTTGTGTGTAGTGGTCGAATCAACTTGAAATTTGATATGGGTCAACAAAATGTACCTAAATAGGTACCTACAGTCAGCAAAAAAAATTTTTTTTTTTACAAAAAAACCCATTTCACTTTCTCCTTGAGTTAATACCACATTCCACCTCAAACTACTCCAGGTGGTAGACATTGCATTAAAAATAAGTATCAATTCCTAATCTTCATATTAATTTTATTCTTATATTATACGTACCGTGGTTATACTATGGCTATAAAACATAACGTTCTCTGACAGAACAGTAGCACCCAACGCAATATTAACTGGATTGCTAATATTCATATCGCACTTCCGAAGCCGAAGAAGTGATAGGATTTAAGTTTATATTGTTGTGATCTTTTTTAAAAAGTAGAGAAATGACGCACGGTGCCAAGCTTTGAAACCGTATTTAGCAAAATTAAAGCACTTTTAGTTTATAAATATGGACCTCCGCTAAGTAACGCCTGATTCAATAAATCACTTTTAATTTATAAGTTAGACCGTTAATATATTTATTTAATCTTGAAAGTTAGGTAACTACCTTTATTTTTCGATTAACCCAAAGGTTATTAATGTTTTAACAGCATTATGTTATCTAGAGAAGGTGGTCGTTTTTACACCTGAATCAAATGCTTGGAACAGAAATAGTTATTTGTTATACAAGGGTGCAAAGTTGTATTTTACCCGCGAGTGTTTCAACACACGAGAAGTAAAATACATTTGCACCCGTGTGTAACACAAAACTTTTCACCTCACTGTAGCGAGAAAAGCGCAACACGCAAAAAACAGCTCATAAAATTAAATCGTCATCACTGGAATCCCCTTTTTTTACGATATTATGACAAAAAACTGGTGAATTTTTTTTTATTGACATATGTTGACATTTCTGACGATGCGTTTTGAAATTGCATCGACTCAACTTGTGCGTTCAGAATTATATCCAACATCATTATAAAAAAACGAATGTTTCTTATAGAATTTTAAGGACCATTAAATAAAGCTAAATTTGGTATTCTTTATTAAATTCTCAAACCATTTATCATTTATTTAATGATAATTAGTATCGAACGAACCATAATTATGAGCGTTTTACGTTTTGCTATCTGTCAAAAGCTACTTGAACACGCTCTACTCCAAGGTCAAATTACTTTCCCCACTAGTGGATAAAATGCGATTTTACCCGCTTGTATTAAAGGATAAAAGACGGCTTTCCGAGGTAGTGAGGGGAAAAGGAAATTTCCTCTCTGTCATAAACCTTACATTAAGGTAAGTTCTGTGCAAAATGCACAGGGTCTATTGATTGTGTGCGTGTTTTATTTTAGTATGAGTTTGTAGGAACGTGATGAATTTCGTGATTATCGTAGACGTGTGCTGTAGGTACGTGTGTACATCGTGCCTCGAAAAAAGTGGCTGAAAAATTGTAGTGCATACATAAGCCAATGGTGGCTCCCGTCTGTCTGCTTTATGTTATGATCAATATATATTTTTTAAGTATACTAATGGCATTCCATACGAGTGTCCGCATAGGTATTGCTTTCGCGGATAAGTTCGCCTTTGTACATTTGCTTTTGTTCTGTTATCTGTTAAGTATTTCATGTTTTATGAACATTAAAGATATATACATACATACGAGTTAATTATGCAAGCATAGGTTAGCGATCCTGTATGACTCTTCCACGACAGTTCGTTTATAGGCGTCATATCAATTTCTTGAAATTACCGGACGTTTTCAAACTAGTTTCAAGCCACCGAGGCTTATAATTACGACTATAACGATAAAAGGGGTGGGCAAAGGACATGCCCTGAGCACGAGTATTGGAATGCTTCGTAACGTAATCGAGTGGAGCGTTATCGTGAAAGTTTATATGACGTTTGAACAGCGCCGCCTGTGAGCGTATTTGGTAATAAAATTTGAAGTTTGAAGTAACGATTACGTTACGCAGGATTCGAATATTCGTGCTTGGGTCTCAGCACGCTAAATCGCTCATTGCGTCCCTTTCTTAGTGATTGCTTTTAGTTCATAAATATGTACCTCCGCAAAGTAACGCCTGATTCAATCAATTAACTAGGTAATTCCTACTTACTAAATTATTTTTATCGCGTGTTTTTTTTTAATTCGTCAAAGTTCAGTAGCGTGCCCCATAAAAAACCTAAACTATTTTCCATAACCACCGATACGACTATAAAGAACCTCGCGTTCGATTTAAAAATCAAATTTGAACTGCGTACATTCTCAAATGTCGTACCTTTCACACCTATCCAAACGTGGTAAATCCAGAAAATGCGCCACTCTATTTTCAATCTTATCAGTTAGAATTTATGGTTGTTGTTCGATTATTGTTGGTTGGAGTTACGTCGTTATGGTACGGGTAGGAGTGATAGTAAATGTCATTGGTTTTGTCCGGCTAATGAAGGAGGTCCGAACATGTGACGTTGACTTTGTATGGATACACCTTAAAATAATGTGGACACAATATTCAATAAAGTGCTACTTTTCGGAGATCTTTATTATCAATAAGGAAGAACCAATTGGTTCTCCATGATCACACGTGCAAGACAGCTGCGTCTTTGCGACCCTTTTGCTTTTGAATGGGGACGATGACTAAGATAGTTGGTCAAAAGAGCAACTTTTTTGAAATGTCGAAACGATCGCTCAGATGAAGCCTGTATTGAATTACTCAACTGTAACGTCATAATTTTCAGTGATCAAACTGTGTCCTTTAATATTTTATTAAATTAAGAATCGGTGGCTCGCCTCGGTTTAAAACAAATGAGTGTATTAAAAATTAAATTTCTAAAGGGCTTTCTAAACGGGCAACGTTTTTCTGCAATATGTGGCCGGCAACTATTGCTGTCTGACTCTTATTATGAAAACTATAGACCAAGACGCCTATAGTTTGCCAGCCGCATATTGCAGCAAATATATATATACATTTTTTTCATGACGTGTCCACACAATGCTCGCGCGCCGGCGGCGTAGCACAAAAGTGAGATATATGTTAAATACGATATTTTTTACTTTTCAGTGCGCGGCATAAATTTAATATTTTTTTCGGTTGTTTATCTTTGCCGCTGCCGTCTTTGTACCTTCGAGGAGGTAAGAAGGGTTTTAGTTTTAGCAGTTACCAGTACCACTAATAACTAATAATAACTAATAATAACTGCTAAGAGAGTGTGATGACGTTGTTTCTAAAATACTGTAATGGTTTTTTTTTTCTAATGATACCTAGACCTCCAGTGAGTTTTCTTTGTATAATTAAGTTGTGGTTATGTAATCGTAAGAGCTATAAACCTGTTTTTTAAAAAAAAAGACTTTGTGCCAAGTTTCCTGCTGCGCATTCTTCTTGGTATTCAAGAGCATTCAACTGCCATTTGCTGAATAAAATTTTGAATTTGAAAGTTCGAAACACGTCAGTGTCATAGTGTGGACTGTGGTAGTAGTTGTTGATTGGTGTGGTAGTGGAGGTATATGTAGGTACTGCATGAAGACATACATTTGTCGCATAGATCTGTCTATATAACAGATGTGTTCACAGAGAAGCAAAATGCACTTACCTCCGCCAAGTAGCGTTGAATCAATCAATTGTATATCCATGCCATGTATTCGTTTTCTTAGCTCCACGTTAGTGCACCGGTGGTCTTTACAGCCCCTATAGGTACGATATCATTATTTTATTATATCTCTACGCACTTTATTTACTATACAAGTGCTACTATTTCTATTACTATAAGTATGGAAATACATATTTTTGTCATTTGCCATCCCTTCTTATTCTTAACTCGAAACAGCGCGCCATTCAAATCCTAGCATAGCTTTAGTTTGGCTTTAGTAAAAAAAGTTTTTCCACAGGTCAGGCAAAAATCAATCTTATGTCAAGGTCATTAACACTTTGACATGTATACCGTGCATGTAAAACATTTCTTACACACACAAATACCAAATCACGCACAAATGACAGGCAGGCAGATCAGCGTAACGTCAAATCTTTGGTTGGCATGCGCTCTGTGCATAAAATCTCTAAAATAATGTAATAACTACGCACTAGCCGGCGTCCTTACTCAGCACGGGTACTGGCAGAATACCAGCGCTGCGGCTCGCCGTAGCATCATGCTGAGTCAGCGCCTCTTCTTCGCTTCATCACATGGCTTCCTGACTATTATTGTGTTAACTCTGTCTAACTGTTATTTTATTTTTAGTGTTGTATTTTCGTTTTTATTTGTCTTTTGTCATAAAGTCATGTATTGTTCTGAAGAATAAAGTTTGTATCTATCTATCTAATAAAAGGTGATTTTAAGTAAGTATTAGGTACTATATTTTAAGTAGGTATTAGGTACTATATTTTAAGTAAGTATTAGGTACTATATTTTAAGTAAGTATTAGGTACTATATTTTAAGTAAGTATTAGGTACTATATTTTAAGTAAGTATTAGGTACTATATTTTAAGTAAGTATTAGGTACTATATTTTAAGTAAGTAATAGGTACTATATTTTAAGTTGGTATTAGGTACTATATTTTAAGTAAGTATTAGGTACTATATTTTAAGTAGGTATTAGGTACTATATTTTAAGTAAGTATTAGGTACTATATTTTAAGTAGGTATTAGGTACTATATTTTAAGTAAGTATTAGGTACTATATTTTAAGTAAGTATTAGGTACTATATTTTAAGTAAGTATTAGGTACTATATATTAAGTAAGTATTAGGTACTATATTTTAAGTAAGTATTAGGTACTATATTTTAAGTAAGTATTAGGTACTATATTTTCTGTTAGGACTGTTATTGATATTACTTTTGCCTGTACAATAAAATAGCTTCCCCTTTTTAATGAATTAGATTTAATACTTACCTATAAAATATCGTACTTATCTAGTTCCGAAACCGAAAAAACCGTTTCATTCAAAATTCGAACCATCCCAAATTGAATCACCTCCTCGGGTGACCCTCATCAAAAGTTCACGGCCCTTTAGTCACAATTATAAATTCTGTTACCGTAGAATACCATAAAAACTTAAGGTCACCCACAAAATTAGTTCAACGAAAACTAACTCTACAAAACTTACGAATCCATCGCGTAGTTAGAACGGACCTTTTCCGCTTAGAAGTATAACTAAGTGAAATGAAAAAAAAAACTGTTTTATTTTCAACCGTGTTTTAACTCAGTAGTTTTTAGAGTTGTATTGTAGTTCGACTTAAATTTTTTTGTTTCCGAGCGTAAAGTGTCAAAATTTGAATTGCAAAACTAGAACAATCTGTTGGCAAATTTGAAACTACACTTTTCGCGTGCTAATTTAGTTTTTACCGTAACAAGCAGCGCCACAGGTAATAGTTTAGAAAAAAAAATTACAGTCAGATTGCCAGGTGAAAATAAATAGACATGTGTTGAAGTTAGAGTCGAAAAGGTAATTATAAAGGATACGCAATGGAACGCGTCGCGTTCGAAATGAACGCTTATAGCATTCGAAATTGGAATCCCATCGTCCGGAAACGAATAAAAAGCGCGGCAATTTCAAACTCGGAACGTGAATGGGCGTCATTTTTTACCTCTCACAGTTGTCGGTATGAAAAATGATATAATTTATATCTGGTAGCCGCTACCCGTTTTGTGGCGTGATAAAATATATAAATAAAAAATAAATTTTGTAATATTTTTTCTTTTCTACTAATTTAAAATGTTTCCTTATCAACGCGCGGCGCGATGCGACAAAAGAGATAGGGATGTCGATCATGAGATATCGATAAATCGGTTAATTTTCTATCGAGAGTTTTGTAGTTAGTGCAATCGATTGGAGTTAGGTTTGGCGATGAATGGATATTAGGACAGTGCCGGTGCCCTAATTAAAATGAAAAATAGGCCTTCAACTTAATTACTTATTAATTAATTAAGGGGGTGCGGAGACACACCACAAGTTGATCGCCTGCTGTCACCTGATGTATCCCGGCTAGTTATACCTACGCCTATAAAACACATTGGCTGTGTTCTCATAACATTGCGTTCTAAAAAGCCTAACAAAGTCACGCGCTGCAATCCTCTTACACTTTTATATTTCAACATTTTCCATAATTATCTAGTACTTAACAATTAATTTTATCAGTGCAATTACCAATTATTATAGACAAATGAACACAATGTTGAGTGCTTTAAATCTCTCATTATACAGTCGGCGTGCGATGATAAAGTCATTAGAATGACTTTGGAGCTAATGATGTTTGTTATCGGAGGGAACTGCGTAATTAAATGCATCATGCCGGTTGCAAAAACTTGTACAGTCAAGTTCTCCAATATCTATACAGTTAACAGTATAAAATATCTATACACAGACCTTATT
Source organism: Clepsis dumicolana (assembly GCA_963691665.1). NCBI lineage: Eukaryota > Metazoa > Arthropoda > Insecta > Lepidoptera > Tortricidae > Clepsis > Clepsis dumicolana. Next base: position 7,531,061 of record OY829529.1, read on the forward strand.
GCCAGTTACATAAGGTCCGTGTTTAGATATTTATGAACCGTTGGCTGTACACATATACGGAAAACTCGACTGTATCTACATGCATTATGCTATGTTGAGATACGACTCGCTTAGATTGTGTAAGGAGGGTGGTAAAGGAACTTTTTGAGGGCTTTTGTACATATTAATGCAAATTTTTACGTTTGAAATAAATTAATTCACAAAGCTAATTAATAATAATAATTATAATTATTTCAAAAGCGAGCTCTTATTGTCTTATTATTTTTTAGTGATTATTATGTTTGTTTTTAAGAAAAAAATCATGATGGTCGGTAATACATTATTTTTCACATTTGCGATTATTCCTATGTTTTAACAGTAATCATTATTTTGCTTTATCAAGTCTTACTTGTTAGCCAGTGGGAAAGGGAAAGCCTTTCATAACAGGGAGAAAACGTATCAAATACTTACTTAGGTACTTAGTTGAAAATTTGAAAAACAAAACGCCTAAAACAAACTCTTATCCTCCTTGAGCCTGAATTCTGGTAGTTTTTGTTTTATCTGTTTCATTTTTTTTTATATCAATGTAATGTAATAGTCTATAAAGATCTAATCATATCGATAACCTGACATCTCTACGTCACGCACACACGCACGCTACGCACACAAATCAAAGCGCGCGCGCATACGACCAAGAATGAAATATTCAAATTTGGAAGCTGATTCCGTTTATGGCTACTTAATTTGGGTGATTCGATTTGAATATTTAAAAAAGGAACATCGAAAAAATGAAGCGGGCATAGACATTCCAGAGGCGGACCTTGAGTGGACATTGTGTTTTTTTTGTTAGCTTGGACTGTGGCGTACTGTAGAATGTTTTTGTGCGAAACTATGAGTTTTGAATTGTATTACGAATTATCTGCATAGTTTTGCAGTCATCGACTTCCACGTGTTAAATTTGAAGACAGCTTTATATTTTCTGACCAGTTGACCCAAATTTATCGGTAACAATGCCAATAGGTGAATACTAGACACTGGATGATATGCAATAGCATAATGCATTTACATTTAGCCCATTTTCATCGATAATTGCATACTAATTATTTACATATAAAATCTTACGTATATTTTCGCTAACATTTGGAACAGTACCTAAAAGTGTACAAGAGTACAAAAGCATAATAGTTGTTAATTTGTTGCCATTCACTTAGTAATTGTATGCGGTTTTTAAAGAAAAAATAAAGGCTATTTTAAAGATTACTTTTAAAGGGTTTTATGATAAAATGTTGAACATTCAGACACTTTTCCTGCATATTTGCATGCATATTCCTAGGCAAATAAGAAAATGCATGTACTTAGGTACAAAAAGTTTATTTTCAAATTTAAAAGATTTATTTTTTGATTGATTTTACTTCATACACGAATTTTCTCAACAAAGCCTGCCAGAGCGAACAAGTTAGAAGTAGTTGATAGAGCGCCCGCAATGTACCTAATTCAACTTACACTTTTTTTACTACGTGTACAGTCAAGGGCGCCAATATGTATACACCACAAAGTCCTAAATATATGTATACAGACCTTATTACTGCGACGGTAAGGTTGATGTATACATATTTTTGCAACTTTGCGCGGATCCATGTCTTTGACTTTGACTGTACCTGTTGCAATTGGGGTAAATGAGGGCTAAGTCTATCTGTCAATTTCCACCAATCATAGGCCAGGGGGTCGAGCACAACTTTTCGAATCCTGCGTCACGTAAAATTGAATGGTAAACGTTGTCGAGTTTGTATGACGTTTGGAACAGCGCCCGCCCGTGAGCGTATTTGGAACTAAAATTTAGTATGAGGTTTCCCGATCTCGCTCGATACATTAACGTAACGTTACGCAGGATTCAACAAGTCGTGCTTGTCTCTCATTGATGGAGACTCACTCGACACTAGCGATTCTAGCGGCTTTTTGACTCGCGATAGTCTTCATTTTGTTTTGTTATTCAACCACAGACCAGCCAATAACCTACTGGCTATTGAGATAATAGATTAACCGATATCGATAAAAACAGTTAACCGTTAAAAATCACGTAGAACTTAGGAACACCGATTACCATAGTATTTATAATGCCTTAAAAATACTTTTCAAGGTAAACCAAACTGAACTGTATTACATGTTGCTAAGATTCAATATTAGATGCACTAGAAAAGCATATAAATCCTTGATATACTAAAGCAGTTAGATGGAGTTAGGAAAACCACCATTTAGACGCTTGCGATGAATACTGTATGTAGTTAGAATAAGGAATATTTTTGTGTGATCTTCGTTTTAATTGTTTGGTTTCTAAACTTATCGAATTGAGCTGAAAGATTTAGTCAATTTGAAGTTTAGCTTACGAGGCGAACTTTTATTTGTTAGTAATGCCATAAAATATCTTATAGATTAAATAGGTAGCTAAAAGAGATCTCTTTAAGAGATGAGTTCGCCTTTGTGCTACCTAACTAAATTAAAAAGTTGCGTGGGTTATTTTTTTAATTTATCTATGTACAAGCGAGAACTAGGTATACCACCTTCTCGTTTTAACCCCAAGGAGCATATTTATTTCGCATCCACATTAAACTAAGTATACGAGATTACGTTTAGATAAGTAAATCGCAACAATCGATGATTATATCTTATCGAAACCTGCTAAGTACATCACTATTATCAAGTGTAAAAATGTTACGCTTTCTACCATCCTTCTCTATCTGAACTCTGTTCCAGAAAGGCTGGAAAAGAAAATGCCCTACGACCAGAAATGTTAAAAGAATACTGACATCAATCGCTGTTCATCTATTAAAAACACTTACGAAAAGATAAAAGACAATTAAAGAGTAACGAGGATATTAGAAACTGTGTTATATTATACCCACATCGATAATGGAACACCATGAACATCGTGAAGGTTGAGCTCCCGTTCCCATCTGTTCGCCTCGCCGGCCGCTGCGCGAGTGAGCAAAAAGAGCACAGCCGCTCATCTGACGCAGCGGGGGAGGGGCCTACGCATCCGCCTCTCGCACCAAGCCCGACCATTGGCTTATTTAAAAATCGATTCCATTTTATAAATATGTAACCACTTCCACTTCCCGCGCGCTAAAAGGTTATAAAACACGGACTGGCAACACTGAACGCGACTGTAAGGGGAGCGCGGGAAAATCGAATTTGGAACGCCGCGGAATAGTGATGTGACGTTCCTTGTCGATAGCCAGTCAATTGTTTTACCGACATGTCTCTCGTCTTTTGTTTTATTTAAAAGAGGTCCGGGAGATGTTTTTTTCTCGACGGTTCAGTTTCGTGACAGTTTTTTTATGCGACGAAATAAACAATGTAAATGCGTAGGTGGGTGAAATTGAATCGGTCATAAATAATGGTGTATTTATGATTTATGGGGAAGGTAATGGCATTAGGGCACAGTCTCTGGGATGTTTTATGTAATAGATACAGGCTTAATAATGGTAATGATGGCAATTGTGCTAGAGCTACCTACTTGGTTCCGTATTATGGAAATGATTGAGACTTATTAGTTTGGCTGGTGGTTATCGAATTTCTGGTTGGCTTATTGTTTACGTGGCTGCTTAGTAGTCGTATTAATAATGTCGATTTCTTAATTAACTACCGAACCGAAGCGACGTCACGGACTTAAAACATTAGGTAAGAAAGGAAAAATTCAGTAACCATACTAATTAATGTAGAAAAATTTGGACACAGGCTTGACTCAGATTGAATGATATCCACAATCACCGTTTTGGACGACAAGTAACACGACTTGGTTCATTACCTACTTAAATATAGCATTTTCGAGTAAGTAGAGGTAATATAATAGGCCAAAATAATTTAAAACTCGGTTCTCTTAACTCTCTTATTTATTTACATTTAGACATAGGTCTGTTCATATACCTATCACTACAGTTCACAGTTCACCAGTTTAATTATTTAAATATACTTAATTAAAACCGGCTAAGTGCGAGTCGGACTGGCGCCCTTATACCTACCTACCTAACTTTTTTTCCTGGACTCGTGTTGTTACCCTGATTCATGCCAAATTCCATGATTTATTTCAATAAGAAGTACCTACTGTACTGACAGACCTATACCGATGGCAAGCGATGTGATCCTAAAGGCTTCTGTATTTCCTTTTGAGGTACGGAACCCAAAAAATCAAGCAAGAGAAGAAAAAAATCTTAAAACATTCTTAAAATACCGCGAGAGAGAATTGTTTTCTAAATTAAAATGTCTTTCGGATTTGCCGTCCATTAGGTAATGAGGCGCCGCGGGCGAGGCTCAGCGTAATGCCCAATCGCTTAGCTTTCAGGGTGCCGTTGTAACAAACGAATTAATCATTACCAGTTTTACATCAAACTGCTGGGCACAAGCCCCTATTTCACCAACTTTACAATTGCCATTTTTCAGTGACAATTCGGTGTCAACTGCTGACTTGAAGAGCTTTTGTTTAGAGCGCTTCATATTGTCAAAGAAATGTAGTTCGAATTGTCATATAAAACTGACAATTGTAAAGATGGTGAAATAATGGGGGCCCGGCCTTCTCTCAGAATGAGAGGCCTTTAGCTTCTCAATGTGGATTGGGAACTTCACATGCACCATTGAATTGTTTGGCAGGAATGTTCAGGTCACACTACTAAAAAGCTGCTGTAAAAGGTGGTGGTGGTGATGATGGTGAATCTCCAGGTTTCAAGCAGAAGCTCATGATAAATTAAAAATGTAATTTCGCACATAAATTGCGGAAAATAGAGGGGTGAGAGGCTGGAACCCACGACCACCTGCCACGTCTTTTTTATGTGACAAATTAATAATAAAATAAAATAATATCATGGGACATAATTTATTTCCATAATAAAAGCAATTTACAATGACATTAAATCTAAGCTCAAACTGAATAAACTAAAAATTAAAACTAAATTAAATCTAACTAAGGCCCCCGTGGCATGGTGGCCAAAACGCTGGCAGCATTGCCTCGCTGAATAGCGATGCTAATTCTTTGAGAGAGAAAACTGCCAGCCCCAAGACTAAGCGCTTTTGCAACTCTGAAATAAGCAATTATTTGACACTAAGTAATTGATCTAGTCCCAAATTCAGCAGAGCTTGTGTTATGGCTTAATGGGTACTAGACAACGGATAAACGGATCCCCAAGCTACATATTAGGGGTCAATCGATGCAGTGTACCTAAGTACATATCTATACCTGTACCTACTGGCTGGGTATATTAAGGCATGGTAATGAAAAAGTACGGCTTGCGTATGTTACGTTGTTGTTGTTGTGTGTTGATGTTGTACGGCCAAGGTGCACTAATTACTTACAAAGTTAATTTAAGACCAAATTTTAAACGTAAGTAAGTACTTAGGTTTCGAAATAGTTAAGTTTATAAAAGTAATTAATTAAGATGAAAAGATTTAATAATTAAATTTGAATTCAAAGTATTTTTGTTAATTTTTGTTCATCGCAGTGTAGGTGACCAGATAACCAGAGCTCGGGCAGGTCATAGCAAAAATAGAAATGGAAATAGAACTAAAAATGGAAAGGAAATAGAAGTCGATACTTAATATTATAATTACCTAAAGAGGATATTATCGTGATTTAACATTTTTACTTTATAATGAAAGGAAATGAAAACAGTGAATAATAATTAGCACGAATAATTAAATAATAAATAAAATTAAGTAAAAACATTGGTTTGTTCCAGAAAATGCAGTAGTTGATGATTGCATAAAATGTTCAATACAACCATCGGCTTTAAAAAAAAATTTAATGGAAATACCTTCACAAATATGTGGTGAATTTTGGGTTAAATGTAATTGAAAAATAGAATTAAATAATGCTGTACATAATGCGACTCTATAAATCTTGTTCTATTACCGTGTTGCAATTATTTTGCTATGACCTGTCCGAGCTCTGGTAATAACATTAAACTTGTCGCAGTTTTCGGGAATACTAATAATTCGAGATTTGAAGGCTTAATTGCGACCTCAATGTTTTTTTTTCAATTGCCTCGACGTTTTAAAGTGTCAACGACGAATAGTCAATCTACTCGTGACCATGATGACTGCAATTTTATAAACCTCGATGTCTCGAAATATCAGTGTTTGTTCGTGTCTGTCAGACGATTTTATAAACCTCGATGTCTCGAAATATCAGTGTTTGTTCGTGTCTGTCAGACGATTTTATAAACCTCGATGTCTCGAAATATCAGTGTTTGTTCGTGTCTGTCAGACGATCCAAGCAGAAACGACAAATAGTATTAGAAATATGACTTTAAAGTTTAACATTCAGTAGATAGGTACAGTATGCAAGAAAACATCTTTCACGTTTTACCCGTTTCACCGAAAAATATCTTCCAAGGTCGAATTGAATCTTGAACAGGAGAAGTCATAGCGCCAACACTACATTACAATCATAAAATATGGTATTTTTAATTTTTACCTCTATGTAAAAATGTTAGCTGCCATTTTGTGGTAAGTAGCATCTTCGGCGTAGCAGAATAGCCTTCCTTTTGTTTTTCAACTATCACGTACACTTCAAAGTTAAATGCGCCTCTGAAGAGATTCAAGCGGTGGGAGGGGATAATTGCCGTCCTGTTCCCACATTCCGGTTAGTCTCTGTGCGTTTCGCTTCCCCTAGGAGGGTACCTATAGATTAACAAAACGGTACAAAATCATTAAAACAAAATGTAGAAAAGACATAATACTCGTACTTAAGACAAACAAAATTTTAAACCCTCCATTTTAAAGTCTACTCACACTTGACTAAAATATATAGGTGTATATAATATATCTACATAGAACCTTATTCCTGTTTGTCAGTTCCATTACAGTCGCCTGTTTTGGATTAAAGTGTGGCTTACGTCTGCAAATAATAAATTGAAATTTTTATCCACAACTAGGGTTCCTGTTTGAGCGAGGGACAAAAATAATTTGAAAGTAAGCTTATTTTTTGTCGCTATAATTACTTTTATCACTTAGTGTTTAGTAAAGGCGAAATCTGCAATCAAAGACAAAATAAACTTCATTACGGAAAACTGTTTATAATCCGACTAGCTTATGCCCCGTGACTTAGCCCCAGTGAAATATTTCAAAATGGACTAGTTCCCTATCCCGTGGAAATTTCGAAAATTCCCTCCTTAGTGCACCTCTAGGATACTCAAGGTATATGTTTGGCAAATTTTAAGTTTCTAGTCGCTCGCAATCAGCATCGGGTTCATTTTGTATGGGCTGACAATTGGTATCGGAAACAGCTAGCTGTCACAGTCGTACAAAAACTGACATTTCAATCCGATGACATGTGTCAAAATAGTTACGCTACCCTGCGGGTCTTAGCTTAACCTAATCATTTGTATCTTTTCTAACATCTGTTTATTTATTTCTAAGCAAAAACAGCCGCATGATAGCCTGATGGTTTGACCTATGGCCTCTCAAACAGAGGGTCCGGTTCAAACCCCGGCTCGCACCTCTGAGTTTTTCGGAATTTATGTGCGGAATTACATTTGTAATTTATCGTGAGCTTTTCAGTGAAGGAAAACATCGAGAGGAAACCTGCACACTCCTGCGAAGCAATTCAATGATGTATGTGAAGTTCCCAATCCGCATTGGGCCCGCGTGGGAGCTATATAGCCCAAGCCCTCTCATTCTGAGAGGAGGTCTGTGCTCAGCAGTATGTAAAAAAAAGGCTGCTGATGGTGATGATGATGAAGGCAATGACCTAACGGGTCCTCATCCTAAGGCTGGCTTGCACCGACCTGGGTTAGCCACTAACCCGGGGTTAACGTAACGTCAGACGATACCAAAGTCGGCCAAAGAGGGCCTACAGATGGCTACTATTCTAAAAAGCTAAATTAAAATTATTCTTGCGCACGTAATTTCCTCAACTATTCCTGCAGAATTCACTAGAAAAAGTACCTTGTCGGGGATAGTGCAATACCGCGTAACTAGCACTGGTAAATACAACATATCTGCACAACACCCATAGGGAAAATCCGTGTGACTGGCATTAGTTAATACCGCGTATCTAACAAATATAGCCAAATTGAGATTTCCCGCCAACGAGCGTAAAATAATAAAGATACAACGTTTTAAGCTTTTTCTGTAAAGGTTGGGTTTTGTGTAAGTAGATATGCAGTATTTACTAGTGCTAGTTACGTGGTTATGCATGTGTAAATACACAGTATTTACCAGTGCTAGTTACGTGGTTATGCACTATGGGTATTGTGTAAATACACAGTATTTACCAGTGCTAGTTACGTGGTTATGCACTATGGGTATTGTGTAAATACACAGTATTTACCAGTGCTAGTTACGCGGTATTGCGCTATCTCCGACGACTTGCTTTGATGAAAACTATTTACCGATAAAATAGATATTGATATTTGCCAAGAAACCACAGGTTGTTAGTATTTTTTCCAATCCTCTAGTTATTAAATCTGCGGGCTACCTCATATTGGGCGGACAGCGAACACAAACAGAAGTTGCCATATGAATAATAATAAATTTCACCCCTGGCGATAGTGACGTGATTAGTTATCGATAAAAACAGATAAAAACTATGAAAAGTGCCGTCACTAATTTGGAAAAAAAAAGATAGTAATTAGCTCGATATTGATATGTAAACTAAGCTTGCATATGTATACGTAGTAATAAAGTATAGGTACTTACATAATTAAATGTATCTGTTTTCAATAACATCATTATTTACCTATACCTACTGTATATCGTTGAGATATTTTCCTCAAATGGAACGGAAGGATGTTCGGGATAAACCTATACGGTCCTAGTTTGGTAACATTATGTATACAGAAAGAAGTTAACAAAATTAAAAAAAAAAACCAGAAAAATTATTTATTTTTATTATGCGACTCTTTTTGCTATTAAGTTACTCACCTCCAGACTTTCTCTCCGAAATGAAGAGGTTTGAAAAAAAAAACTAGCCGTAATAATACTAGTAATTCGATTCTATTTAGAAAACTTTATATATAATACTTAACTTAACAAATGGTGTTTACGTAATTCTAGTTAATTTTTTATTTTCCTCATTTTATCGAAATTTGTGTGTCTTTAAACCTAACTTTTATAAGTATCGAGTGGCCCTATCCCAACCCTAGCCCGTTACGCCAGAGATTTCGCGCCAATTTTCTCCACGGGGTTGCTAGTAATGAATATTTGCGCGTTCCAAAACGCTCTAAACTCGCACATGTGGCGAGATTGCGTAGTAAAAGTACCCACTTGGATGTATTTCACGCTTGCCTGGTAGGGGTAAGGAGTATGATTTGGACCCCAGCTTTTGAAAAACAAAACTCTACAGAGAGTGCATTAGAGGTGTTTTTTAGGACCGCAAGTGTTTTGAGTAAGTATCAGATTTCGATAGTTTGCGCGAAGTCTGTTGCTTTTTGGCGCGGCTGTTTGCTATTGAGATAAAACCGCCTTCAAAAAAAAACCTTAGAAAAAAGATAATGGATTGGTGTGATGTGTGTTACATTACAAGTACGAATAAATACTTGCGGGTGGTAGGACCTTGTGCGAGGTCCGTCCGGATCGCTACCAGCATCTTCCTCGCTAATCCAGCCGCTAAGCAGCAGTGCTTGCACTGTTGTGTTCCGGTGTGGAGAGTAAGACACCGGTGTAATTACGAGCACAAGAGGCATTTCATCTTAGCTCTCTAGGTTGGCAACGCATCTGCAAACCCTCCGGGGTTGAGGGTGTCTATGGGCAGTGGTGTTCACTTATCATCAGGTGACCCACTTGCTCGTTTGCCTTCCTCGTCGTACAAAAAATAATAATAAGAAAGTATATTGTGAACACATCATCATGTCAGCCGAAAGACGTCCACTGCTGGCCGGCGGCCTCCCCCGCGGCTCTCCACTCAGACCGGTCTTGTGCTTTCCGCATCCACCGCGGTCCCGCGATCTTTACCAGCTCGTCGCTCCATCTTGTTGGAGGCCTACCGACAGCTCGTCTCCCGGTCCGCGTACGCCATTCGAGAATCTTCTGACCCTATCGGCCATTTGTGAACAAAAATGTTATACATTTTTTTTTACAAATAAGTACTTACGCCAACCTAGCTATAAATATAAATTTAATAATTTAGTAACACGAACAATTGCAAAATTCAACAAATTGATCGACTCCACCTACAATCCGCACCCTACCATTTTATAAACCAAATTTTAAATCTATTGAAATGCGTTCCTACACTCAGTTAAAAACAAACCAGTTTACTTCTATCTCTCGTGTATTCGAAGCTTCATAAGAATAGTTAGGAGGCAATAGGTCAAACTTAAATGGTGCTTTTGTAATTCGACCAATTTAAAGTGACCTGTCATCTCATCTTTATCTCAGTGTTTTTTTTCGTGTTGAACTTACACAAGAGAAATACAAAGTTTTGTTATTTCTGTTATTTCGTTAATAGGTAATTTTAACCTTATAATCCTAAATTTATAAACAACGCAGTTTTCTATACATATATTTACTACGTATTCTTCATTCAAAGTTGGCATAAGTGAGAGGTCAAGCCCTACTGGTCGGCACCGGACCATTGACAAAGCGTTTCCGTTTCATTGTGCCGATCGAGAGAAGGATAAATTCAAATAAAGAATGTTTGATTCACACTTGTTTAATGAGCAGGGGTTGTGAACAATTTATTGTTGGTTTATTTTTATTTGTTACGAATAAAGAATTAAAACGTTAATGTACAATTTACTACTAACCTAATGGCTCTGAGCTGTAGACCTTTTTGAACGATTTGTTTTTTTTTTTGTGGAAGGTATTGGGTAAGTACCTACTGCCTACTCAACCCAATATTTACCAAATTATGTAAACACTAAGCAGTAATTGTCGATAACTAGCAAAACATTTCTACAATTACTTCTCAATAAAATCATGTGAGTTAGTGTCAAACATAAATGCTCATAAAGTGATGGCATATTCACTTGTATTCTAGGGGAAGTGAGACAACCTGAAACAACTTCAGAGGCGTATTTAAGTTTGAAACGTATTGTAGGTAATAAATGTAAAATGCTGGAACTCACCTGTAAATTGTTGTTGACCCCTGCACCACAGACAATAAATTATTTCCTCTGTCGGCCAGCGTTCGCTACCGTGCCGGCCAGTCTTAATTTCAAAAAAGATTTATTGCTAACCACTACTAAAAACACCCATAAAATATTACGTTCAATTTGTACAAATTAAATAAAGAACACAGATTCTTGCACGAACTTGAATACTCTCTCAGTTTTAATTCAAATTTTAACTCGTAGCTTCAAAGTTTAAATTCGAGCGTTCGATATTGATTTTGTTTTTCAAATGCATGAAATCGATGTTATTGTTTTTTTAAACGTATTTTTATGGTTAGGTCGGTAATTATGCAAATGTGTGCGTGATGTCAACTTTTATAAATCTGGGTTTTATTAGGTCGTCAAAATTTTATAGAGGAACTTGGAGGAACTGCATAATTTGGACCAAAGTATTAAAGGCCTAATCTAATCATACTATAGTGGTTGGCTATAAATCTTCTTCAATGGGCAGATGGTTGATTCATTTATATTTCGTGACCAGTCGTGTTATTATTTGAATAATACCTAATAAAATATAGTACCTGCCGCCAATGATATTATAAGTAAAGATACGTCAAATGCTCACAAGACAATCGAAAAGCTTGTTCCGTATATTTTGACATTATAGTCGAAGAGGCTACAGTTTGTATTCTTTTCAGCTCTTAATTTTCGGCTTGCTGATGACATATCTACTTACCTCTAATTTTTTTCTTCACCACCATTTATAAGTAATAGCACCGCCAGGATACCTAACTTAAAATTACTATTCACTTGTGTACCTATGGTAAGTAAATTTATAAAATTTTAAGTTTATTAAATTCAAAATTATCCATTTCGTAGGTACCTACGTAGGTAGGTAGCTTTCGTAGGTAGTACTACTACTAGTACTACTTACTTACGTAGGTATATGTATAGAATGGTCACAGTTTTCCGCCTACTGTGCCCTAAGCACGACTTGTCGAATCCTGCATCACGTAAAATCGAATAGTAAACTATAACGAGTTTGTATGACGTTTGGAACAGCGCCCGCCCGTGAGCGTATTTGGAACTAAAATTTAGTATGAGATTTCTCGATCTCGATACGATAACCGTAACGTAACGCAGGATTTGACAAGTCGTGCTTAGGGCATTATATCGGCTTTCGCCGTTTAATCAGTTTAATCAACGGCCAAAAAAACGTCTCGATCGCGTTCGCGTTTACGTTTGAATTAGGCTTAGGCACCATCATCATCATCATTTATTTAGCAAACATGTACATTAGTCTTAGAACTAATTATACATGGACCCTGGTAGGGTATAGCTACAGTAAAAACTTACTTATGTCTACTTGTATACATATTCATCTACTTTATAAGTATTTCTAATATTTTCTCCAACTTAACATCTAAGTATGTTATGGCACAGTTCACTTAATAAACTAACATACTTAACCTTATTCTAAAGTAAGCTCTAAATTTCTTATTTATCTGTAACATTAAATAAGTATTTATTTATTTATACAAAAGTATTTATTTATTTATACAAAAGCATAAGTATTTATTTATACATAAGTATAAGTATTATGTTTATTGATAATTTTTATATCTTATTATGTCATATATATTTTCTTTATTCTTCCACGTATTCCGTAATCGAATAACAACATTTGTCTAAAAGCATTTTTCGAAGTTTATCTATAAATATTTTATCACTTTGTATGTTTTTGATATCTAATGGTAATTTGTTATAAATATTAATTGATCTGTAGTAAGGGCTGTTTTTGTAAATTTCTAGTATTGGTCCAGGGAGGACAAGTTTATGGGTTCGACGGGCACTTTTAGAAAACTTGTATAAATACAGGTTTTTCCTGACAAATGTAGCAACTTCTAGGATGTACAGTGATGGGAGGGGCAATATTTTAAGGTTTTTTTTAACTGTGGTTTGCAACTGTTTGGTTGACGTATGTTAGCGAGAATCCTCAGGCACTTCTTCTGCATTATAAAGAGCTATGCCCCCACAGCAGCAGCCCGTAGCGTAGCCAGGCGGCCGCGTGTGCGCGGTACGCAGCCAGCGCGCAAGCAGTGTTGGTATTTATTGGCCTTGAGGATGCTCAGTGCATATACAAATTGGGATAACATGGATTTAAATTTCTCTATGTTTTTTCCAGTTTAAATGGCTGTCTATGGTAATCCCTAAGTAGAGTGCATTCTTCAACTTCTTTTAAGTTAAGTTTTTTTTTTTATACAACGAGGATGGCAAGCGAGCAAGTGGGTCACCTGATAGTAAGTGATCACCACTGCCCATAGACACCCGCAACTCCGGAGGGTTTGCAGATGCGTTGCCAACCTAGAGGGCTAAGATGAAATGCCTCTTGTGCCCGTAATTACACCGGCTGTCTTACTCTCCACACCGGAACACAACAGTGCAAGCACTGCTGCTTAGCGGCGGGATTAACGAGTAAGATGGTGGTAGCGATCCGGACGGACCTCGCACAAGGTCCTACCACCCGTAAAGTTTGTTTAGTACGGTATTAGCAGCGCCCCTAATGGCACGTATCGACAACAAACAAATCTCATGTTATTTCACACTTTAACGCGAACGCGTTCGATACGTAAGTATTTTTTGGCCGGTACACTAAAGGCTCAGGTTTTACCGAAAAGAAACAACAACGCAACTGCTAGTTCATAAGTAAATGTAAAGGCAAAATTGTAATTCATCATCTCATTGCTATTACGTTTTGCACAGGCGTTCAGAAAATGGATGTGAAAATTTTATGAGGACTACTATAGTCTGTACATCGCGAGCCAAAAATCCGCTGGGATTGCTAGTGTCGAATGAGGTCTATCTGTCAATTTCGACCAATCATAGGCCAGTAGCTTGTCTCTCATTGGTGGAGAATGACGGATTTTTGAGCGTTAGCTCATTGCACAACAATGAAATTACAGTACTTACAGTTCATCATCATCATCATCACCGGTCGTTTGTCCCACGGGGGCCACGGGTGGGCGCAGGCCTCCTCTCATAATGATTGCTATTAAGTTTTACACAGGCGTTTAGAAAACTTGTGTATGGAAAAAAATCATAGCACACTCCGATATTATAGTTCATCGTCATCATGACAGCCGAAAGACGTCCACTGCTGGACACTAAGCCTCCCCCGCGGCTCTCCACTCAGACCAGTCTTGTGCTTTCCACATCCATCCGGCAAACTCCTCCATGGATCCCAGCCTTACAATCAAACGCACTCTTTGTCCGTCTCTTAATTACCGTCTCCATAAAAACCTTATCAATGCTAAACCTCACACTTCATTATTATTTTACTCTGTAAGATTTTGTCAATGTATAGTTCAGTCTTGCTTTATACGACCTGTACCGTGTTTTATAAAGTTACAAGTTACAATTTACAAGCAGAAGTCTCATTCTATCACCTTTTGTTAGAAAGAGACTTCCGCTCGTAAATTGTAACTTTATAAAACACAGCCCAGGATCCTGTCACACAGGGATTTCTAGCACAGGATCCAAAAGCCGGTTTTATGTTGTATGTTTTTCGAACAATAAAATTTTTTCATTTTCAATTAACTACTCTCTATCGCTCAAAGGTTGACTGGTAGAGATCCCTTATAGGGATAAGTACGTCTTTGTACTTGTATCTCACTGTTTGCAACTTGTATTTATTTCTGTATTTTCTGTACAATAAAGCGTTTACTTAATTAGATTACTTCGTGCCACTGTTAAATAAAACCACAGCATGCATTTGTAAAAATAATTTATTGAATTGACCTTAATGAGTTACAAATAAGTTAATACGCATTAGCCGCCTGCAATGCTTCTATGCGCATGCCCACTGCTGGGCGCAAAGCGGAATATTTCAATCCCACACTTTCTACACCAATTGATAGCGCATTAGCGGACTGAATAAATCTACCTATCTCCAACATCTGAATCATCCTCTTTAGAATACGGTAATTAATGTCCATAAACTTCCAGGTTACACATTGAAATACTGGTCCTATATTGAGCATTATTTTTAAAGCGAATTTTATGGTTATTCTTACCCTACTGTCTTGACTCTACACAAAAAGCGTAATAGACTTGAGTGTTAACCCTTCCTTACCAAAAAATATTTAACAGCACCTGTATTTAATACTGGATTGTCGAGCAAAAATACTGGATTGCACAGCACAAATACTGGATTGCACAGCAAAAATACTGGATTGCACAGCAAAAATACTGGATTGCACAGCAAAAATACTGGGTCGCACAAAAAAAATACTGGATTGCACAGAAAAAAATACTGGATTACACGGCAAGATACTGGATTGCACAGCAAAATTACCAATTGCATATCAAGGCCGTAATTTTGCTGTGCATTCAGCATATTTTGATTTAGGTTAGGGTTTTTTTTATGTGCCTTAAATACTAGCCTTATTTAACTACACTTTAAGCACTAGAATAAAAGTTAAGTCAAGCGATTGTACTATTTTTTTTTATTACTTCGTAAAATAAATTATAGCGACAGTTAGGTACAGTGTTTAAAGCGAGTTTCGAGTTACTTCCCAGAGTTCTATTTAGAACTGGGATTCTTCGAGCGGTGATTGTTCACAAATTGCCTGTAAAAAAAATTGTAATGAACATTTCGAAAATCAATATCTCAAAAATAGCTGAACCGATTTTTTGTTAAACTAGAGAGCTAAGATGAAATGCCTCTTGTGCCCGTAATTACACCGGCTGTCTTGCTCGCCACACCGGAACACAACAGTGCAAGCGCACTGCGGCTTAGCGGCAGGACTAGCAAGTAAGATGGTGGTAACAATCCGGACGGAACGCGCACAAGGTCCACCCGCAAAAAAAGTCGTTTAAAAACGTTCAAAAATGACCCGAACTCCACACCGGAAGACAGGAACATAACAGTTCAAGCACTGCGGCTTAGCGGCAGGACTAACAAGTAAGATGGTGGTAGCGATCCGGACGGACCTTGCACAAGGTCCTGCCATCCGCAAAAAAACGTTCAAAAATTACCCGATCTTCGTGAAATTTTGTGATCAAATTGCAAACCCTCCGGGGTTGCGGGTGTCTATGGGCAGTGGTGATCACTTACCATCAGGTGACCCACTTGCTCGTTTGCCTTCCTCGTGGTATAAAAAAATAAAAATTGTCTACAACGTCAGTTCTTTTTACCGATTTTTTTTTTTGAAGTTTAGTTAGCAGCTGATCACCCAGAGGGTTGGGGTAAGCTTGACATTAACAACTGTGAGCACAGACCCGATGACAGTGGGCAGGTCCTTGGCGCTGCAGATCCACTTGTGGCCGAGGCCCTGGCTCTTGTCATACGAGTGCAGCGTGACGGGCGCGCCGCCCGCCGCGCGCGACGCCTTAATAGACTCGTACAGCTGGTTACCGGAGATATTATTAAATTAATAACGAAATCATTAATTAAATTATGTATATAAATTTAAATTCTATAAAATCACTTGATGTAATCATTAATTTGCTCTAAAGTGGTCACTTGGTTTGACTGCGTAAGTCGGTTGGTTTCAGTGAGTATGTCACTTGGTTCGACAGAGTGGGTCACTTGGTTTGACTGCGTGAGTCGGTTGGTTTAAGTGAGTGAGTCGGTTGGTTTAAGTGAGTGAGTCGGTTGGTTTAAGTGAGTGAGTCGGTTGGTTTAAGTGAGTGAGTCGGTTGGTTTAAGTGAGTGAGTCGGTTGGTTTAAGTGAGTGAGTCGGTTGGTTTAAGTGAGTGAGTCGGTTGGTTTAAGTGAGTGAGTCGGTTGGTTTAAGTGAGTGAGTCGGTTGGTTTAAGTGAGTGAGTCGGTTGGTTTGACTGGGCAAGCGAGTGTTGCCTGACCTTGTTGCCGACGACGTGCGGCACGATGACGTCATCGCGCGCGTGCAGTATGGCGACGGGCAGCGTGCGCACGCGCGCGAGGTGCTCGTCCGAGCGGAAACAATGCTCGACGCGCGACACGAACTGGGACACGAAAGCAAACTCGTAGTAGGGCAGCCAGGTTACTAGCTGAAAAAAAAAATGTGTTAAGTAACACAAGTTCTCAATGACACTAATTCTTCTCGAAGATATCACGGTTCTAATTACACTATAGATGTCTCCTGCTGTCTCGCTGCGCTCTAAAAAATACTTCAAACCCCTCACGAGCGATGCAGATTTTAAGCTATGATACAAGTGAAATTTGTAAGCCATACGATAAATAAATAAATAAATGATACTAATAAATAATAATAAATAATAAAAGACCTTTATTCAATAGTTTAAATCGACGGCGTTACCGCGGCTATTGGCTCGCCGGTAAAACTCGCCCTTGGGTCCCGGTAAACCGCGTCTTGTAAGAGGGCAGCCAGGCTCGCGGTAATTTTCGCCGCGATTTTGCTGTAAAGCTTCCGCCGATTACACCCTTATGCACAGTTTTATTCAGAACTAGCTGTTGCCCGCGACTTCGTCCGCGATGATATCGGTTATCGCTATCCCGCGGGAACTATATAATTTTCCCGAATAAAAAGTAGCCTATGTTATTCCTCAATATTCAAACTATCTTCTTACCAAATTTCATGTGGATTGGTGCAGTGGTTTTTCCGTGAAGAGGTAACAAACAGACAGACAAAGAGACCTCTGTCTCTCTTAAAGTAACTCTTCACTTTCGCATTTATAACATTAGTTAGTAAGTCAGGATTAGAATGAAATAATTCTCCCATACATATTGTCAGCCAGCAGACTTAATTAATGTATGGGAGATTTTTTTTTACATTACAGGAGTGTTCACTGAGACTCACTCAACCTGTGGCTGAATTCTTCACGGTTCAAAAACGCACCCTGTACTTAATAAATAATAAATAAATATCATAGGACCAATTGACACCAATTGACCTAGTCCCAAACTAGGCAAAGCCTGTACTATGGGTACTAGACAACGGATAAACATACTTATATAGATAAATACATACTTACATACATATTAAACATCCAAGACCCGAGAACAAACATTCGTATTCATCACACAAACATCTGTTCCGACCGAGATTCGAACCCGGGACCTCAAGCTTCATAGTCAGGGTCTCTAACCACTAGGCTATTCGGCCGTCGACTTAATACTTACATTGTGATTGTGACCTTACCTTAGACAAAGGATGGTGGACCACTTCATCCGCCAAGTTATTGAAGGGCGCTTCGAGCACGAGGCCGTTGGGCAGCGGCAGGGGAGGGCGCTCCAACAGACGGACAGACAGCTCGTCTAGGTTGCCTAGCAGGTGAGATGATATGCCTGTGCCTGGAAAGAAAAACTATTTAATCCGTGAAACAGTCTAAGCCTCATACGAGACTAGAGAGCGCCCGCGGCTCCGCCCGCGTGCAATATTATACTAACGTAGGGAATCTCTATAGCAATAGAAATGTCAAGTGTCCTCTGGGTGAAAAAGTAATATTTCTAATTAGCTAGTCCGTCGTCATACAGATTTTTGAAATCAATAATAATTTACCTACATAGATAATTATTGAAAAATTCCGTAGACTGCAATGCGGGATAGTGAATGGATTTCTTTATCCCCGAATGGCAACACAGGCATAGATAATAGATCGCTCGCTTTTGGCTCGAAATTCAAACTTGCGATTTTATTTTGATTAATACTTACACAAAACTTACACACCCAATACCATATTTTCTCAAGTTTTCCGCGATTCCCAAGGTCAAACAATCGAATTGCATTAAAATTTCCGAGAAATATTGCGTTGTTTGGGAGGAACGTGTCAAAATGGCGCTGTAGAGCGCCATCCTGCTCTGTCTTGGCTTTTTTATCCCGTTCTGGTTTTTCGCTTTTATGTATTAAATGAATGGTGCAGAGACTGAGAGGGATCCTGTTCAACGTTTGACGATCATTCCTATTTTTTTATACGACGAGGAAGGCAAACGAGCAAGTAGGTCACCTGACGGTAAGTGATCACCACTGCCCATAGACACCCACAACCCCGGAGGGTTTGAAGATGCGTGGCCAACCTAGAGGGCTAAGATGCCTCTTGTGCCCGTAATTACACCGGCTGTCTTACTCTCCACAGCGGAACACAACAGTGCAAGCACAACATGCAAGCATGTTGTGAATACTAATAATTGAATTCACATAATGAAAGCTATTTACAATGCCACTAAATCCAAGCTAAAACTAATTAAAGTAAATTAAATCTAAATAAGGCCGTGGCATGGTGCCCAAAAGGCTGGCAGCGTTGCCTCGTTGAATAGCGATGCTGATTCTTTGAGAGAGAAAACTGCCAGCCCTTTGGTCACAAGTTGCATCGACCAAGCGCTTTTGCAACTCTGAAATAAGCTTGTAAATTGTTAATCGTGTACGTAGACTACAGATGAAACGGATAGTTAACTGACCGAATTTAAACCAACGTTTTGTATTTCATTTTTTCGGTAATCCCGAACGAAATCATGTCTCAAATTTAAAGGGTCAATCAACTTCTAAGTGCTGCTCGTTGCCATGGCGACGTCTCCTCGGTCACTCATTAAAAGTATGATTCTCTAGGATACAAACCCACTAAAAGTTAGAAGTTGTAACAGTTATAAGCCTAGTGAAATAAACGGATCACTCACGTATGTCAGTCGTGTATAGCCTGACATGTTTCGGACTAATCCGTAGTCGTAAACTTGTTTACGTCTCGCCACCGGCGTGGCGTGTGCTCCTAGAGGAAGGACTACGGATTAGTCCGAAACATGTCGGGCTATACTCGACTGACATACGTGAGTGATCCGTTTATTTCACTATGATTGAATCTCACGGTAGTTTCATGTAAAAAATTATAAGCCTATTTCTTCATGCCTTATCTCGTAAGCATGCTAGTAATCATACATGACAACCATTTTTCTAAGCAACTGTATCACTGTTGTCTCCTGAGTGACCGGACATAATAACAACACTAAAAAGTTGATTGACCCTCAAACTGAAACGTAAATATACAGAACTAGCTTATGCCCCGCGGCTTTGGCCCCGTAAAATATTTCAAAATAGGCTACTTCCCTGTCCCGTGGGAATTAAAAAAAATCCCTTCTTAGTGCATCTCTAGGATACTTAAGGTACACACACACACATCACCAGCCTTCTTTACGTCCCACTGCTGGGGCACAGGCCTCCTCTCAGAGTGAGAGGGATTGGGCTATAGTTCCCACGCGGGCCCAGTGCAGATTGGGAACTTCACACACATCATTGAATTGCTTCGCAGGTGTGTGCAGGTTTCCTCACGATGTTTTCCTTCACCGAAAAGCTCATGATAAATTACAAATGTAAATGTAATTCCGCACATAAATTCCGAAAAACTCAGAGGTGCGAGCCGGGATTTGAACCCACGACACTCTGCGTGAGAGACCATAGGTCAAACCACTGGCTATCACTCAATGTATATGTCTGCCAAATTTCAAGTCTCTCGGTCCAGTGGTTTAGGCTGTGCATTGTCTGTCAGTCAGTCACGGTACTGTTTTATAGGTATATAGAAGACCAAAAAAACAATTCTCGAACTGGGATTCGAACCCAGGACCTCCACCAGACCATGGCGTCGGGGTGCCACCGGATATCCGGCTCATCTCAAGTACATGTCCTCGCCGTACCCAAAGAGTGTCCCCACACGAAGAGGCTGGGCCGGTCTGGAGCCCTGTCTAAGGCATTACTCAGCCACTCGTACACCATGAGAGAGTCTTCGACTACCCCGTTCTCGCTCGGGTGTATGTTGGTCGAGTCGCCGTAGCCTGTGAAAGAAATAGAAATATGTACGTACAAGTAAGTAACAGTGTATCCGCAGTAGAACTAAGATCACCGACATAGCCCGAGCAATTGCGATACTTAAGTGGCAGTGGGCGGGGCACGTTGCTCGCAGGACTGACGGCCGATGGGGTCAGAAGGTTCTCCTATGGCGTCCGCGGACCGGGAGGCGAGCTGTCGGTAGGCCTCCAACACGATGGAGCGACGACCTGGTAAAGATCGCGGGACCGCGGTGGATGCGGAAAGCACAAGACCGGTCTGAGTGGAGAGCCGCGGGGAGGCCGCCGGCCAGCAGTGGACGACTTGAGGCTGACATGATAATGTTGATGAAGTAACAGTGTTTTTTTTTATACAACGAGGAAGGCAAGCGAGCAAGTGGGTCACCTGATGGTAAGTGATCACCACTGCCCATAGATACCCGCAACTCCGGAGGGTTTGCAGATGCGTTGCCAACCTAGAGGGCTAAGATGAAATGCCTCTTGTGCCCGTAATTACACCGGCTGTCTTACTCTCCACACCGGAACACAACAGTGCAAGCACTGCTGCTTAGCGGCAGGATTAACGAGTAAGATGGTGGTAGCGATCCGGACGGACCTCGCACAAGTGTGGGGCAAAATTTAGTTAGACTAATGATTGATGACTAATGGTTAGATACGTCATTCATTTTTTTTTTATTTTAAGTTGGTTAGGTTATCTGTTATTAGAAGATAGACGCTGTGTCGTATCGGGAGGTGAAGGAACTTGCATTGGAAAGAACGGACTGGAGACAACTGCATCGACAAGAGTAGCGCTCTTAAATATGATGATGATGAGGTTATCTGTGACCTAGGCGAAGCTACGTGCACCAGATAAAGGAGAAAGCCGGTGTCGTGTCGTATCAGGAGGTCAAGGAACTGGCTCATAGGAGAGATGATTGGAAGGCACTCCACCGACAAGAGTGTAACTCTTAAGTTTGATGATGATGATGATGAGGTCACGTATGTCAGTCGAGTACCTATAGTCCTTCCTCTGGGAGCACACGCCACGCCGGTGGCGACACGTGAGCAAGTGCTCCCAGAGGAAGGACTACGGATTAGTCCGAAACATGTCGGGCTATACTCGACTGACATACGTGAGTGAACCGTTTATTTCACTACGATTGAGCCTCACGGTAGTTTCATGTTAACATAGTACATTGTAGATAACTTTTTTGTGTGGCAATAAATGATTTTCTTTCGTTCTTAAAAGTGATGATGAGGTTATCTGTAGTTACCTCTATAATCGAACGCTATTGTGTGGAAATCCATTTGCTGGAAGAACTTGTAGAGCTGTATCCTGTGCGATGCCGCCCTGGAGTTGGAATTACCTGGGAAACAATTAACTATTATTAATCAAATTAAATTATTATTAAATTTGTAATTTATCATGAGCTTTTAGGTGAAGGAAAACATTGTGAGGAAACTTGTACACTCCTGCTAAGCAATTCAGTGGGGGTGTGTGAAGTTCCCAATCCGCAATGGGTCCGCGTGGGAACTATAGCCCAAGCCTTCTCACTGTGAGAGGAGGCATGTGCCCAGCAGCGGGACGTGAACAAGACCGGTGATGATGACGATGATTAAATTAAATTTATTAAGCCACGAAACATAATATATAAATGTAAACAACTCATAACCTTTAAAGTTATTGAAAACATTCTAAACACTAAAACTATTTTCATAGTAAACTTCATAACTATTTTCCTTGTCCAGCAATGCGATGTCTCTATGACGTTTACTGAGAAAAGTTTTAAATGATTCGCGGTTAATTGCATTAGACATAACGAAAACGGGATATTGACCGCGATTACCTTATAGGTTTGATGAGCTCCCGATATTTCAATGCAGTTACATGCATCATGATCGCGGTCAATATCCCGTTTTCGTTATGTCTAATACTGAGAAAAGGTTCCACAGTGGGCCATGATTCAGTTGTTCCGATAGATACCAACCACCCTCTGGACACCAAATGTCACGGCGAACGTTACCGAAACGCATATCATTTGCACCTATAAATCTCTCTAGCCTCGAATCGCGGCTCACTTTCGACCAGATGACAAGCGAGATGACAAGCTATGAACCAATCGCGACGCGCTCCCCCGGCCCGCTCGCGGCGGCTTTTTTCGTAATAACTTTCCAAGTAAATTATAGAAGATGCGGTGTCCAGAGGGCGTTTGGTCCGTGGTGGCTCTGAAGGGGTCAAAGGCCTTATCACACTGGCGATTTGCGGACGAGTTGAAAGTGAGGCGAGCGCGCAGCGAGTTCGCCGCGAGTACACAACGAATTCGCGTGGCGAGACGTGAGTGTACCAGAGAGTCTAGTGTAATCAACGACCAAAAATACGTCTCGATCGCGTTTGCGTTGCGAGCGTCAAATAGTATGAGAATTGTTTGTTGTCGATACGTGCCACTAGTGGCGCCGCTAATGTGCTAGTAATTCAGACGCAAACGCAAACGCGATCGAAACGTTTTCTTTGACCGTTGATTACTGTAGGCCGAGCACGAGTTTTCGAATCTCGCGTAACGTTACGTCATCGTATCAAAATCGAAAAAACCTCATACTAAATTTTAGTTTTAAATAAGCTCACCGGCGGGCGCTGTTTCAAACGTTACACAAATTTCTCGACAACGTTACTACTTACTGGATTACGTTACTCAGGATTCGAAAACTCGTACTCGACCCTCTGTACAGCATGGCGCCCCGGCCCTATACGCGGCTTCTGCGCGCTCGCGACGAAATCGTTGCGTACTCGCGGCGAAAACGTTGCGCGCTCGTCTCGCTTTCAACTCGTCCACAAATCGCCAGTGCTAAGGCTCTTAGGGCATGGAAGATGCAGCCACTGACCATGGCAGTACATCACGACGGGCGTCTCGGAGCTGGCCAGCTCGTCGTCGAGCAGCCTGCTGAGCTGTTCCTTGTCAGCTTCGTCAAAGCGGCCCTTGAGCCTCTCGTACGCTGTCTTCGGGAGGATGTGCCATATTCCTGGAATTTGTACCCTCAGAATACAGAACAAACCAGAGGCCAGCGATGGGCGAGTCGAGTTGTCTGATTCGAATCACTCGATTCAGAGGGACTACTACGGAATTCGAAAATCTAAGTTCGTATCGTATCGTCCCGCTCACTCTCGTATTAAATAATATTAGCGTGAGCGGGACGGCACGATACGAAGTTCGAATTTTGCACTTCGTAGTATAGGGCCAGACACTACGCGAGTTGATTCGACTCAAGTTCCTTCCCAACTCGAATCAAGTCGCCGGCTCCACTCGGCTTGATACAACGCGAGTTATGCGAGTCGCCAACTCAGCAACTCGTATCGTATTCACCAATAGAAACCGGCAGACGGATAGAGATAGAATTAGTGGCTATAAGCGGTGTTCGCGTTCGGTTTCATTCGTCTTCCGTCGGCACACGCTCGGCTTGGGTCGGTGAGCCACGCCAACTCGGATACGCCGAACTCGACTAGACTCGCCGACTCGCGGACTGGACGAACGCCATCCGGTTGATCCGAGACGAGTCAACTCGTATTCTGATTCAAATCAACTCGAGTTATCCGAGTTGGAAAAGAGTCGACTCGTAGCATCGCTACCAGAGGGACTATTGCGTAACCATTTTGACTAGATTTTGACACTCTTTATCGGATTGAAATGCCAGTTTTTGTACCACTGTGACAGTTAGACAATAACCCAATTATTCATAAACCTATTTTAACTAAAATGCTGTTAAAGTTCCTTTTTTTGTAACATTGACATTTCCGTTAGTAAGAAGAAGACAAAACATATTTTAACTAATGGAGGCTTGAGTGACGTTTATTTTAAGGGTTCAGACTCGTTTTTTAAATGATTTTGTTTTATAAAGTGACGGGAACCACACTTACCAATTTTGATGGGGCAGTTGTCAACTTTAGATTGGTATTCGATGCTGAGGTTCCGAGCTCCTTCTATACCGGAGGCTGCTGGGTCCTCGAAGTCTACGTAGAGAGGCCATTGCACTGGAAATAATAAGGCAGGCAATGCATAATATAAACACAATGCTACCCTGCATTTGACAATAATAAAAATGACGATGAAAACGAGGGTAGTTGTGTGCCGCTGTCAGCTGCGCCTAGTAGTCGCGCGAGCAGTGTGCGTCTCGCCGCCACTGGGTCGTGCGCTTCTAGAGGAAGGACTACGAATTAGTCCAAAACATGTCGGGCTAAACTCGACTTATATACGTGAGTGACCCATTTTATTTCACTATGAATAAAGCCGTAAAACTCAGAGGTGCGAGCCGGGGTTTGAACCCACGAACCTATGCTTGAGAGGCGATACGTCAAACCACTAGGCTATCACGGCTTACGGTGCGAAATTACATTTGTAATTTATCATGCGCTTTTCGCTGAAGGAAAAACATCGTGAGGAAACCTACACACTCCTGCGAAGCAATTCAATGGTGTGTGTGAAGTTCTCAATCCGCACTGGGCCCGCATGGGAACTATATAGCCCAAGCCCTCTCATTCTGAGAGGAGGCCTGCAGTAGGACGTAAATAGGCTGATGATGATGATGAATAAAGCGTTTACTTACTTACTTACTAATTGTGTTATTGGCATACCGAAATTAGCGAAGATAAGGCTCCGTCTGAAATTCTTCGAGTATCTGAAGACCAACGGCAACACTGCGACGTGAAAAGCTAGGAGCCCCGCCGTGAGCGCTCCGCCTAGCAGCACCACCCTGTAACACAGAATATCTAGTTGTGCTGCATACAGGTTACAGGTTGCTTAGAAAAGTTGAAAAACAATTTCATTTCAAAGTTCAATATTTGAAAAACGGCTGAACCGACTTTTCTGAAACTTAGCTAAGACCCACCATTAGAACAAGTAACAGATTAAATTAATTTTCTCCTCCACAAAGTAGTGCAGTATAGTCATGCAGAATAGCCTCGTCTGCGCTGAGTATTTATTTTCATGCACTAATTTTGCCGCCCTCCCTCCGCAAATTAAAAATAAAATAATCAACGCAAACGCTACTAAGCCCACAACCAAAACTACCACCACCAGTAAAATAGTACTGGATTATTTTATTTTTAATTTGCGGAGGGAGGGCGGCAAAATTAGTGCATGAAAATAAATACTCAGCGCAGACGAGGCTATTTTGCATGACTATACTGCACTACTTCGTGGAGGACCAAATTAATTTAATCCGTTACTTGTAACATGGACCTCCGCAAAGTTACGCCTGAAACAATACAATTTTTAAAACCACCATTAGAAAACAACACATAAAGCACAGGAATAAACCGCATCCAATTCTGTTCAACCCGTTTAAAAGCTAAAGTGCCACAGACAAACGCACACATAGCCGTCAAACTTATTCCAATGGGGGTTA
The DNA here is from genome assembly GCA_963691665.1 of Clepsis dumicolana. Lineage (NCBI taxonomy): Eukaryota > Metazoa > Arthropoda > Insecta > Lepidoptera > Tortricidae > Clepsis > Clepsis dumicolana. Next base: position 7,557,233 of record OY829529.1, read on the forward strand.
CAAATAGTGAGATTGAAAGCCATGAAACAGCTAGAGACCGGACATTTTAATAGTAAAATTAAACAAGCAATATAACAAATGTGATAAAGGAAAATATGCAGATTTGGGTCAAAGTCTGGATGAATGTCTGGACACAACCATATTCCCGGACAGGTGCCGGTGGTATAGCAACACCACAACTAGCTGGCCATCACATGACAAGCTGGTAAAGAGTCAAGTCATCTACAACTGGACGAAATCTAATCTGTATTTGACTATTGATTTTATAAATAGGTCCTTGACCATTATGATATCAATGACATTCACAGTGGAAGATTTCTTTTGTGGATACAATGAAGTCTCACTTACCTATACAGCCTAAGCTATCAGGTGTACTGATAAACATTGTAATCTATAATTTGTATTGCTTGTGATATAAATCAGTTTGGTTATTTAAAAAAAATCTGATTGATTATACTACATTTGATTCTCTATGAAACTACAGATATACTGTATCAAATATAACAAGGCAGAGAAATAACTAATGTTATCTATTATAGTAACTGTGTTTAGTAAAAGTACAGTATATGTCAAACTTAAATGCACCTGGAGTTAAATCAGTCCCTTCTAAGGTAAGCGAGATGCACAGAGACTAACAGGAATGTTGGAATGAGACTGCTATACCCCCTCCCACAACCTAAATAACTTCAGAGGCACATTTAAGTTTGAAGAATACTGTATAAAACATATACTGCAATTAATAACGAATTCTAATAATAATACTAAACTTAAGCTAAAAATGTACATTCAGTTGTTTAAGTAATGACTAATGAGTATTTTTATAGGCATTTTGCCAATTACGCCATCAAACACTTGGTATAAAAAAAAATAAGCACAAATAATAAGGTTTCTTATTAGAATTAGATTCTAACTCATGTTTTAGGTAGATAAGGCAAAAAGGTTGGTTCTGGTAGTTAATCAAGTTTAATTAAGACAGATATTTCGTCATTATTTGTCCAAACAAAGGTGAGACAACTTTTAATCGTAAATTATGATTGAAACATACCTTACATACCTGTTTATCGCGTTATAAATATTCGGCAATCGCATTGGTCACCATGGCTGTTGGGCAAGAACCTTACATTAAAAAATAATAATTAAAAAAAACTTACGCGACCGTGTACATAAACACGCAGATCAAAAATCCTTCAAACATTTTTACACTCTTTTTAGAAAAAAAACTGTATTAAATAACACCAAAAACTTTGACAGGGTTAGAGGTAGCTAGTGATTGAAGTGAGTATTCAAGTTCCAAGCATGCTATGTAATAAATAATCCTTAAATTAATTAAATTTCTATCGCGAAATGTTGAATCGCAATAAGGACTAAAATAAGAAGGAGAGACACTGAAACTGTGACGGGAAACTAACATTGAACTCGTTGCTAATCTGTAGTGAGCGACACGGATTGAATTTTAAGTAGCTTTATTGAATTTGGAGAAATAAATTAAGCTAAAATCCGGCACCGAATTGTCGGATCGGAACCTTCGAACTTTTGACGCAGTATTATTTGACGTAGGACGGACGTAGGGCATGACATGATGACAATTATCGTCATGACATTGACAAATACGGATGACAGCTGTGAGTTTGGCTAGGGTTGCTGCTATGCCCTTAAAACCGGTACGAGTGTTTGGAGTCGATGCCGGTATCTATTTAAATGAATCGATTTTTGTTTATTATTCTATTTTGAATTAAAGTAAGTAAGTAAACGCTTTATTGTACAGAAAATACAGAAATAAAGACAATTTACAAACGATGAGATGCAAGTACTAAGGCAAAGGTAAAGTCGATTGAGATTGTTTAATTGTGAAGGGAAAACTAAAAAATTAACAACCATTTCACATTTAATTAATTAATAGAAACCTTCGTTGATTGTAAAACAAAGAACAGTCTGTCTTCACCTCCGTGTTTTTTGTTTAAGTACATTTTTATCTAGTATGTTTTTCAGTTTACAAAACACGAAGTGACATGTTACTTTGAGGTTAGATGAATAGGGGCTGTAAAATGAAAATAAATACTAAGGCATACATTTTATGATTAGAAATAAATAGAAACAGACACAAAATAATACAGAAATCTTTAAAAAGTTACTTAAAACTCTTGAAGGACCACCAAACATCCGTAAAATGGCTACCTATTATATAAATATAGACGGAAAGTAGTTATTACGCCAAACGTGAAATAATAACTACATATAACAATAAAATATGCGTTAAGTAATTTACTTTTTGTAAGGCACTGGCAGTGGTGGTCTTATAACGTACACTTTTCGCCCCCTCCCGTCTACGATGTCTAACTTGGGCGAGGTGAAGCACCGTATCTCAATCATCTCTTTTGTAAGTATCTCATTCTTTAAATTAGCAGCTTTCATGATGTCTTTTACAGCTGGTGCATAAAAATGATATTTACCGTACAGATTTTTGTAATCGCCAATAATTTGTCCAGTCATAACAGCTGCGTAAGTTATTTCGATCAAAACTATAGTTTTATGCGCGGACAGTTCCATGCTAATTACATCTTCAGGTTTAGCCTCTATGTATCCTTTTTCAGTTATACCAAAAGCCAGGTTCCTACTTCTTGGTTTGTTGTCACGCCATTTGTTAGCGTATGTGAAATTTTTATTGTGCAAATATATGACCAGATCATAATACATTTCATCATCAGGTACACCTTTTTCTCCCCATGAGGAGTAAATAGCTGTTTCTACATTTGCGAAAACACTGACGTTTGATCTTGCAGGGTTGCTTGAATGATTTATAAAACTTTGTCTTTTTAATACTACATCTTGCGACACTGTTTCAAGTATTCTGACTTTCTTTACAGTCATTCTTCTTTTGACTGGTTCCCATTCGTAATATTGAAATAAATCGTCATAGTACGTTGGGTCCTTTAGGAATAAATTGTCAGGAGCTTTCGCCAGTTCGACATGAAATCCTCTATTTAAATTGTCATCTGTCATATTGAACATTTTTATCTCTTTCTCCGTTACCAGTTTCAAATCTACTCCGTAAGTTTGAACTTTCACATCTTTCCTGAACGATCCCACTGTGATGTTTATTTTCAGTCTAGCGTCTACTAATAGAGGTATAGTTACTAACAGCAATACACTTTTTACTACCATGTCGCCTTAGAATATTTTATATTGATCGTAAGGATTGCAATACATGACTGATTTGATAATAGTTTTGTGTACTTTGTTTTAATACGCATATAGCAGTAATTAACAATTTACTAGCTTTTCAATAGGCTGTACATGTTTATTTTAATTTAAATCTAATAAAATATAGTGATTCTAACATTTCGTTAAGGATTGATGACAGTCAGTATTTTATATGTGGCCGATTTAGCATCGTCACTTCCATACAAATTGTAACTTAAAAAACCAAATTTATTAATAAACTGAAATCGGTCACATGGTAAATCTCCCACTGCAGTTCGTTATTCGCCATAATTCCGGTATAGCAGCGGCTCGTATTTCAAATTCCTATATCACAGTTATGCACTGGTTCAAATCATTTTTAAATCACGTCACCCATTGATTGAAGATACTAGGTAATTGACGTAATTGATTTCAAAGAGAGATTAACAAGTGTTACACTCCAGAATCAATTGTTTGCAAATAAGATATAAATTATAGAATATGGTAGTTTTTGGGAGTTCATGCCTATAAAGAAAATTACTATATTGCTATTGTGACTACCTGAAATAAGTGAAGTTTCCCTGACTTAAGCAAAACATACATATATTTTTTGGATTTTTTAATTTACAAACATACAATTACATTACACGTCTTATTAGTTCAGTTAAGCGATTGTTTGTTTAACTCGACCCCAGTTATCAGCAAACAGGGAAGGTCAAGATTATATTAATACTTTGAATAAATATCGACTGTTCGTCTGTTCGTTTGCTTTATGTTTGTACTTATCCACTATTTTATTCCTTGACAAAAAGTATCGTATTATTAAACTTAACTCTAACCACATTTAAAGCTACGAATGAACGTCAACTCTTTACTGCATAAAAATTTCGGAACAAACGTTAAGATACATGCACAAAGGCAAATTTATTTTTGCAAGGAATACCTGCCAATCAATCATAAAAATTCAAACAACAATCTTACATGAAGGTAAAATTAGATAAAGTTTTTTTTAAATAAGGTATAAAGTATGAAGGTATGGGAATACAAATTAGTTGCCATACTTAAGCAATTTACGTCACAAATGTGATAGATACGAAGAAAGTGGCGCCCAGATTTAATTTCTTGACTTCTTCATCGTACTGTACCTTATTACCATTACCATCTAATAGTTATTTGTTATACATGGGTGCAAAGTTGCATTTTACCCGCGAGTGTTTCAACACACGAGAAGTAAAATACATTTGCACCCGTGTGTAACACAAAACTTTTCACCTCACTGTAGCGAGGAAAGCGCAACACGCAAAAAAACAGCTCATGAAATAAATCTTCATCACTGGAATCACTATCTTTTTTTTACGATATTATAACAGAAAACTCTGAAAGTTGTGTACTTTTTCGTGAGTGGGAGTCGGTGAGAAGTTTTTGTTAGCAATGTTGACATTTCTGACAATGCGTTTTGAAATTGCATCGACTCAACTTGTGCGTTCAGATATTCAATCAAATAAAAAACAAATGCTTGTTATAGAATTTTAAGCACCATTAAATAAAGCTAAATTAGCTATTTTTTATTAAATTCTCAAACCATTTATTATTTATTTAATGATAATTAACATCGAATGAACCATTATTATAAGCGTTTTACGTTTTGTTATCTGTCAAAAGCTACTTAAACACGCTCCACTCCAAGGTCATTTGACTACTGACTACTTTCCCCACTAGTGGATAAAATGCGATTTTACCAGCTTGCATTGAAGGATAAAAGACGGCTTTCCGAAGTAGTGAGGGGAAAAGTAATTTTAAATATAAGATACCTGTAGGTACCTAATATATTGAAAAATCCGAATTATAAAGTAGTGATTTCCAATAAGTCATTACTAAACGTCATGAAAAATCTGTCACTCATTGGTATAGTTCTTGGTACTGTTTTTATAAACAGATAACTGGGCCAAAGATTAAGAACATCACCAAAACATCCAAATGCCGTTCATTAAAGAAATAAAATTTAAAGTATCTGAACATCAAGAGAACTTAACTTACAAAGATACTTCTTCATTGCAGTAATGGATTTGCGAACCGTGCTATTTTTTTATATTTCTCAATGCAGTGGCAGCTAAAATATCTATAGACATAAAAACTGATTCAAGCGTAAAGAATGTGTCTATTACATATACCGGCGCAGACGTACAAGTGATAAACGCTCAGGAAACCGGACAATTCTGCCTCAACAGTCAAACGTTCAAACAAGCGCTCAAAAGTCATTTTGGGAAGAAACCAAGCAGTTTTTACTTCAAATCGCCAACTCCATGGGGTGATTTGTACAAAAAATACAACTGGGAACAAGTGACAAGAGTGTTAACTGTGAGATCAGCTACAATACACAATATCGTCTCAAAACCCGTCATCGTATTAGCTCACGACTTCGAAAACCCATCGAATAAAACCATAAAAGTTACCACAGGAATAAGCCAAACAGTTGAAAATACAGTGACAACAAGCTGGAACAGAAATCAAGAAGTATCGATATCTCAAGAAATCGAATACGATTTGAATATTTTAGTCGCGAAATTATCCGGTACTACGGGATTGACGTACACCTCTAGTTTTGGGAAGAGCGAAGAGAAGTCCGAATCGGTAACTATCGGGACAACTAGTGGTGTGGAAATGGAACTAAAGCCAGGGCAGTCAGTGACTGCTGTCCTTTCAGCCAACCGAGGGTATTTTGAAATAGATGTTGTGTATGCGGCTAAGTTGAGGGGAAATGTTGCCGTTAATTTTAAGCATAGCCATAACGGACATCATTTCTGGGGGCCTCCGATTGAAAATATATTTACTAATGGTGGACTACATAACGAGATAACGGAAGTTCAGCACATTAAAGTTGGATTTTATGCCGAAGCTTCTTTAAAGGTGTATGATAAAGACACTGGGTTGCCGTTATAAAAAATATGGTCGCGGTATTCTAAAAAATTAATACATAACTTGTAATTTAAATAATCGTTTTCTTGTTGTTCTTACATTTTTTCTTTTATTAATAATTTCGTCAACGGCTTTCTCCACTTTGATGATATTAAAAAAATACTGACCGGTTTTTAGGGCAAAATGTCATGTACTTATGTACTTACATCTTTTTATTGCACATAAAACACGAAGTAGGTAACAGGACAAAAGAAAAGTACAAAGGCGAACTGATCCTCAACCAGGGCTCTCTACCAGTTAACCTTAAATGTCCGGCTTTCTACAACTTCGATTCTGGATTTTATATAAATAATCGAGTAGTTGAGGGACTGGCAATTTTACCCGCATCTCACCAGACTCTTATCATCGACCGCGACTCGCGTCAAAAATCCGCTAGGATCGCAAAGTGTCGAGTGAGGTCTATCTGTCATTCTCCACCGATGAGAGACAAGCTACTGGCCTATGATTGGTGAAAATTGACAGATAGACCCACTCGACACTAGCGATGCTATCGGGTTTTTCACTCGCGATATTTCTCATTAACTTGTACACTTACAGTTAATGTCGTTTCTGAGCTCGACATTAAATATCATCAAGGATGACCGTGTACTTGTTACGTAAAGAGTTACTTATTACTCCTATTAAATGGATTGGACTAATTTGGGGCAGGCTTTCATCGAAGACAAGACGGCCTTTTATTTAATGAAGGCCGGTGGCACAGGAGCTGGTTAAGTAGTGGTTTAACCATGGTTACACTAAAATGTAGGTATAATGTAAGAGCGAATAATAATAAATAAATAAATAAATAAATGTCATGGGACAAATTGACACCGATTGACCTAGTCCCAAACTAGGCAAAGCCTGTACTATGGGTACTAGACAACGGATAAACATACTTATGTAGATAAATACATAGGTACTTATATACATATTAAACATCCAAGACGCGAGAACAAATATTCGTATTCATCATACAAACATCTGCCCCGACCGGGATTCGAACCCGGGACCTCGAGCATCATAGTCAGGGTCTCTGACCACTAGGCTATTCGGTCGTCAATGTAGGTAATGTAGGTAACTTGTTTTTAGAAAAAACACTTTGTGCCAAGTTTCTTGCGGTGTATTCTTCTTGGCAATCATGGTCTTTCCGAAAGCGATCGTAGATTTAAAAAATCACGTGTAAAAAAACCTCAGAAAAAAATTATTTTGTGTATTTTTTCTGAGGTTTTTTGAAGGTAGATTTACTTTTTGTTAAAAGATGTTTTGTTTCACAATTTTTAGTTACGTTAATATTTAAAATAATAATAAATACTTGGTGACAGTGGAGCCACCTCAGGAGTACATCCTTTCGAATAATGATTTAACATTTTCAGAATTATCCGCCAACTCCTAACCGTTAAGGAGTTGTACCTTCCATCATCACCTCATCAACACGAGATGATGACTACCAGACGCAAGTACTTGAATAGCTTTCGAAAATATATGAAACACATCATGATACGTCCCTATAAAATTTGAGGGTTGCCTTCGATTTCCCTGGGATCCCATCATCAGATCCTGACATGGTGACAATGGGACCAACGAGAAAGTATACCCTTTCGAACAAAAAAATATTTTTTGAAATCGGTCCAGCCGTCTTGGAGTAATCGGGGAACATACATAAAAAAAAAATTAAAAATATTCCGACGAATTAAGAACCTCCTCCTTTTTTTGAAGTCGGTTAAAAAGAGCTACAGAGCGATCCTTACCAGGCAACCATAACCCAGCGAGCATAGCATAAATGAAATTTAAATTAAATTAATTCATTCCATAATAAATTCCATATTTTACAATTAAACATTTAATTTTGAAAATCAAATAGAATTCAATGCATGCAAATTACAGTTTTTTTTTTAGATTTTATTTATTTACTCAACATTAAAATTACATTATATAAATACTACATGTCAAAAATATAAGATTTTTTGTTGAGATCGTCAAAAAAAATATAAATTATTATATTAATTCAATTGCATAGTAAGTCAGTATTCGCTAAGTAATTTGAAATAAACTGAAACGTGAATGTATAGGAATTTTTCGCTGCTACCAATGATTGCTCGTATGGCACAGTTGGTAGCGCAACGCCTCAGTACGGTGGAGGTCCTGGGTTTGAGTTCCAGTTCGAGAATTTATTTTCTGGTCTTTCTGTATATTTACGTTTCAGCTTGTTTGAGAAATGATTTCGAAATGAAAATACAAAAAGTTGGTTTAAAACCACAACCCACATACAGTAAACTGTACCTTAGCTGTGCTTTTGCCTGGCTAGATTTGTAATTTTAACTAAATTTGATATTTTGATAAACACATTTACGTGCACAGAACGCGATGTCATTAGGTCTAGCACAACTCACAGTGCGACTTCTATCTCGAGAACAACTGCCCGTCCTTTTCTGTCACTCAGAATGCAACGGGACGGGTAATATATTATTCTCGCGCGACAAACAAAATCGCGGCCCTACACATGACTGGACAATCGAAATTATCTAGGTAAATTCTGCATTGGGGTATCGATTTTACAAAACACACCCTGTTATTTTTTTGTCTAGTTAAGGATAATAACTATAGGTCCATAACCTTCTACTATACGTTGCGAATATTTCAAATTCATCTAGGTAATTAAATATCCTCTAGTCTATTGTACGATATGGAAGACAATTTGTGAACAAAAAGTTTGTCTTTCCTGCAGTTTACCTTACTCAAAAATCAATCAAATTCAATACATAATTAATTTAAACATTAACAGAACAAAAGAATAATGGTTACAGCCTGGCAAAAAAGAATAGAAATGAAATGAGGGCGCCACTGTCTTCGTATCTGTCACATTTTTGACGTACCTAGTTAAATTGCTTATTTATGGCAACAAATTTGTATGAGAAATTTTAGTTAGGTAACGTTTTTCTCTTTTTTAACCCCCGAAGAAAAAGAGTAGTGTTGTAAGTTTGACTTGTGTATCTGTGTATTTGTCTGTGGCATCATAGCTACCAAACGGATGTACCGATTTCGATGCGGTTATTTTAATTCGAAAGCTAGTTTAATCGAGATGGTTCTTAGCTAAGTTTTATTAAAATAGGTTTTTGAAATATTGAGCTTTGAAATGACAATGTCGGGGGTTTTTCAACTTTTTTAAGTTTTTTAATTTATGCAGGCGCCTGTGAGCCTCATAACAGGTGCATCTAAACTGATAGTTAGCCACCAAGGACGATAAAACCAAGAGGACTGCCAATGGCTATAAAATGTCGCGTTCCTGTAAAATAATGAGCCTGCTGTAGCTAGTTTCACTATAAAGAGGTCTCTGTACCATTAATTTTGTATGACACTTAGACCTCTGGCTAACACAATAGCGCCATCTATGAACTGAAAGAAAAAACTGATTTAGATAACCAGAGGTCTAAATGTCATACCAAATGAATGACAGAGAACCCTCCGCAGTAAAACTAGCTACAGCAGGCTTAATATTTCAAAGGAACGCGACATCGTATAGACACTGGCAGTCCTCTTGGTTTTATGGTCCTTGTGAGCCACTAATTAAAAGTCAACCTCATTTCGTGTCACCGGCCCGATCCAGTGCAACTATTGTCCACGAACAGAATTGCACGTTCACGCGCGACCATTCTTCATTCAACCAACCACAATACACATCTGACAACCCAAACCGAACCTTGCCACATTGAAATAAACGCCAAACTACCCGCACTTTTTTGGAAAAGAAAATGCCGTCTCATCTGCCAATACGCTCCGTCGAACGAAAATCAACCTTATGCCAAAGCCCCATGGGATGCCCGGCAGGTATGTTTAACTTTGTAATCGAACTAATTTCTTTTACATCCCATTAGAACGTTTTAAATCGTATTGCTATAGAAATAGAGGTGGGGTAGGTGGCACGTTATACGTTTTATACTTTGATGGTACTATAGGTCGTCCTTGGTGACACCTGACTCGAAGTGGGCTAAGGTACTTACCGGAAGTGACATTGAAGCTTCGTCTTCGATAGACCTAACCTGCTTAACCAGAGGACGGACACGCCATTATAAACATACGCTGTTACTCGTACTTCATTTTTACGTCATTTACAAAATACAAATGAACTAAAATAAATAAAGGAAAATGACACTTAGAGACTAGAGGCTCGCATATATACGCCCCCAACGCTCGGACAATGCCTCTAGGATGGTGTTGGGGACTTAAAGAAAGAAGAAACAAAAATTTTAAACAATTACGAAATATTTGATAAGTATTATTTATTTGAAAGCAAGACTTGCGGTTCTTACTTAAGCATTCAAACATTCCAAGCCTCAAACTCGAACTATTCAAAGCCTAAACTATTGCAAAACTCAGTGACAGACAGACAGAGCAGTAAAAACCTAATTTAGTGCGCGCACGACGCCCATAAGGTCGATAGACCCAGATTTCGACTACAATGGTACGTTAGCATGGGTAGGTATACTTGATCTGTATCGAAAATCGAAACATAATGTGTGTCTATCAATCTGCTATTAGGAGACGTGCCCCGAGCACGAACATTCGAAGCTTACGTACCTACCTAAACTGCGGAGTGATACCACTCTGCCCCCATACTACGAAATTCGAAAATCGAAGTTCGTATCGTAGCGTCCCGCTCACTCTCGTGTTAAATAATATTAACTTGAGAGGGACGGCACGATACGAAGTAGTACGTATAGTATGCGGGTAGCACAAGACCGATCGCCAGCAGTGGACGTCTTCCGGCTGAATGATGATGGTGGGATGACTACTCGATTACGTCACGCTGGGGCCAAGAAATCAGTGCCAGCTGGCCCTATTGGCGACCGCTCCTCTCACTACCCCAGGCCTACCCCGCGGCAGCGAGACGAACAATACGCGCTGCGGCTCTGCCGCTCTGCGGCGCTGCCGCTGGGTCGTGCGCTCCCAGAGGAACGACTACGAATTAGTCCGAAACATGTCGGACTAAAAAGCCGTGAGAGCCTAGAGGTTTGACCTATATGGCCTCTCAAGCAGGGGTCGTGGGTTCAAACACCGGCTCGCACCTCCGAGTTTTTCGGAATTTATGTGCGGAATTAGGTACATTTGTGACAGCCTGTCACGAATTTGGCTGTTCTTTTTTAATCATAGACAAAAAATATCGAACTAACGTTTCGTATCGACTTTTTTTTAATAGAGGCCTATTTTTTGTGCCTAGCGCTACACGCGAGTGACGTCACTGTTCTACATCGCGCTAACGAAGTTTTTTAAGTCGGTTGCTTAAATACAACTTCCAATTGCCTTCCTTCGGACTTCGGTCCCCAGGCATCTGCCTGGAGAGAGAGATCTCTCTATTGAAGTCCTCCCCAAAACTGTATTGGTTTTTGAAGACGAAAATTACTGTCGTAATAGTGGTCATTACCTACGGTTTCTGAACGCATAATAGAGGACTTACGATAAGTGTGTAGGTAGATACAATTTGTTACGTTCCTAATACAAACTCACACCAAAATATAACTGACACACAAATGCCAAAAACACGCACACAATCAACCGATTATAATTGGCTAACCATTTTACGAATGGTTCTGCACAGGCGTGACGTCAAAATCCATCCCCTGGATCAAGTACAGATTACCAATTTTTAACCCCCGACGAATAAGAGGGGTGTTATAAGTTTGACATGTGTATCTGTGTGTCTGTCTGTGGCATCATAGCTACCAAACGGATGTACCGATTTCGATGCGGTTATTTTAATTCGAAAGCTAATTTAATCGAGATGGTTCTTAGCCAAGTTTTATTAAAATCGGTTGACCCGTTTCTGAAATATTCAACTTTGAAATGAAAATGTCGGGGGTTTTTCAACTTTTCTAAGTTGGTTAGGTTATTACTTTTTTTAGTTAAAATTTTTTTTGGATCCTTTTTTTTGTCGGGGGTTTTGAACTCTGAATCAAATTTTAAACCAGATCGATTCAGCTTCATATATTTGATGGTCCGTATCATTGCTGTGTCGCCACGGAGGTCCGGCCATAATACACCTTCGATTCTACCACAACATGCACCCGAAAACCACACGACACCACCTTCAGACCAAGGGAATAAAAGTCAAAATCGAACATTTTCAACTTCCAAAAACGCACTGCAACGTTACCATTTTGCCATTGTTGCAACTTGGTTTTCTGTAACATTTTGGACAGTTGATCTTTGACTCTTTATGTTAGAGTTTAAATTTGTGTGGTTTGGTGTTTCAAAAACGCAGTTTGTGTCGTGGTTTTTGCTTGTGTGTGGTGTTAGTATAAATAGGCGATGTGTGTTCAGATTGACACATTCGACTTGTGTTCATCGTTCATCGTGTTGGATTAAAGTATTAGGTGGGTTAAAAAAAAGTGGACAATGTCAATTTCAGTGACAGGAGAGTCATCACCATCATCATCATCATGTCAGCCAAAAGACGTCCACTGCTGGACATAGGCCTCCCCCAAGGCTCTCCACTCAGACCATATACAGGAGAGTAGAAGCTTTTAACCCAAAACGCAAATAAAAGAGGGGAGTTATAAGTTTAATGTGTGATAAAGTTTAATGAGTGTCTACGGCATCGTAGCGCCTAAACGGATAGACCGATTGGGACGTGGTTTATTTTAACCGAAAGCTAGCTTAATAGAGATGGTTTTTAACTAAGTTTCATAAAAATTGGTTCAGCCGTTTTTGAAATATTGGACTTTGAAATGAAGATGTTCAAATTTGTAACTTTCGTAAAAATGCATTTAGCCTGGAAGTTTTTCGAAATGTACTTACAGGATACCTACGAGTGTCCCAGAAAAACGGGCATTTTTATATTTTTTGTAAAACACTCCTAAACCCGAAAGTGTTTTTTTTTAAATCAGTGTGTTAATTAAAAGGTGTCGAAAGTTTGACCTAAAGTTTTTTTTTTGTTTTCAGATAAATCAAATTGATCTCAGACCGGCCAACATGAAGGTACTTACAATTGTTAATTAAGTACTCATTACAATTAATGAAGCTTTTTCGTCTAAGTTTATTTATTCGTTTGTTTAAAATCTTGCAAGTAAATAAACTAAACAACTAGTGGTCAAGTTGAACTTAATTGGTAGAGGCCTTTCTCATCATTATTTGCTGAACAAAATTTTGAATTTTGAATTTTACCACTGATTACTCGGATGGCGCAGTGGTAGCGCGACAGTACCACGGTATGGTGGAGGTGCTGGGTTCGAACCCCAGTTCGAGCCTGAATTTTTCTGGTCTTCAGATTGAAATTTGAGTTAAAAAACACAAGTTAAAAACAGTGGAATTCGAGTACAAAGGGGGACTTAGCCCTTTAAGGCATCTCCGCCAGTTAACCTTTGAGTGGTGGAGATGAATAGTTGTATTTAACATAACGCCTATTTATGTCTCTGTACGCCTATTTACGCCTGTTTTTGTTTCAGGCGTTCGTTCCCTTGATTAGTCTACTTTCGATAGTTATAGCTGAACCTCCAGTTGGGTAAGTGAATAGTAATTAAACAATCATCAATAATCATCGTCATCATCTTTACTACCTACTAGGGTTCGGCACCACCGATTTAAACGGAACTTGTTCCCTCGCACGACGAAGATATGGAATCAGCTTCCTGCGGCAACATTCTTTTATTCTTTCATTAGGAATCTTGAAAAAACGAGCCTACCTATTCCTTAAAGGGCTGGCAACGCACCCGTGATTCCCCTCGTGTTGCGGGTGTCCATGGGCGGCGGTGATTGCTTTTAATCAGGTGACCCGCCTGCTCGTTTGCCCCCTCTTATATATAAAAAAAAAAGGAAAAACTAGGACCACTTTGTTGTCCGTCTGTCTGTCTGTCAATACCCCTTTTCTCTGGAACGCGTGGAGGTAACATGCTGAAATTAATATCAAACACTCAAACCTCCAGTCCCTTGAAGCTGTGAAAAAATCAAAGTACTAACTCAACGCAATCAAAAGATACAGTCATTAAAAAGGTTGTTTCCATACAAATCGCCGAACTGTGAAAATCTAAAGGGTACTTCCAGTTATCCTAGAAACTTGAAATTCGGTATGAATGTAGCTCTTTAAATTTTTGTGTCTGTCTGTAAGTGTTGATGAAAATAACGGCCGGATCTCAACACACAAAATAGAAGACAGACGCCTACATTATAAGTAAACTCCGCAAGCGAAATTCTATTGCTCTGTTCACTGTTATTGCCTTATTTACGTTTAAGGCGCCAGGGTCAGGTCATCAGCCCCCGACTACGAAGTGCAAAATTCGAACTTCGTATCGTGCCGTCCCTCTCAAGCTAATATTATTTAATACGAGAGTGAGCGGGACGATACGATACGAACTTCGATTTTCTATTTTCGTAGTATGGGGGCAGAGCGTATAGCGGTGGTATAGCGTAATCGACGGCTGATGAGAATTGTTTGTTGTCGATACATGCCACTAGTGGAGTGGCGCTGCTAATTTGCCCATAGTTAGCAGACGTAAACGCAATTACGTTTTTTTGGGTCAACAATTACCTACACTAGAGCGCCTAGTGTAATCAACGGCCAAAAGATAACGTCTCGAACGCGTTTACGTTAAAGTATCACTAGTGGCGCTGCCAATTTTATTTGCCCATAGTAATTCAGACGTAAACGCAAACGGTAATGTTCTTTCAGCGACGGGTACGCAGCAGCGCGGTCTGGTCACGACCAACACGGCCACCACGACCACGGAAACGACCACGGCCATGACCACGCTCACGACCACGGCTCAGACTTTGGCCGTTCCCTGTCCACCGAGTATAGCCCCTCTTCTCGCTTCGGTTCCCGTTCCCTCTCACAAGAATACGGACCCCCCAGCGCTCGCGGTCTGTCTCAGGAATACGGAGCTCCCAGCGCTAGAGGTTTATCCCAAGAATACGGGGTTCCATCAGCTAGAACCTTATCTACGGAGTATGGAGTACCTAACCTCCGAAGTGGACCCTCTGAAGAATACGGCCTGCCTAGTACGCGTGGCTTGTCCTCAACCTATGGTGCCCCAAGCGCTAGATCCCAAGACTTCTCGAATGGTCTTTCGCAAGAGTACGGAACACCTGGTCTCAGAAGCGGTCTATCCCAAGAGTACGGTGTCCCTAGTCTAAGGAATACCCCTTCGGATTCTTATGGCGCTCCTATAGAAAGGTCTTCTCCCTCTGCCCAGTATGGTCTTCCCGATTTCCGATCAGCGCCTTCCGAAGAATACGGAGCACCTGCTGCTAGGAGCTTCGGTGGTTCCGACTATGCATCAGCCCGGTCACCTTCGCAGAAATATGGCGCTCCTAATGCTCGCTCGTCTTTCCACTCGAACTCGCTTTCTCAAGAATACGGGGCTCCTTCCTTCCGATCCAATGATCAAGGCTACAGCTCTGGTCGGAACTCTTTCAAGTCTTCTTTCGGTAAAAGTAACGCCCGTAGCTCATCCCACTCTTCTCACTCCTCGTCTTACCCTGCCTCTCGTTCTCCTTCAAGTCAGTACGGTGCTCCTAGCGCTAGGTCTTCAGTTTCTGGTTCCGACTCCTTCTCCCAAGGTTTCAAGGGTGCTTCATCGTACTCTGCGCCGAGCCAACGCCTGTCTGATACCTACGGACCGCCAGCTGAGAGAAGACTGTCCCAGGAGTATGGAGCGCCAGCCAGTAGGGCTGCTGGACTGAAGACTAGAGCTTTCGCGTCGTCTTTTGCCTCTGCCAGGTTGGTTCTTCCACTTTTATTTAACAGTCAAATCAAAATGCAGAACTTATTGCCTAAAGAGTCTTTTTCAAATAGCAAAGAAAAATTGAGGCTTTATCTGACATAATTATACACATGATACCATTGTCAGTTATAATTTTATTATTATGTCCTGATTTAGAAGACTTGTCTAATTTGAGGTTGAACTCATTAATTAGGCCATTCCTCTATTTAAACTACGAACATGAATCTCTAATTTAGACTGAACATCTCCTGAGGGGTTAATATGCTTCGATAGAGTCTTTCTACAACCCCTTTTTTTAACGATGTGAAAATGGGTTAAGCATACCCCCCATTGGGCTAGCTCATATTAGGGGTATTAATGTGGAACTAATGTGGGAGTGCATGGGGAGAGCCCCATGCACTCCCTCTGCAACTCAGAGGGAGGAGAGGAGCATGTACCCACTAAAAACACACCGGCGTTTATCAGCTCAGCCGTTATGGGGACATTCTACCACGACGCCCCCTTTACATCTACAACAAACCCTGCTCTAGCAATTCTTTACTTCTAAACACTGTCTTTTCCTCAAATACTTTGACTTTCAGTATTTAAATACCTGCGACCTCTCCCATTTCCAGGTCTTCCCCCTCCTCCAAATACGGCGCGCCTTCAGCTCGGGACGCCATGCCATCCGACCAGTATGGAGTTCCTGAGCAGTACGACGCCCTCTCCAACCAAGGTTACGGTTACGCTAAGGAGGCTTTGGATGAACTCCTTAACCAGGTAAATATTCTGCGAATTTTCCTTAAGCACAGGAACATGGCGGGTGGGAGGAGCTAGCAAGTTTCGTGAGGATCGCCTCCACCATCTTAATCGCTGTCTTGCTGCTTAACAGCACAGCAGAATTGCATTTAGCCATGTTCCATTTTTGCACAGCA
This sequence comes from Clepsis dumicolana, assembly GCA_963691665.1. Taxonomy (NCBI): domain Eukaryota; kingdom Metazoa; phylum Arthropoda; class Insecta; order Lepidoptera; family Tortricidae; genus Clepsis; species Clepsis dumicolana. The sequence goes on from OY829529.1 coordinate 7,573,995, forward strand.
AAGCACCGCAAATTTCTGAAAACTGGCTGTTTTTCGGAGCTCATATCTTGGGCAACGATTGGGAATAAGTAAAAAGTGTATATAATTTTTTCAGCTTTCATTGTGTAGTATAGCAAAATTTCCTATGACGCATCCATTTCGTGATGTAAAATTAAAAACCAAAGAACAGGATCTTCTTTGGGCTCCCCCACCCTAGAGCTTACCTCCTAGGAGTGGGGACTATTAGTATGTTTGTCTTCTAACCAACCAGTCCAAACCCAAACAAGTCCCGAAGTGAAACTTTCTGCTTTGGACTTTTCCATCCACAATCAATTCTTTGCCCGGACTAGAAATAACGTTACATATCTTTACTGTGTTGGTAATATCATTGTTCTGATCCCAATATTATTCACAATTGCAGGAACCAGTGAATTACGACTTCTCTTATAAGGTGAATGACATCGAATCCGGCAGCGACTTCGGACACACAGAAACTCGACAGGAGAACCGAGCAGAAGGCAGCTACTTCGTAGTCTTGCCCGATGGCACCAAACAGGTACCTAATACATATTTACGTCTCATCATCAGCCTATTGGGGAATTGGGCATACTTAAGCCACCTCTCACAGTGAGAGTGGGTTAAAGGTCCCACGCGGGCTCAGAGGCCCAAGTACGACTATTCGAATCCTGTGTAACGTCGGTAACGTGACGTTATCGTACCTTCAATTGAGAAACTTCACACTAAATTTTACTTTCAAAAACGCTCACGAGCGGGCGCTGTTCCAAACGTCATACAAACTCGATACCGTTGCTACTCGATTACGTTAAGCAGGTTTCGAATATTCGTACCTACTCGGGTCTCAGTGCGGAGAAAGCATCTCCTAGCGACCCCAAAATTTAATTTAAGAAATTTCACGTCACTTCAATGCCACTTACTTTTTCAGCAAGCAAGAGGCCAAAAATGTTCTGCGGTTTTTACCGGTTGTACCTAGTCAAGTGGTAATTTCGAAAAATCCCTTCTTCACACAAGCACAAACACACGACCCGGAGTGTCGAGGATCCGGGTTCGATTCCCGGGGTTGGCATTTTTCTGGTTTTTTCCTGTGTATTCATGTTTCAGTGAGTTTATAAAAAATATAAATCCCTTCTTATTGCACCTCTAGGTTACTCAAGGTATATGTATGCCAAATTGCAAGTCTCTAGGTCCCGTGTTTACTCTTAAGCTGCGCGTTTTCTGTCAGTCAATCAGTCACGATACTGTTTTATAGGTACAGATTTACTGCCGTTCCTTAACCAACCGCCCTCTTTCCAGGTGGTGGAATATGAAGCCGACGAGCGTGGCTTCAAGCCCAGGATCTCCGTGGAGCCTGCTGACACTTCTGCCCGGGCTGGACGATACGATGACAACGCAGCCGACCTCAGCCGGTCAGGGGAAGGACCTTATTAAACGACAAACAACGCATGATCCAGAAGCCTTACCCTAAAAAACTATCTGAATAGAAACGATAGCAAAGGATTATCGATTGGGACCGAGCATGTAACATTTCGCGTAGATTCTGACCAGTCGTGTCACTAGCCTTCGTAGCTAGGGAAGTACAACCCATCTCTTTTTTACGCTTAACACTTTTCAGCACAAGAAAGAGATAGTTATAATTTGTTAGTTGGTATTTTGTGACACGACTGCCCCCCCGACTACGAAGTGCAAAATTCGAACTTCGTGTCGTGCCGTCCCTCTCAAGCTAATATTATTTAACACGAGAGCGAGTGGGACGATACGATACGAACTTCGATTTTCGAATTTCGTAGTTTAGGGGCTGGCTGGTCAGACTCTAGGTATTTTGACGTCACGAGAATTTCTTAGTTTTTTGTGTTATTCTGGATCAAAAGGCCAAAGCTTTGCAACGGATTTTTGCTTTACTCATCGAGGGAAGGAACGAACGAAACGATAGCGAAATACTCAACTACTTATTTATTATTTTGTAGCAAATTTTGAAAAATGTACAAAAAAATGTACCTCTTAGCTTGTAAGTTACGCTTGTGATGTAGTGATAATTAGTGCAAATAAATGTTTATACTTAACGTTAGTTTGACTTTATTCTAATTTTAATCCTAACTAAAATATAAATAAGTAACTCTGTCTCTCTGTCTCTCTGTCTGTCTGTTTGATACCTCTTCACGGGTAAACCGCTTATCCAATCTAGATGAAATATGGTAAGAAGATAGTTTGAATATTGAGGAATAACATAGGCTACTTTTTATTCGGGAAAATTACATAAGTAGTTCGCGCGGGATAGCGATAACCGAAATCTACGCAGACGAAGTCGCGGGCAACAACTAGTACTTATACAATAACCCTGTTATTCATAAACCTATGTTAACTAAAATGCCGTTAAAGTTCGTTTGTGCTTTTTTGTCACACTGACATTTCCGTTTGTAAGAAGAGGACAAAACCTATTTTAGCTAATAGAGGCTTGAGTGACGTTTATGAATAAGGCCCTAAGAACGTACCTATTCTAGTCATAGAGATTGTCAGAATGATGTAACTAAATGATAGGGCTAAAGAAACACTGTAAACATTTCCTAGCCAATAAAAAATATTCCGACGAATTGAAAACCACCTCCTTCTTTTGAAGTCGGTTAAAAATGCACCATTCTTTATTGAACACTACAAAGCATAAAAAACAAAAGAAGGTTTACAAAAATCACGCGGTAGCAATAGGCGGTCTTATCGCTACAGATCGATTTCTTCTCAAACTCCTCTTTCGTCTAACAATTTCTTATTGCGACCATTCTAATGAGCCCAAACTCGCTATTTCGGCAGTAAGCTGCTGAGGAGTTGGGAATCCTGCAGACTACTTGACGCTGCAGATCAGGTCAAGGTTACCATGTCATGGAAGTACCGCCGACGTAACAGTACAAATATCAAATCCATCGGACCTGTGGAAGATAGTCCTTCGTCAACTAGGAAATGAGCTGATGATCTTCGAACACCTGAACAGATGTTTTTATGAACATTATAGCTAAGAATCATCTCGATCACGTTTTTTTTTATACGACAAGGAAGGAAAACGAGCAAGTGGGTCGCCTGATAGTACGTGATCACCACTGCCCATAGACACCCGCAATCCCGGGGGGTTTGCAGATGCCTTGCCAACCTAGAGAGCTAAAATGAAATGCCTTTTGTGCCTGTAATTACACCGGCTGTCTTATTCTCCACATCGGAACATAACAGTGCAAGCAATGCTGCTTAGAGTTGGATTAGCGAGTAAGATGGTGGTAACGATCCGGACGGACCTCGCACAAGGTCCAATTTCAAATTAAAAAAAGCTGCATCAAGACAGGTGCTTTCCGTTTGGACGCCACAGACGAATATATCTACACAGATAACACAGGTCATAAGTGCTTATACAATAATTTTTTTTTTAATTTTTTTCATGACCATGGATACAAAGTCCTTCAGTCGGAATATTAGATAATAAGGAGAAGAATGCATCAAGAACACAACTTAAAAACTTGGAACATGAAAATAACAAAAACAATTAGTAATACTTAACTAATAGGAAACATTTTTCATTGAATTACAATTCTAATTATGTTCTAAATTACATTCTAAGAGCTTAAAGACTACTTAATGACATACAACACAAGTTATTTATGACATCTTATCGACCTATAATACAAACAATAATTAAATTTTGTCTACACTGTTTAAAATGAATTTAAATACCGGTATAAAGTAGACAGGGTTCGATAGCAAATCTTGGACGCGGCGGGGAACACTGAGCGAGTTTTCATCTGCGACATCACTGATGACACTGACAAGTAACAGTCTTTGTATGGCAAACGTTTCGCATTCAAATATTATGTGTTTTATATCAGCATTTTCTTTCGTACAGTATTTACATTTGTCATCAGTACTGATCTTCATTCGATGGAGATGTGCTGGAACTTGGCAGTGACCAGAGCGCAAACGGTTAATGCATGTAACAAATTTTCGGCTCATGAATTTGAATTTATAATACCATGGTGCTGTCGGTAAGTTATACAATAAATCATACATAGGGTTACCATATCTCAGGATTTAACCGGAGATCTCAGGTTTTTGTCATGCTTTTGGAAATCTCAGGAAATCTCAGGCTTTTTAGAATGTTCAATAAAATGTTGACTTTTTTCCACAAAATTACGTTTGCGAGAAATTTGCAAAATCTCAATAAACATCAATCTCAGACTAAATAATTAAACAAAATACATACATTACTAACGTTTGCCAAAAAACGTTTGCCATGGTGATTCATTTCTCAAAATGCTTTTTTTTTTCAAAACTGTGTAAATAACTTGTAAGTAAGTATACTTAGGTATTTCAGGATTTTTATAAAACGAACCTAACCTAACCTATGGGGTTCTAAGAGATGGCCCTGAAATAAATCGTGAAATATTTAGTTCCTGAAAAAAAAAATGCATTTTGGGAAACGAAATTTTGGTAAACTAAACCAGAAAATTGATCCTACCTTTCAAAAGGGTCCAGACAGACAGAGGAACAGCGTTGCAGACTTAATAAATAGAGTTCCGTAGTGTGAGTAAAAGCCCTTGTAAAAAAATTTTTTTTACTGGTTATATTTTTTGTTGAATGTAACGTACTTTTATCTGCACACATATCAGTCCACTATTATGCGTCTTCAAAAACCAATAAGTACAATTTAAAAATAGGCCTCAATTTGAAAAAAACCGGAAAGTGCGAGTCGGACTCGCGCACGAGGGTTCCGTACAAAGATTTTAACGCTTTTCCCCAGTATTTTAAGTTGTCCAGTGTTAGCAGAGCGCAGCTAAACTAGAAGAAAGAAGTGGAAATGGTGGCATGTTGAACGTTGTTGTAGTGCTTCGATAATGGCCTCGTGGAGAGTGCCGAAACGCATCAGCGTTTAGTTTAGTGGTGGTGGTGATAGTTGGGTCTGTGTGGTATGTGTTGATTCGTGTAGCAGTGGAGGCGGAGGTGTTGCATGGAAACATACATTTGCCGCTCAGATATAACTATTTTTCGCTTGTGGTCGCGGGTGAGCAAAGTAATTGTTTTCAGTGCACAACTTAGAAAAGTTGAAAACCCCCCAACATTTTCATTTCGAAGTTCAATATCTCAAAAACGGCTGCACCGATTTTTATGAAACTTAGCTAAGAAGTATCTAGAAGTAACAAGCTTTCGACTAAAATAGCCGCGTATACATCGGTCCATCCGTTTGTTAGATTTGATGCCGCATACAGATACACCCATATACAGAGGGGCTACGCTAAATTTGAAGTTGGTATCCGACCGTTCTCGCTTTCGTGTTGTTAATCTATGTTGGCATTGGAGTACAAAACACACACACAGGTTTTTTTTTAATACTAGAAAGGAAAATGAGCAAGTGCGTTACCTAATGGTAAGCAATCACCACTGCCCATAGGCACCCTCAACCCCGGGGGGTTTGCAGATGCGTTGCCACCATAGAGAGCTAAGATGAAATGCCGCTTGTGCCCGTAATTACACCGGCTGTTTTACTCTCCACACTGCAACAGATGCAGGATTAGCGAGTAATATGGTGGTATGGTCTTAAGCGTAAAAAATGCTTAAGAAAAGATCACGTGATTAATGGACGGCCCCTAATCCTAACTAATATTATAAATGCGAAAGTAACTCTGCCTCTCTGTCTATCTGTTTGTTACCTCTTTACGGGAAAACCGCTACACCAATCTAGATGTTAAGAAGATAGTGTGAATATTCAGGAATAACATAGACTACTTTTTATTCGGGAAAATTATAAAGTTCCCGCGGGATAGCGATAGCCGAAATCTACGCGGACGAAGTCGCGGTCAACAGCTATTTGTTTTATAAAATGAAGTTTTTACTTTGTCGGGAGTCGGGAGGACATTCAAAAATTCGGGAGAATCCAGCTAAATCCCGACCCTCTGGCAACCCTACATGCACTGCACCCATGACGTCGCACAGCATATACCACGGAACTATCCAGGCAGCCATTGACAGCAAGTGACGTGTCAATGCTGTCACGTCACGCGACAATCAGGGTAAGGTCGCGTTACAAAACGAGACTTAGGAAGCTGCGTTTGCGCATCCTTGTGCGCACAGCGACATCTGTGGAGACTTCATTTGGTAAAACTTTAGGCACGCAAAAGAAGATAAAACTTTAGGCGCGTAGTGTGCGTCTCGCTGCCGCTGGGTCGTGCGCTCCCAGAGAGAGAGGAATACGAATTAATCCGAAACATGGCGGGCTAAACTCGACTTTAATATAGTGGGTGATCCGTTTTTATTTCATCACGCAAAAGAAATTGGGAGTGCTCAAAATAGAACAGAGCGTCTAGTGTAATCAACGACCAAAAAAACGTCTCGATCGCGTTCACCTTTACGTCTGAATTACTATGGGCAAATTGGTAGTGCCACTAGTGGCACGTATCGACAACAAACTATTCTCATACTATGTGACGCCCGTAACGCAAACGCGTTCAAGACGTATTTTTGGTCAGCAATTACATTAGAGGCTCAGCATTACGTTTACGTATAAAAATACCACTGAGCCATTACTCCGAAGTCCGATATTCAGACTTTGAATTAGATGCTAAGAGCCCTTAGTGTACATTTCACGTAGCAAAAAACAATGATATAACATATGTAAAAGATACTTATAACATAATTGGCAACAAACGTACATTTCGATCGCGTTCGCGTTGACGTTGTACATATTATGAGAATAAAACCTTGCTGACGTGTCGCCAAAGGCGCTGAAAAAATTAAACATTTAACAGAAAACTAATTAGGATCGTCATATCTTAACATTTTAGTTGTAATGTGTTTTTTTTTATACCTATTAGAGGGGGCAAACGAGCAGGCAATCCATCAGCATCCTCTTTATTTTCAACGCACTGTGCGCTCCACACTTTTTAACACAGCACGAATCCACGCCTTTCCCTGCGCGCCTAATCCACCGTACCTTGAGAGTTCTTTTCATACCTAATTGCATGTAATTTTTCAACCCCTTCTTTGAGCTTAAGTGGTCATATAAAAGCTGATCCGGCGATGACGATAGCACATTCACACTTGTGACATCTTGACAATTGGATAAACATGAAGGTATAGTTTCATTTGTTACGTTTGTTACATTATGAAAATTATGCTACATTGACTCAAATCGTAGAAGTGAAAAGTTTAAATTGTTATAACAACTTTGAAATTCAATGCGTGTGTTAGCAGTGCGTTTAAAAATTAAGTACCTAGTAGCATAACCATCATTAGCTATTCTGTGGTTTCACGTGTCCCGTTTGGTTTAGGTATCTGTCTGTATATAGATACTCATATCTTCCAATGCAAGTACAGCCAGCAAAAATCTTGCATAAAAATGAAATTTATATAACAAATACACTTTTTATTAGGTACTTAGAATGGTAAACTAATTATTTATCCTCTCACATTAATTTATGATTCACGTCGATGAGAAATAAGCTAATGGAGGATTATTCGTATTTCAGATCATCATCGCGACAGTTGTTCTCGTGGGCATTGCCCTCGCGGAGCCTCCCCCGTCCAACAGGTAACCACCACTAAAAAATTTAACTTCTTCTCTGTCGTGAAACGTCGTGGTCAATGTTAGAAACGGTAGACAAACGGCCACAACCACAACTCTCCGCACGATCTCCCGCCATCCCTTCTTATTTTTGTAATTTTATGACCTGGTTGCTAGAACTTTAAGCCAAGTCTTCGTTTTAAGGTTGTCACATTTCACCATTTCACTCACTCACACAATGTCGCCATCCCTTCCTGTTGGCATCAGGGTTGCCAGTAGGCCGGTAAATCCGGGAATTCCACGGAATTTTTCGTCTTGTCCAGTGTCATGTAATTGGACTACCTACTTATCCCGGATTCTGAACACCAAGTTTTATTTAACAAAATTACTGTTGCCGATATGACACTGCACTCGCATGGCAAAAATACTTGCATTTTTCTTTTGGCTTTCTTTTCGCTCCCAGAAATGATAAGCCTGTATTTAGCAACTGTTGGCAATGGCAGACTGCCTGGCACAGTCAGACACGCGGCTTACCATTGCGCTTATAGTTATCTGGACCGAAAAACTCGTCAATAATCAATCAAATCTCATCGTCTTCCAGCTACCTGCCCCCTCCCGCGGGGCGCAGCGGGGGATACCCTAGCGGCGGACCCCAGGGCCCAGGGCTGGGACGACCTCAGGTTGTGGCAGCCAGGAGCCAAGACTTCGGGCAAGGTGCCCACGGGTCCCTAGCTGGGTCCCACGGGAGCCCGCTCGGTGGACAGCATGGGAATGGTTTTGCTAGGTAAGTTATACTTAGTTACATCAGTTTTTCAATGTGATATGTATGTATACATACATAGAGGTCTTTTGGACACTAATTACGTTTTCTAGTACCTAATACATTGAGTGTGTTACGGGGTGTGGTGTGTATCGTATCAGGACGACCAGAACTCGCAAGAGAACGGACTTAAGGGAACTGCATTGATAAGATGGTGATGTCGGTGAGTGGAAAATGTGCTTCTTGCAATTAAGTTCTAACGTAAATATCTGAAAAGTTACATTCAGTCATTTTGCCCGGTCCTGTTCCAGCCACAGTTTCAAGTATTTCGTAAGCCCGTGTTTTGTAAGGCTTTGCTAATGCTGTGGAGCAATTGACTTAAAACTATGGGTCGGTATAAATACGTGACGAGTTCCCGTTTCGCAGGCCAATATTCTGTTCAGGTCACTGAGCCATTCCAGTTATTATCAGACTTCTGTTTCCTTTCATTCCAGGAACGGTCTCGGCGCTGGTCTGGGAAGCCAAGGTTCCCATGGTCAGGGCCAGGGGCCGCAAGCCAGGTTCGGTCAGGACCAGGGGTATGACCACAACGCAGCCGCCTTCGGACGGAACTCGCTGGAGGAGGCTAGTGTAGTACGTCCACACAACCTTACATTTATTCATCACTATCACACGGTCTAAAACCTATTTTATTTGTCTTGGTTTTCGTCATTTCCATCAAGGTTAGGTTACATTTAAAATTCGAATTCATCACTTCATGCATCGTCATAGTCAATAGTTTACCTAATCCACGCGAATCTTGAATACTGACTGACGCTTTACTAGTTGAACTTGCATACGGTTCGGTTAAAGCAGAAGCTGTTTTTGATGCAGAGAACGAATATTGTTTTTATCCTACGCGTTGTTGTCATTTTTCTGCAGTAATTTAAGTGATAAATGACAACCGATTTGGCACTTTACCAATGAAACAGCCATTGACAACTTTAGAGTATAACACCCCTGGTCATCTCTTTATCTCTCCATCCCATTCCATGCTTCAACTCACACAGAATAAGTATAAGTACTACATGTAGCCTAAAATAAGTACTTATGCTTACTTCTGTGCAGGAGCCAGCGAACTACAACTTCGGGTATATGGTGAATGACTTCCAAGAGGGAACTGACTTTGGACACCATGAGGAGAGGCAGGATGAGAGGGCACAGGGAGAATACCATGTTGTCTTGCCTGATGGAAGGAAGCAGGTAGGAAGCTTGCTGCCATGTTCATTCATTTGAAAGTCATTAATCATGACTTCATGTCATATTTCATAAAATTTTCGTCTTAGTTCCATTGCACCTGAAAACTTGGTCGATGACACGATGACCTATCATGATTATGAGCTAAGCTGTTTACTCTGTCAGCAAAATGAATTAATCTACGAGTAGGTATTAGGATACCCACTCGTAGATTCATCCATAGATCATCATCATCAAATGGTTATTTTGCTGACAGAGTAAACAGCTTAGCTCATAATCATGTATATGTCTAGTCTAGGACGAGTTAGTCAACGTCATCAGTCATCTATTATAATGAATTATAAATCCATTTTAAAACATCGGATTCGATTGGCACTTTTCGCGTTTCTTGTAAACACTGGTGCGATGCAGCCCATAAACCAATTTTATTTTTATTTGTCAATATGTTTCCTAATTTATTATTTTCCATCAGACCGTGAGCTACGAAGCCGATGAACGCGGTTTCAAACCCCACATTTCCTACGAAGACGCCGACGCGACCGGCCGCTCCGGCGGTTACGACTCAAATGCCGACAACGCGCGCAGCAGCCACGACAGTCTGGGAGGTAACCATGGCAACCACGGTAACCATGGCAACGCGCGCTCCAATGGCTACTGACTCAAAATGGATTCAAAAATCTCTATCTTAAGTCTCATATTGATACTGTTTTTTAGCGGAAGCCGGTACAAATTTTACTCATAAGCGCATCTGTGAGAAAAACACAAAAATATAATTTTATTTTTAGTCTATGAATATTCTTGTCTATGTCGCGAGCTGTTTTTGTGATTAAGTAAATAAATTTTATTGGTTTATTTTTTCATAAATTTGTTTTAAATTTATCTCATATCGCTTGTATCTTTTTATTTTGAGACATTTTCCCCAAATCTAAACAAATACATACCTACCATAAAGCACAGGCGCAGGCGCGTCATTGCCGTGCCGTGGCGACCCACGGTCCGCCTGTCCACACCCCGCGCTACCCGGACTTACCCCCGCTCGCGTCCCGAAACGCACACAGACGCGAGTCGCTTACTGCACACATGCATCAGTGTCGTTTCTTGTTACATTAGTCTAAATTCTTTGTCTAAAGCAAGTTTTAGATCTGCAAGTTGCAATGCATTGCGGCGTCCGATCGACCACTTCTAACTCGTTATCGTCACGGTTTCGCAATGTAATTATTTATTTATTTCATTGTAAATATAAAACAGAAAACTCATTCTAATCCATAAAATATGTGGGTGTCGTGATCTCACAGTTTTTTGTATAAAATTAGACGACATCACTTAACTAAAGGCTTTTGTCTTTATTCTTATTCAAACAATACCTAAGTAATTCAGGATTCCGCAGTTAACGAACAATAATTAAGTTGGTTAGTACTTAACTCGTTTAATTCGCCTACAAATTTCTAGGCTATCCGAATCACCGGAAGTGCGTGTTTTAAGTTGCAAGATTCAACCCGAACATACATAATAGGGATGTTGCCTCGTGGTCAAATCAGCATTTTTTTATGGAATGTCAAAACGATTTGATCGGATCCGTTAGTATAAAGTTTGTACTGAATTACAGAACTGTGACGTCATAATTTTCATCGGTGATAAAACTGCCTCCTGTTAATGAGGCATCGATTTTTACGAGTATTTTCGGAAGCTTGATAAGTGTAAATGTAAAATGATTGTATTTTGACATCAGTGAACAACCCTATTTACAAACGTTGCAAGTTAAATAAAAGCTTATAAAACGTAGGGTTTTGTGTTCTACTTTTAAAGGACGGAACCCTCAAAGCAAAAACAAAATAGTCCGATAAAATAAGAGCAAATTGATGTCAAACACAGCCGTGTTTGAGCGTAAAATGATCAAATATTTGTGAACAAGACGTTTGACCGGTACGCGTCATCGGATTTACCAGTGTCTTGGTTTAGTTGGAGTAAATCAGGACCTATCCTATTATGCGTATGCTTTATAAAATGAGCTTTTAGTCAATGTCAGGAATAAACATGCCAATCTGAAGTGGGACTGCGACTGGGCAGGGCACTTATTTATGTAAAAATTTGAGATTTAATGTAGATGTCCACATATTGGGCCCTTAGGTACAGCCCATGTACAGTCAGTTGGAGAGAGTCAAAGAAAAATGACTATGGACACTTAAGGCGATATTTTTATTCACTCAACCGGGTCAACGCTATACAGTAACGTGTGTTATTAGAAAGAGAGCCAGTCAAAATGCGCTCAAAACGCATCACAGTAACGTCATCTATGAACTCAAAAGAAAAACCAATATAGGTAAAATCGCTATTGTGTTAAGCAGAGGTCTAAGTCTCCTACGAAATAAATGGGACAGAGACCTCTCTACGTATAGTAACTCTAGCTACAGCAGGCTTGTTTTTTTATAGAGGTACATTGACAATCCTCTTGGTTTTATCGACTTTGATAATATAATATTTGTCTTAGGTTTCGTTGATTTGTATTCATATGTATACATGTAACCATCACTGTCTGTGCTCGACGACCGCTGCTTTTATTAAAATAGGTAGGTAGGCCTCGAATACCTAAAGCAAGCACTACTTAGGTTTAATCGGAAACTGATTACGCACACTACCTTGACCTTGTTATATCATCAGTATATAACCAAAGTAAATAAGCACCTGAACCCGACACAGCTTCATACAAAACAGAGCTCAATAAAATTTGGATATTCCACTTCCCAAACTACGTTGATACCTTACTCGGTGTACTGGGTGTAAAACCAGGGTTCAAGATAGATTGTTTCCCAAAAGCTCAAGTTAAGTAGCCACCATAATGTATAGGCCGTTGTTGTGAGCCTAATTGTAAGAATCCAGAGATCTTTTCTTAGTGGCGTATAAAGACAAATTCGCATTTATAATTGCATAATCAGATCAAACACTAATTAAATATTTTCAAATATTTGTCTTGTACAGCCTTGTGTTTTTTACTTCGCTGAGCAAAGATGATTGATATAAAAACGGTATGACTCGGCAGTGGAGCATCATTCAAAGTGTTTCGACGATCTCAACCCGTACAGAAAAGCAAAATGAAGGTGATTAAGTAAATTCAATTTTATACGTGATGATGTAGAGTTAACAGTGCAACTATTATCGTGAATCTACCGTGAGATTTCATTATAGTGAAGGAGACGTATCACTCGCGTATACAAGTGACGTATACGCCAACTGTTTTGGACAAATCAAGCCTTCTTCAGGGAGGCAGCAGGACAGGAGCAGTGGGAGTCGATATAAATAAATAAACCTGCAACTTTTTTCAGGTTCTTGCCCTAGTAATCTTCGCAGTGGCCTCAGTGTCTGGCTTAGGGTCTGGACCCTACCTCCCCAGCGGATGGAGACCGCAAGGACCTGCCTTCTATCTACCTTCAGAGGTTCAGGTGCATTAGACTGAATTAATTCATTATTATTATGAGAGTCTTACTTAATGTCGATGCAGTTCCCTTCAGTCCGTTTTTTAAAATGCGAAAATCTTTCACCTTCCCCTTGGCCTTCCCCTTCCTCTCTTTCCTTCTATATATTTTTTTGTATCAGATCGCCATGTCGTACCAAAACGCCCAAATTTTATCTCTCCTATTGTCCACCATGCTCAGACTTTAGATTCTGTTATTAAATACTCATCCCTTTGAACCACACCACCACACTTAGGTATAAATAATGGATACAGCCTGTTACAGTTTCAGCACATTTTAGTTTCTAAGCAATTTCATAGTGACTTGAAGACTGGTTACGTGTACGTTACTGGTTTTCTTGGAGGCCACCAGCCAGAACATGGAACGGTGGGTGAACCCCTACCTACTAGGTGGATAGATGACTCGGTCAGGGTAGCGGGGAACCGTTGGATTAGAAAGAAAGAAAGAAAGAAAGAAAGAAACATTAGACGTAATGAAAACGGGATATTGACCGCGATTACCTAATAGGTTTGATGAGCTCCAAATATTACCGTTACACCCCGATATACCGATATAAACGTTGAAAGCAAGCGGCTCAGGATCGCTCTTACCGGGAATCGGCCGGGGAGGCCTATGTCTAACAGTGAACGTCTTCTGGCTGAAAGGATGATGATTTTCATGAAGTGGTTGACACTTATACAAAACTATTAAATTAAAACTTAAGCCCATTAGCTCCGGATAAAGTTACATCAATGTGAGTAGGTAACTAAAGCTATAAATATTTTCATTCTCAGAAACCTGCAGAAAATCCTTTAAAGGACACAATATTCCAAGAATCTGAAGCATCAGGCTCTGATGCACTTCGTGAATACGGGCCTCCTAAAGTGTCAGAGGTATCCCAAGACCTGACCAGCCAATTTCTCCCTGATGCCGTCACTGAGCAAGCCTTCGTGGTTATCGCGAAGAACGCTGAAGAAGCTAGCGGAGAAGTCCGGGAAATCAGTGAAGTAAAGGCCGAGGTGGCTGGTGAAGAGGTGAAAGAAACGGTCACTGAGGCAGTGGAGACTATTGAAGGTAATAAACCTAATTTATTGACTACAATTAAGAAGCAAGGTAAATTTTAATCATTATAGTAAGACGAACTTGCTTAGAAAGAAAGCTTGAAAGTCGACAAAAATTCTAACTGGATTAGTTATACCATCGCATGTGATTAATCTTCTATTAAAATTTTCACAGCACTAAAGTAAAATCAATGAAAAGTTATTATTATTGTTTTACTTAAATTTCAGTAATCCCAGAAGAAAAGTCTACTGAAGCGGTAACAGAAGCAATTGAAGAAAAGACTACAGCAGCGCTAGAATCCGCTTTCGAAGGCAGAGCTATTGATGTGGCCATCGAAGAAACAGTTGAACAGGAAGCTGTTACAGAAACCGTAGAAACAACCACTGCTGCTGAAGCGGTTTCTGTTGAAGTTACCGAGGCAGTAGTTGCTGAAGTTGTAGATAGTAATGTAGAGTCGAGCCAAGTTAAAGAAGTCAGTCAGGTTCAGGAGGTCAGTCAAGTGCAAGAGGTCAGTCAAGTACAAGAGGTCAGTCAAGTGCAAGAGGTTAGTCAAGTGGCGGTAGAGATTGCTAAAGTGAGGACCGCTGAAGAGGGAGTCAAGGAGGTGGCAGAAGCGCTGGTTAATTTGGAGAATGAAATTAAAGCTCAACAGGTAAAGTGATAGATATAATGGTGACTATGACAATTAAGGAGAAAAAAATAGTAAATAAACAAATTCTTATCTATGCCGTAAAAAGAGAAGTAGTTAATGGAGAAGGTAATATCAATTATTTGGCAGTGTAAAAGATCTCTCAAAGGGTTGATTTGGATACTATTACATCAATTGATTGATTGACTAAGAATAATACTGTAAGTCGTAATTGTAATGTCAATTTACAGGTTCAGAATGAGGAAGGAATCGAGGTGAAATCTGTACAAGTTTTAGGGTGAGTGCCTAGTAAAGAATTTATAATTAGATCATTGGTACTACTAAACTTACCTCATTTCAAAGTGTGCGAAGTCACCTCAAAACAGAAGCATGGATTCTTCTTTGTCTCGTTATTCTTATCCATTTTTCCTTTGTGAATACTACTCCCTCTTACACATTACTTACTGGTCCCTTTAAGGGATAAGTTCGCTTCTGTACATTTGCTTTTGTTCTGTTATCTGTTATTTTTTTTCGTTTTATGTGCAATAAAGTGATATACATACTCACTTTTCAATAGGGCATTAAGGTAAACGTTCCAAAGCTAGAGACTCTAATGCCTAATAGTTGACACTTGTCTGTCTTCTCTGTCGCTGTGATATAATCAATATTGTGTTAAGGTTAAAGCCGTTAACTATTAGGTTAGTGTCGGGCACCGGGACTTTTACCTTTCATCCGACTTGTGTTAATTTGTAATTATGATTAACAGACAAGAGGAAGTGCCCGAAGGTTTCCTGGAATACGGGCCTCCTGGCTTCAGGGAGTACGGACCTCCTCAAGCCGACGAGCTGTTAAGATCTGAAGCAGTTGTCCAGGTAAATATAATATTTCCTTCATCATCATCATGTCAGCCAAAATACGTCCACTGCTGGACGGTGGCCTCCCCCAAAGCTCTCCACTCAGATCGTTCTTGTGCTTTCCGCAATATGTACGTCGCACTGTTCAGCCACTGCTGACTGGGACATAAAGCAAGGTTTGAACTGATGCTGATGATGAACCCTAAGTACTTAGGTACTGCCAGCTTTAAGGGTTCCTTTTGTTCGGTGCTGGATAGTTCCATATGACACGATACTACAATACACTGACAAATTAGGAATTGTTCAGCTATTTTTTTTCAAGGATCTGTTCTTGTCAATCCTAGGCACGCGTGTATTCACAAATACAGCCTCAGGCGTTGACACTTTTTGTTATAATAAATACTTAATAAACGACCAATAATAAATGGGTACTCCGTACGATTTTTTTCCAGGACTCTACGGAAGAGGACAAGAAAGTGGAAAGCAACGAAACCAGAAGACGACGATTCTCCCCCAAATTCAGGTACCTAATAGGGCGATAAAATAAAGAATTTACTAGACAGTTACCGCATTAATAATATTATAAATTTATAAATGAAAATCACACACAAAACTGCTGGGCCGTGTTTTATAAAGCTACAAGTTACAATTTACAAACGGAAGTCTCATTGCATCATCTTTTGTTGGAAAGAGATTTCCGCTTTAAAACACTGTCCTGGATGGATTTGGATCAAATTTGGAATAGAGATAGCCTAAGATAACTTTCACTCGGGAAATCGCATGAGTGTTGCCGTGGGATAGCGATAACAAAATTCTTCGCAGACTAAGTCGCGACCAGCAACTAGCTAAAATATAAAATACGGAAAGATAACAAGGCCAGCATTTTACTCATTTGCGTACCTTGGGACTCCGCGGTTTTCACTTTACTCTAAAAACGGTTTATTTTATTTTATTAAAACAGTATTTTTCTTTATTTTCAGGCTCTCAACGAAACAACACTAATTAAATAGAATAAAGACAGCAACCACATTGGCAACGAGAACTAAGTAAATAATAAAACAACAAAGGCTTTGTAGAATATAAATTTAATATAGTATCAGTATTGATTTATATTTAGATTGTGTAGATAGACATTGATGTTTTTTGTGTCTTGTTTAAAATAAACAATTGAGATGTATAGTATGCCTCTCTTTAATCTTCCAATCCTCCTCTAATATAAACCTCTACTGCAAAAAATAGCCTGTATTACGAGTCATGTAATAGGTCCCACCTTAATGAAAATAAAATACGGTACAGTGCCAATAATGCCCAATACAAGTTCCTTTAAAATTACGGATCAATTACAATTAATTACATTATTTTTCGGAAAGAAAAAATTACATTTTGACTTAATTTTAAACCTTGGGCTGGCAGCATTAAAGATATTTCCACGTGGCAAAATCATTCCATTTTACGTAAGTTAGACCTTTACAATATCATAATTTTAAATGTTGTGTCTGTATTTAGCTGTATATTTGATTGTTATTGTAGACAAATAATTATTATTATCGTATATTTAATAGTGCACTACGCATAATAATAAAGAGAACAACAGTAAATAATGGCAATTTTTTAAACAACTAAATGTTACGTTTTACTTGCGTAGGACGGGACGAAACGCGTGATATTTAACGTAGGAATAGGCTCTTTGACGTTTGGCTGACACTTCAACGAATGTCAACTCAACTTACACATGTCAACGAACAATCGAACGAACCGAACGATGCCAAACCGTTCCTAATTTTCATAATGAAGTTTCGTTCGTTTCGTTCACTGTATTTCATTTCACTCTCACTCACTCACTCATGTCAGTTGTGTTAGTCATCCAATGGGTTTAGCGTGTTTCATTTGTCTTGTTTATTTACGTTTCTGATTAACAAAACTTTATCGACTTATAATTAACACCAATCCAAATAAAAACTCTTATACACGTCGACCATCAGTGTTGTGAATTCGTTTGTGATATCGATTGAAATAAAGTTTAACTTTTAGTGATTGTCCTCTTACAGTTTCGGTTGACTTTTTTTGTGTTTATTTTATTCGTGTCTGTGCTAAACCAACTGGCCAGTATTCTTGTTTGAAACCGAGTAAGTGCTTTTGTTAAAGTTGCAGTTAAATCCAGTTTGTTATTTAAATAAGTAATAATACAGTTATGGACAGGCAAGGCTGTCTTGCGTTGATTTAACCTTATTTGACAGATATCTTGCGAAACTTTTTTTGCTCAGAAGATTGACCCCGTTACAAGTTGAGGCAGTTTAAACTTGGACGTCTTTGCTTCAAAAGAAAAACCGATAAAAAAGCAACTTAAAATATATAGGAACAAAATTTTCTCAAATTAAAAAATGTTAAGTGTGGTCAGATAAAAGCCGTCTTTAAACCCCCTAAGCTTTTTGAGAACTACTAGAACTACTTAAATGGTCTAGTAAGAGTAAGTCAACATCATTTACTCAATAAAAAAAAAAATAAAAAAAAAATAGGTATTTAAATGAAAAGTTTTGAGTTTGATTGCATTTCAAAGTTACTTTGAAAGTTCAGCTAGGCTAAAATGGAGAAAAGGCTATCTTGCTGACCTAATAATGTATGTAACAAACCTGACTCACATACAGGGTTGGTACTTATAGCGAAGACAAGTGTCAAGGGTGCAAAAAGATGTTTTTTGTGCCGAATAGTGTGAAATATGCCGCTCAGCATAATGTTGCGGTGAGCCACAACACTGTTTTTCATCAGTACCCATAATATAGCATGGGAAGTTATAGTGTTTATAAATTTGCCATATGACATACAAAAACAACGAATTGCCATAGTGTTCGGGATCGATGTAGATTTGATGGGAAATTTGATAAAAGTCACTGATAATTACAATAATGAATTTATTACTTTAAACTTGATAAACTAAGGTAAAATGATACCGCTGCCTTGATGACCGAACGCGGACTGCTCGCGAACTCGTGGCTTTATAATGCAATTAATAAGCTGATGAAGTGAATTTGATGAGTTAGCTTTAATGGACGTGCGTAGCTCGTACACATACCTTTCAAAGTATTTGCAAGTTATATCAGTCAACTCTCAGAATTTATTATCTTCAAACTGATATCAAAACAAAACATACAATTCACGGCCAAGTTATTTTAAAAGGTTTTAAGTATCATATTTATTATATGATAGTAAACACATACCTTGATAATAAATTGATAATATTCATTCACTCATCTCACACACAATGGTTTTAAAGTTATTCTGCATGATAATGTGTTTAACACATATAAAACTATGGTGAAACTAAAACAGCTATACTAGTGGCTCTGTGAGCTGTAGACCTTGCAACCTCATTTTTGTTTTTTTTTTATTTAAAAAAACCAAATCACCAAAAAAAACTGTAGCTATCGAAACTGATCACAAAATTTCGTGAATATCAACTCACTTTTGAACAATTTTTTTTTAGTTTCCAAAACAAATAGTCAAAAAAAATTTGCAAACTTGCTCACAAAATTTCACGACAACTTCAACCTGTAGATATGAGAACTGCCGGACATACAAAAGCATTTTTGTCCGAGCTGAAATGGAGATGCTTTGCTCACTTCATGCCCTCAAACCTGTGCTAAATATAAGTAAATTTAGGACTTCTCTGTCGCATGTCGCATGTCGCCTGTAATGATAGATGTAAGTGTGTTTGAATAAATAAATAAATCAATAATTCTAACCAGTCAGTTCTTGAATGTAGTGGTGACAACAACTGTGATAGGATAGACAATAGTTGTGTGTCGGTTTTCAGCACATTTTCAGTGTCATAACATCCAAAAATTAACAAAATTAAATTAACAAATTGGTATGCATAATATGTATATGTATAAATGTATACCCATACATTACTTAATTTCCTATGTGTTGGTGGAAAATGAAACAAGTCTGCGCGTGAGTCTTCCTGAAGTCGGTAATGCGTGAATTTCCTATTTGCATTACAAATAGTATTGTGCTCGCTTTACCGTGCACAACAATATTGCGTAAGTTTTGAATTATCGGTAACTATGTAGGTATGTATTAATACTAGCTGTTGCCCGCGACTTCGTCTGCGTAGGATTCGGTTTTCGCTATCCCGCGAAATCATTGCTGGAGGCAACTGGAGGGAGTTAAGTATATTTGTCATTCACGATGACTTCATCCTATTCTCAATATACCTAACCTAACCAACTTAGAAAAGTTGAAAAACCCCCGACATTGTCATTTCAAAGTTCAATAGGTATTTCAAAAACGGGTGAACCGGTTTTAATGAAACTTAGCTAAGAACCATCTCGATTAAAATAGCTTTTGACTGAAAAAAACCTCATCGAAATCGGTCCACCCGTTTGGGAGCTATGATGCCACAGACAGATACACAGACACACATGTCAAACTTATAACACCCCTCTTTTTTGTCGGGGGTTATATTAAAATACGTACCTACTTCATGCGGGCTATCGCGAGTCAAAGATCCGCTAGGATCGCTAATGTTGCGTGGGGTCTATCTGTCATTCTCCACCAATGAGAGACAAGCTACTGGCCTATGATTGGTGGAAACTGACAGATAGACCTCACTCGACACTAACGACTGTTAAACCATGTCCTTAAACGACAGACTTCAAATTTAATTGCAGCTCCACTAAAGAGAATACGATCATATTTTGAGTGGGTAAAGGCGGGTTTTCAATCTCATGCAAGTGTCTATAATTAAAATGGGCGCGGGCGCATCCTGCAGCCGTCCTAATTCCACATGTGGTGCTATGAAGATGTCAGCAGTTGCGTGAGAACTCGTAAAGGCCAATATAAAGTTAGAGTTAGGTAGGTACATACGAAGAGACTGGCGTGCACAGAACTGTAGGTAGGTAGGTACATACTTACTTCGTTTTTGAGGATTAAAAAAAAACTTAAAATAATACTTTATCTACACACATATCAAAAGTCCTCTATAATGCGTTCAGAAACCGTAGAAAATGACCAGCATTGCAGCACGACGACCACTACTCGCCGCCAGCGCCCGCCAACCACCACCACCAGTAAAGTAATAGTCATTACGACATCGAACTTATCGATATCGAGTTCGATGTTTCAAATTTGAAAACCAACGTAATTTACAATCATAGTGAAATAAAACGGACCACTCACGTATATAAGTCGAGTTCAGTCCGACATGTATATGTATAACACGAAATTAAATATATAATTTAAAAAAAATTGAAAAAACGTCCGGCCCACGTCGAGTAGGCATGAGTTTTATGGCCTAGCATAATATGAAGTCGGTGCGGTGCGGCCGGAATATTCTTTCATATTTCTGCTAAGCCATAAAACTCATGGCTTTAGTTAGATAGAGGATTATTAGGTAGGTAGGTATATGTTTTTTTAAGGAGGGTTTACTTTTTTGTTAATTTATTTAATGGAACGATTAAGCGCGTAGATGAAGTAGTTATCTATTATCAAAGCTAATTGACATCCCTGAATGCGGCGATTAGCCGGCACAGCGACGTTCATCATTTCTTCTCAAACGCATTCTACCGCTCAATCAATATTACGTAACCGTCGCCGAAAACGCGCGTGCAGTCACGTTCGTATTACGAAATTCAAAATTTTGTCCGCGGAACATCGTTTGTTCGTCTGGGAAAACGGGCCGATTCGATGGTCTCTGTGAAGTTAGCATATCAAGTGCCAGCATATCACAAAAAAATAGGAGTTCTGTTCGCATGCAGCATAGTTCTATAGTTCCTGATACTTTTTAGAAATAGTTCTGGCTATTTTCCTTGAAATTTTTAATTTTCAATTTTTGACATAATGATATGCTAACTTCCAAGTAAAAATCCCAGCATATCAAAAATTAAACCGAGTTCTCTTCGCATGCAGCATAGTTCTATAGTTCCTCATACTTTTTAGAAATAGTTCTGGCGATTTTCCTTAAAATTTTTAATTTTAAATTTTTGACATAATGATATGCTAACTTCCAAGTCAAAATCCCAGCATATCAAAAAATAAGTTGAGTACGGTTCGCATGCAGCATAGTTCTATAGTTTTTGATACTTTTTAGAAATAGTTCTGGCGATTTTCCTTGATTTTTTTTTATTTCTGTTTTTGACATAATGATATGCTAACTTCCGTGATGATATGCTGTGCCACCAGGGTAAGTTCCAAGCTCGCTTTTGGTCTCAAACGTTAGATATGGTGTTCTAGTCAATAGTTCTAAGGAGTTCTGGCTTCCTAGTAGCTTAGGAAAATAACAAGTTTTTTTTTTATCAATAATGATATGCTAACTTCCGTGATGATATGCTGTGCCATCAGAGTGAGTTCCAAGCTCGCTTTTGGTCTCAAACGATAGATATGGTGTTCTAGTCAATAGTTCTAAGGAGTTCTGGCTTCCTAGTAGCTTAGGAAAAAAACAAGTTTTTTTTTTATCAGTAATGATATGCTAACTTCCGTGATGATATGCTGTGCCACCAGAGTGAGTTCCAAGCTCGCTTTTGGTCTCAAACGATAGATATGGTCTTCTAGTCAATAGTTCTAAGGAGTTCTGGCTTCCTAGTAGCTTAGGAAAATAACAAGTTTTTTTTTTATCAGTAATGATATGCTAACTTCCGTGATGATATGCTGTGCCACCAGGGTGAGTTCCAAGCTCGCTTTTGGTCTCAAACGATAGATATGGTGTTCTAGTCAATAGTTCTAAGGAGTTCTGGCTTCCTAACAGCTTAGGAAAATAACAAGTTTTTCTTTTATCAGTAATGATATGCTAACTTCCGTGATGATATGCTGTGCCACCAGGGTGAGTTCCAAGCTCGCTTTTGGTCTCAAATGATAGATATGGTGTTCTAGTCAATAGTTCTATGGAGTTCTGGCTTCCTAACAGCTTAGGAAAATAACAAGTTTTTTTTTTATCAGTAATGATATGCTAACTTCCGTGATGATATGCTGTGCCACCAGGGTGAGTTCCAAGCTCGCTTTTGGTCTCAAACGATAGATATGGTGTTCTAGGCAATAGTTCTAAGGAGTTCTGGCTTCCTAGTAGCTTAGGAAAAAAAAAAAATTATTATCGATAATGATATGCTAACTTCCGTGATGATATGCTGTGCCACCAGAGTGAGTTCCAAGCTCGCTTTTGGTCTCAAACGATAGATATGGTGTTCTAGTCAATAGTTCTAAGGAGTTCTGGCTTCCTAGTAGCTTAGGAAAATAACAAGTTTTTTTTTTATCAGTAATGATATGCTAACTTCCGTGATGATATGCTGTGCCACCAGGGTGAGTTCCAAGCTCGCTTTTGGTCTCAAACGATAGATATGGTGTTCTAGTCAATAGTTCTAAGGAGTTCTGGCTTCCTAGCAGTTTAGGAAAAAAAAAATTTTTTTTTATCAATAATGATATGCTAATTTCCGTGATGATATGCTGTGCCACCAGAGTGAGTTCCAAGCTCGCTTTTGGTCTCAAACGATAGATATGGTCTTCTAGTCTATAGTTCTAAGGAGTTCTGGCTTCCTAGCAGTTTAGGAAAAAAAAAATTTTTTTTTATCAATAATGATATGCTAATTTCCGTGATGATATGCTGTGCCACCAGAGTGAGTTCCAAGCTCGCTTTTGGTCTCAAACGATAGATATGGTCTTCTAGTCAATAGTTCTAAGGAGTTCTGGCTTCCTAGTAGCTTAGGAAAAAAAAATTTTTTTTTTATCGATAATGATATGCTAACTTCCGTGATGATATGCTGTGCCACCAGAGTGAGTTCCAAGCTCGCTTTTGGTCTCAAACGATAGATATGGTCTTCTAGTCAATAGTTCTAAGGAGTTCTGGCTTCCTAGTAATTAAGGAAAAAAAAATTTTTTTTTTAATCAATAATGATATGCTAACTTCCGTGATGATATGCTGTGCCACCAGGGTGAGTTCCAAGCTCGCTTTTGGTCTCAAACGATAGATATGGTGTTCTAGTCAATAGTTCTAAGGAGTTCTGGCTTCCTAGTAGCTTAGGAAAATAACAAGTTTTTTTTTTATCAGTAATGATATGCTAACTTCCGTGATGATATGCTGTGCCACCAGGGTGAGTTCCAAGCTCGCTTTTGGTCTCAAACGATAGATATGGTGTTCTAGTCAATAGTTCTAAGGAGTTCTGGCTTCCTAGCAGTTTAGGAAAAAAAAAATTTTTTTTTATCAGTAATGATATGCTAACTTCCGTGATGATATGCTGTGCCACCAGGGTGAGTTCCAAGCTCGCTTTTGGTCTCAAACGATAGATATGGTGTTCTGGTCAATAGTTCTAAGGAGTTCTGGCTTCCTAACAGCTTAGGAAAAAAACAAGTTTTTTTTTTTATCAGTAATGATATGCTAACTTCCGTGATGATATGCTGTGCCACCAGGGTGAGTTCCAACCCACGACGACAAAGAGGGGTGTTATAAGTTTGACCTGTATATCTGTGTGTCTGTGTATCTGTCTGTGGCATCATAGCTCTCAAACGGGTGGACCGATTTCGATGCGGTTTTTATTAATTAAAAGCTAGTTTAATTGAGATGGTTCTTAGCTAAGTTTCATTAATATCGGTTAATCCATGTTTGAAGTATTGAACTTTGAAATGACAATGTTGGGTGTTTTTCAACTTTTCTAAGTTGGTTATTGGTTGTTGATTACACTAGACACTCAGGGTATGCGACTCCGATTCGCTTTCGACCGTCTTTTTCCCATTAAGCACCATCATTTGTAGCATAGGTAAATTCGTCCCAGCACTGAATCGCTTTGACGACAAGACTTTTCTTCGTACTTCGAGTTTTACCTATAACGCAGTACGCATAGTAAAGCAGTGGCTAAGAGCCAATTCCATCGAAATCTTTTCATCAACTACCTAGCTTAGTCGTGAAAGAATAGCAGACACCGATTTTAGGGTTTTATGTTAAAGGAGCATTTACACCGAATGACCATTCTTTACAATATCTATCAAGTTCTTTAGGTTTTTGCTCTGCGGTTTTTGTTGTTTTTAACCTCCGACGAAAAAGAGGGGTGTTATAATTTTGACCTGTGTTTCTGTGTGTCTATAACGTGTATCTGTGTATCTGTCTGTGGCATCATACCTCCCAAACGGATGGACCGATTTCGATGCGGTTTCTTTTAATCGTAAGTTAGTTTAATCGAGATGGTTCTTAGCTAAGCTTCATTAAAATCGGTTCACCCGTTTTTGAAATATTTGACTTTGAAATGACAATGTCGGGGGTTTTTCAACTTTTCTAAGTTGTCTATCTTATCTTAGTATGTTTATACGTTGTCTAGCGCCCGTGACACTGCTCTGCTTCATTATTTCCACCAATCATAGGCCAGTAACTTGTCTCTCGTTGCCGGAGAATGACAGAGGGTCGAGCGCGACTTCACGAATGCTGCGTAACGTAAAATAGTAAACGTTGTCCGGTTTCGCGTTTAGACAGTGGAACTTTGCAGTTCTATACGTATCAGTGTCACTGCCATCGAAAACACCTGAGATGCTAGGCAGAACTGGCTTGTAAAATGTAACATATCAATATCAAAGAGTATAAGTTCTTTTTTTAGTTTTTTTGCTAGAATTCTTTTATTTTCGCGTTTAGACAGTGGAACTTTGCAGTTCTATACGTATTAGTCTCACTGCCATCGAAAACACCTGAGACGTTAGGCAGAACTGCCTTGTAAAATGTAGCATATCACTATCAAAGAGTAAAAGTACTTTTTTCAGTTTTTTGCCAGAACTCTGTTGATTTCGCGTTTAGACATTGGAGCTTTGCAGTTCTATACGTATCAGTGTCACTGCCATCGAAAACACCTGAGATGCTAGGCAGAACTGGCTTGTAAAATGTAACATATCAATATCAAAGAGTATACGTACTCTTTTTACAAGTTTTTTTGCCAGAACTCTGTTGATTTCGCGTTTAGACAGTAGAGCTTTGCAGTTCTATGCGTATTAGTGTCACTGCCATCGAAAACGCCTGAGATGCTAGGCAGAACTGCCTTGTAAAATGTAGCAGCATAAAAGGGTTTAAGTACTTTTCTTTCAGTTTTTTTGCTAGAACTTTTTTATTTTCGCGTTTAGACGGTAGAACTTTGCAGTTCTATACGTATTAGTGACGTAGTCATCGAAAGCAGCCGAGATGCTAGGCAGAACTGCCTCGAAAAATGTAGCATATCAAAGAGCATAAGTACTTTTTTTTGTTTTTTTGCTAGAACTCTTTTGATTTTGCGTTTAGACAGTGGAACTAAGTTAAATACAATTATTGAGAATATATCTAATACATATTGTGCCTTATAGGTTACTGAAAAACCAGGGTTCTAGCTTTAGCCAGCACAAAATTACAGGATGTTGAAAATGGCCTGAATGGCTTCGAGAAAAGGATGGTGCGGCCGTGCCTCTTTATTTTGCTCGTCTTGTTGGGGGCACTTTTGGGAGCAAATTAATCAGCCTTTAGCCCAGGGGCTAATCAAAAATTTCTTAAGCCCGTGATAGTAGAAGATCTTCACGGTCGAATTTCAAGTACTTTTTCTACGGAAAATCACTTTTGCGCTAAGATTTCAAATGACAAAGAAAGCCTCCGAGCTGGTGAAGTAAAAAATATAAAAAAAATTGAAGTTTGAGTGTAAGATCAAGAGGTCAAGGAGAGGGCAACAGCCCCCCCTCTTGTTACGCCCATGAAGATGGGACTACAAGACAATGAAGATTGTAGAGGATGTGGTGAGGAGACCGAAACAACGGACGCCCTCGCCACAACAAGAACGAATCCCTTCGGTGATGTATATTGGATACCCCAAATCAGGAGATTTCAAGGCACTGCCACTGCGACACATCATTCAATTCATGAATGAAGTGGTAAAAGCGTTGGAATAACTGCGAAGGAGGGGGAATACACAAAAGATCCCTGTTCGGTCGAAGTATATCAGTAAGGACTCCTAGAATTAAGATAAGATAAGGTATTAAAAATAAAGAAAATTTGTAATAAAAACAATTGTTTTATAATAATATTATGAGAAAAAACATGACGATCACAATAAAAACGGAAAAAGTACAGAAATCACATTACAGAGTTAGTTAGTTAATAAAACAGAAATGTAAACCTAGGCAATGTTGTATGAGCAGATTTTTGTTTATTTTCTATTAAAACATAGATATACTTTACTTTATCAATCACAGGTAAGTAATATTAATTTTATGCTTTTCTAAATTGAATAGGTACTTATATTTTTTGCTTAAACTAGCTTTGACAAAACTTAACTTAAAACTAGATTTCTTAGGAACTTTTGACTCTCTACCAATAGAAATATCACAGCAATTATCAATATTATTTAGGTACTTACTAGTTACTTGTACGTACTTGTAATTGAGATAATTTCTAACAAACTGAAATAATAAACCATCACAACTACTTAAATTTTATGTTCTCCTTGAACTTGAATATCTATAAGCATTTAAAAACACAATCATCCAACAATAAAAACAAAACATATTCTTCCCTATAATTTAAATTTCTAAACTTAATTGATAGGTACCACAGAAAAATCTAATATTCTTTTCTCTTGATTAGGAACCTTATTTCTATCAATAAAAAAAAAATCGGAAAGTATAAAAAATTTTACCATTTCCCATTAGGTCATAAAATCTAGTACCTCGCTCGACTTTAAGAACCGTCATTATGTAATGTAACGGTTGTATAAAATACTATTATTCTACATTACAAATTGTGTAAATAATAACATGTGGGTGTATTTTTGTCTGGGAGTTTGCTGTGGCTCGTTTTTTGATTAGATCGTCATACTTGAACCAAAACTCCCCAGATAGCGCGTATGCGACGTAATGGCTCTTTTTCTCGTCGTAGTCGACCACTCCAGTCCGAGACCAAAAGCGAGCTTGGAACTCACCCTGGTGGCACAGCATATCATCACGGAAGTTAGCATATCATTACTGATAAAAAAAAAACTTGTTATTTTCCTAAGCTACTAGGAAGCCAGAACTCCTAAGAACTATTGACCAGAACACCATATCTATCGTTTGAGACCAAAAGCGAGCTTGGAACTCATCCTGGTGGCACAGCATATCATCACGGAAGTTAGCATATCATTACTGATAAAAAAAAAACTTGTTTTTTTCCTAAGCTACTAGGAAGCCAGAACTCCTTAGAACTATTGACCAGAACACCATATCTATCGTTTGAGACCAAAAGCGAGCTTGGAACTCACCCTGGTGGCACAGCATATCATCACGGAAGTTAGCATATCATTACTGATAAAAAAAAAACTTGTTATTTTCCTAAGCTACTAGGAAGCCAGAACTCCTTAGAACTATTGACCAGAACACCATATCTATCGTTTGAGACCAAAAGCGAGCTTGGAACTCACCCTGGTGGCACAGCATATCATCACGGAAGTTAGCATATCATTATCGATAATAAAAAAATTTTTTTTTTTCCTAAGCTACTAGGAAGCCAGAACTCCTTAGAACTATTGACTAGAACACCATATCTATCGTTTGAGACCAAAAGCGAGCTTGGAACTCGCCCTGGTGGCACAGCATATCATCACGGAAGTTAGCATATCATTACTGATAAAAAAAAACTTGTTATTTTCCTAAGCTACTAGGAAGCCAGAACTCCTTAGAACTATTGACCAGAACACCATATCTATCGTTTGAGACCAAAAGCGAGCTTGGAACTCACCCTGGTGGCACAGCATATCATCACGAAAGTTAGCATATCATTATCGATAATAAAAATTTTTTTTTTCCTAAGCTACTAGGAAGCCAGAACTCCTTAGAACTGTTGACTAGAACACCATATCTATCGTTTGAGACCAAAAACGAGCTTGGAACTAACCCTGGTGGCACAGCATATCATCACGGAAGTTAGCATATCATTACTGATAAAAAAAAAACTTGTTTTTTTCCTAAGCTACTAGGAAGCCAGAACTCCTTAGAACTATTGACCAGAACACCATATCTATCGTTTGAGACCAAAAGCGAGCTTGGAACTCACCCTGGTGGCACAGCATATCATCACGGAAGTTAGCATATCATTATGTCAAAAACAGAAATAAAAAAAAATCAAGGAAAATCGCCAGAACTATTTCTAAAAAGTATCAGAGACTATAGAACTATGCTGCATGCGAACCGTACTCAACTTATTTTTTGATATGCTAGGATTTTGACTTGGAAGTTAGCATATCATTATGTCAAAAATTTAAAATTAAAAATTTTAAGGAAAATCGCCAGAACTATTTCTAAAAAGTATGAGGAACTATAGAACTATGCTGCATGCGAAGAGAACTCGGTTTAATTTTTGATATGCTGGGATTTTTACTTGGAAGTTAGCATATCATTATGTCAAAAATTGAAAATTAAAAATTTCAAGGAAAATAGCCAGAACTATTTCTAAAAAGTATCAGGAACTATAGAACTATGCTGCATGCGAACAGAACTCCTATTTTTTTGTGATATGCTGGCACTTGATATGCTAACTTCACAGAGACGATTCGATGCGGCCAGCAACACGCCCACAGACAATACTGTTATGTCCCAAAACTGAATTGTCACGAAAATACAAAAATTATGTGAAACTAGCAATAACTGTTGTTTGCAGAGAAAAGCCGTGTTAAGTAAGTAGCTACTTAAACTGTGTTCCACACCCATGTTGAGCGAAGATAAATAAATCATCGTGAAAAGAGGCTTTCTAGTCAGCATTCAATTTACATTGTATGTATTCTAGCCACATTATTACTTTCTAATTATTATTAGTTGCTAAGAGACGCGCTGCGATTGGCGTCCTCCGAATTTAGTTTTTTTTTGCATGTGAAACCCTTTGAAAGGAATGGAGATGTTAACGCGCGATGCCAAAAACCTAACATTAAGTCTGTGCAAAATGCACAGGATCTGTTGATTGTGTGCGTGTTTTTGGCATTTGTGTGACAGTTTTGTTTTAGTGTGAGTTTGTAGTAACGTAACAAATTTTGACATAAGCGTAGACGTGTGTTCCTCGTCCCCCTCAAAAAGTGGCAGAATTTTTTTAGTGCATAGATAAGCCAAAAGTGCCTCCCGTCTGTCTGCTTTATGGTGAAACCAATATTGTCCAGATTACCTTGGAAATTAAACAAACTTTATCTAGTAAGTTATACGTATCTTAAACCAAATCATTCGTCATGTTTACCTGTGACTAGGTACTCTAACATCTAAACGTGTTGAAAAATACGAAAGATACCTACCTAAAACTTGGCTAAATAATAATATTGTGGTCCTTTGTCAATTCAAGACACAAGTTTTACACGCACAACACAATAGTACTTTTGAAATTGCGGTATAAGTGTTCATGTTCATGATGTCATCGACGAAAATGTCCTGACTCCTTACTTAGCTATGCTATGCGGCCTTGCGAAGTTACAACTTGATTACCATAAAGAGTGAGTCTATATTAGTGTTATTTTTTGGGTCGCGACCCCTTCTATGGAACAATATTTGATGACCTCGGAGCAGTCCCTTATGTCACAACTCATAAACCGGGACCTCTGTAAGTTAGAAGTAGAAACCTTTGCCCACCAGCCAGTAGGACATGTTAGTTTGCTAAGTTTGAGATGACTAGTTTCGCGAGTTTGAAAAACTCTGTAGGGCGAGCACGACTGGCCGCGACTTTGTTTGTCGCGCGAGATTATATTACCCTTCCCGTTGCATTCTGAGTGACAGAAAAGGACGAGCAGTTGTTCTCGCGCGAGATAGATGTCGCACTGTGAGTTGTGCTAGACCTACTGGTCTGGTAACATAGGTATGAGTTTTTTTTCTTCTCTCAAACTGGGACGTCCACCGCTAAGTACAGTTCTTGTACTTCTAAATAAAGAATTTAACAATTGCGCCCTTTTTGCATACTTTACCTATTACATCGGTGTCCGGTGGGGGTGGATGACCTTTGGTCTATCTTGAAGGCGGTCAACCTGTTTCGCTTTACCTATCTTGGTCTTCACATATCACATCTTTATCCAATTAAATGACAAAAAATAGCCCTCCCTTTTGGCGGCAGTCGGGTAACAATAACAAATGAAGTTTGACCAATAAGAGAATATTTTAAAATAAAAAACACAGCCTGGCTGGAAAACTTCGCGTTCCAGAAAAAAAACACTCGGGATATTCTTACGTTCCAGAGACAATTTTTTTATATCTTTCTAATCGCGCCTATTTTTTACGATTAGTATGTTAGCCGTAACCACTAATTGATCCTATTCTGGCTCAAGTTAAAATCAACCTTATATAAATGTTGGTAGAACTCAGTTCATATTACCTAAGTCATGTTGTCTTCAAGTAAGCTAATCCAAAGTATGTAGATAATGAGTATTGCATTAAATAGTATGTATATGAATTTATAATTCAATGGTATTGTAGGGTTAGTTAACCGGCTGCATTCCTTGAGCACTTAACTATTGGTAAGAGTATTGCGTTGATACATAAATTATATTTGTTACAATCGTGTGGGTACATCTTCTAGTACGATTAATTTTGTTTTCGAAATTGGAAAGGGAATTCGGTGTTGGGTTGTGCAGTGCTGCCAAGTGAACTTAGTAGGTATCATTTCGAAATACCTTTGCGAGACTAATACCAATGTCGGCAGATCACTGTATTTTGTTGGTAGATTTTAAACGCCACCGTGGCTGCCAGCTGCCACTACGCCATTGCACCCGCACCTTGAGCCAACAAGATTGGTTATCTTGTAGAGGAAGCATGAAGTTGCGAACCATATAACATCGGCCAAATGCGACATCCCCCTCCCCCCTCCCCTCTCCTCCTAGGATCGCGTCTAATTGACACTTAAATTAATCAGATTTGAAACCTTGGGTCCATGGGGTCCCGGCGCTTACAAGCTTATTTCAGAGTAGCAAAAGCGCTTGGTCGATGCAACTTGTGACCAAAGGGCTGGCAGTTTTCTCTCATCAGCATCGCTATTCAGCGAGGCAACGCTGCCAGCCTTTTGCGCACCATGCCGCGGGGGCCTTATTTAGATTTCATTTAGTTTAATTAGTTTTAGCTCGCATTTAATTTCATTGTAAATTGCTTTTATTATGAAAATAAATATGCAATTAATCAGAATGTAAGATTTTTCTATATGTCGAATATTTTTGGGGTGGTTGGGTCATGTCCCCGTGACCCCCCGCCTCGAAGCTGCTATGTAGCATAAAACTAAAAAATATTTCAATGTTGCCAGTTACCTAAAATCCTAGTTAGGTTTAAAGTAAATCAGTTCATGCATTACGGGCGTGAATAATAAATTCGTGGAACATCCCGTCTTTAAAAATAACTGCCGTTTCATCGCTTCAGGGAATCGAAATGGAGCGCTCGATGGCACGAGTCGGTACTGGGAACTGAGATGCAAGCGTGTATAGAATATGTTATTACTTATAATACCTACTGTGTACAGAAGTGTCACTATCCGCCCCCTACCGGTATCGGCTTCCGCACCGCAGGGGGTTGTCTGTATCATTGTATGCAAGCACATCACGGACCAACCACCCTCTGGACACCGCATCGTTAATAATTCACTTGGAAAGTCATTACGAAAAAAGCCGCGGTGACCGAGGGAATGCGTCGTGATTGGTTCATGGCTTGTCATCTCGCTTGTCATCTGGTCGAAAGTGAGCCTCGATTCGGGGCTAGAGAGATTTATAGGTGCAAATGAGCATATGCGATTCGGAAACGTTTGCCCTGACATTTGGTGTCCAGAGGGTGGTTGGTCCGTGAAGTACACAGACGAGTGCACACATGCCATCACGCTCATGTAGTAGTAATATTGCGTGTTTAGTATCTACTGCCCATTGCCCGGGTGAGAGAAGACGAAGATCAGGGAGTCGACTTTTGAATCACACTTGGTGACTAAATTCTCATCCATGACATGCCAAAAGCCTTATTTTTTTTATGTCATACCCGTCTACTAACATGCAGCTAATTTACGTTTCAGTCATAGACAGGCATGTCAACATACTGCCAGTGGTCAAGAAGTCACTCACTGATCTCGTTCTAGAGTGGGGGGGGCATTCGTATTTGAATCATAGACATTTATTTAATCGTATGGCGTATATACATAAACATTTCTAAAACAAAACAAATAATATATCAAGTTAGACATGAGAATGTTAGTCAACTTTTTAGAAATCCGTGAATTTTAGTCACAGGGTGAGATTCAAAAATCGACGCCCTGGATTTAGTAATGTACCTTGAATTAATAAGAAAGCATCGATTATCGGGATATGCTTAGCTTTCTTTTCTGGCTTTCTATGTATTCTTGATTCAGGAAGTATTTAGAAATTTGATGTTAATTTCTAACTGGAAAACCTTAAAAATAAAAACAAAATTTTAGAAGAAAATACGAAAGGATTCTTCCAATGCTAAATTTATTGACCAAAGGGCTGGCAGTTTTCTCTCTCAAGAAATCAGCATCGCTATTCAGCGAGGCAACGCTGCCAGCCTTTTGGGTACCATGCCACGGGGGCCTTATTTAGATTTAATTCAGTTTTAAGTTTTAGTTTAATTAGTTTTAGCTTGGATTTAATATCATTGTAAATTGATAATAACTTCATTGACCTCAATAGCCTAGTTAAGCTGATCCAAGAATATCATCTGCTTCATCTAGGTAACGTAAACAGAACATGAGACTAACTGAGATGACTCGAGAGCTGTTATCACGTAGTTTGTGTTGATAAGATTGTGCGACAAACAATGCCGTAACTTTGTTTAATCTGGTCTACATTTGCGTTTCGAAACATGATGCTAATAACTAACCTCCATAGAAATCTCGCAATACAGAATCGATAAGAAAATTATGCTTTAAGGCTAATAAGCGTGTGAGACGCAGGCGAAGCAGCCACAGCACAGGACATTTCCAGGGCAGGGTGGGTAGTTATAGCAGACATTTTCCCTCAGCCTCAGCATATGCTGCGACGCAGGTTCTACACACACATAACATGTTCTGTCATTGAAACAAAGCTATGAAATATTTTCAAAAACACGTCTCGACGTGCACTGCACGCGTCTCGCAGAAATCTGTGCCGACACTACAACGAGGCGCAGCAGAGCCTTTAGTGTAATCCACGGCCAAAAAATATGTAATATTAACCTAAAGTGCCAAATAGTGTCAGAATTGTTTGTTGTCGATATGTGCCATTAGTGGCGCTGCCAGTTTGCCCATAGTAATTCAAACGCGCTCGATACGTTTATTTGGTCGTTGATTACACTAGACGCTCTGGACAGACATAATGTCTGCGTCGCACGTGCCTGCGCCGCAGCGCACGTAGCTCAAGAACGTTCCATGCTTTACAAAATCTGCTCTGCCCTGCGCTGCGTGGAACTGCGTCTTCTGCGTCTCCGCGTACGCTTAGCTTAAGAATGGCTACGCCGAGCGCTTCAACATCTCATTCAAGAGTGTCACTATTGTCGATGCAGTTCTCTCCAGTCCGGTCTTTCCAATGCGAGTTCTTTCACCTTCCGATACGACACTACGTCCATCTTGTTGAAAGAGCGAGTGCAAAAGCACGAGCGAAATCAAAATCAAAATCAAAATTTTATTCAGCAAATAGGCAGGTGAATGCTCTTTTACACGTCATTTTTTTGAGTCTACCAGCGCTTTCGGAAAGACCATGATTGCCAAGAAGAATGCGCCGCAAGAAACTTGGCACAAAGTCATTTTTTCTAAAAACAAGTTACATTAGCTCTTACAATACGTAACCACAGACAAATTACACAAAGAAGCCTCACTCGCGAAGCGTCGGTTTCAGCTTGGACAAAAATTCTGTCATATGTCCGGCCGGCTGTGCGTCTTTCCGGATGTTCTCATCTACAGGTCGCATTTCTCATCCGATCCTCGTGTAATTTTCTGAGCAGGTTTGCTAATTATGTAGATTTTTAGTCGATTCGTTTTTCGGAAAAAAAATTTTTTTCAAAAATTTGCTGAGGTTATTATAGAGCCATTAGTTTTTTATTTGATCCAAAAAAAGTATCTAAGAGGTAGAAATCCTTGGCCTTTTCCTTCCTTTATTTCCTTCTATAACTTTTAGTATCAGATACTTAGTCGTTAAGGAAGAGAGGAATAAAGAAAGAAAACAATACCTAGAGAAGTTATGCGCTCCTGCTCCCACAATCCCGTTAGTCTCTTTTCGCCTCGCTTCGTAACTGACTTAATTCCAAGCGCATTCAAGTTTGACACGAACTGTACTGGCGATCTCTTCTCTCCACTCCACGTAACCGAGTATTTTATTACAATGACCAAGTATTATGCTTATTGAAGGAGGCACGGCGCAATGTTTAAATTGACGAAATTACCCATATTGTTAATGTCAGACACTTTCTAATGCACGGTGTTGTGTGGCACAAGGGAAAGGCGGTTTTACGATCTGTCCGATTTATCAAATCAAGAAATCATATGAGAGAGCCACTCAGATAAAATAACGTACTTAGAAAAGTTGAAAAACCCCCGACATTTCAAACTTCAATATCTCAAAGATGGCTAAACCGATTGTTATGAAACTTAGCTAAGAACCATCTTGATTAAACTAGCTTTCGATTAAAAAAAGCCGCGTCCAAATCCGTTCATACGTTTAGGTGCTACGAAGCCACACAAACAGATACACATATCTACACAGGTCAAACTTTTAACACCCCTCTTTTTGCGTCGAGGGTTAAAAGTTGAGAAGTTTTGACGCAAATCGTTAGTTTTTTTTTCATGAAAAACATTTAGCTCCCTTTCCAGTTTTATTAAACAGCATAAGATGTTCCCTAGGTACCTAAACTGCAGAGTGAAACTAAACCGAAACCCGTTTTTTACCCGACTGCCGAAGGACGGTTATGTTTTTCGAGCGTCTGTATGTATGTATGTCTAATTCTTTGGCACGCTCTACAGCCTGAACCGTTTGACGGATTTCAAAGTATGAGGTGTCAATAGATTCGACTCAGTGTGGGAGTGACATAGGGTATATTGTTTCCCGGAATTGCAGTCGGGTTTTTCTGTTTTCAATTTTAACTTGGTTAGGTTATTGTTCGTGGATGGCAGACAAAACCGAGATCCGTTTTCTTGCCGAAACTATTCAACAGCCTTATCAGCTTATCACACTGGCGATTTGCGAGCGAGTTTTGTATTATGGCGATCACGCAACGTGTTCGCCGCGAGCGATGTTAGTATGAAGCACTCGCTCACAAATCGCTAGATAGATAAAACTAAATGTAACTTACCCAATTTTTGCTACTAGGGGGCTAGCACGCGTGCCATTTTGTTGCTTGTCGCTCAGTGCGTCCTTCACTGATTCCGTCACTATGAAAGGGACGCACTGCGCGACAAGCGACAAAATGGCGCGCCGTGGTACATGTACAGGTGTAATCACGGGCATAAGCTTACGCCCTGCACCACACGCAGAATAGCAGATCACCATTGAATCCAATGACTCGGCCGTTTTCAATCTATTGTTCTGATACGGAGTGGACGATAAATGAGGTTAGTATGTGGCCCTTGCGTTACAATAACTGTACCATAGGGCCTCGCAACAATGGACGACACGTGACTTTAGTCGTTAGGTTGGCTTTCTGAGGGTCGATATCATAGACATACGTACATACGAGGGGCGGCTGATAAGTAATCTCCTTGGTCAGAAATATATACAAAAATAATGCTGGCTGGTATGGATTTATATTCGTTTGTTATTCTATTTTCAAAATGTATTACATTCATTTGTTTATTGCATCACGTTTATTTGTTTCCTACAATTGTTTCAAACACGTCGGTAGAAAAAGTGGAAATGGCTAAAATCGAGCAGCGTGCGGTGATTAAGTTTTTGACTAAAGAAGGGAATACGCCTTCGGAGATCAGAGAGCGTATGTTACGTGTGTTTGGCAGTTCGTGTTCTTCCGAATTTGTTATAAAGTTTTGGTCAAAGCAGTTTAAGTTAGGTCGTGAGAGCCTGGAAGATGATCCTCGTAGCGGAAGACCAGTTTCGGCCGTCACCGATGAAAATGTAGCCAGGGTGAAAAAAATATATTAGAGGACCGACGAGTGAAGCAGTGGGAGATAGCTAGAGATGTGGGCGTCAGTAAAGAGCGAGTCAATGAAATAATTCATGAGCATTTGAACATGTCCAAGGTTAGTGCACGTTGGGTCCCCAGAATGTTGACTGCATTTGACATGGAGAGGCGTGTCAAATGTTGCGAAGAGGTTTTGGACATGAGTCGAGGGAAAGAGGAAGAAATAATTTCTAGAATTGTAACATGTGATGAGACTTGGATTCGACAATGGGACCCGGAAAGTAAGCAAGAGTCGTTACAGTGGAAATTTAAGGATGAGAAGCCGCCTCGGAAATTCAAGGTCTGTCCATCGGCAGGTAAACTTATGGCTACAATCTTTTGGGACACAGAAGGGATTTTGCTCATAGATTATTTACCGAAGAAAACTACAATGAATGCTGATTATTACTCAAACTTACTATATTAACTAAGAGAGACAATAAAAGAAAAACGGCGAGGTAAACTAAGCAAAGGAATTCTGATTTTGCACGATAACGCACCAGTGCATACCGCCCGCACAACGAAGCTAGCAATTAAAGACAATGGCTTCGAAACCATTGACCACCCCCCTTATAGTCCAGATTTAGCCCCCTGTGACTATTTTCTGTTTAGTCTTCTCAAGAAAGACCTCAGGGGACGAAGGTTTATGACCGATGACGAAATGAAGGCTGCGGTTACTGA
The DNA here is from genome assembly GCA_963691665.1 of Clepsis dumicolana. Taxonomy (NCBI): domain Eukaryota; kingdom Metazoa; phylum Arthropoda; class Insecta; order Lepidoptera; family Tortricidae; genus Clepsis; species Clepsis dumicolana. Next base: position 7,611,238 of record OY829529.1, read on the forward strand.
CTTTTTTGACGACAAACCGAAAGTTTTTTTTTAATGGTTTAAATTCAATATTTGAAAAATTTTATAAGTGCATTTTACTAGCAGGGGACTATATAGAAAAATAAAAAAAAATTAGCCACGACAGTCTTTTGTTTAATTGTTAGGTAGATTACTTTTCAGCCGCCCCTCGTATATAGCGTACTTCGGTACTTACTCCGTTTTTGTTGGCAATTTTGAGTCACTAAATTTAGTTTTTTTTATACGACGAGGAAGGCAAACGAGCAAGTGGGTCACCTGATGGTAAGTGAACACCACTGCCCATAGACACCCGCAACCCCTGGGGGTTTGCAGATGCGTTGCCAACCTAGAGAGCCAAGATGAAATGCCTCTTGTGCCCGTAATTACACCGGCTGTCTTACTCTCCACACCGGAACACAACAGTGCAAGCAGTGCTGCTTAGTGGCAGGATTAGCGAGTAAGATGGTGGTAGCGATCCTGACGGTCCTACCACCCGCAAAAGCCAGTGATATGAGCCGCGCGCACGCCGCACGGGCGCTGCCGAAATCCGTTCCTATTTCAAAATATTCTGATGTTTTCTGTGAAAAATTTAATATACGACCTTTTTTTGTCGACCGAAGCTTATCTTATAATTATGCATGTAATAAATACGCAATTTATAGCTCATTTTAACATGAAACTACCTTGAGTAACAATCATAGCGTTCCCAGAGGAAAGGCTAAGTCGTTATAGTCTGAAACATGTCTGTCTAAACTCGACTTGTATACGTGAGCGATCCGTCTATACTATTACTAAAAAAATACTAAAAATGTTGTAAAACAGTCTTTGATGCGTTTGATTGAAATTATTTAGACGGTCAGACTCGAGTCCATTTAATTGCTGAGCCTTGCCAAAAAACCACTTATAAATATCGACCCAAAACACCGAAAACACCCACCATTGCTTTAGTACAGGGTTTCTCAAACTTATAGCCCCACTTTAAAATAATTTTGACGTAATAAAGTAAGGTTTATCAAATTACAGGTGACCAAAGGGCTGGCGCGTTCCTCGGCCAACGTATAGGCATTGCTATACAAAGAGGCAACGCCGCCAGCCTTTTGGGCACCCTGCCCGAGGTAGCGGACTCGGGGACGTTTTCCATTTTAGGTTCTAAATTTAATCATTGTTATTATTTTTCTTTTTGTTTTTGTTTGTTTTGTTGTAATAAACTTGACATCGCTCAGGTTTATTGTTATTTGAAATTAAATTAATTTAATTATTCAATTAGAAGAGCTACAGAAACAGCTAATGTCACGGGTGGACTTGATTGTTATCATCATCACAAATCGAGTCGACTTCTAGAGCAGTTATGGTAAATTTTCTTATTGAGCATTTAGCCGATTTCTGTGTTTGGTTTTTATTGCGATCCCTCTACGACATAAAGCAGACAGACGGCAGGCACCTTTCGCTTATCTATGCACTGCAATCTTTCTGCCACTTTTCAAGGGGGACGAGAATCACACACGCACGTACAGCACGCACGCTTATGTCAAAATTTGTTACGTTCCTAAAAACTCACACTAAAACGAAACTGTCACACAAATGCCAAAAACACGCACACAATCAATGGACCCTGTGCATTTTGCACAGACTTATGTTAGATTTTTGGCAGAGGGGAAATCGCGCGTTAACAGGGTCGAGCACGTCTTTACGATTGCTGCGTAACGTTACGGTTATCGTATCGCGATCGAGATACCTCATACTAAATTTTTGTTCCAAATACGCTCACGGGCGGGCGCTGTTCCAAACGTCATACAAACTCGATAACGTTTACTATTCGTCTTTACGTGACGCAGCATTCGTAAAGTCTTGCTCGACCCACTGCTCTAAGCTCTACGATCATTGGCAAACCTCTCGGTGTTCTCGTATCCCACTTTGGGAAACCCTGATTTAGCAAATAGCCATCTGCTATTTACGTGTATAAATAATTAAATCTGACGCTTGTAGCAAAACCTTATACAGCGCACAAAACTGGATTCCCTAATAAGGCGCAGAGGACTGACCTGGACTTAACAATTCTTTGTCACTTGGTTTATTTAAAGCAGGCTTGCAGCATATAATTTGCATACAGAATGGATTGCTTTGTTGCTACTTAAATACCACTGGAGAAATTAAGGAAAAGTGTATTTTATTTTGGAAACTTTAAGTTGATAATGAGTTGACAGTGGGATTTTGACGTTTCGTTTTAGTAAATCACAGTGCGACTTCTGTCTCGCGCGAGAACAACTGCCCGTCCTTTTCTGTCGCTCAGAATGCAACGGACGGGTAATATAATCTCGCGCGACAAACAAAGTCGCGGCCAGTCGTGCTAGCCCTACTGATAGCAGTAAAAACTGCAAAGAAATAAAATAAAAACACGTCAAATGAAACCCTCCAAAAATCACCTATTGAAATTAGAATTAGGTAATAGCTGCGGAACCTTATCTTGGGCGTGTTTGACAAGCTCTTGCCCGTTTTTTAGGGTTCCGTAGCCAAAATGGCAAAAAAATAACTATTATATTTTTTATAAATGTTGTAGTGTATCTTCTATTCATAAATGTGTTCATTATATTTTTTGCGATCACTAGTTGTGTGAGTAACAGAGGTATGTCTGTATCCAACTCCTTTTGACCTCCCTAATTTAATTGAATTGGAATGAAAAGCCTTGTAGGTATGACTATTTTTTTTTAGCAAAAACTTGTTTCAAAGTAATTTCATAAACAGATTACATCAACATCCTGGCCTGGCCGATAATCAAAAAACAATCTAAACCTACGCATTCTAAAATTCGAACAATTAGTACACTGACCTCTATATGTGTATGTCTACTTCTGCCTACAACACTCGTAAACGTAGGTGATGTAACATTGACCTACAATGCCCACGATTGTTCTAAGGTCATTATGCTACACATTAGTATGGATAATTAATTTATTTGAAAGAACAATGATGTAATTAGAAATTGTATGGAAGTAGGATCTTTAGCAAAGTCAGCTCGTGATTTCTAGTCTAAAGAGCAGATCGTGATTTAAGTGATAATTAAGCCAATGGTATCCATAATTAAAAAATAGTGTATGTAAATTACATCCTTATTCATACCTTGCCGTGCCTTACCTACACTCGCTTCGCTGTAGCAATGTGGCCATAAATTATCAGGGTCTGTTGATTGCTGTGCGTGTTTTTGGCATTTGTGTGACATAATCTAAAACTGTTATTTGTGTGACAGTTTTGTTTTAGTGTGAATTTTATTGTTGTAACTTGTGTTTTATCCTGTTTTTTGTACAATAAAGTGTTTACTTACTTACGTACTGCAGGAACGTAACAAATTTTTTCATGAGCGCAGACGTGTGCTGTAAGTGTGCGTTTCTCGTCCCCCTCAAAAAGTGGCAGACAAATTGTAGTGCATAGATAAGCCAAAGGCGCCTCCCGTCTGTCTGCTTTATGCGTGTAAATAAAGTGAGAGAAAAATGCATAGGTACTACTGAGACGTGTCTATTATAGTGAAACTAAGCGAAATTGTATGGTCATTTAATCGTCCTTGGTAAGGTAAACGTCCTAAAAATTTACACGTTAATACTAATAATTGACACCCTGCTAGTCACCTTTATTGCTACGTATTAAGGTTGAAGGTGTCAACTATTGGAACAGCGTCGGGCACAGGGACATTTATTTTATAAGCTACCTCCAAATTTGATGCAAATTCGTAGTAATTTTTGTGTGATTGATAAATTTTAATAAATTTTAATTATTTTTTTGTCACTTTTTGCACACATCATTCACTTTCCTAGATATCAACGGGCTCCCGGATTCTAGTTCCCGAACTTAGCCATACTGAAGACATCAACGGGCTGACATGTTTTTGATTTGAACTTGACGAAACCCCCCGACATTTTCAGTTCAAATGTAATATCTCAAAATGGGCTGAACCGATCGTGATAAAACATGTCTAAGAACCATCGCTAAAAAACTTGCTTTCAAACAAAAAAAAAACACATTCAGATCGGTGCAACTGTTTAAGAGCTACGGTGCCACAGACAGACACAAACACACATAGCGGTCAAACGTATAACACCACTCTTTTTGCGTCGGGGTTAAATTTTTTTTAGCATATCTTAGATTGTGACAACCTGTCTAACAACATAACATTATGCCGACAAATACACAGAAACCTCAATAGAAACAAGAAACCTTCAAAGTAACCCGCACAATCGCGTCTAAATGTTAAAACCGCTAAACTCTGACTTACCGCAATATTGTCGTTCATATCACGTAACCCTCACAAGTCACAGACTGAAGCTGGCCCCTATTAGGTACACCAACTTTACAATTGTCAGTTTTCAATGACAGTTCGGTGTCAACTGCTGACTTGAAGAGTTTTTCTTTTAGCGCGCTTCATATTGTCAAAGAAATGTAGTTCGATTGTCATATAAAACTGACAATTGTAAAGATGTTGAAATTGGGGACTGGTCACACCATCATTTTTAACCCCCGACGAAAAAGAGGGGTGTTATAAGTTTGACCTGTGTATCTGTGTATCTGTCTGAAGCATAGAATCTAATTAGTAGTTGTAGTGAGTATTAGTAGCTGTGAGAAGCGGACAGAATCACCGAAAGAGTCCCTTTTTAGCCCCGACGAAAGAGAGGGCTGTCATAAGTATCTGTGTATCTGTCTGAAGCATCATAGCTCCCAAACGGTTTTACCGATTTCGATACGGTTTTTTTAATCGAAAGCTAGTTTCGTTGAGATGGTCCTTAGCTAAGTTTCATTAAAATTGGTTGACCCGTTTCCGAAATATTGAACTTTGAAATGACAATAAGCGCGATCGAGACGTCCACTAGACTTTAGTGGAATTTTTGACACAAGAAAACGCCTCTAGTAACTAGAGGCTCTGGCCTTATACTTCGAAGTGCAAAATTCGAACTTCGTGTCGTGCCGTCCCGCTCACGCTAATAACGAAAGTGAGCGGGACGATACGATACGAACTTCGATTTTCCAATTTCTTAGTAGTCCCCCTGAATACCAATCGCGGCAGCCGTTGCCTTGCGCACGCGCCGTTTTCTAGCAAAACTGTCAGGCGTCAAAGCGAGGACAGCCGACAGTTTACATTTTTTCACCCTGTTGTGTTGTCTACTTTCACGATAGCTCCATATTCGCTGTACCATAGTTAAATCATCATCATCATCATGTCGGCCGAAAGACGTCCACTGCTGGATATGGACACAGGCCTCCCCCGCGGCTCTCCCCTCAGACCGGTCTTGTGCTTTCCGCATCCACCGCGGTCCCGCGATCCTCACCAGGTCGTCGCTTCATCTAATAATCAAATCAATAAAAATTAATAAATATAAAAGACCAATTGACCTAACCCCAAACGGCTCAAACTAGGCAAAGCCTTTACAGCCTACTATGGGTAAACATTATATAGATAAATAAATACCTACTTATGTCCAAGACTCGAGATCAAACATTCGTATTCATCATACAAACATCTGCCCCGACCGGGGATCGAACCCGGGACCTCAAGCTTCATAGTCAGGGTCTCTAACCACTAAGGCAGGGTTTCCCAACATTTTTTTTGTTGAGGCATCCCGGACTGTTAATTTGTTTGTTTTGTAATTGTTTAATAAACTGCATGGTCACTAATAATAATAATAGTTTATTGCATATTATGTTGTTGTACGAGATCTAAGATAATGATAGTATGATACTTTGTAAGTCTACGCACTAAACCTTGTATTTTCCCTATAAGCGAATTGTATATTCTTATGAGGAAATAAATATCTTAAACCATAAACCATAATAACATTTTCATGCCCCCCCCCCCTTCAATAGGTATGTATTACGTTTAATTGTATTACTTTTATGCGTGTAAATTAAACATCATATTGAAATGTTATTTATTAATGTTATTTATTAATGTTGTTTATTTTTTGTTTCTCTTGCCTGTTTGCCGCCTTAGTGGTATAAAAAAAAGAAAATGCAAACTCTTTCCGCCCCCCTTGACATCTCTCTATGCCCCCCGTGGGAGGCGTGCCCCCCTGGCTGGGAACTCCTGCACTAGGGAATTATTGAAGCTTAATTAAGTGCAACCCTATATAATTTAACGCTGATTGTGCTCTGCCATATTATTTTAATTGTTGTTGTTTAGTGAGGTAACAGCACGAGATTGTTTACAAACAGTTATTGTTAACTGCCATATGATGAGGCAATAATAGTATTCTCTACCGTATGAGTGAGTAAACAATAGTATTTTAATTTCGGTAATACTTCTATTTATCAACATGCAGCGACAATTTGGCTTGTGTCGCTGGGTGGTACGTCCCAGAGGTAAGATTACGAATTAGTCCGAAACTCGACTTATATGAGTACGTGAGTGATCCGTTTTATTTCACTATGATTGCGTCTCACGGTAGTTTCGTGTTAAAATACGCTGTTATTCTTTTTTAATACAGTTTCTCATAAAGTGGTACTTTTTGTAGCCTCGTATCACGGAAAGTTGGATTTTTCGCACTAGTGCTTTTTGCTTTTCCAAGAAGCCGGTGGAGGAGGCGGAGTCGGCCCCGGCGGAGGGATAAGGCCGCGCGCAGGGCTCACCGCCTTCGTTTGGGTTGTAATTTTTCCGCAAATGTATTATACACGTCGTTTGGGACACATGGGGAAGTGTCATTTTGATACGTCCCGAGTCTCGGACCTCACCTGATGGCTCGTGCCTAGACACCTCGGGACTCGTGTTAATGATATACTTGCCGCACTAGTGAATTAACGCGACATTGTTTTGTTTTGTCGTCCTTGCGTCTTTTAAACGTTTTCAACGCCCATCACCAATTACGAGGATCCAATAAACGGGTATATTTAGACTCTATTAATTCGGGCGGCTATGCGCTTTACTATCTCTATTGCGTAATTTATGAGTACAGTCAAGGTCAAAATCAAAACAACAATTCGCGAATGTAACTAGCATCTGTAGTACCTAAACATGTTGGCTAAATGTTTAATTTGAGTAGTTGATTTGGCTGCACGCGCTTAGTGTTTGGATTATTTTAGTGCGAGTTTCAATTATTTGTCAGCTGGATGAACATACGAAATAATTTAGTTTAGACGTACTGTTTATTTACTTAATAGATCTAATTAGATCTTAATGTTATTTTTAATTTATTTTTTCAAACTATTGGAAATAAATGATTATGATTATGATTATAATTTAGGTCCAGGCTTACCGCGACTCGCTAAGCATTATCATCATCATGTCAGCCTGATTCAGCAGACAGAATTCAGACGTCCACTGCTGGCCGGCGGTCTCCCCCGCGGCTCTCCCCTCAGACCGGTCTTGTGCTTTCCGCATCCACCGCGGACCCGCGATCTTTAACAGGCTCGTATTTTATAAACGTGACAGGTGACAAATGACAACGACAATTCGATCTACACTCTACACTTCGAAGTTAATATGAAGTCTGGTAATATAAAAACTTTTCTAGCCAGTAACCTACACCAAACTGTCGTTGTCATTTGTCACCTGTCACGTTTATGAAACTGGGGCCAGGTCATCACTCCATCTTGTTGGAGGCCTACCGACACAGGATCGAATCCGCGGGTGAAAGCTAGTATCTAACAATGATAACTATGGTCTAGATCTTTAGATCAGAAACATGCATTTTTTAGCATGAAAATTGGGTCGATAGATAGCTGCTAAGTGATGTGTAATTTGATTAGCATAGATGGGCCTTGCTCGACTTTTGTGTTATGCAACAAACTTGGTTCCAGCACGATAAATACTAATTAATAAGTTCCCTTAAAAAGTAGTATAATACGTGCAACCATTCTTAGGGTTCCGTAGCCAAAATGGCAGAAACGGAACCCTTATAGGATGAGTTGCGTGTTTGTATGTCCGCCTGTAGCCAATTTACTCTGAAACTGATAGGCGAAAATTGATCATCCTCCCCACCCCCTCCCCCCCCACAACTCCGAAACTTCAATGCAGGAAATGTTAAAAAAATACGAAAAATAGTTCTTTGCCTATAGATTACAGAAAAGGAAAACTATAAGGAATATAGATTCCTAGATGCCATAGGGCATTGAAATTAAAAGTAACATAGGAACTTGGAATTTAAATAATTAAAGTCCACGCGAGTCGAACTCGCACTTGTCCCGTTTGTTGTACCAACAAATCGGCCTACATCCACCCACTGTTGGGTTTGACCTTAAAATCGGTTCACCCGTTTTCGAAATATTGAAATTTGAAATGACAATGTCGGGGGTTTTGCAACTTTTCTAAGTTGGTTAGGTTATGTTAGAAAGAGACTTCCACATGTACATTATAAATTGTACCTATATGAAACACGGCCCTGACTGTCAACTGTCATCTGACCAACCGGTGGTCTGCCCACTGACCTTCGAACCTTTGACCACCACCTTGTCACCTTCAACTAACTACGACCTTTAAATTATGAATTCAAATATTCTAAAGGTTACTTTGTTTTAGTTTTTGAGTTAGATTTCTTTTAATAGTTATGTATACATCTCTAGGGTATGGATGTATGGTAGCTCGCAGTGATTCTAGAATAAATCTAGATAAGAGTCGCTATTCGTTAGAAATATTTATCTAAAATAAATTTCACATTAGTAAGATTGCGCATACCTTGCAAATATTTTAAAGGAATGAATTCGAAATAATTTATTGAATCAGGCGTTACTTTGCGGAATTGGTGGCATGTTGAGCGGTTGTTGTTGTGCTTCGTAAATGGCCTCGCGGAGAGTGCCGAAACGTGTCAGCGTTTAGTATAGTGGTGGTGGTGGTAGTTGGGTCTGTGTGGCATGTGTTGATTCGTGTAGCAGTGGAGGCGGAGGTGTTGCATGGAAACATACATTTGCCGCACAGATATAACTATTTGTCATTAGTGGTCGCGGGTGAGCAAAGTAATTGTTTTTTAGTTCATGAACGAATTCGACTCTAGGCAACTCAGAACCCCAGTGCGCTACAAAAAACTAAATACTCGCGTTAGGTATCTCTCAAATTATTCTACTTTTAGCGCTTTGTGTAACAGTAGCAATTTAAAAACAGCTTAAGAAAGATCCGCTCACCTACTTAAGCCAAACTTCGTAGGTCGGCTAAGACAATAAGTTACGATTACACAACCGTTATATAACAGTTCAGCTATCCGCTAAGCTCAATGATTTACTTCCTGCTCCTTATATGACTCCTTTACGACTTGAATTTAAAAGAGCTGTGCGATTGACTCTGAACCTAACGATTATTTGGGCGAAAACTATTCTACATACAATGACAATGCAAAGAAAAATTCGTTAAGCAGCTGGACGTCCAGCTTGAATTTCATTCTATGAATGTTTCATAAAAATAAAAACAAAAATAATCAATAAATCGATTATTTTCATTGATTCAGAAAATAGCTCCATCTCTTGCCACTAATGCGTAACTGTAGAAGTTCCGTAGTTGGTGAGCTGCTTGATTAAGCTACTCATAGATGGCGCTGAGGAGAGATCTTCCAAATAAAATATGACACAAGGCATTGAAAAATTCGTTAGGTACACCAACGTTAAGTATAGCTTAATTGGTGGAGCGTGGTACGGATTACCGAGGTTGCTGGTTCATGTCCAGCTGCTTAACGAATTTTTCTTTGCATTGTCATTGTATGTTGAATTTCATTCTATGAATGTCTCATAAAAATAAAAACAAAAATAATCAATAAATCGATTATTTTCATTGAAAACTATTCTGTATCAACTAGGTGATAATGAAAGTTGGGAGAAAGCTAGAGGCTGAATCTTACTCTTATGCCTAATAGGTAAGAGTGAGCCAGTGAGATGCAGCTTTGCTGCTGTATCACTTACCAATGAATGCTTATACTTGATTAAGGACTTCTTAATGTAGAATTTTCATTTCGTTCCCTGTATTGTTTTGTGGTATTAAATATTCAATGAAGATGATTAAAATGCGTTAAAACAGTCAACTAACACTTAGTCCCATTTTAAATAAAACCGTCTTTTCAGAATGGCCGTGCTGACGTCGCGCGCGGCGATTGGCTGCGGCGCCACGTAACCGCCTCTGATTGGCGCAGCGTGCGGCGTCCCTGATTGGTGGACGATGTCGGGCCTGCAGGCTAGGGGGGAGGAGGTCATCAATGGAGTCGATGTCAGGGAGCAGGGCAGTGCTTTGAGGTTAGTTCATTAGTTCTCCATGGTCAGAGGGTCGAGCACGACTTTTCGAATCCTGCGTAACGTTATCGAGAAATTTGTATGACGTTTGGAACAGCGCCTGCCTGTGACCATGTTTAGAACTAAAATTTATTTCTCAAATTTTAAACTGAAACGGATTGCTCGGATGGCGCAGTGGTAGCGCGACACCACGGTAATGGTGGAGGTCCTATGTTCGAACCCCAGTTCGAGTCTTAATTTTTCTGATCTTTCTGTATATTTAAGTTTCAGTTTGAAATTTGAGAAATAATTTCAAACGGGATTACCGAAAAAATCAAAATACAATCTTAAATCAAAATATAATCTTAGCCCTCTGGGTAGGCAACGCATCTGCAATCCCTCCGGGGTCGCGGGTGTCTATGGACAGTGGTGATCACTTACCATCAGGGTCGTGTTTTATAAAGCTACAGCTACAAGTTGTAATTTACAAGCGGAAGTCTCTTTCTAACAAAAGGTGATAGAATGAGACTTCCGCTTGTAAATTGTAACTTGTAGCTTTATAAAACACGATCCAGGGCCGTATTTTATAAACCTACAGGCTACAGGTTATAAGTCTACAGGAAACAGTTACGTGTAATGCACTATGTACAATTCCAGGTGTTTTTTAAAGACACACGGAAAGCTACACTTGTAATACGGTATTGTAAATCTCGACTACAAGTAAATTCTACAAGTGTAATGGACATCACTAATTTAAAAAAAAGTGTCTGCCCAAAATTACAAGTACGTGGAAGTTTTTCATCTATTGCATATTAAAAATACCCATGCAAAGTTGATAAATAAAAGTCTATCTAAGCACATAAAACAAAATCGTGTTAATTGCACTATTTATAAGTCAAGAACGGCTGGACCGATTTTTATGATCTTTCATTTGTTGGATTTATCTTTGCTTCGAATAGGAGGATAGGTATTAATAGAGGGGAAAATTTCACGAGAAAAAAAATAAGAAGTTCATTTTCTCATAGGTACATTTTCTATGGAATGACCTATGGCGGTACGAAGTTTGCGGTTTGGCTAGTAAAGTATATATATTCTAAGCAATGGCAAAAAAAGGCCAAAAAATGCATGTCAACGATTGCATGATACTCCAGTGCATACAGACAGGTGCTCAATGAATCATTTTGATTACTCGACGATTCTAATGAGCTCCCAATTTCTTGCAGAATCTAGTCTACTTAGTCTATTTGCGTACATGCGTGCGCATTCTGGACCTTTCATTATAATATTGAAAAGGTGTGTCAAAATATGTATTTATTCGTGGCCAAAACTCCCTAGTCCTATGCTGCCGTGGACTCTCTTCTTCCGAGTCCGACTCAGACGAGTTCCTCAATAAACGAATAATTTCTTGATGACCTTTAGTTTAATAACTTGAAAAAGAGATAGATAGGTAAATAGAACGATTGATTTGGTACTGATCAAGACAACTAATTCAAAAATTTGTGCACCTGTAGCCATTGTTACAGGTCTCAAGACGTACGTAAGTTTTCGTTACAATTTTACAATGCTACAGTTGTATTTTACAATATTTAAAAAAAACGGTTGTTCGATTATGAATTTAAAACTATAAAAGGTCCACTTTTTGTCTATGATACGGCTACAGGCGCCCGTACTTGTAGCTTGTAAAATTGTAGCAAAGTACTTTTATAAAACGCAAATTGTAAAAAACAGGACAAGTGTTGTAAATAAACACCTGTAAAATTGTAACCTGTAGGTTTATAAAACACGGCCCTGGTGACCCACTTGTTCGCATTCCTTCCTTATCGTATAAAAAAAAAATATTAGATTCATCGAGCGCTATGTAACATTTTTCATACCGCTTAAAATCTTTAACGACTCGAACGTAAAAACTGACGCCACATCTTGCCAATGAGGAAATGACTCTCCGTTACGAAACGCACCATCATCGGAGACACTAGCCGTCAGAAATGGGGCAACCCTAATTTAAATTTACGCCGGTAACCCAGTCTTCGTCAGATTGTATCATTGGACGGCAGATGTGTGATGATTAATGATGTCAGAATGTCTTCCTGTACGGAGGGACAGAAGATTAAATAAATAAATATCTTGGGACAATTGACTTAGTCCCAAACTAGGTAAAGCCTGTGCTATGGGTACTAGACAACGGATAAACAATCCAATCCCGATCCAAGACCCGAGAACAAACATTCGTCATTCGTCATACAAACATCTGCATCGACTACGCACGAGATTAAAACCACGCTGCGATAGTTGAGGACTAGTGACTCTTGGCGTTGCTGGTTTTCATGGGTGGCGGTGATCGCTTACCATCAGGTGACCGTCTCTTTTGCCTCCCTGTTTCAATAAAAAGGAGCTCGCTGACGATGCTTTTAACGAGCCAAATAACGCGCCTGGGCACCGATTATACAAACATAACTGTGAAAACATTCCCCCTCCGGCAGTCGGGTAAAAATACCACTCAAAATTGGTGCGAATGTAGTTTCATCTATACTATCTATATTTCTATACTAATCTATTCTATACTTTCTATACTTGAACTAATATTATAAAGGCGAAAGTGACCCTGTCTCTCTCTCTGTCTGTCTGTTTGTTACCTCTTCACGGAAAAACCGCTGCACCAATCCAGATGAAATTTGGCAAGAAAATAGTTTGAACATTGAGGAATAATGTAGGCTACTGTTTTTTCGGGAAAAATGTATAGTTAACGATAACCGAAATCTACCCAGACGAAGTCGCGGGCAACAGCTAGTGCTATATAATTATCGCGTGAATTGCATTGTTGACTCGTTAAGGATTATCACTGGATCCATAGGTTTCTACTACTCTGCAGGTAATTTTTCATTTTGGAGTGATATTTTCACAGATATCTGTAAAATTGATACCTTGCCGTCTAAAGTTTGCTGTTCAGTGGCGACAACGAATTGCGCCTGCAGCACACTATTGAGATTACCATAAGTGGGATTTTACTGAGCGGGGCCCAGTAGTGTTATTCTCCAATGTAAGCTTGCTCGCAGACCCGAACACTACGTGAGGTGTCAAATGGCAATCCATTTGACACCTCATGAATCATGAATAGGTACTCTCAAAAAATAACACCCCAGGCCTTCCCTTCGTTCTCCAAGTCCCGAACTATATAAAATATAAAATAAATAAATATCATGGGTCAAATTGACACCAATTGACTTAGTCCCAAACTAGGTAAAGCCTGTACTATGGGTACTAGACAACGGATAAACATACTTATATACATATTAAACATCCAAGACCCGAGAACAAACATTCGTATTCATCATACAAACATCTGCCCCGAGCGGGATTCGAACCCGGGGCCTCAAGCTTCATAGTCAGGGTCTCTAATCACTAGGCTATTCGGTCGTCAAATATGATTGTGATTGTATGTATTTTGGACAACAAATTCACCAATTAGAGCTTGTTAACAATGTAACATAATTTCAAAATGTCCTTAATTCCACTTCAGTAAATCACAATTTATTTATGCCCAATTACAATAACTCGAATGGCCATAAATTTTATGTCGTTAAATTATGACGTGCCGTAAGGGAGCTGTTTAAGTGTTACGGACACGATACGATCTCAACGATAAGGCCTACATTGTGTAAATTAGACTAAAGTGGTATGACAGAAGTTCGTAGAGATTATTAGAAATCTCAAGCCGTGAAAACGATGGTAATATTTGTTTTTAAGTAAGTAAGTAAACACTTTATTGTACTAAAAAAAACAGGATGCAAACACAATTTACAAAAAAAAAAAACAAATTCAAGTACAAAGGCGTGCTTATCCATTTAAGGGATCTCTACCAACCAATCTTAGAGTGGTGGAGAGGAATGGTTTTTTTTTCTTTAAGAAAGATAGTTTTACCCAATTCGGGATAATTACGCACAGCTTTTGCCCCACTGTTCTAGACGCTAAGTAACCATCAGCTACTGGTGTGAAAGTGTGAACTTAGCCTGACCCAGGTATAGTGCGGCAATTGGTGCCGTGTCCATGATCCCTTATTGAAATATTTGACATAAGTCATGTTATAAAAACCCTCAAATTATTGTTTAATTACAATTAAATGTGAAGGATTCATTTTTTATTTATTCAAGAGTGGGCTAGTTTCTCAAGACAAGAATGCCTACGATTACCATGTTTGATGCGAGATACGCACGCTTAGAATTAAAGTGACTCAATTCTAAATACATGATAAATCTTAAATGAACTTTGTAGGTTTAGATTTTAAATTCAATTTTGCAATATGTCATATTAAGAATTGAGTCACTTTAATTCTAAGCGTGCGATATGCTCTCGTAAATTTAACAGTAAACCCAATTCGCGATCGGGTAAGCAGAGCGAGACGGCAAACTACGAGAGAACAAGAATTGTTACTCCGCACTCTACTATTGTTTTAACCACGGATCTAAATGTACTGTGTACAGAATGGTCACTACCCTCCCTCCACTGGTATCGGCTTCCGTCGCCCCGCTGGCTGTGTGTTTTGAAGGCTATTCGGGTTCGCGCAGCGATATTACGCACACTATTGGCAGGGGGGTGTCACTCCATAGTTTAGATACGTTCGGCTGCGCACCTTTCGGGCGGGCGTGTTACAGTGGGTTGCCACTCGGCTCTTACGCTACCCGCGTCGCGCGTAATTTAAGCTTCTTTTCTGTCATTTTTGCAACGGACAATGAATTCTACACTAACAACTTACTGACTAAAACATGTTTCGTCTGCTTCATACGCAGTCTTATATTGATATTGATCAATAAAATTTCAAACCCACATTTTTCACAAAGATTTCTTCCGTTTCTAAACGCATCTGCTTCCTTTTCTTAATCAGATAGAACTTTCTATAGTCGGAAAATGGTTTCCACGATTTCCTAACTCAAGATCACAATCTTCACCAATTTTTCGCTCCGCTGCCCACCCCCCTAAATAACGAGTGGTGAAACTTCGCAAACAGATTGTTAACTTCAAGCATTAAGGATCTAAGAAAATTATAAACTTTTTAAGCTTCGACCGTGACTTTGTCAAACTCAAACTCACAACATTTATTGACATAAAAACACACTACATCACAACGAACACATTTCTTATTTACTACGAGTAATACACATAGAAGGAAAAGAAAAGAAAACAGTAAAAGAAAGAACATAAACGAGGAGACACAATTAGAAACGTTGCGCTGTAGTGAGATGTCAAAAGGACTCAGCTCAGCATGTGCTGTAGCCAGGGAGCCACAGCGCTGGTTGTCTGCGTAGAGTCAAGATACTGGCCTATGATTGTTGGAAATTGACAGATATATCTCACTCGACTCGACACTAGCGATCCTAGCGGATTTTGATTTGCGGTAGACCTTATTCAGTTATCGCTTTCTTGTGAGAACGCAATTTTCCGAGATAAAAGGCATTCTGCACTATGTCCTTGCCAGTATTATCTTCCACCACCAGGGCCGTGTTTTATAAAGCTACAAGTTACAATTTACAAGCGTAAGTCACATTCTATCACCTTTTGTTAGAAAGAGACTTCCGCTTGTAAATTACAACTTGTAGCTGTAGCTTTATAAAACACGACCCTGATGGTAAAACACGGCCCAGGTCCCTATTTCACCAACTTTATAATTGTCAGTTTGCAATGACAATTCGGTGTAATACATTTCATTGCCGATACGTAGGGCTCTAAAACAAAATCTCTTCAAGTCAGCAATTGACACCAAATCGCCGTAATAAACTGACATTTGTAAAGATGGTGTAATGGGAGCCAGTTAGGACAGCATGCTCGTTATTGACATTCAAAAATAAATGAAAACTAAGTACACCCTTGTCATGAACAACATTCTTCTGACTAGCCTGGCCGACTTAGTCCAATTTAATATGTGTATGCGTGACTGAATGCTTATTTGCCGTTTTGATTTTTCGTTTTGTTTGACATTATTTTTCCAAAACTATGTTTTGTTACACTGCATCTTCGTTGTTGCGTTTCTCTTAGGTTTAATTTTTATTATGTTTTATGTTATGATTAGATTAGTTCTAATTTATTTGTTTACTCACTGAAACTGATCTGAAAGCTTCCTCGGGCAAATAATTTATTTAATAATTTATTTATTTATTTAATTTATTTATTTGTATTTATTGTCATACAGAGGGGACTACTGCTAGCATCTTCGATACAATGCCAAAGGGGCTCTCTTTTTTTAAATTCATTGTAGTTTTATTTAGAATTAATTACCAGAGCTCGGACAGGTCATAGCAAAATAATTGCAACACGGTAATAGAACAAGATTAATAGAGTGGCATTATGTACAGTATTATTTAATTATATTTTTCAATTTCATTATAATAGAGTTCGGGTTAGTTCTCAATCCACTTATTAATCGTTTATATTTTCACCATCTTTGAAATATTTAGAAATAACCATAAGTAAATAATTTTACTAATTTAAATTATCACCACAAAACTGTTTCAAGAATGCCACTTTGACAAAACCATGACAGATATGTAACTAAATAAGGTTTAATGTTAAATTACGATAATATCCTCTTTAGATAATTATAATCCTAAGAATCGACTCTATTGAGTATTGTTCTATTTCCATATCTGTTTTTGCTATGACCTGTCCGAGCTCTGTTATTATTCTCGTATATTTATTGCAATCTTAGGCTAGGTTTTCACAATATTCATATAAAAAGTAATAAAGCAATATTAATACAAAATATAAAAACATTATAAAAACCTAACCTAGGGTGCCGCCGGCAGCGAGGCGGGGCCTAAGCTACCGGTGGTCAGGGCGACAGAGAGAGGAACCTCCTGACTATCCGAGCCGTGTCCAGGAGTACCGCCTTCTGTATCTGACCCTTGACCCAACCATCTAGCGAGAGCCTTTTAAGGTGATGGTCAAGGCTCTTCGCTATTAGACCGTTCGCCGAAACGACTATCGGGACAGTGATCGTCGAATCAACAGGCCACATGGCGGTAACCTCGTGAGCCAAGTCAAGGTACTTGCTGACTTTGTCCTTCTCGGCCTTCACGAGGTTCACGTCATGGGGGATCGTGATGTCGACGAGCACTGCCTGGCGCTTCGATCGATCTATCAGCACGATATCAGGTTTATTGGCGACAATAGTCCTGTCCGTGATGATAGATCGATCCCAGTAGAGCGTGACACGACCATTTTCAGGAACTGGTGCAGGTGTGTACTTATAGTACGGCACTTCGAAGTCCACAAGACCGAATGAAAGAGCAAGTTGCTGGTGAATAATCCTGGCTACAAGGTTATGTCTGTGCAAGTACTCGCCGTTAGCAAGACTAGAACAACCAGAGATAATATGCCTGAGTGACTCCTCGGGACGGCGGCATGCCCGACAGATGTCGACCGTACCGTCCTTCAGGATATACCTGCGGTAGTTATTAGTCATGATAACTTCGTCCGCAATTGCACAGGCAAAACCTTCGGTTTCCCCGAAGAGGTCCCCGAAGCGTAGCCAGTTCACCGACGCGCGGAGGTCTACATCGGGCCCCATGAGGGCCTTATAGAACCGCCCGTGTAGCTCCTTACTCTCCCATTCAGTCTTGCGGTCCTCGGTGCTCCATACCTTAGGTCTGCGCCAGTTCTCTTTTGCCAAGGCGAGAGGAGTGAAGGATTTGTCCACCGCCACTACATCGCGATGCATCCCACACTCGTTGTTCAGGAAAAATTCCCTAAGACTGCACACCTCACGGTTGTGGAGGTCCTGGGTATTTAAAAAACCACGACCTCCACATTTCCGTGGAATGTACAGTCTCATAACAGACGAGCGCGGGTGTAGCATGCGATGCGCAGTGAGCAATGAACGAACCCTTCGATCCAGGGCATTCAGCTCAGTCTGATTCCACCTTAGTATGCCAAAGGAGTATATGAGCAGGGGCATCACCCAGGCGTTGAAGGCGCGCACCTTGTTGCCACCCGACAGAAGACTATTGAGTACTTTTGCCAGGCGGCCAAAGAATCGCTCCCTCACCGTCTGTTTGATATCCCTACCTTCAATACCCAAGGACTGTGACATATCAAGATATTTATAGGTTTCAGTTTCGGAGATAGATCTGAGGGACATTATTATTATTATTATCGTATATTTATTATAATCTTAGGCTAGGTTTTCACAATATTCATATAAAAAGTAATAAAACAACATTAATACAAAATATAAAAACATTATAAAAACCTAACCTAGGGTGCCACCGGCAGCGAGGCGGGGCCTAAGCTACCGGTGGTCAGGGCGACAGAGAGAGGAACCTCCTGACTATCCGAGCCGTGTCCAGGAGTACCGCCTTCTGTATCTGACCCTTGACCCAACCATCTAGCGAGAGCCTTTTAAGGTGATGGTCAAGGCTCTTCGCTATTAGACCGTTCGTCGAAACGACTATCGGGACAGTGATCGTCGAATCAACAGGCCACATGGCGGTAACCTCGTGAGCCAAGTCAAGGTACTTGCTGACTTTGTCCTTCTCGGCCTTCACGAGGTTCACGTCATGGGGGATCGTGATGTCGACGAGCACTGCCTGGCGCTTCGATCGATCTATCAGCACGATATCAGGTTTATTGGCGACAATAGTCCTGTCCGTGATGATAGATCGATCCCAGTAGAGCGTGACACGACCATTTTCAAGAACTGGTGCAGGTGTGTACTTATAGTACGGCACTTCGAAGTCCACAAGACCGAATGAAAGAGCAAGTTGCTGGTGAATAATCCTGGCTACAAGGTTATGTCTGTGCAAGTACTCGCCGTTAGCAAGACTAGAACAGCCAGAGATAATATGCCTGAGTGACTCCCCGGGACGGCGGCATGCCCGACAGATGTCGACCGTACCGTCCTTCAGGATATACCTCCGGTAGTTATTAGTCATGATAACTTCGTCCGCAATTGCACAGGCAAAACCTTCGGTTTCCCCGAAGAGGTCCCCGAAGCGTAGCCAGTTCACCGACGCGAGGAGGTCTACATCGGGCCCCATGAGGGCCTTATAGAACCGCCCGTGTAGCTCCTTACTCTCCCATTCAGTCTTGCGGTCCTCGGTGCTCCATACCTTAGGTCTGCGCCAGTTCTCTTTTGCCAAGGCGAGAGGAGTGAAGGATTTGTCCACCGCCACTACATCGCGATGCATCCCACACTCGTTGTTCAGGAAAAATTCCCTAAGACTGCACACCTCACGGTTGTGGAGGTCCTGGGCATTTAAAAAACCACGACCTCCACATTTCCGTGGAATGTACAGTCTCATAACAGACGAGCGCGGGTGTAGCATGCGATGCGCAGTGAGCAATGAACGAACCCTTCGATCCAGGGCATTCAGCTCAGTCTGATTCCATCTTAGTATGCCAAAGGAGTATATGAGCAGGGGCATCACCCAGGAGTTGAAGGCGCGCACCTTGTTGCCACCCGACAAAAGACTATTGAGTACTTTTGCCAGGCGGCCAAAGAATCGCTCCCTCACCGTCTGTTTGATATCCCTACCTTCAATACCCAAGGACTGTGACATACCAAGATATTTATAGGTTTCAGTTTCGGAGACAGATCTGAGGGACATTGTCTCAGAAAGTTGTAAATTCGGTGAATTTACAACTTTTCCCCGCTGTACATGTATGACTGCACACTTGTCTACACCAAACTCCATTTTGATGGCATTACTGAAGACTTCTGTTGTTTTCAGTAACTCCAACAAGTTCTTGTTGTTTGGTGCAAATAGCTTAAGGTCATCCATATAAAGTAGATGAGAAATGACCTCACCCCCTCTCCGGAGCCGACAACCTAGTCCTGAATCCGTCAGCAGAGTACTGAGCGGATTCAGTGCTAGGCAGAACCATAATGGACTTAGACTGTCACCCTGGAAGATCCCTCGTTCAATCCCTATAAAGTCCTGCGGACCAGAGGGGCCATCGCTACCTCCCGGTTGACGAAGGACTGTGATCCACTGCCCCATGCACGTGCTTAAGAAGGTTCTTAAAGTTGCATCAACTTTATACAGCTCTAAGATCCTCCTTAGCCATGAGTGAGGCACCGAATCATAGGCTTTCTTGTAGTCAATCCAGGCAGCGGAGAGGGTCCCTCTATTCTGCCGGACTCGTTGGCAAATGGTCATGTCTATGAGGAGGAGCTCTTTAGTACCACGGGACCCAACCCTGCATCCATTTTGAGCGGGGGCCAAGATGTTGTTTGCAACGATGTGCGCGTTAATTTTTGCTCTCAAAATGGATGTAAGGAGTTTGTACAGTGTGGGTAAACACGTGATGGGTCTGTAGTTTTTCGCTTCCGTGGTACTACCGGACTTATAGAGCAGGAAGGTGATACCAGTTGTTAAAAGAGGTGGTAGGGAATCGAGCTCGAGGGCTTGCTGGAATTGAGTTGCCAAACGTTCGTGTGAGCATCGAAACCGCTTCAGCCAGAAGTTGTGCAATCCATCCGGACCAGGACTTTTCCAGTTCTGGGTCGTTCGGATAGCACAACTAACGTCCTCGGGGCTGATGGTAACAGCGTCCATAGGTTCGATAGACTCACACTCACGTTCAACAACATTCATCCATTCGCCCTCGGTGTGTTCGACGGGTGCCGACCAGATACTACGCCAGAAGTTAATCATAGCAGTAGCATCCGGCAGTTGTCCGACAGACACACACTGGTCGGCTCCCTCCCACTTCCGATATACCTTCCTTTGGTCACTCTGGAAAAGGCGATTCTGCTGGAATCGGTCCACACGCTCTCTGTAGCGACGAATACGGCTTGCCCACGCATAGACTTTCTGCTTCAGAAAGTCAATGCGCTCCGTGACACAGGTCATATAATCACAGGGCCTGATACCAGTCCCCGCGAAGGCCTGGTTCACAAAGCGCATGACTCGGGGGCGGCTATTGCCCCCCCTGAAACAGATCAGCTTTGCAATGAGAGTCCGAAACGAGCCGATACGCCGCTCAATCCGCACTTGCCATGTAGGGACACCATCAGCGGTCCTAGGTGCACGATCAGCGTCCGGAAACTTGATACGAGCAACACGGCACGCTGCGATGGCCCCGCAGTACATGATTGAGTGTGTATCAGTTAAATCTTCGCTAGCCCGTATGTACGGGTCTAGTAAAGCGTCAAGGGCTCCCATTAGCGCTAGATTACGCCTATTCGTGGGCAAGCGCGGTAATCGTGGCCTAGAATCGCGTGTGAAGCGATACTGCGTTATCGCCTCCTCCAGAGCCCTCCTCAGTTGCTCATTGGTCTGGGTACTCACTGAATGATCCGTACAGTCATCCTCGTCGGCACGGGGACCGACCCGCGCCACCCCCGGTGTCAGGTCGAGTGCGGGCACCGGGGCCGGTGATGTGGCGGGAGGGTCCCGCGCCGAGGTGGAAGCCGCACGGGCAGAGAGCACTTCCAGTCGCAGTCTATCAAGTGTCAAGTCATCCAGCATGTTGTTGCGCCGGATGACCCGCACTTGATCCGATAGCCGCTGCGCAGTCACGGTGATGGTCGGTTCAAGCGCCTGAAACAGAGGAAGCATCCGGGCACAGTACCCGGATAGATTGGTTCCTCCCTCTGTAGCCTTATTTATTATTATTATTATTATTATTATAGTACGGCCTTTCGAATATAAGTCCTGCGTTGCTTATAAAAGTAAATCTAATTTGTTTAGCCAGTCTGTTAATTACTAATCATTCATTAGGCTTAAAGTAGTTAAGATCGGTGCGGTTAAACATAACGTCAACGTATACATCTCCTCAATGGATGACTTTCTGATTTTTAGCTCGTTTCCTTGCACTAATGACTTGCTAGGTAGGTAATTATACTGACCTTGTGCGGGATGATGTCTATTCAGTGGTTTGCGCTTCTTGAATACGCAATTTATGTAATACAGCAAAAACAGTACACTTTTTTTTTTCTTGGGCGGCCCCGTCACGACAGATGATAAAAGGATTGGCCACACCGTAGCTTAAAATACTCTGACGAATCGTTTATTTAGGTACACTTTGGGTGGTTTTTTGACGCCAGGGTATCGATTTTACAGATGTGAAATTACTACTAAAAAAAAAGGAAAAAAATGAGTTTGAAAACTCTGCACAGTTCTAAAAAGCTTTCTATCTGTGTTTTTTAAACTGTCCAGTAGTTCCAGGGATTACCTCACAAACAAATGTACTTACCTATTTATTATAATAGGATGGGGTTTGAGAAATTTTACTTTGTTGTTGTGTGTAAATTTTAATTTATTCTTGGGAGATGAACCCGCACCCCCTTCAGGCCCCTATTTCACCATCTTTACAATTCTCAGTTTTATATGACAATTCGAACTACATTTCTCTGACAATAATGAAGCGCGCTAAAACAAAAGCTCTTCAAGTCAGCAGTTGACACCGAATTGGCATTGAAAACTGACAATCGTAAAGTTGATGAAATAGGGGCCTGGCGGCCTTAACTGGAAATTAGGTACAGTCAGCAGCAGAAGTAGCTAAGCAGCCGAAGCGGTCACAATGATCTGCACAAGTTCTTATGTCTATAACAATAAAGCCGTGCTTAGATCATTGTGACCGTTTCGAATGCCGAGTTCGAGTCCTGTCACGCATTGCCTTTGACTAATCCGCTTTAGGCTAAAATAAAGTAAGTATAATATTTTATTTTAGACTAAAAATCGTTATCGAAGTAGTTTTCAAGGTTATTAAATAATTACAGTTATTTAATAGCCAAAGTTAGGTCGAAGTCAAAGTATAGTAGCGTTTAAAAACCGCCTTCACCTTACGAATCGGCCATCTGTTGGAGAAACAGCCTGCCGTATTATTAATATTATTATTTTCAGTACACATATACAGTGGATAATTCGCGTATCAAAATAGATCCCTTTCACTGCTGTTGTTATAATGACATACTTACCATATACATATATGCAAAAAAAAATATTTTTTTAATTGTTTGTGAAAAGGCTCAATTTCCTCGACTGCATACATTTACCAGTTCATACTTAATGACGATGAATTTCGGTATTTATAGGATATATTCCCGGGCTTAAATCGGCCATCTTCTTTTTAATCCTACCTTTAAAGATTAGCTTAGGAGGTTTCACACGAAAATGCATTTATATAAGTACCTATATGTAATTGTCCGAGAACGTAAGTATAAAACATATACTTTTAACGTGAAACTACCGTGAAACGGATCACTCACGTTTATTTCACTATACTTTTAACTATAAAACCAGCCTTTTTACCCATTCCCAGACACTATGCAACAGTGACTATCCTCCCTACAGAACGGTCACTATCCTCCCCCCACCAATATCTGCTTCCCCCCGCAGGCAAGGAATGACTATTTTAAGGGTTCGCACAACGACACACACATGCAAACATTAGCGAGTGCACAGACGTCATTGCGTGCATGTAGTAATTTGTAATAGCGCCCATTACCACCGGCTTACTTTTGCAAGCAGATGTATGTTGTATTTACGTAATACAACCTTGAATTATGCTATTGTTGTCATACTACTTTGGCCATTGTAGTCTTGTTCTGTCCACAATTAAATACAAGTTTTGGATGTCAAGGTTAATTTCATCAAGGGCAGTGATAGTCACACTTAAAGCTACACTTTGGCACTAACTAGGCACTCACCTTATTGTATGCTCGCATTTCTATATATTGATTTAAACTTTCGCAATTTTCACACATTATCATGATAAGTACTCGGGACTTTAAATTTATATATATATTTTTTTACGCGATTAGGTCTCGAGTATCATGATAATGTAGGCACTCAACTTTCCTTTTAAAATTAAATTAAATTATTAAATCTTTATTTCGGATTAAGTATGCATGCATATTGTGTTAGTAACAATAAATATGTTACCTGTTTTATTTTATTGTATTGCCTACTCAATAAATATTGAGAAGCTGGAACCAGGTAGATTAGATATTTATTTTATCTTAGAGAAGGAAAGGAATGGAGATGTTAACGCGTGATTTCCCCTCTGCCAAAAAATTTACATTTAAGACTGTTCAACATGCACAGGGTCTGTTGATTGTTGATTTTTGGCATTTGTGTGACAGTTTTGTTTTAGTATGAGTTTGTAGGAACATAATAAATTTTGACATGAGCGTAGACATGTGTTGTATGTGTGTACTTTGTCCTCCTCGAAAAATGGCAGAAAAATTGTAGTGCATTGATAAGCCAAAGGCGCCTCCCGTCTGTCTGCTTTATGATGTTTACTATGAAACCGCAAATACTGGTTCTTTTAAGGCTTTTTACGCCATAATCAAGTAAAATGTCATGATTCTGAAGCTGAAGAACAGCAAAGCATTGTGTGTGTCGGCGAATGACCAGTTTTACTACAACGTGTAGTACCTAATTAGCTAAGATCTAATTCTGCCGCAATGTAAAATTAGTTATCTAATACAAAATAAAAGTTAAATGTGGCCTTGACCTTTAAACAAACCGGAAAAACAGCGTTTTTGATACGAATCGTAATATCGTAAATAATAAATATTCATGGTGATTGTGTTCATAATTATTCAAATAGTAAACGGGTTTTATATATTATATATTATGGGTGGTTTAAAGACATTGAGACCTCTCGCAATTGAAGACGTAGTCAATGTGATTAATGTGAGATTGCGTTGGAACTGTGGTCATAGAATATCTACCTAATATACAGTAAGTACCACACGTATCACTAATCTATATTAGGTGACATGTCAGGAATTTTGACAGGAATACGGCCGGCGGAATACGAAAATGACAGGATTTTTTTATGACTTGTTTTTGTAGTGTACTCTTTCTAATAATGACATTGATAATCACCGTATTCATGTGTACCTTGTAGTAATAGCGTGTATAATTTATTGAATCAGGTGTTACTTTGCGGAGGTCCATATTTATGAACTAAAAACAATTACTTCCCGCGACCACTAATGACAAATAGTTATATCTGTGCGGCAAATGTATGTTTCCATGCAACACCTCCGCCTCCACTGCTACATGAATCAACACATGCCACACAGACCCTGTGCAGCAGCAGCGCAATCCACAATTTAGTTCATAGTTATAGGTTAAGATCATTGTGCGGGACAGCGCAGTCCACAATTTAGTTCATAGTTATAGGTTAAGATCATATTATAATAGACAGATAAATGTTATATAGTAAAATAGGCTTAAGCACAATTATAGGTAAATATTGTTGATTAATAGACTTAGGTCAATGTAACTAGATAGTAATAGATAGAGAAAACAATAAAATGGTATCGGATCCAGCCCCGCCCCCCGCGCTCGCCAGAGTGTGAGAGAGACAGACGAACCCGGCGCCCTGGGCCCCGCGCTCGCCCGAGCAGTTTAAATAGAGCCCGCGCGGCGCCGGGTAGTCAGTCGTCTCGGAGTCTTCTCACAGTCGTCAGCCAGTCATCTCTCAGGAAACAACCTCTTCTACGGATCCGATCAGAAGCCAAAAGTGTCGCGTTTTATTTGAACCCCAAAAAGTGCGGGTCCCTACAGTCCGGCCCGTACAGACCCAACTATCACCACCACCACTAAACTAAACGCTGACGCGTTTCGGCACTCTCCACGAGGCCATTTACGAAGCACAACAACAACCGCTCAACATGCCACCACTTCCACTACTGACATATGTAAACCATGTACTCAACTTAGTTAATGACACAACCAACGTACCCACTAATATTTTATAAATTCCAAACTACCCTTTTATGTAAGTTCTAAACTACCCTTTAAAAAAAAAAAGAATTCCAAACTGCCCTTTTTTATTTTTATTTTACGCCAGGTACCCCGTTATTTTTAACCGAGTACGGTAAAAAGAGAAGTTATGTTCTCA
This sequence comes from Clepsis dumicolana, assembly GCA_963691665.1. Classification (NCBI taxonomy): domain Eukaryota; kingdom Metazoa; phylum Arthropoda; class Insecta; order Lepidoptera; family Tortricidae; genus Clepsis; species Clepsis dumicolana. The sequence continues at coordinate 7,637,254 of OY829529.1, forward strand.
TTATTGGACTATTTGTCATTAGTGGTCGCGGGTGAGCAAAGTAATTGTTTTTAGTTCGTAATAGCGTGTATGTTGTATGATGTGTTCTCTCTTGTAACCGGCAGACGAGGGAAAGCCTCTGAGAGGTGGTCCTTCGTATGATCATGTATGATACAGCCGTTGGCAATGGAGATGCATAAACAAGGAAAGCCGTAGTACTGATGTACTTATGTTATACTATATACTTATATATACTAGTATATATAAGTATATATACTATATACTAATATTATAAAGAGGAAATATTTGTACCTATTTTTGTATGTTTGTATGTTTGTAATGAATAGGGTCAAAAAGTACTGGGCCGATTTAAAAAATTCTTTCACCAATAGAATGCTACATTCTTCCAATTTGACATAGGCTACATTTCATTTTGAAAAAAATTAGGGATCCTTGGTAAAATTTGAACAATGTAACCGAAGGTGTAGAAAAATGAGTCTTAAAATGTCTTTCGTCGAATGCGCTGCCGAAACTATTAGCGATAGAACAAAATAATGTACAACAATATTGAAGAACATCATAATGTCTACAAAAAACTGCGCGGTAGCATATGTCCAACTATTGTAGTTATGTCACTACAACAACTTTTTTTCATTTTATAATTGTCTACCCCGTGCGAAGCCGGGACGGGCTGCTAGTGTTATATCTGCGGGCGTGATCACGGCAACGTCTTCATAGGGTTTCTAGGAATAACCTTCTGCGTAACTTATTGGATTTAAGCAAATCACATGGCGAATGACGAAGTATAATGGATTTGTGTGAAGAAGTAGGTACCTAGACGAGGTGCTTTTCTCTAAAACGAAACTAGAGGGGTCCCAGCTGAGATGAAACTGCGGAAGACATCTCTACTACCAAGTCTTCTGCGTTGTCGTTTCGACACATTGGCAATCCTTTCCTTCTGGCCCCTGAGTATTTCACCATCTTTACAATTGTCAGTTTTATATGACAATTCGAACTAAAACACTCACTGCAAAAAGTGATAAAAACAAGCTAAGATTTGAATACATGGAAAAAATTCAGCCTTTCCTCTATGTCCAATCGTGGTGTAGGGGAAAAGCACACGACCCGGAGTGTCGAGGATCCGGGTTCGATTCCCAGGGTTGGCATTTTTCTGGTTTTTTTTCTGTGTATTCATGTTTCAGTGAGTTTATAAAAAATATAATTCGAACTACATTTCTTTGACGATGAAGTGCGCTAAAACAAAAGCTCTTCAAGTCGGCAATTGACACCGAATTGTCGTTGAAAACTGACAATTGTTTGTAATGTTAGTGAAACAAGGGTCTGGTGGCCTAGCGAATGTAGAAAAGCATCGGACCTACCATACAGGGCCATTTCACTCCATAAGTATAACCTTATAATAATAGTTACCTTGCATATGTTACACTCGCGCCATTTTGTCGCTTGTCGCGCAGTGCGTCCCTTTCATAGTGATGGAATATGGAATCAGTGAAGGACGCACTGAGCGACAAGCGACAAAATGGCACGCGTGCTAGCCCCCTTGGTATATACTTCGTTTATTTTAGCATTAGAAAGAAGGTAACATTGACATGTCTTTTAATTGAAAAACCCTTTTTAAAAATATTTATATTGTTATGGTTTTATACGCAACGGTTACTTATTTTTAGGCGAATTTTTGACGATTAAGTTTTTTTTTTAAAATACTGTCCAGCAATTGACCCGTATGCTATCCCACCTGATGGAACGTGCAAATGAGGCTGAACTCAGTATTATATATGTTACTATAATATATATGCTATCAGACCACATGCTGGCACCTGTTCCCCCTCCCAGTTTCATATAAAAAAAACCGGCCAAGTGCGAGTCGGACTCGCGCACGAGGGTTCCGTAGAAAGATTTTAACGCTTTTCCCCAGTGTTTTAAGAAGTCCAGTGTAAGCCGAGCCCTGCTCCTAAGCAAAATGTACTCAGTGTGGGGTCAACTTATATTGGTCTACGAAATCTACAGACAGACGTAAAAATTTAAGATTTTGAGACTTTTGTGACTGGTTGTGCTATAAGAGCCCTTCATACCAAATTTCAACTTTCTAGGATAAGTGGAAGTACCCTTTAGGTTTTTGGATTTCGGCAATTTGTATGGAAATAGCTTTTTTAATGACTGTATCTTTTGATTGCGTTGACTTAGAAGGTTGATTTTTTCACAGCTTCAAGGGACCGCAGGCTTGAGTATTTGATATTAATTTCAGCATGCTACCTCCACGCGTTCCAGAGAAAAAGGGTCTTGACAGACAGACAGACAGACAGACGGACAATAAAGTGATCCTTTAGGGGTTCCGTTTTTTCCTTTTGAGGTACGGAACCCTAAAAAGTTTCCCAGCTCCATGTAATTTCATTCCTCACCACAGACACGTCTGCTAACCGCAAAGGTAAACGGAACATGCCACATTACAGACGTATTACTCAACATTACTCAAAAGCCAACTCCACAGACACCGGGGGAAGTAATTTTTAACACATCGAAAGGAGTGGTTAGTAAAATAAACTTTTCCGAAATCGTAGCTTAACTTTGAAGCAGGATCAGTTTGATGGAAAACCGCTGTGCTTTGGTTTTGTGGATGCACTGAATATGTAATACTCGAATACGTGGGTTCGGGCCCTGGTTCGGGCCTCTGAGCTTTTCGGAATATTATACGTGCAAAATTAAATTTGTATGTGTGTGTGACGTTCCCAATCCGCACTGGAAGCTTTTTTTAGGGTTCCGTACCTCAAAAGGAAAAAACGGAACCCTTATAGGATCACTTTGTTGTCCGTGGAAGTTAATATCAATTACTCAAACCTGCGGTCCTTTGAAGCTGTGAAAAAATCAACCTTCTAAGTCAACGCAATCAAAAGATACAGTAATTAAAAGGCCATTTCCGTACAAATTGCCGATTTCCAAAAACCTAAAGGGTACTTCCAGATGTCCTAGAAACTTGAAATTTGGTATGAAGGTAGCTCTTATAGCACAACCACTCCGAAAAGTCTCAAAATCTTAATTTTTTATGTCTGACTGTAGATTTCGCAGACCAATATAAGTTGACCCCACACTGCGTACATTTTGCTTAAGAGCAGGGCTCTGCTAACACTGGACTTCTTAAAAAACCCTCGTGCGCGAGTCCGACTCGCACTTGGCGAGTTTTTTTCATAAGTAACGGAGCAGTTTTTTTATAAAATTCCCCTGTCTATTCTAATCTGTTTAGCCGACTAAATAAACAGTTTCACCGAATGCAGTAACAATTAAGCTAAATTGATGCAACTGGGGTCGACGCACTGCCACCCGTTTATTCTTAGGATCGGTCAAAGATCAGTGATAACTAACAGATACGCCATACCGTACTAAATACGCTCTGTTACTACTTCATGAGCGCGGTGACGTCTGTGCGAGTTTGTCGCAGTGAGTGTCAAAATCAAAATTTTATTCAGTAAATAGGCAGTTGAATGTTGTTACACGTAATTTTTTTAGTCGACCAGGCCGCTGTTTCACCAACTTTACAATTGTCAGTTTTCAATGACAATTCGCTGTCAACTGCTGACTTGAAGAGCTTTTGTTTTAGCGCGCTTCATATTGTCAAAGAAATGTAGTTCGAATTGTCATATAAAACTGACAATTGTAAAGATGGTGAAATAGGGGCCAGCGCTTTTGGAAAGACCATGATTGCCAAAAAGAGCCACAAGAACCTTGGCACAGTTTTTTTTGAACAAGTTACGATAGCTCTTACAATACATAACCACAAATGAATTACATAAAGGAAACTCAGTAAATCATAAGAAAATTTTGCACTTTGAAATGACAATGGGGTTTTTCAACTTTTCCAAATTAGTTAGGTTATACTATCTATCTTTATATGTGATATTTTCATAATCTTTGGCCAATCGCGTAGCGTGAAGCGAGTGATAGTTCCACGGTGTTTTATAATTTTATAATGACGCGGTTTTGAGGCGTGATTCATAACACAAACTATTTCAGTGTCGAGTGACTAATCTGGAATATTTTTTATCTATAATTAATTTTGAATTGTAGTTACATAAATTGTGAATTGAAACCGGCCAAGAGCGTGTCGGACTCGCGCACCGAGGGTTCCGAGGCATCATCTAATAAAATATTTGTGTATGTTTGTTTACATTCAGACCATTCAATGTAGGATGGATATCTATTGGCATATAAGCTGTTGTTTTGTGCGGAAATCGCAGCGTTAGACGCATGATCAATGCTGCGTTCACCGCGTAAAACAATGTTTGGTAATTAGATTATCTGATGTAAAACTATGTTCGTTAAACGCATCGCGTTTAACGTGACGTTTGTCGCATTAATAACCGCGCGCTATAGTGAAACTCATACTGATGAGAATCATACTGATGAGAATCATACTGATGAGAAACTCATACTGAATCATGTGATCGATTTGAATTGTGATGACTGCATCACAATTCAAATCGATCACATGATTTCTCTCCCAAAAGAGTTCATCAAATCTCTCAATTGGCCCCTAGCCACCCCCGCTAGAGAAAGTTTAGTAAACGATATGCGTCTCTTGAGTCAGTCAGTCAAGAGTCCTGACTCATCTGTACCTTCCTATTGTATATTCGAGTGAATAAGTGGTTTAGCTTGAGGCTTAGACGAGTCACTGCCGTGCCGTGGCGACCGCGGATCGCCTTTCCACACCCCGCGCGCCCCGCGCTCGCCCCCGCTTGCGTCCCGAAACGCACACAGCCGCGAAGTCGTTTACTGCACACATACGTCAGTGTCGTTTCTGTTACGTTAGTGTATATATTCTTTGCTTTAGGGTTTAGCACTTGCCAAAAAATAAAACGATGCTTACACGAGTACACGTTTGTAGTTCGAAATAATTACAAGAGATTATTCGACGTCCATGCCAATATCCTTTCTTCCTATTTGTGATTCTGCACAATCTCATTTCCACATAAAACTAACTTGGAAAAGTTGAAAAACCGCCGACACTGTCATTTCAAAGTTCAGTATTTCAAAAACGAGTGAACCGATTTTAATGAAAGTTAGCTAAGAACCATCTCGATTAAACTAGCTTTCGATTAAAACAAACCGCATCGAAATCGGTCCATCCGTTTGGGAGCTATGATGCCACAGACAGATACACAGATACATCCCTCTTTTTGCATCGGTTGTTAAAAACGGGTAAAAAGGAATCCCACACTCCGGACGGATAATACGTATTCTCATTCTGTCAACTGTAGGTACCTAAGTAAGTAGGCACAAATATTTACATTTCTCAATAGGTAATCCGTCATTAGTGTCCTTGTGTGTTGCTGAGCGGATTCTATCTCAATGTGTTTAATGTTGGAGCGGTAAGTAATGGGTGACTTTTTAACCGACTTCAAAAAAAGGAGGAAGTTCTACGTTCCACTGTATGTATTTTTTTTTTATGTATGTACATCGATTACTCCGTCAATTGTAGACCGATTTTCATTTTTTTTTATTTGAAAGGGTATACTCCTGAGGTGGTCCCATTGTCACCAAGTCATGATCTGATGATGGGATCCCAGGGAAATCGAGGGCAACCCTCAAATTTTACAGGCACGTACTATGTGTTTCATATATTTTCCAAGGTTATTCAAGTATTTGCGTCTGGTAGTCATCATCTCATGATGATGAGCTGATGATGGAAGGTACAACTCCTTAGCGGTTAGGAGTTGGAGGATAATTCTGAAAATGTTAAATCATTATTCGAAAGGGTATACTCCTGAGGTGGTCCCACTGTCACCAAGTCATGATCTGATGATGGGATCTCAGAGAAATCGAGAGCAAACCTCAAATTTTATAGGCACGTATCATGTGTTTCATATATTTTCTAAGGCTCTTCAAGTATTTGCGTCCGGTAGTCATCATCTTGTGTTGATGAGCTGATGATGAAAGGTACAACTCTTTAACGGTTAGGAGTTGGAGGATAATTCTAAAAATGTTAAATCAACGTAAAATTGTGAAATAAAAATCTTCATTCAAAGAATATTCCGCTCGCACCGCACCGACTTCATATTTCTGCTGCTTAGTGCTAGGCGATAAAACTTTAGGCTTTAGTTTCTGTTGTCCGAAATAAACGCATTTTATTTTATATTTTATTTATTTATCATTATTTTAGGGGATTATTTTACGTTTTTTCTCTAATGTTTTTTTTTTGAAGGCGGTTTTGGTGAATGCTTTACTGTTATACATATTACGAGTCATACCTACAGGCTAGTTTAGAGCTAAGAACTAGAAATTGTGTAGCAAATAACCCCTGACATTGTTATTTCAAAGTTCAATATTTCAAAACAGGTGAAGCGATTTTAATGAAACTTAGCTAACAACCATCTCGATTAGACTAGCTTTCGAAAAAAAAACCGCATCGAAATCGGTCCATTTGGGAGCTATGATGCCACACAGATACACTGATACACAGATACACAGGTCAAACTTATAACATCCCTCTTTATCGTCTGTTAAAAATGTAGAGACTAACACGGTACTCGGACGGTATATCATTCATTTTAATTTAAAGTCGATAGAATTAGTAGTTGTAGTGAGTAGTAGCTGTGACCAAGAAGCGGACAAAATGACACCGAAACGGTCCCTTTTTATTACAAACTATATTACCTATTTAAATTGCAATGTTTGTATCTATGTATGTTCGGGTCAAACCTTGCAAGTTAAATTTGACCCACTTCCCAGAGTTCGATTTAGCTGAAAATTTGCATACCTACTTATGTAAGCTCGGTGACAATGCAATAATCTGGTGTTGAAATTCTGGTGGTGCGGTCAGCCTCGTCTCCGCAGGAGGGAACTCTTCAACGGTCAATGGCATCAACTTGAAAATTTAGTATGGATATGTCAATTGGGTGACAATACACGTACAGACAACAAAAAGTACAATCGGCAAAGAACGCTTGTTTTAAAAATGTTTGTTTTTTATGTTTTGGTTCGGAATCCTAAATAATTAAGATGCCTTATCCAACTGACATAGTATATTTTATTTATACTCAGTCCATACATTCAAATTCCAAACATACATACAGCCACACAGATAATGCCGATTACCGAGAAGCCGATAAGGCGTTATGCTAATAAAGTGAAGTCATCGGTTCACAGTTATGCGCCGGTAAGGATGCTTTGGATAACTATTTGAATGATTTCTGTACGTATGTTAGTTAAAATTTGAGGTCATTTGGGTCGAAGACACACCAATACTTCAGTTCACTATCAATATTCCGACCGGATGGTCTAGTAGTTAGAGACCCTGACTATGAAGCTTGAGGTGCCGATTCGATCCTCGGTCGGGGCAGATGTTTGTATGATGAATACGAATGTTTGTTCTCGGGTCTGGGATGTTTCATGTGTATTTAACTATGTATTTATCTATATAAGTATGTTTATCCGTTGTCTAGTACCCATACCAGTACAGGCTTTGCCTAGTTTGGGATTAGGTTGATTGGTGTCAATTATCCCATGATACTTATCATTTATTTATACCTATCTAGTGATCAATCCAAATGGGTCACAAGGAAGAAGTCAGAAACTATAAGAGATAGGGAAATCTGTTCTTAGGAACCATGGCGTCGATTTTAGATTTAATATAAATGGCTTTTTTTTTTACTCTCATACATAATCGTCAACAATTAATAACAATGAATTAACTTGCAGAATTTATAACATTGTTTACAGAGATTTTGTCGGGTTCGATTCCCGATTATGTATGAGTAAAACAATAATTTAAAGAGCCGGTGTAATTATGGGCTTAAGAGGTATTTCATCTTAGATTTCTAGGTTGGCAAAGCATCCGCGAACCCCCCGGGGTTGCGGGTGTCTATAGGCAGGGTTGCACGTTGTGGTAATCGAGAAGGCACCATTCTATGCACATGCCCCAGCCAACTTAGTCGCCTAGACCTTATAACCGTACACTGTATATCTTCTTACACCTATAAAACAGTACCGTGACTGACAGAGTGACAGACAACGCACAGCCTAAACCACTGGAACTAGAGACTCGAAATTTGGCAAACATAAACCTTGAGTATCCTAGAGGTGTACTAAGAAGGGATTTTTCGAAATTCCAACGGGATAGGGAACTAGCCCATTTTGAAATATTTGACGGGGGCAAAGCCGCGGGGTAGCTAGGTAGCGCGCTAGTTAAAGCAATAAATCACCTAGGTCTCATTACAGTGTTCAAATGATACAGCCCACACTACTTAAGAGTTCCCAATCATATCCAGTTACAGCCAGTTGTAAGTCGATTCCAGACCATTCGATACCTAGGACATGTGAGACTGTAACGATACACGCGTTGCTAAATGGCTGTTAATGTGTTCTGCCAAGACGCAGAATGTTTAATACCAGCTCTATACTTAGCCTGTATGACAGTTTTGTATGACACGTATTATGGCATTCGTCATCACCAGCCTTTTTAACCCCCGACGAAAGAGAGGGGTGTTATAAGTTTGATCTGTGTATCTGTGTCTGCGTATCTGTGTATCTGTCTGTGGCATCATAGCTCCCACACGGATGGACCGAAATCGGTGAGGTCTTTTTTAGTCGAAAGCTAGTTTAATCGAGATGGTTCTTAACTAAGTTTCACTAAAATCGGTTCACCCGTTTTTGAAATATTGGACTTTGAAATGACAATGTCGGGGGTTTTTCAACTCTTCTAAGTTGGTTACGTCCCACTGCTGGGCATAAGCTTACTCTCAGAATGAGAGAGTTTGGGTTATAGTTCCCACGCGAGCCTAGTACGAATTGGGAACTTTACACACATCATTGAATTGCTTCGCAGGAGTGTGCAGTGCAGGCTCCCTCACGATGTTTTCCTTTACCGAGAAGCTCGTGATAAATTACAAACGTAAATCCGCACATAAATTTCGAAAAACTCAGGTGCGAGCCGGGGTTTGAGCCCACGACCCTCTGCTTGAGAGGCCATAGGATCAAACCACTGGGCTATCACAGCTTCACGGACAAACAAGGATGAATTAGTTTTACGCGGTTTATGAACGTACCCCAAGCGAGTCAAACGTTCAACTCGCACGCACCCAAAATAGCAGTTTCCTGCGACGCGAACAATAATACTGTAGATGTAAATAAACATGGGTAGGAGTGCCACAGATTAATAGTGCTGCGTACAGAATGCATACAGATAATAAGAAATGAAACTGGGAGTGTTAATGCAAGATGAGGCTTTCCATCTTAGCCTGTTCAAAATTCAAATAATAAAAAACAAGATTTCATTCGTTCAGATTTTTTATCAGAAATGAAGGATGATATCCGCAATAGAACTAAGGTTACCGACATAGCCCGAAGGATTGCGAAACTTAAGTGGCAGTGGACGGGGCACATTGCTCGCAGGACTGATGGCCGATGGGGTCAGAAGGTTCTCGAATGGCGTCCGCGGACCGGGAGGCGAGCTGTCGGTAGGCCTCCAACAAGATGGAGCGACTACCTGGTAAAGATCGCGGGACCGCGGTGGATGCGGAAAGCACAAGACTGGTCTGAGTGGAGAGCCGCGGGGGAGGTCTATGTCCAGCAGTGGATGTCTTTCGGCTGACATGATGATGATGATGAAGATTTTATTCAGCAAGTAGGCAGTTGAATACTCTTTTACTTTACACTCATAGTATTATTAAGAAGAAATATTTATTACTGGACATAGGTCTCCCCCAAGGCTCTCCACTCAGACCGGTCTCGTGCTTTCCGCATCCACCGCGGTCCCGCAGTGGACGTCTTTCGGCTGAAATGATGATGATGATGATTTATTACTGGGTTGCACAGCAAAAACATAAATTGCATATCAAAATCGAAGTTTTGCTGCATTCAGTATGTTTTGGTGTGCAATCAGGATTCTTTAGGTTAGGGTTTGATTTGATGTGCCTTTAAATACCAGCCTTATTCATCTTTACAGAGTGGCAACCAACACGCCCCATCTGGTGAGCCTCGGGACCGGCCGGCTGAGCACTGCGGTCACCCTCCATCCCATCAAGCAAGGTGAGGACACCATTTTGTCACTATCATAATCACCACTAGCAGCTTGACAATCCCATTATTCAATTTAATCCCTGTTTTAATTGAAATATTTACTAAAACATGAATATTTCTCAAATTTCCAACTGAAATGAACCCAGTTCGAAAATAGTTTTTTCTGGTCTTTCTGTTTATTTACGTTCAGTTTGAAATTTGAGAAATAATTTCGAACGGGACGACCGAAAAAATAAAAAACACAAAAAGTTGGTTTAGAAACTAATTTAAACTGTAATTACGTCGTCTCCTACCCAATATGTGTGCAATAAAGTTACATTATTATATAACACATGAATACACAGGAAAAAGCAGAAAAATGTCGCTAACCCCGTGAATCGAACCCTGACCCTCGCCATTGCGTGTCACGTGCCATACCCGCTACACCACACCTAACATTGGCACACACTTTAACAAAAAAAACCTGTGTGCATTCCAGGCCGCGTCACCATAGGCTCGGACCCCACATGCGACATATACGTGGTGGGCACCGGCGTGGCGCCGCTGCACTGCCGGGTCGAGAACTCCCACGGCGTGGTGACGCTGTACCCGGCGCGCGGCTGCACGCTGCTGGACGCCGTGCCCGTGGACAAGCCCACGAGGCTCTCCCAAGGTAAGTGTTAACTGGGGTTGCCAGATTCTATTTGATCCTGTAAGGGACAAATGCTCATTTTTGCAAATTTAATTATTCCCCAGGACAAACGATACCATAAAAACAACGTCGGTATCGTGTTGAGTCGTCCCATTAGTTTTTTGTCAAGTTCTTATTCAGTCTCATTCTGCTTTCGTCATCCATTCTTCATTCGTCACTTTCGCTGGTAGTGATTGTCGTAATTGGTCATATTTGTCGTTTGTCTTGTTCTTTCTTATTCAGATACGATTCTCCTGATACGACACGACACCGGCCTTCTCCTTTATCTGGTCCAAGTAGCTTCGCCTAGGTCGGCCTCTTTCCCTCTTCGATTTTTCCTTCTAAAATACGAATTCTCGTTCCTTCTTTCTTGTATATTTTACTCTTTCAAATGTACTGTTTTATTTTTCCGTATATGTCGAATGTGTGTGAATAAATCTCTCTCTCTTTCTCTAAAATAAGCAAATAAAACAGACATTCCAAATATTCAATCAATCTCTTGTTCTGATCTACTGACTAATTTTTTGACTGAAGTGACGAACAATTTGGTATCTGTAGATGGCCCACCTTCCTGCCATCGACAGATACCAAGTAGAGGTTGAATTGGAGAATGTTTAATGAGACGGCAAAATTTAAGATAGATAATAGTAGTTTATGCAACTGCTACATAATGAGTGTTTTAAGGCCTAATTATGTGGAGTTGCATACATTACTTTATCTACACACATATCATAAGTCCTCTATAATGAGTTCAGAAACCGTAGAAAATGACCAGCATTGCAGTACGCCGTCGCCTTCTCGCCGACAGCGCCAGCCCCAGAACCACTACCATCACCAGCAGTAAAGTAATAGTCATTACGACATCGAATTCGATATCGTAATTACTTTTCGACATCAAATTCAATGTTTCAAATTTGAAAACCAACGTAATTTACAATCATAGTGAAATAAAACGGATCACTAACGTATATAAGTCGAATTCAGTCCGACATGTATAAGTCACCGTGAGCGCTGTTGCGATCCGTCGTGTTGCTGCGTGCGCTATATAGCTAAATGTTATAGTTTACGAGTACCAGTGTAGTTGAGAGGCAAAAATGACCTCTAATTTGGTAAAATGTAACAAGTGCAACATAGTGATAAATGAACTACTTGCTTTTGTGAAAAATACTATTAGTATCATGGATGATGAAAGTGTTAGCCGAATATGTGTCAGTGCTTTCTCAGAATCGGATATTACGGAAGCTAAAAATCTGTTGTATGATTCTATCCCAACGAATAAGCGAAAGAAAATTCGGAAGAGGAGCGGTAAATCAATAAGGGAGATTGACGATATATTTACGATATCATTACTTATTATTACGATATCATTAGTCTATTTTGACACTAACACAAGCATCCGAGAGTAGCTATAACGTTCGGATCGCGGGACGGGGTAAATATGTCACCGGGTGGAACAAACACGTCCGGGACGCTCACACGAGAGCTAGGGTTTGTTTCCGGACTTGGGTTCTACATGGTAAGCCGTCTTCTGGTCATCTATGATAATATGTGTGAGTCAAGGCGATTGGTTAAGGCGAAACTAAAATGGTGTCAAAAACATAAGCAGCAGATTAGGATGGATATTCTTGCACAACATCATCCTCGTAAAGAATTTAACAAATTTTGGAAATCAACGAATAAATTAAACCATAGGTCTGGGCTTCCGGTGAGCGTTACGGGTGTGCGTGATCCTAAAGAAGTGGCCGGTCTTTTTAAAAGTCATTTTAGGGTTGACTCTTCAATGGGGCCCGCGTTGCAGGAGGTCAGTGCTGCGGATCACCCCATTGAGCACAGTGTCGTGTTTACTGCTGGGCAGGTATCTTCTGTGATCAAAAATATGGCTGAGGGCAAATCACCGGGGTGCGATGGCCTCAGCATTGAGCATCTGAGACACGCTGGTGCGCACTTGCCCAGGGTGTTGGCTACGTTTTTGACCCTATGTCTTGGCCATTCCTATTTACCAGAGGACCTTATGCGGACTGTAGTTGTTCCTATTGTGAAGAACAAGACCGGTGACTCAAATTCAAATTCAAAATTTTATTCAGCAAATAGGCAGTTGAATGCTCTTTTACACGTCATTTTTTTTAGTCTACCAGCGCTTTCGGAAAGACCATGATTGCCAAGAAGAATGCGCCGCAAGAAACTTGGCACTGAGTCATTTTTTCTAAAAACAAGTTACATTAGCTCTTACAATACGTAACCACAGACAAATTACACCAAGAAACCTCACTCTGTCATTAAAATATTAAGAGAGAAAAAAAAAATACCGCATTTTAGAAACAAGTGTAAAAAGTAATTATTAGAACAGCAAAACCAGAACGCTTTACTTTACTGGCACGTTTTAATTGAGCAGGAGATGTATAGGGTTGTATAGGGACTCTTCGGACATGGCTAATTACAGGCCCATTTCTTTGGCCAATGTTATTGCTAAGGTGTTGGACGGCCTGCCCGTAATTTGGATCAGCATATTAGTCTAAACGATGCACAGTTCGGTTTTCGACAGGGGCTGTCCACGGAGAGCGCTATCCTATGCCTCAAGCAGACCGTACAATACTATACATCCAGAAAAACACCCGTGTTTGCCTGCTACCCAGACTTGTCAAAAGCATTTGACCTTGTACCTTATGATAAAATGTGGTATAAACTACGTAATGAAACGAGTTTACCAGAAGAAATAACATGCTTATTAAAGTACTGGTACAGTAATCAGTAAAATTGTGTTAGATGGGGTGGAGCTCTCTCGGATAGCTATAAGCAGGAGTGTGGTGTGCGGCAGGGGGGGCTTACTTCGCCGAAGCTGTTTAATCTTTATGTGAATAAGCTTATAGATGAGCTGAGCAGCGCTCGTGTCGGGTGTCACATAGATGGAGTTGCCGTCAACAATATAAGTTACGCTGACGACATGGTACTGCTTAGCTCATCGATAGGCGCCCTGAGGGGACTGTTGAAAATATGTGAGTCGTATGCTGTGGCCCATGGACTCATGTACAATGTAAATAAGAGTGAAGTAATGGTCTTTAAGGCAGGTAGAAAAACTTACTTAACTATACCAATAGTAACACTTTATGGAGCGCCGCTTAAAACCGTCACTAAGTTCAAATACTTGGGTCACTGGGTCACTGACGATTTAACTGATGATATTGACATAGAGAGGGAACGTAGGTCCTTGGCTGTTAGGTGCAATATGTTGGCCCGCAGGTTCACACTGTGTACTAAACAAGTAAAGATTACGCTTTTTAAAGCGTTTTGCCAATCTTTTTATATGTGTAGCCTGTGGACTGGCTTTAGGCAGACGGCATACAACGGCCTACGGGTTTAATATAATAATGCATTCCGGGTGCTGATGGGGCTGCCGCGATTTTGTAGTGCCTCGGGTGTTTGCGGAGGCACGCACAGACGGCTTCGCGGCCATAATGCGAAACAGATGTGCCTCGCTGCTGCGTCGCCTCCGCGACAGCCCCAACCGCATCCCGAGTGTTTTGGCGGACCGCTGGGACTCCCCTAAGCTCGCCCGTTGGATACGACTGCATAAAGTCAAGTAACAAAGGGCGGTTTTGACATTGTATTTTTATGTTTGAGTTTTGTTGCCATTTAATTTGTACCAACCTATCTACACTAATATTATAAAGAGGAAAGATTTGTACCTATTTTTGTATGTTTGTATGTTTGTAATGAATAGGCTCAAAAAGTACTGGGCCGATTTAAAAAAATCTTTCACCAATAGAATGCTACATTCTTCCAATTTGACATAGGCTGCATTTCATTTTGAAAAAAATTAGGGATCCTTCGTAAAATTTGAACAATGTAACCGAAGGTGTAGAAAAATGAGTCTTAAAATGTCTTTCGTCGAATGCGCTGCCGAAACTATTAGCGATAGAACAAAATAATGTACAAAAATATTGAAGAACATCATAATGTCTACAAAAAACTCCGCGGTAGCATATGTCCAACTATTGTAGTTATGTCACTACAACAACTTTTTTCATTTTAAACATTAATGAAAATGCTAACCAAATTCAAACCATGCTATTTATGTGTTTATATTAATCCTTATCCAAATAAATTATTTTATGGTCAAGACCATTTAACTACCTATAAAATAGTTTTTAAAAATTAATAAATAATAAATAATATTTTTTAATAAATAAAAATATTTGTGAAAAAAAGTGTTTTATATCCAAATTTCCAAAAATAAATGTTGTCTACCCCGGGACGGGCTGCTAGTAGTTTATAAGATTTAATGTATTACTAACCTTTTATGGACTTTAATAGTCCGAAATAAAATATTTGAATTTGAATTTGAAAACAATAATAATGTGATATGTATTTTTTTTTTACAAAAAAAAAAACAGTTTACGAAACGTCTGCTCGGTATGTTTGTCTATGATAAAATAAACAGTCAATTTCGTGACAGGTATGGGTATGATATATGCCTTTGGCTTCTGAACCCATTTAGAGTGCTTATAATATGTGTGTAGATAAATGTTTTTATCGTCAGTAGATTATTGGGAATGGCTGTTAAAGAAGTCGTTTTGATATATCAAATGTCATATAGATTGTTATTATAAACCTGGTGAAGTGTCCTACCGCTGGGCAAAAGCCCCTGTCCTCCACGCGTCCCGATCTTTAGCGGTTTCAGGCCAATCGTAATTAAAGACATCCAGACCATCCCGCCACCGTCGTCTAGGCCGGCCACGCCGCCGCCGCCCGTCCTGTGGCACCCACTCTGTGGCACCCACTCTGTGGCACCCACTCTGTGGCACCCACTCTGTGGCACCCACTCTGTGGCACCCAATCTGTGGCACCCACTCTGTGGCACCCACTCTGTGGCACCCACTCTGTGGCACCCACTCTGTGGCACCCACTCTGTGGCACCCACTCTGTGGCACCCAATCTGTGGCACCCACTCTGTGGCACCCACTCTGTGGCACCCACTCTGTGGCAACCTGTGTGGATGCATGCGGCTGGCGTGGCCTACGCAGTCCCATCTCAGCCTGGCAGTCTTGGCACCCACATCGGCAATGCGTGTTTTGGAACGCAATCCTTTTCACTCCTAACATGCTGCGTTCCATTGCTCTTTGGTAAACCGTCACTCTTCTGTGACTCAGTCAGGGACCATGCTTATTCACCGCAAGTTAGGACAGGAAGTATGCACACATCGACAAGCCACCGATTTAGGGATAGCGGAAGATCGCCCTTCAAGAGATCTTTCATAGACCAATGGCTCTTCCAGGCATTTTGGATCCGTCTTTCGACTTCCTTATGCCTGTGGCTGAAAGAGACTATTGGCTTAGATAGGGACACTCGTTATTATAGATACAGCACTGTGTTTCAACTCAGCATCTTCGTTTACAGGCAGCATGCTCACCATAGGCCGGTCGAACTACCTGCGCTTCAACCATCCCGAGGAAGCCAAGCTGATGAAGTCGGTGCTGCCGTCGGCGCACGTCTCCATGGCGCCCGCGCAGTACCAGCCCAACGAGCAGTGCGGACAGACTGGTAAGGGAACACCTCTGCTCTTTATTACAAGATTTTACTTAACTTGCACCGTTCGTATGTATGTATGTATGAACTTTCAAACTGAAACGTACATATACAGAAAGAACAGAAAAATAAATTCTCGAACTGGGATTCGAACCATACCGTGGCGTCGCGCTACCAACTGCGCCATCCGAGCAATCGTTGGGAGCAGCGAAAAATTCCTATATATTCACGTTTCAGTTTAATTTAAATTACTTAGCGAATGCGAATACTGACTCGCTAGCGTCATCTATGTAACATCTCTCATGTACGAGAATTGCCATCTTAGTTTGGATATTTTTTGGTCACTTTTTTTTCTCGTTTTAATTTCAAAATGTAGAGCACTCAATAGACTATGAGTTACCACTCAGTTACAGATACAAATATTTCTGGAACTTGTCTTTTTTATCAGTTTAAAAAAGATGTATACGAAAATTAATTAATTAAATTAAATTACATAGTTCCAAACTTTCAAATCGCGAAAACTCGTAAAGCTGCTAAGGTGACTGACTTGACTAGACATATTCTTTCCGTATACCCTTTAAATACACTTTCCTTTTTTTGTCCACAGGTTACCACCAAGACCTTAACCAATGTTACCAGAACTCCAACACACAGAAAATATACAAGGACACGCCCCTTTCCCAGCTCGACCAAGAGTTAGACATGACACTCGGCGAAATGGCAAAAAAAAAGCCCCCAGTCGCCCCTAGAAAACCTTACTACACCGAATCCGATTCCGACCAGGAAAGCAAACCAAAAATGTCCAGTATCATGGCCAAAGTATCCAAGTTCGAGTACTACGCGAAGCAACAGAAAATCGGCAAAAGCCAGTTCTATGCGTCCAACGAAAACGAGATCTCACCAAAAGTGTTCAGCTCGAACTCTCTGACTGTCAACACACCGGCTAAAGACGTGTTGGGGGGGCGCAACGTGCCTAACTACATGAAAAAAACTGACCAAAAAATTATAGTACTAAACGACAATAACGCAGTAGAAAGGAACAGGTCATACGCGAACGTTGCTATTCGGAACAAAACAAAAATAGACGATATAGTTCGAAACTTCGACGAGACCACTAGAACCGAATTTAAGTTGAAGAAAGTCAACAACGATCAGATAAGAACTGATAATATTTATGGGAAAATCAACAATGCCCTTGAGGAAAAGAACATTGACAGTAAGAGTAATCTTGCTTCTAAGAATGATGGTAAAGAGTATGGGAAGGTGGAGTTTAATGGGAAGAAGCCTGGCTTGCCGTCGCCGGCGTTTGACAGGAACCCGCAGTATTCCCCTGTCTATGCCAATACGTATGACAGGAGTTACGATGCTGAGAGCAGGAGGATTAAGGTATTTATTGCTTTTTGTTGACTTCAATTTCAATTTATTTATTCAATTTACAATAACAAGTCCTTTGTACGCCTTGCCTTTGTACTTGAATTTGTTTTTTTTTTGTAAATTGTGTTTGTATCCTGTTTTTTTTTTTAGTACAATAAAGTGTTTACTTACTTACTTACAAGTTTACAATCAGAGACCAACAGACTTGTTATGTTAACGGACAAAGAACACAGAAAAGGGAATAAAAGACATACTAAAATTACACCAATGAGACAAATCGTATTACAAGGTACATAAAAACTTGTCGGTTTTCACAAGTTGTGACTGCCAGCTGTTAACAATACATCGGCGTCTTGGACCACAGCTACAAGAGCACCACCAATTTACCGATACCATGGACTTCGGGTTAGCGCTTGAAAACGACCGAAGCAGAAGGCTTGTAAAAGAAAACCATTAATCGAGCGTCAGCCAGTCTTAGTTTGGTCGAACGACAGCGCTATGACGTATGGCTGTCATTGAAAATACCGTGTTGTACTGAGACACGTAATTTTCGTGAATTTTTACTAAACAATAGACCACTAATTTGCAAAAAATACCACTAATCGAGCATCAGTCTGTCTTGTTTTGGTCGAACGACAGCGCTAATAGCGTATTATGGCTGTCATCGAAAAATACCGTGTTGTACTGGGACCAAACTGGGACACATTTTTCGTGAATTTTGTACTAGACCCAAAGTCCATGGTATTAGTAAGTCAATGTTGTATTTACAAGTTTTTATTTAACTTTGTTTGGGCATACAATGACAATGCAAAGAAAAATCAGTTAAGCAGCTGGACTTGAACCAGCAACCTCGGTAATCCGTACCACGCCCCACCAATTAAGTGGCTTCATTGATTCATAAAATAGCTGCATCTTTTGCCACTAATACGTAACTGTAGAAGTTCCTTAGTGGGTGAGCCGCTTGATTAAGCTGCTCATAGATGGCGCTGAGGAGGGATCTTCCAAATAAAACATGACACAATGCATTGAAAAATTCGTTAGGTGCACCAAAGTTAAGCATGGCTTAATTGGTGGTGCGTGGTACGGATTACCGAGGTTGCTGGTTCAAGTCCAGCTGCTTAACTGATTTTTCTTGGCATTGTCATTGTATGTTGAATTTCATACTATGAATGTTTCATAAAAATAAAAAACAAAATCGATTATTTTCTATGTTTGGGTAAAATTAGTCCTCCAGTCAACCCTTGATAAGGAGTTCTCAGTTACGCGATAAAGTTTAACGCCTAAAAAAAGTAATAGCAAACTCGAAACGTTATAAAAAGTGTTCTCTGTGTTCCTTTATCACTGCCCTACATTCCCGATTAATCTATAAACAAAGAATCTTGCGCAGCGATTAATTACAAAGATAAACCACTTTCTCACCTCCTTTGGGAGCGGAAAGTGTTCTTGTAAAGTTTGTGGGATAATTTTTAAAGCTTTAAATTAACTATAACACCCGTGCTTTAACTCTCCACCTTAATATTAATATTGATTTTTTTCTACGTTTCTTCGGTCCCTTGAAAGCAGCGTTTGCAATCTCGCTGGAAAATCGAGGTACCTAATCAAAACTATTTTTTAACCCGCGACGCAAAAAGAGGGGTGTTATAAGTTTGACCGCTATGTGTGTCTGTGTGTCTGTCTGTGGCACCGTAGCTCTTAAACGGTTGAACCGATTTGAATGCGTTTTTTTTATTTGAAAGCAGGTTTTCCAGCGATGGTTCTTGGACGTATTCGACGGTTCAGCCGTATTTGAGATATAAAATTTTTGTTGTGTGTGTGTGAATGTTAGTGATCTGGGTTCGATCCCCGGGGCAAGTCATATTATTTCAATGTCAGTTAATAATAAAGTGTCACCTGACACATTACGCGGGGGGGTGTACTCGGCCCTCCGGTACTCTCACTGACCGAACGAAACGCAACATAGGTGTTGTTGCTTCACGCCGATTTTCTGCGAGAGGGTGGTATTTCCCCACGGCTACGGCTCTCCGACTACAATTAGAATTAGGCAATTATATTATAAGTAAAGATACGTCATATTTTAACATTTGCGCGCAAGTTTGGACCTTATTTGAGAGAGATTATGGCCAAAGAAGCTACAATTTGTAGCATTTTTCGCGCTTCATTTTCAGCGTGCTGATGACATATCTGCCTCTATTTATATGTAACATCATTGGATTACCCTAGGTATATAATTATACAGATTTTTGGGTATTTTAATAACCTTTATTACGATAATAGCTGTTGTAACTGGAACGACTAGTCCATTGATCTAACTGCGAAATAATTATAATTATCTATTAACACACAAAACCGGAAACGTGTAATTTATGAAATAAACACCCAAATACCTGTTATGTTGATTGCCATTCATACCTAAATTAAAGAAACAATGTTATCAGTTGATAACGGCTTGCGTAGTGATAAGGCGCTGCAGTAGCCAATGCGGTGGACAGGCGTCGTCACGTGTGTAGATGACTATAATAAAATAAAAAAACATATTTTAAAAATAAAGTGTCAATGTCAAAGAAAATGAAGAACAAGTGATAAAATTAGTGTATAGTGACGTGATTAACTTTAAATTGTTACAAAGTAACCAAGATGGATGTTTGTTTGGATGTGGCAATACAATTGTTAATTAAAATTGTTACACGTATTTAAATGTGATTTTGTCACTTAGATTTTTTTCAATGCTTACGGTATAAATAAGTATTTGGAATTTTAATATCGGAAATAATAATAGGTTTTGTCTTAGCCTTCGTTTGTGTGAATTTATAAAGCCCTATTTGATGAACTGATTGCAGTTTCATTGATTAAAAGCTTCCATTTTTAACCCCTGACGAAGAATCGGAGGGTTGTGTATCTGTGTATCTATCTGTCTGTGTATCTGTGTATCTGTCTGTGGCATCACAGCTCCCAAACGGATGGACCGATTTCTATGCGGTTTTTTTTAATCAAAAGCTAGTTTAATCGAGCTGAATCTTTACCCGTTTTTGAAATATTGAACTTTGAAATGACAATGTGGAAGTTGGTTATCAAATAAATAAACTAAAACCATTTTAATCCACATCCACACTTAACGCGAATAAATTAACCTGAATCTGAACAACGGATTACTGAAGCAGTTCTCAATGTTTTAAACACGTTTTCATCGAAGCTTAGTCAATTGGTGTGTGGTGCGAATTTAGAAGTAACAAATATTTAATATTTACAAAAGGTATGAAGTTGGTACTCAAGTTAAAACACTGCCTAAGGAATAGTTCCTCATATATTAAATCTGTGGGTTGAATAAAGTGGCAATCACATGCGAATATTTAATTGTTAAGTTAAGTTTCCAAAAGTAAGTAACTCAGTCAATCAACCTAGACCCTCAGACAGACATACGCACGCAAACAGAATCTTAAACAAAACCATCTATTTGATCCGGGGATTAAAATCGTCATTTATGTTGTTATCTTGGTTATTTTTGTATCATAGAAAAGAAAATAATACCTACGTGTAATTAACTAACATAAAGTGAAGATAAAGCGTATTTCTTTAGTCTAAACGTCTAAACTTCAAAAGTGTTCTTTTAACAAGTGACTGGCCACAAAAGTTAACAACATTAAAAATAAAAAGCGTATGGAACTCGATACTAGTAGCCAATGCCGGGTATCGATTACGTCTTTCAAATTTAGAATAGTTTTTGTTATGCTGTGCCACTGATCGGTTCAGTGCCATTGGCGAATAATTAAAAACAATACGAAACGAGGAATAAAGTTACAGTGGAAATTAAAAACACAAAAATATTGCTAAAAATATATTTTTAAGTTTGTTGCCAAAATGACAGTGCCACCCAAGAAGCTGTCACACAAACGTCTAGTGAAGCTGTTCGTGAGGAATCTAAAGAAAAACACGTTGGCCTTAAAAGATTTGAAATCTACGATCGACAAGAAAACCGACGAGGAGAAAATTGATAAAATAATCGATATAACCAACTCGGTTAACGACAAACTCGATATTGTTAACAAACTGCGAAACGATATAAAATTATACAAGACTATAAATACTATACTAACGAATCACTATGTCAAAGTGACGAGAGACCACGAAAACAGTATAGATGGGAAAATTATAAAACTAGAAAGTCAAATCAAAGATTCTTACGAGGAATTGAAAAATGTCATATCCAAAATGTCAGATGTTATTTCGGAGAGAGAACAGCAAGGGATACAGAATAGTAACGTCATTTTAGTAGGGAATGATATGAAGTGTAATAATTATAATCAGTTTCACATAAGAAATGAGATTTATAACAATATAATAAGGAAGATAGATAAATTATTTTGCGGCATGGTAAGTGGCAGCGACAGACCGATAACTTTCTTATCCTCACGTCACCCAACAGTTGACTGGAAGAGAGGCCTTTGTACAAGTGTACCTGTTTGTTCCCGTCTTCTTGTATTAATACTTAGTTGTTACTTTTTACCTTTTTTTCCTACATTTTTGTAGTTTTTTTACTTGAATATAATAGGTTTTTTTTTTGCTCAGATGGCGCAGTTGGTAGCGTGATGCCACGGTATGGTGGAGGTCCTGGGTTCGAATCCCAGTTCGAGAGTGTATTTTTCTAATCTTTCTGTACATTCACGTTTCAGTATAATTCAAACTACTCATCACTAGCGTTCCTGGAGGATTTTTTATTTATTTTTAATACTATAAGGAAGGCAAACGAGCAAGTGGGTTATCCGATGGTAAGTGATCATCACTGCCCATAGACAAAGGCAACTCCGGGGGTGTGCAAATGCGTTGCCAACCTAGAGAGCTTTGGCTCGCGATAGAGCTCGTCCTACGCGGACGAAGTCACGGGCAACAGCTGGTAATATCATGTGACAATTGACACCAATTGACCTAGTCCCAAACTAGGCAAAGCCTGTACTATGGGTACTAGACAACGGATAAACATACTTATATAGATAAATACATACTTATATACATATTAAACATCCAAGACCCGAGAACAAATATTCGTATTCGTCACACAAACATCTGCCCCGACCGGGATTCGAACCCGAGACCTCAAGCTTCATAGTCAGGGTCTCTAACCACTGGGCTATTCGGTCGTCAGTAGTTCTTTAATGTGTCCCTTTTTGTTCCAGGCTTACCAGGACAGGATCAAGGAAGAGGAGCAGAAGGAAGCTGAGACGGCGCGACTTGAGGAAATACTGAACATGTGTGCGGAGTACGAGAGACAGATCGCTGCAGGTAATTTCTTAGGTAAACATTGCCTAGCATAAAAGAAAGAAAAACCATAATCATAGCCTATGTTCGATAGAAAGACTTTACTAGGAAGCCCCACCGTTAATACTGTCATCATATCATCATCATCATCATCATGTCAGCCGAAAGACGTCCACTGCTGGACATAGGCCTCCCCCAAGGCTCTCCACTCTGACCGGTCTTGTGCTTTCCGCATCCACCGCGGTCCCGCGATCTTTACCAGGTCGTCGCTCCATCTTGTTGGAGGCCTACCGACAGCTCGTCTCCCGGTCCGTGGACGCCATCCGAGAACCTTCTGACTCCATCGGCCATCAGTTCTGCGAGCAACGTGCCCCGCCCACTGCCACTTAAGTTTCGCAATTTTTCGGGCTATGTCGGTAACTTTCGTTCTACTGCGGATATCATCATTTCTGATTCTGTCCCGCAGAGAAACCCCGAGTATAGCCCTCTCCATCGCCCTCTGAGTGACTTTGAGCTTCCTTATGAGGCCCATCGTTAGCGCCCACGTCTCCGATCCGCAAGTCATCAGTGGCAACACACTGGTCAAAGACTTTAAGACTTTTTTTAAGATCATATATGATGACAGTATTAACGTTGGAAATTCCTAGTAAAGTCTTTCAGATATTTGACCTGGAGACCCTATACATCTCCTGCTCAATTAAAACGTGCCAGTAAAGTAAAGTGTTCTGTTTTGCTGTTCTAATAATTACGTTTTACACTTGTTTCTAAAATACGGTATTTATTTTTCTCTCTTAATCTTTTAATGACATAGTGAGGTTTCTTTGTGTAATTTATCTGTGGTTACGTATTGTAAGAGCTAATGTAACTTGTTTTTAGAAAAAAATACTTTGTGCCAAGTTTCTTGCGGCGCATTCTTCTTGGCAATCATGGTCTTTCCGAAAGCGCTGGTAGACTAAAAAAAAATGACGTGTAGAAGAGCATTCAACTGCCTATTTGCTGAATAAAATTTTGAATTTTGAATTTTCTATGGAACTTGCTAACTATGTAAACAAACTGCCATAGTAAGTAAGTCTTGCCCATGTACAAAACACTATAAAAACTCGCTCGCAAATCGCTAGTCTGATAAGGCTATAAGCCTCGTAACCCATTTAACCAAATAAACCGCATCCAAATCTGTTCACCCGTTTAAGAGCTGTGGTACCACTGACAGACGCACATAGCGGCCAAACTTATAACATGACACCCCTTTTCAGGCGTTAAAAACAAATCTTAACCGGTATGTTTTTATTTTTCAGGCATACCGGTAACGCCGACAGAGAAAAGGCCCCACAATAAAATTATAACCAACGGCTCCTTGCCGAGGAGTGTGGTTCTCAACAACCCCAACTTTGTGCAGACCAGCGAGGGGTATTACAAGTAAGTACTATGCCCACTGACTTACTAACACCATGGACTTTGGATCTAAAACCAGTAGACCCAAAAAAACCTACATCTAGTAGTAGTGGGTTTTGGGTAGTAGTATTCATGAAAAATGTGTCCCAGTGCAGTCGAGTTCTCCAATATCTATACAGTCAACATTTCAAAAATATCTATACACGGACCTTATTGCTAGTTACATAAGGTCCGTGTTTAGATGTTTATGAACCGTTGGCTGTACAGATATTGGAGAACTCGACTGTTCAACTTGGCGTTTTTTCGATGACAGCCATGCGTCATAGCGCTGTCGTTCTACGCTCCAGTCAGATCGCTGCCACCATCTTACTCGCTAATCCTGCCGCTAAGCGCTAAGCTTGCATTTTTGTGTTCCGGTGTGGAGAGTAAGACAGCCGGTGTAATTACGGGCGCAAGAGGCATTTCATCTTAGTCCTCTAGGTTGAACGCATCTGCAAACCCCCCGGGGCTGCGGATGTCTATGGGCAGTGGTGATCACTTGCCATCAGGTGTCCCACTTGCTGGTTTGCCTTCTTTGTCGTATAAAAAAAACTTCATTATCCTGCTAGAGCTTTCGTTCGCGAGTTCTTAGGTCGGAGCGAATCTACAGTCCTTTTTTTTTCAGATTCGAAACTAGTCACGCCCACAACACCTCCAAGTCCCTCCCGATCCGTAACCTCTCCAGCTATGAGAACCTGGACTCATCCCTCCCGGAACCCCTCACTCCTGAGGTGAAGATCCAGACCTTCGGCAGGTTGGACGAGATTGGGATCCCCGTGTTCGAGGATGAGCTGTCCAGCCCTGTCATGGTTCGAAAGCTGAATGATCCCAAGGGGTCCCCTATAGGTACGTTTATCAGTGTTACTTAGGACAAAATATACTTATTTGTTAATCCTGATATGAGTTGATT
The DNA here is from genome assembly GCA_963691665.1 of Clepsis dumicolana. Classification (NCBI taxonomy): domain Eukaryota; kingdom Metazoa; phylum Arthropoda; class Insecta; order Lepidoptera; family Tortricidae; genus Clepsis; species Clepsis dumicolana. The sequence continues at coordinate 7,662,417 of OY829529.1, forward strand.
TGTCTTTTACATTTAACCAAAATCGGTTGAGCCGTTTACGTCGTATTCATAAAAAATAACCAATGGGCTTTTAATTTAATCACTCTTATTTAGTTTAATAACTAAAGTAACCATTAATGTTTTAATTTAAATCATTTTTTTTATTTCTAGGAAGCCCATATGAAAACGTATACTACAACAGAGGTAATCTCAAGCCAAAATCACCAAATTCCCAAAGTCCTAGAACTAGAATAAAGACCACATTTGCTCACAAGAATCTGCCATCGCCTCAATATTTCGTTTTCCCAACTCCACCTCCGGTTAATAATTCCAAAAAACCTAATTTCAATATTCCTAACAATGCAAATAATATTGTAAGTGAAGAAAGCAAACTAGATAGTAAAGGTAATGAAAATTTTGCTGGCATCGAAAAGCAGTTAAGTCTCGAAGAAGATATTCCAATGATAGACGACGTAGATGTAACTAATGATATAGAACAGAGACATTCTAAAATAGTGACTGACAAAGAAGATGTTAATATCCAAAAACAAAATTCAAACGCATCAGAAAACGAAGCATTTGAAACTGAAGAAAATACTCTAACTAAAAATCAAAGTTTCGATGACGTTAAAAAAGAACTGATGGCTGATATACCAGAGTTAGAAGAGTTTGAGAAAGACCTTGAACAGAGTAAAATGATAAGACAGATACAAGATGACATGAAGAAGATTGACTTTGAAGCTGATTCGATTGACAGTACTCTGGATGTCAATATGGATGAGATGAAAGCAAAATATGACAGGTTGAAGGAGGAAAGAAAGACATTGGTTGCTGATATTCACGCGCTCAAATGCAAGATGACAGAGATAAGGGCGCAAGAAGATGATATTTTGCGAGAGGTGAGTAGTTTTTGTGTCATCATCATCATCATCATCATCATATCAGCCGATTGACGTCCACTGCTGGCCGGCGGCCTGCCCCGCGGCTCTCCACTCAGACCGGTCTTGTGCTTTCCGCATCCACCGCGGTCCCGCGATCTTTACCAGGTCGTCGCTCCATCTTGTTGGAGGTCTACCGACAGCACGTGTATCGCCAGTTTTTGTGTATTAATTTTTTTATAGTTACATCTATACCTGTAAAACAGTAATGTGACTGACTGGCTGAAAGATAACGCATGGCCTAAACCACTGGACCTAGAGACTTGGAATTTGGCAAACATATACCTTGAGTATCCTAGATGCACTAAGAAAGGATTTTTCGAAATTCCCACGGGATAGGCAACTAGCCCATTTGGAAATATTTTACAAAGACAAAGCCGCGTGGCATAAGCTAGTAATTGATATGAATCAGGCGTTACTTTACTTTCGCAAATCAATGAATTTCCACTACCAGGGATAGCTTCATTATTTGTCATTATGATTATTGTTAAATTTTCCATTAACATCATTAACAAAGGCCCCTTATTTGGATTTTACCTTTTATGTCATTAAAATTCACTAATCATTTCTTTATTACGCAATTAGAATTTACCAACACATTTTGTTATGTTGTCTGTAAAGCTATATTTTGTAGTTGCTTCAACGGTTCCCTATAGAGCAGTTCTTTTTTGTGTATTTTAGTTCAGTTACGGAATAGATAAAAAATAGTTTCTTTCAAAATGTTGTGCAGATAAAATTACTGTTAATTCGAAGTGTCATGTGCTAGCGTTCTTTGATACCATTAGTTCTAGGTGTGTATGTGTTATGTTTTGAAAAATAGTAAACCTTTGTCGCTTTATGAGTGGATGGCATATGGTTTGACCTACAGCCTCTCAAACGAGTAAGACAGCCGGTGTAATTACGGGCACAAGAAGCATTTCATCTTAGCTCTCTATGTTGGCAACGCAGCTGCAAACACTCCGGGGTTGCGGGTTTCTATGGGCAGTGGTGATCACTTACCATCAGGTGGCCTAACTGCTCGTTTGCCTTCCTCGTAATAAAAAAAAAAGAAAAAAAACGGCATGTTGGTAAAAGCCAAACCGCTTGGTTCGTGATCCCCTGTGGAACCTTTTCTCAATAAATGTCATAATCAGTTTTCGGACATTTCATAGCACGCTGAGACGAAAGTGAGCTATGGAGTCGATATTAACATTATAATTAAATTATTGCTCATGTGTCGTGGATTCCTCAAAAAAGGACTAATAATATATATATTTTTTGCAGTTGGAGATGGAAAAAGCTTTAATAAAAGGTGAATATGATTCCGAGATCGCAATGCTGAATATAGAACAGAAGAAGAAAGCAGAGTTAGTGGAGCAGGCGAAAAGGATAGAAGAAGAGATCAAGCAGTTGAAGGAGAAGCAGGAAGCGAGACAGAACGATATGCGAGAGAGAGTTGACATTGCTACCATGAAAGTTGAAAGGTTAGTTACTAAAACGAGAAAATATCGCCCGAAAAACATGCCGATGTCCTTAGCAGAGGCAAATAAAAGAATGTCCTTTGAGCGCTCAGTTATACATGATATTGAAAATGAAAAAAAGTGTATATTGTTTAAATATTAAAGAAAATGCAGTTCGTTTTTAATAAGATATGCCCCACGTAAAGTGGGGCAGGGGGGGGGGGGGGGGTCCTTTAAATATCCCATGGTGTGGGGTGTAGTCAGATAGGTCTTCAAGAAATGTTGAGGCTGTGCACAGACCATTTGTCGGTTTAGGGATCCGTTTGCGAAACATTTAGCTTCAACGTGCTCATATTTGTTGTAGCCGAGTGTCGTCATCGTCGTTCCCACTATCGAAATTGCTGCATTAGGAAATGTGAGAAAAAATCAGGGTAGAAAATTAACAGAAAAACTATCATAGATTAATTGGCTTTATAGGGTAACGAGAAATAGTTTAACGTTTGACCAACTTATAAAAATTACTTACATAGTAAAAAAACACCTATTATAATTAGATATATCAACCCTATCGTGGACGAAACATACACATCAATTTTGGTTACAACCTATCATCATCATCATGTCAGCCTCAAGTCGTCCACTGCTGGCCGGCGGCCTCCCCCGCGGCTCTCCACTCAGACCGGTCTTGTGCTTTCCGCTTCTACCGCGGTCCCGCGATCTTTACCAGGTCGTCGCTCCATCGTGTTGGAGGCCTACCGACAGCTCGCCTCCCGGTCCGCGGACGCCATAGGAGAACCTTCTGACCCCATCGGCCGTCAGTCCTGCGAGCAATGTGCCCCGCCCACTAGCACTTAAGTTTCGCAATTCTCCCTTCAATCTAAAACTTATCTAATACCCGCAGGATAGAAAATGACTTGAGAGAGTCCGCTGCTACCGTTGAAGAGCTGCAGAACGCTCGCGACATCCTCGACAACCAGGCCAAGATGTACGAGGACCTGGAGTTCCAGCATCTGGAGGAGGAATCCGAACTGTAAGCCCAGCCTAGTGGGCAGAGACCCTGACTATGAGGCTTGAGGTCCCGGGCTCGATCCCTCGGTCGGGGCAGATGTTTGTGTGATGAATACGAATGTTTGTTCTCGAGTCTTGGATGTTTAATATGTATATAAGTATGTATTTATCTATATAAGTATGTTTATCCGTTTTCTAGTACCCATAGTACAGGCTTTGCCTAATTTGGGACTAGGTCAATTGGTGTCAATTGCACCATGATATTTATTTATTTATTTTATTAAGATTTGACACAAAACAACAGTGACAGCACGATTACATCAAGAGGACCGCCTTTAATAAATATGAACTCGATGACAAATTTCCAATATATGGCGCTCGTGTATTAACTCTTAATTTGGCAAAAAACATTACTCAAAAGTCTCGTCGCCACTTAGGCGTCCTAAAATTATTATTTAAAAATATATTAAAATACGAAAAGGGGTAACATGTCAAATAACATAAAGTGGTCAAAATGCATAAATAACATAATTTCGTCTAACACTATTAACTAATTAAACTAGGTATGCCATTCGGTAAGTGGGTAAGTTTAGATTAAGTTGGGTTTATTTTATAACATTCCTGTAAACTCTGTAAAGTTGACAATTTCTTAAATAATTGCATTATATATTTCGACAATTATGCTTTAAAAACTTTATATATTTTGCTACGTAGCCGAAATGAATGGTACATACAGAACGATTAGGTACTCTATGTTTACCACTGACAGAATCAGTTCAAATACAGTTAAAAAAATATATCTAAACAAACGTAAATTTATTGCTGCAGGCTCGCGAACCGCGAAGATTTACAAAACGAAGTGATTCTGCTATCAAAGAAAATAGAAGCACAGAAGGCAAGAATACTAACTCTCAAGTCGGAAGCCAATAGCAACCTGACATCAGCTTTAGACGAAACGAAGATCTTACAAGCGGAGTACGTGAGATTACTAAACCAGGTAGAAGAACTGACTGGGAAATTGCAAGCCGTTGAAAAGGAACTGAAGCCTCTAGTTGCTAGGTTGAATGATGTTGAGAGAACACAATCGCCAGATAGTGCGTTCTTCACAGACCAGACTAGAGCTAAATCAGGGGAGTTTGGTTACTCCCCACAAAGCAGTGATAGCGACGACCTAGACACCAAGGTAACACAATTCGAAGAGTACACAAACGAACTAAAAGACAAATTTAACTCTATCGATCAAATGTCACAGTCCATGATTGTGGACATAGAAAGAAGAGTTATAACAGATGTCATAGATGATGAAAACGAAAGCCCGTCTAAGTCTTCGACTTCGAAAGAGAAGAAAGGATTTTGGGAGCGGAATTTCGATTCTCTTAAAAGGAAGGGGAAGGACAAAAGGAAAGAGAAACCTGACGTTATGTCACAGAGCTTGAACGAGAACATGTTTTACAATAATGATAATATTGAAAACGATGTTTCCTTAGATAAGTTTAATAGTTTGCGGCATTCCAAGAACAAGAAAGATAAAAACGGTCCAGTTAAAAGCGCGTCGTCGTCCAAAATACCCACGTTCGCTGCTCTAGGGAAGATAATCAAGAAAGATTCCTTCGGGAAGAAATCTAGGGACGTCAAAGTGGAAATTAAAGAAGAAACCGAGCCTAAGAATCGTTACGTGAAAAACGCGAAGCCTGTCAACGGAGATAACAAATACAAATCCAAATCTCTATCGCCCGATAAGCTTATTAAAGAAGACAATATTAAAGAAGAAGAGGAATCCGAGCCAAATCGGAAGGGTCACAACGTTACTTTTGATGTTAATAGTAAAACCAATAGAATATTTCATAGAAAGAGCTGCGGCGATGAACCTAGTGTTAGAGAGTTTACTAGAATCTCTGATTCTGGTAAGATACCGTCACAAGATGATATAGATAGGATATCGAAGGTCACTATGGACGCGCCCATATTGTCTAGTGATACTGATATGAACTCTTTGGGGAAACGCACATTGGATAGTTTGATGGAGATTGAGAGGAAAAGGATGGAGATGCTCGAAGAACAAGGTATTTATGAACGTATAATGACAATCATAATGAAATAAAAACGGATCACTCCCGGATCGGACGACCGGATAGCTTAGTGGCTATAGACCCTGACTATGAAGCTTGAGGTCCCGGGTTCGATCAATGTTTGTATGATGAATACAAATGTTTGTTGTCGGGTCTTGGGTGTTTAATATGTATTTATCTATATAAGTATGTTTATCCGTTGTCTAGTACCCATAGTACAGGCTTTGCCTAGTTTGGGACTAGGTCAATCGGTGTCAATTGTCCCATGATATTTATTTACTCACGTATGTAAGTCGAGTTTAGCCCGACATGTTTCGGACTAATTCGTAGTCTTTCCTCTGGGAGCGCACGACCCAGCGGCCGCGAGACGCACACTAGGCGCGTTGCGTGAGTCGCGCGAGCAGAGCCGTACACGTGAGTGATCCGTTTTTATTTCATTATGATTTAGTCTCACGGTAGTTTCATGTTAAAAAATACAATGACACTGCACAGAAAAATTTGTTAAGCAGCTGGACTTTGAACCAGCAACCTCGGTAATCCGTATCACGCTTTACCAATTAAGCCTTACTTAACTGGAGTAGCGTGTGCTCCCAGAGGAAAGACTATGGATTAGTCCGAAACATGTCGGGCTATACTCGATACGTGAGTGATCCGTTTATTTCACTGTGATTCAATCTCACGGTAGTTTCATGTTAAAAAGCATACTTAACTGGTTGAACCTAACGAATTTCTCATTGCATTGTCATATTTTATTTGGATTTTTCATCAGCGCCATCTATGAGCAGATTAATCAAGCGGTTCACGTACTAAATAATTTCTGCAGTTACATACTAGTTATATATTCCCGCGGGATAGCGATAACCGAAATCTACGCGAAGTCGCGGGCAACAGCCAGTAACCCGTATATGTTTTGTCTTTGATAACTTCTGACTTCACTCCTTCACTATATACTAACCCTGTTATTCATAAACCTATATTAACTAAAATGCCGTTAAAGTTCGTTTGTCCCTTTTTGTCACATTGACATTTTCGCTAGTAAGAAGAAGACAAAACCTATTTTAGCTAATAGAGGCTTGAGTGATGTTTATGAATAAGGGCATATGTATTTAGATATGATAAAAACGGGATATTGACCGCGATTGCCTTATAGGTTTCCCGTTCACGTATATCCCGTTTTCATTATGCCTAATGCAATTAACCGCGAATCATTTAAAACTGTCACTATACATATATTTATCTCAACCAGGATGCCAAATGATTGAGAACGAGCGAGAGAAAATATCGGAGCTGAAGCGGCGTGTGCAAGACGAGACCAAGAAGCTATGGGAGCAGCGCGCGCGCAGCGAACACGCCAAGTCGTTCGACAGCGCGGACGCAGATGTGCCGCCTTGTGACACTAGTCTGGTGGACGATAGTTTGAATGTCTCCAACGTCTTCGATGAAAGGTGAGTGGACTTTTACATGAATAGTTCGATGTGTGTGTATGTATCACGTATGTTAGTTGAGTATTCTTCCTCTGGGAGCACACGCTCCGCCGAACCGCGTTAGTAAGGTGTGCTATTTAAACGTCTCAGTTTTTTTTGGTAGCTGCAACAAAATTATCGTATCCGTTGTAATTATAATCTCATCATCAGAATTATTATCATTGTCATTTTCGTTATTTTTTTTTCGTATTATTTAAATAATAAAAGCAATTTACAGTGACATTAAATCCAAGGTAGAACTATTGTCACAGGCCGTTTTCATAAGGGGAAACAGTCTGTTTTAAGGTAGCCTACCTAGGGTTTTGTGAAGGAAACAAATTACAAGTTTAATACATTTATTTGAACAAAATCGGTAGGCTAAATTGACAATTAGAATAGAGAATCTCAGGGGATTGAGTTCGAAGACACTTTTGAAGATACTGGGTTCGATTACACGCTAATGTGGCCTACACTTCCCTCGGGTGTCTGGATCCTCCGGCGACGGCGAAGATAGGGCGCAGGCGTCGTAGAGCAACCAGGAGTGACCAGGGGGCTCGTGTGATGACGTGGTGTTGAGATGGTGTGAAGGGAACCGTAGCGTGCCAACGGCTAGCCTCTGAGTAGGCTGCGAGAGGTCGGCAGGGGTCCGTTAGGAACCAGTAGTGGGTGGAGAGATTTCCACGGGTAGCGTAGTTGCCCTGTAAATAAGCTGGTGTGAGCCAAACGTCCATGGTATGCTCGCACTGCCATATTCCGCTTTCCAGTCCGACCATTCCCGAGGGAGTGGGAACCAGATTGGCAGTGCATGGCAATACGGAGGGTCATACGGATTTACAATTTAGCTAGAGTCAGAGAGTAAGCTTTTACAGGTTTCTAGTGAGAGTGGATAACAGATTTACACAAAGTGACCGTTGGAACTTTAAATTCCAACCGTTGTAGGAAGACGTTAGGTTTTAAAATAAGCGCTACGTCTATAACCGTAGAGCAGTGAAATAGGGAAAGATTAAATTATAATTAACTGTCCGGGGCGCTATTAAGGTACAGTAATGCTTCGGACAGAGTAACAGAGTGGAAACCCTATAGAATTAAATAAATTACAATAAAAGACACAAGTAGTGTAACACAATGATAAAGTACAGAAACGATCAGTATTCTTACCAAGTTCTGGACTGGCTGGTTCCACTCAGGAGTTTAGAGAAATGTGGGGTCTCCCAGCCGTACAAGCGGTTTTATGGTTGAGTGGGACCGGATACGGACAACCAAAATATTTTGAATTGGGCGACGCCCATGGGCGTGTCCGTGCTTCTCATTTTGAATACCAACGTATTGTTTCTGTGTAGTGTGTAATGTAGTTTTTTATGTGTTTTATGTTGGCTAAGTGCAAGTAGCGGTTGTTAATTAATTAATTTACAACCGATGCAATTTTAATTATATTTCAATTAATATTATTCGCCTAAGTGCGGAAAAGCGCCATCTAGCGGATTATGGCGGAACTTTTTAATGTCCAACACGTATTGTGACACTATTTAAACTGAAACTTAAAACTAAATTAAATCTAATTAAGGTGTCCAAAGGGCTGGCAGCGTTGCCACGCTGAATAGCGATGCTGATTATTTGAGAGAGAAAACTGCCAGCCCTTTGGTCACAAGCTGCATCGACCAAGCGCTTTTGCAACTCTGAAATAAGCTTGTAAGCGCCGGGACCCCGTGGATCCAAGGTTAAAAAAAATTACATAATTAACGCAGCAATTAAATTTAATTTTGGTGATATGATACCTCAAACAAAACAGAATAGGAAACAAAACAAAAATCATACTTAAACTAAGCTGCCTTGAACAGCTAGTGTGTATAGCAAAGCAAAAATCTTCAGCGCAAATCTGAATCACTATCGCTCCGACTAAAGAACTGTGTCACATCAGACCACTCCCTGGCTATCGTACTGATAAGATAAGTCAGTTGCGCCGCGAATACTGGCCCCACTAAACGTGTTTGCATAGTACATATAATACTATATGTGGCACTATATGTAAGGTACACGGAAGGAACATGTCTAGTTACCTTAGCAACTTTTTGAGTTATCGTGATTTGAAAGTTTGGAACTATGTAATTATCCATATTATTTTCGTATGCATCTTTTTTTTTTAAGTGATAAAAAAGACGAGTTACATAAATATTTGTATTTGTAACTTGAGTTGTAACTTATAGTCTATTGAGTCTTTAAAAAAAGCTACTATACAAGTTCTTTCCGTGTAGTCTTCATATAATTAAAATTCTACAAGTACGCGAATATGCTTTGTGTGCGTACGAGTATAGCTTAGGTTTTGCGTAGCAAAGTTTCGCGAAAGGTGTCCTGTGTCATTATATCAAATATGATAGCAGAGTTTTTGATAAGATGAATGTTTTTTCGTCACTGCTGTGGTCAATGTTTTTGGTTAGAACTTAAACCTTTTTGACGCTAAGACATACAGGGTGTTTGGTTAATAGTGGATAATCCGTGAATTGGTGATAGAGGGCACTTAGGACGTTCCAATAATGCAAACATAGGTTTTAGTAAAAGTGGCACCATTTTCGAGAAATTTCCATTTTTCAAATTGTCCATCCACACTAAGTGTGGGTTGTGGTATTCGGAATTCGTACTTTATTTTGTTTTTTTCTTTTGGAAAAACGGTGTTGAATAGTTGTATTATTAGATGCAAAAAACCATTTCAATGTATCTTTTCTAGTTTTTTAATTATTTTTAGTTTGAATTCCCTACGTCTTGTCTCATATTTTTTTTTATATAATTATTCTTATCACAACAGTATCGCGTTCTCAATGTGGGCCTGTCTATACAATATGTATAGTATATTCAATCCGTCGTGGCGACAAATTAATATGATCGCAACGTAACCGATTTAGGTCAACCCCGTATGAGGACAAACGCTGCGTACAGGATGTTCGGTAAAATGTTAGAGTGAACAAATTTTTTTTTTTACTCCCTGAACATTACTTCACTGGGCAGGATTATAATAATGAAAACAATTACATAATGGGATAGAATCCTGTAAAAAAACCAGGGGTGCATAATTGTTATCCAAAAGTACCTAGCTATAAAATTTGTGGGGATGGAACAGCTAGGTAATGTTGTAATGTTTATTTGGGCACAAACGGTACAATTTAACTTAAATCTAATAAATTTATATCTAACATTAACCAATAAAGATGCCACTGTTACTTAGTACATAAATGAAATAAATTTATTAAAAAAATAATAATATAAAAAAATATATTAAAAATAAATGAAAATAATCGATTTATTGATTATTTTTGTGTTTATTTTTATGAAACATTCATAGAATGAAATTCAATATACAATGACAATGCAAAGAAAAATCCGTTAAGCAGCTGAAGTCCAGCTGCTTAACGGATTTTTCTTTGCATTGTCATTGTATATATTAAAAATACCCATGTATATAAAAGCATTTTAACAGCTTATTAAATTTGCCAAATAACTGTTCGTAATATAAAAAAAAAGAGTTTTCAAGGAAATTAAAAAAAACTTTAAATAAAATACTCACTCGTGTTTAAAACCCATGGTAGCCGTTATACTCAATGATCATTTTATACGTATATGTATATTGTAACTTATACTTATATACCTATTTTTGCCTCATTACAAATTCAAAAGTCTTTAAATACCTAGTTAAAATCACATTCACTGACAGTGAAATTATCAAATTAGAGCAGCCTGTGCTTGCGCAGTGTCATCGCATTCATAAACATCCTCTATACCAATTGAGTCCACAGATGTTTTCACCACTCCTACGCAGTCGTACTTACACTTACCTATTTTATATGTAGAGTACTAAGATAATAGGAAATATAAACTGTGATAACTAGTGCAATAATGAACCAAAAGAAACAAACTGTGTACTGTGCAATTGGGTCAGTTTATTTTATAGAAAGTGTGTACCTACACACACTTTTTGTCTGGAATGTTGAAAATTTTGTATTATAGAAAGTGTGTACACACACTTTTTTCTGGAATTTTGTAATTTTTATATTATATCTTAGCTTTATATTTTATATTATTTTTATATTATATGTTACTTAGAATCATGAGTAGGTATTATTGATTTTAATACGTGAAAAAAAAAGTGTCCTAAAGTATTGTTTTCCATTCCGTTACCCTTTTCAAGGACACTTATATGAGAATAACGGAATGGAAGTGGAATGGAAGTACAAAAAAAAAATGAAAATTTGTATGTTAATATCGATAGTGTTCATGATTCTAGATTTATCATAATAAAGTTGGTGCGTATAACTATGGCATAACTTTCTAAAAGTGGCTTTCGAAATTTCGTAAGTGAAATATATACTTAAGTAGCAGTAGAACTGAAATGTTACTGTTATTTTTGTCTAACGAAGTTTAGGAAAATTGCCCAATTAACATTAGCCAATGAAGTTATATTCATTTGGACCTGTAACCTTAATTACCCGTAAAAAAATAGCATGAACTTTTAATTGTTATTCGCAACAGTACAATGAGTGAATGATATAATTATCTCTACGGAAATAGTGAAAATGAGTGACCAGTGAATGATAAAAGACACTAACATTGAATCAACTATAAATAATAACAAATAGATATAATGTCGAAAAGCAAACACAAAGGAAGTAAGTTTATTTGCTGGTGAGTGTACAAATAAGTAATACTGAAGTTCATTATTTTTAACTCCCGCCGAAAAAGAGGGGTGTTATAAGTTTGACCTGTGTATCTGTGTGTATGTGTATCTGTGTATCTATCTGTGGCAACATAGCTCCCGAACAGATGGACCGCTCAAAGGTTGACTGGTAGAGATCCCTTATAGGGATAAGTCCGCCTTTGTACCGTATCTCACTGTTGGTAACCTGTATTTATTACTGTATTTTCTGTACAATAAAGCGTTTACTTACTTACTTACTTACTTACCTATTTCGGTGCGTTTTTTTAATCGAGAGCTAGTTTAATCAAGGTGGTTCTTAGATAAGTTTCATTAAAATCGGTTTACACATTTTGAAATATTGAACTTTGAAATTACAATAAACCTAACAGCATTTCTGCACTTAAGAACGACACGATAAGGGATTAATTACTATTGTCATTGGTACAACACGTCACGATACGCTGCGTGCTCGGAGATGACTACGCGAAACTACTCTATTTAAGAGTAGTTTTAGTCGGCTCAGCCCCCATACTACGAAATTCGAAAATCGAAGTTCGTATCGTATCGTCCCGCTCACTCTCGTGTTAAATAATATTAGCTTGAGAGGGACGGCACGATACGAAGTTCGAATTTTGCACTTCGTAGTCGGGGGGATGTTTTTAGGCGCGCTCGCGGGTTCTGGTTTGTTCTGTATTCTGAGGTTGAGCATAGAACGTGCCCAGGTTTAAAAAAGATGATTGACTATTAGCATTATGTGTAAGATCGCTTGCAAGTGGATTAATCATATTTGACAGACAGGCCAAGACATAGTCAAATTAATACTGAAAATTTGTCATGTTAATGGATTTTTTTTTGTTACAGTTCTGGATTCATGTCGTCATCGATTGAAGAGGTAAGCCAACATTGATTGATAAGATTATGTATCACAACAACTATTTATATTTTTAATTTATTTTCACTTCTCATGCTTTTAAAATGTTCCTTTAGTCTTTGCATAACGGGACTAAAGCTCGTTATTAATCTCTAGGGATTAAAGTGATTTTTTTTTAATTTACTTTGGAAATCCGCGTAAACAGCCAATCACGGTATTTGTGAATGGAGGATTATTGCCATTTTCAGTGATGTTTGTTTTCCCTTTAGGGATAGGCAAAGGAAACCAAGTCCATACAGCCAAGTCTGATTTAAATTACTCAAATAATAGAATAGTCCTATCACGGTCAACATCGTCGGTCTGTCTGTCCTACTTATGTCCTGTCAGCTCTTCATGGCTTCCGTTCCGTAAAGCGATAATGAACTTTATGGCGAGCTACGACTAGACACAGCCGGCGACTTCTATAGTGGGTAACAAACAGGGGGAATACGCGTTTTCACTTGAATCCTTCATTTGCTGTGCACTAACATGTTAATTTGTTCTATAATTCACTATTTTTACTGTCCATCAAACAACATTAAGCACAAAAAAATTTTAAATTGATTGACACGATCCACTCCCGCCGGTTTTCCATTTTCAGTGATTGTGTATAGTAAATTTTCAAGGCGTGGAAATAACGCCAAAAAGGCAACTGTGCACAAATATTAAAAACGATTTAATTTCGTGAAACACGATTAATGATTACGAATATGAGTATATTTAATTATATTAAGGATGAATTCATTTTATTAATACTTTTTTAGTTTTAATCTGTTAGCTAAATATACAAGCATTCGACGCGTCATTTTACAAAAAAACCGCGGAATTTTTTTTTTTGCTATTCGAATATGTTCATTACTCGTATTGAGCCAGTATTGGGCGTACGTTGTAAATGTAAATTGTTAGAAACTTTGTTGTAATAAATATTGTAATTTTGTATAGAACGTCGTTTTTTACTCGCATTCAAAGTGAAAAGCAGAGTGTTTAATGCGGGACCCCCGGGGACGTAAAAAAAAAATAATAATAATAAAATAATAAATAATAAATATCATGGGACAAGTGACACCAATTGACCTAGTCCCAAACTAAGCAGAGCTTGTGTTATGGGTACTAGACAACGGATAAACATACTTATATAGATAAATACATACTTAAATACATATTAAACATCCAAGACCCGAGAACAAACATTCGTATTCATCATACAAACATCTGCCCCGACCGGGATTCGAACCCGGGGCCTCAAGCTTCGTAGTCAGGATCTCTAACCACTAGGCTATCCGGCCGTCAAAGGTGATGATGATGAATCATTTACTGACAGGCCCGTTAAGATTGTTTTTGGTTTTGTATGCAAGCGCAGTTTCGTTTCTAATGTGTACGTAGCCCACACATTAGAAACGAAACTGCGCTTGCATACAAAACGTCTAGTGTAATCAACGGTCAAAAATACGTCTCGATCGCGTTTGCGTTACAGGTGTCTAATACCTGGCATGAGAATTGTTTGTTGTCGATACGTGCCACTAGTGGCACTGCCAATTGGCCCATAGTAATTCAGACGTAAAGGCACACGCGATCGAGACGTTTTATTGGTCTTTGATTACACTAGACGCTCTGGTTTTTATCCTCCGAAGCAAAAATAAGGGTGTTACAAGTTTGAACACTATGAGTGTGTCTGTATGTGGCACCGTATCTCATAAACGGCTTAACCGATTTGGATACTGTTTTATTTACTAAGTAATTTGAAAGCAGACAGGAAACATGCAATTACGTGGAAATATCGGGAGCTCGTCAAACCTATAAATCTTATAGTATAAGGTAATCGCGGTCAATATCCCGTTTTCATTATGTCTAATGCAATGAACCGCGAATCATTTAAAACTGTTTTCTAAGTTGGTTGCGTCAAGTTTAAAGCTATCCATATGTAACTCGACTTATATATCTGAGTGATCCGTTTTTATTTCACACTCCGTATGTCACCATTTTAAGTCCAAAGTTATCAAGATCAACGGTACGACCGAAGCTTCCTGTCAAAATTTATCCTCAAAGAGCTGGAATAGTTCGGAATTGTCTACTAATAAAATGAATGCGTCCGTCTTTACGCAGGAAACTACAAATGCATTCAAGATGTTGCGTGAGTCGGGACAGAAATAAAAACCGAACACTATACGGAATTCTAAAGTTATTTTAACGTTCAAAGAGATTGTAATTAAAGTTACGATTTACGGTGGGCTAGAATTAAGCAGGTAAATACTTACTGAAGAACAGGTGCGTCTTTAGTGCAGACGGACGATGGTTGATTGTTTGAAAAAGGATAACGCAAGTTCAAACTGTACACGTATTTAATTAAATAAAATTACAGAGGTGCGTGTACGCGTCGGTCGAGCTTATGTTAAGAGTGAAGGGTAGTTGCCGTGTCGCCGGGCTGCGGCGAGAGCAGGGATTTGATACGACGTATGCGTGTGTGTGTTTGTACACACATGTAAGGCGTTAACATGTTGCCGCCCCAGGAACGACAGTTTTGCTGATGACTGGCAGCGGACACAAGCGGTTGTAGGCACGTCGAAGTGTTCCCGCAGTGGTGAGTACGTCGGCCACGCGGGTCACGCCGTCGGAGCCGGGGTAGAGGCGTGTCACACGCCCCAGCAGCCATTGGTTAGGGGGCACCCGGTCGTCTTTCACCAGGACCATTTCGCCTAATTGGAGTTGTCCTCTATCCTTGGTCCATTTCTGGCGCTTTTGAAGTTCTGAAACGTATTCGTTATAAAATCTGTTCCAGAAATGGGTCTTGAGTTGCTGAATCCGCATGTATCTGGATAGCGTGTGAACAGCTGTGGTTTCCTTGATCTGAGGGGTTGGAAGCAACGTTATGGTTCGTCCGATTAAGAAATGAGACGGGGTTAGAACCGTGAGATCCGTAGGATCTGAAGATAAGGGAGTGAGAGGTCTGGAGTTTAGAATGCCCTCTATCTGTACAAGAACTGTGTTGAGCTCTTCGTAGGTCAAGTTAGCTGTAGATACTACGCGTTTTAGATGGTATTTAAATGATTTGACCGCTCCTTCTGCCAAACCATTAAAATGAGGACTATATGCAGGCGAGAACCTAAAATTTATTAATAGTTTGGCGGCTTGAGCACTAAGGTCGTCCGAGTTTTGTTTTAAAAACTTGGAGAGCTCGCTGCAGGCGCCCACAAAACATCGTCCGTTATCAGAAAAAATATTGGTAGGCTTTCCTCTGCGAGCTATGAATCTGTGTAATGCAGATAAGAATGTCTCACTGCTTAGGTCGGTCACAAGTTCTATATGCACTGCCTTTACGGCCAAACAAATAAAAATGCAAAGATAGGCCTTAATGAGCCTACTCCCTCTACCTTTTCGGTTCAGAGTCATGACAGGCCCCGCATAATCAACTGCAACATTTGAAAAGGGAAATTCTGCATGAAGTCGTTGTTCGGGTAGGTTGCCCATTAACGGCTGGTTAATTTTACCTGAAAACCGACGGCATTTAACGCAGTCATGAACCGTTTTTCTCGCTAAGTTCCTACCACCGATTACCCAGAACTTATGACGAGTAGTGGCGAGAAGCAGTTGCGGTCCAGCATGCATCAACATAATGTGATAGTAGTTGTATAGAAGCATTGTGACATGATGTGAAGAATGCAGTATGATAGGATGTTTTGTGTCGAAGTCATAGAATGAGTTACAGAGCCGACCTCCTACTCTCAGGAGAGCATCGGTGCTGTTAAAGAATGGATGTAGGTTATTTAATAGATTTTTTGCCGACAGTGATTTGTTTTGTTTTAGTGCTAAGTATTCGTCAAAAAAGTGCTCACGCTGTGCGAGTCTACATAAAGAGTTTAATGACGAGTTCAATTCTTGCATCGTTAGATAACCAGTACGCTTATCATTTGGATGAGAATAATTAAATATAAAGCGCTGCACGTAAGCCACAACTCGTTGTAATTTGCTGAACTTCGAAAATCGCTTAATACAATCAGAAATGTGGGTCACGTGATCTATCTGTTTTGTGCTAATGTTACACTGAACCTTAAATTCGGGCAAGTCTACGTCTTTAACAGGTTTAGGCTCCACAGGCCATGCTGTTTCATCTCGTAACAGAAATGATGGTCCGGTCCACCATAAAGCGCAATTCTGTAGGCATTTAGCGTCGGCACCGCGCGAACCGATGTCAGCCGGGTTCATTTTAGTAGGCACGTAGCGCCATGCAGATGAGTCACACCTATCGAGAATTTCTTGAATCCTGTTAAAGACGTAGGGCTTAAGTAAATGATTTTTGGATGACTTGATCCAGCCCAGGACGATTGTGGAATCGCTCCAATATGTACAGCGTGTTATATCTAGTCTCAATGATGACTCAACTTTTTCTACCAATTGCGCGGCAAGAAACGCACCACACAATTCTAACCGCGGCACAGTGTGTGGTTTTAAGGGAGCTACGCGACTCTTCGCTGCAACTAAGTGAACAGAGACATCATTGTTATTAAGCGAGACAGATCTAAGGTAAACGCATGCAGAGTATGCTTGCAATGATGCGTCACTAAACGCATGGATCTCCACTAAGACCGGAGAATCACAGAGTACACACCTGGGAATTTTAATATTATTTATGTACGACAAGGAGCTAAGAAACTGCCTCCAGGTGTTTTGGATGTCAGTAGGGACGGGTTCGTCCCATGTTATCTTTGACGACCATAGAGTCTGCATAATTAATTTTGCTGGGAGTATGCATGGGTTAATTAATCCTAGCGGGTCAAAGATTTGTGACATTACTGAAAGTATGACTCGTTTGCTTATATTTTTGCTGTCCTGAATGGAAACATGGAATAAAAAATGGTCTTCTTTACAAGCCCAGAGTAAACCTAAAGTTTTAGAATACTCATTATTACTGAGATTAAGCAAACCGTCGCTGCTGTTATCTGTATCGGGTATGATTTTATTAATGATTTGTGGGTAGTTTGAATACCATTTTCGTAAATAAAATTGACCGCGTTTTAACTGTTTGTTTACACCTTTGCAAATATGGATTAACTCGTTCTCCGATGAAGCACCAGTTATTAAATCGTCCACGTAGAAATCGTGTTGGATGACTTCTGAAACTGTTTTATCGGTGCATTCCATACCCAGCTGTTTTAAACATCTCGTGGCAAGGTAAGGGGCGGATGCAGTGCCATATGTAACCGTTTTGAGCTTGTAAAATTTTAATTTCTCGTTGGGCTCAAAACGCCACAGTATTTGTTGCAACTGTTGTTGGTCATCGTTGATGCTGATCATGCGGTACATTTTTTCAACATCCGCGGTGGCCACAAATTTATGTTGTCGCAACCTGATTAAAATAGTTATGAGGTCATCTTGCACGGTTGCACCAACCATTTGAATGTTATTAAACGACAGGCCAGTCGATGTAGGTGCGGAACCATCAAAAACAACGCGCAATTTTGTAGAAAGACTCAGCACCCGCAAAATTCCGTGATGCGCGAAAACGTGAGTCTTCGTGTCTCTTTCCGGGTGCAAGTTCTCTTCCATATGACCGAGGTCCATATATTCTTGAATGAATTTGCAGTATTCTGATTTAAATAATGGGTCTTTACTGAACCTACGTTCTAACGATAAAAACCTATACAAAGCCCGATCGTATGAGTCACCTAATTTGCTAGGCGATTCTTTCAGAGGAATAGTAACCATGAAGCGACCGTCTGACTTTCGAATTGTGTTATTAACGAAGCTGTCTTCACATAGTTGCTCTTCCTTTGAAATTTGCTTGTGCACAGGAACATTTTCCTGTTCAAAAAACTGTTTTAATTGATCATCTAATTGTTCATCATGACTAATAATGGCGTGGTTGCAATGGACTGTATTTGAGTTATTATTTAATTGCATAAGACCGGAGATAAGCCAACCGAACTTGGTTTTGCTTAACATCGGCATATTTTTTCCTAGTGATATATTCTGCGAATCTAGCACGCTCCAGAATATGTCGGCTCCTAGGAGCATTTCTACCTCGGAAGGTATATTGAAAGTAGGATCGGCTAAAGTGATATGTTTAGGTATTTGTAATAGTGAGTGATTTATTTGCACAGTAGGTAAGTGTTGTGTAATGCGCGGGACCACGAAACACTTTGCATTTAAGTTATAGGAATCAGTGAGTGAGGATATCGTAACACTGCATTGTTCAGATAGCTTTGATGTTTGAGCATTTAACCCTTCAACTAACGACGAGGTTGAGACGGTTAATAATTTAAGTTTATTAATTATTTTTTCAGTAATGAAGCATGCCGTGCTACCATTGTCCAGCAAAGCTCGAATGACATGCTTCTCACCATTGCAATCCTGCACGTGGATTAAAGCAGTGGATAAAAGGACAAAGCTATCATGAACAGCTGACAGCGCGATACTAGGTTGATGTTGCGTAATGTTGTCCGAGTGACCTTGAACCGTAAGCATAAGTGGCTCCGGCGGCGGAGGCGCAGCGCACAGAACAACATTGCTTTGAGAAGTAGAAGCTATCGGAACAGATGACTCGTCAGTATGCAATAAGCTATTTAGTGATTTGTTACACAAACGACATGGTCCGAGTCTACATGAATTAGCGCCATGACCTTGGCGCAAGCAGTTCAAGCATAATTTAAGCGATTTTGCCTTTTGCATTCTTGCTTCTACTGCCAATGATCTAAATTTTGTGCAGCGATAGATCGCGTGATTATTTTTACATAACGGACAAACATATTGTCGCTCTAAGGGAGGTGACTGAGGACTAACCACTAATGACTTGTGGCGGCTGTGCGTGACGTCACTATGCCTACGTTTAGTGTGAACATCTTCCATCGTTTCTAACAAATCAGACCGATTTTTTATGAAAGTTAAAAACTGCTCAAGTGTAGGTAACTCTTTCAGCGTATTGCGATATGTCTCCCATTCTCGCGTTGTAATTGAGTCTAATTTATTCGAAACAATGTAGATTATGAGCATATCCCAATGCTCAGTTGGTAGCTTGAGTGTTTTTAATGCTCGAAGGTTTCTTTTTATAGTGTCAATAACGTTACGCAACGATTTTGAAGACTCCTTAGTCAACGTTTCAACGTTAAAAATGGCTTGGATGTGGTTATTGACTAGAAGTCGTTTATTATTGAATCGATCGCATAGCAACTCCCACGCTACGTCGTAGTTCTCTGCGGAGAAATCAAGTGACCGGACAATTAACGCGGCACTATCTTTTAACGCAGCGCGTAGGTAATGCAGTTTGTTTATTTTGGGTATGGATTGATCAAAGTGAATTAGCGAGCTGAATGTGTCATGAAATTCCAACCAGTCCTGATACTGACCCGAAAAGGTAGGTAAATGTATAGTAGGAAGTTTAAGTTTCGGCCCACCTTGGTGTGCAGAACCAGACCCTGAGACAGACCCGCAGTCAGCATCCGAGTCCGCGCCCGCAGAGGCCCGGCTCGCCGCCAGCGCCTCCCGCGCCTGCGCGATCACTCCGAAGTACCTCGACTCGAAGCCTTCGCGGTCTTTATACTGATCATCTGGAATATCACATACGTTTTCTATGTCAGATTGAACATTGTCATAATCCGAGTAAAGTTCTTCCATTTTTGATAGTCGTATATTAAGTTCGCTGATTTGAACTTGAGTTAATTTCGAGCAGCTTTTAAGGCTATCTAAATAGGTTATGAACTGAGTGACTTTAGTTTTATGCGTAGCGCGCTGTTTAATTAATGTTTTAAAATCCATACCTACTGTCGGAATGCACAACAGTGCAGTGCGCACACAAACTCAGTTACCTATAAAGTCTGTGAAGTAAAGGTGACGGTGTAAAATTAGTTAAAATCAAGCCGAAATTAAGTTAAAATGTGAAAAAATACTTAAATTTGTTATTATGCAGTGAAGTGAGGGTGCATCAATAATTCGCAAGCGCGTAGGCAACAAGCAGCGACCGATGCAAGTTACCGAGCGGCCGGGCGCTCCAAGGTCACGACCGCCGAGACAAAGCAATCAGCTGGCTGGAATATGCACAAACAACAAAATCAGCAATTATTTGACACAGTTTCTGTACAGATGATCGGGCGTCTAAGCTTCCGAAGATTGCAATAGGCCAGTTATTAAGTATGGGTGATTTTAAATAGGTACAGACCTAAAGAATTGCTTTTACACTTGAACTGAGGTGTTGGTAAGCTGAGAAACCGCAGTATTTAGGTAGGATCAGAAGTACCAAAATTACCTAATAAATAGGTATAGGTAATTAAGACTGTTAATTATCGCTTTTAAAGTGCGAGATTGGTAGATAGGGTTTGTACTATCGTCTGAGATTGATTATT
Source organism: Clepsis dumicolana (assembly GCA_963691665.1). Taxonomy (NCBI): domain Eukaryota; kingdom Metazoa; phylum Arthropoda; class Insecta; order Lepidoptera; family Tortricidae; genus Clepsis; species Clepsis dumicolana. Next base: position 7,683,237 of record OY829529.1, read on the forward strand.
TCGCGTTTAAAGTGCGAAATATAATGTAAGAAAATAAAATAAGATCGCTTTTAAAGTACGAACTTGGTAGGTAGGTTGGGTATGTACCGACCGAAATAAATTTATGAGTTTGCGTTTAAAGTGCGAAAATAGAAGAAATATGCAATTAGATCGCTTTTAAAGTGCGAATTATGTAAAGAAAAAATAATAAGTTAGCTTTTAAAGTGCTAAAAAGTGTGCTTAGGAGGATTTAATCGGAACGAACTTACAGTAACGTTGGTGGTACTTTCTCAGATTCTCACTCTCGTTGTTTAACTACGTTGATGAGCTGATTTCCGTCAAAAGTAGGCGTAAGTCCTCCAATTCCAGGTAAGCAATAATGCGTTAGGTGTTGCTCGATGTTGAACTTCCTTTCTCGAAGTAGCAAATCATCCACGTAACGGTCCGTCGGCGAAGCTCGCTTCCTTAGTTCCTTGCAGGTTCTTTTGTTACTTCCGGTTCGTGGGACCACATGAAGAACAGGTGCGTCTTTAGTGCAGACGGACGATGGTTGATTGTTTGAAAAAGGATAACGCAAGTTCAAACTGTACACGTATTTAATTAAATAAAATTACAGAGGTGCGTGTACGCGTCGGTCGAGCTTATGTTAAGAGTGAAGGGTAGTTGCCGTGTCGCCGGGCTGCGGCGAGAGCAGGGATTTGATACGACGTATGCGTGTGTGTGTTTGTACACACATGTAAGGCGTTAACACTTACCTAAATCCATTTCGTCAAAATGCGACTTGAAATTAGTGAATTGTAGTTCTTGATTTCTCATTGATCCTACAATCTTTCAAAATATAAAACTTTGCTAAATTTAAAAGGGATTCATCTCGAAAAAAAAAAAGATAATAAGTAATAATAATTCCAACCTATCCATAGAATAAAAAGCTATTGCAAAAGATAATCTAGACTTGGGAGATTTTCTCTGCGACCAATTTGACAGCTGTCAGTGTAAAATTAGATTTTTTAGGTTAGAATTTGTATGGAAGTGACAGATGGATGTCGAATCGGCCTCACAGTAAATTTATCACTGTACGCAGATAAAACAAAACTAAAAGAATTAATAAAACTGTTCACGATGATTACTATTCAAATAAATACGTAAGACAAGAGTGCGCCAGTTAATAGTAGTTGATGCAACTGTTACATAATTAAGGTCCTTTCCTTAAAACACGAGTGTGGTTTTATTAAACGAGGCAAGCCGAGTTTCATAATAAGATCACACGAGTGTTTTAAGGCCTGATTACGTGGAATTGCATAAATTACGTTATCTGCACATATTATAAGTACTCTAAGATGCGTTCAGAAGCCGAAGGCATAACAAACCTGTCACGAATTTGACTGTTTTTTTTATCTTATACAAACATACCGAGCTGACGTTTCGTATCGTAGGCCTATTTAAATTGCATTAGTTTTTGAAGATGTTCCTCATTTGAGACTTTTAACGTTGAATTCGATGTCGTAATGACAATACGCTACTAAAATGTTCATACTAAAACTGGTTGTCGTAATGCTGGTCATTTCCTACGGTTTCTCAACGCATTATGGAGGACTTATGCTATGTGTGTAGATAATTGAAATTGTAGGCGTGAGTGCTCTATCGGCCACTTTGAATAAAGACATACACACACCGTTACATAAACCTAATAATAATACCCATGTTTCTTGTTGGTCCGTTTACTGAGATGTATATTTGTGTAATTTTTAATAGCGCCCGAGTGCGTCGTATATCTATTTGTATGCTATGACGTTTGTTCGGAGCTATGCTTTTGTTGCCTATATATATCCTGTGATAAATAAAGTGTGTGTTTTGAAAAACTTCATAAAAAGGGTAAAGTCACGGGGATCATTAGAATTGCTATTAGAGCAATCGGTTTTTATATTTTAATATCTACAGCGGGTGTTGTACGTTACTTAGTATCTGTGCGTCTGTGACGTCGTAGCTCCCAAACGAATAAATGCTACTTTAACCACGCTGGTTATTAGCTAAGTACAAAAACTCATCAAAACTGAAAAATTAAATATTTTTGCCATTTTTCGTCAGGGTAACTAGGTTACTCAATTTTATAACTTAAAAAAAAATGTTGTGTAATGTCCACCTGTATTGCGCTTATTAAGTATTAGATTTTTTTAACAACCGATATTTGACAGCCGTCATCCCAGTACAATTAGTGTCATCATATGTCAATAATGACATAAATGGTACTGGGATGACAGCTGTCAAATATCGGCTGTTAAAAAAATCGGACTGTAGTATCGAGTTGGCCCAAAGCCGTAAGCAAGTAATATGTATTATTTTAAAAAGCCATAGATTATGAATATTTGCTTACCAATAAGTACGCACGGAAAAGACATAATATACCTAGTATGGGTAGATACTACAGGTTATCGATCATAATAAATAAATTGACATATAATCTTATCGTCTTTATCATCGGCTTTTCGCGTAAAGCTCAGGTAACATAATCCCTGACGATTACATACCTAAATAAAATAATAAATAAATAAATATCATGGGACAAATTGACACCAATTGACGTAGTCCCAAACTAGGCAAAGCCTGTACTATGGGTACTAGACAACGGATAAACATACTTTTATAGATAAATACATACTTATATACATATTAAACATCCAAGACCTGAGAACAAATATTCGTATTCATCATACAAACATCTGCCCCGACCGGGATTCGAACCCGGGACCGCAAGCTTCATAGTCAGGGTCTCTAACCACTAGGCTATTCGGTCGTCACCTGTTGTAAATATACCACATTTATGGGTGTATGAAGGGAGAGTGGATGGAAAAGTGAGAAAGGGAAGACCTCGGCGAACGTACTCCGATCAAATCGGTGATATTTTGGAAAAAGGACAGGTCAGGAGTACCCAAAACCGGAGAGCATGTATGAAGAATGTTATGAGAGTAAGGGAAGCAAAGGTTGTATGTCAGGATCGTAGCAAGTGGAAGTCCGTGGTCTCTGCCTACCCCTCCGGGAAACAGGCGTGACTCTATGTATGTATGTAAATATACATATTATAATATGTATAGTGAAAATTCGTAAAATGTTTGTGTAGATTTAAGCAGTAAGGAGGTTTCTCACTCATACATTTCGGCAAGGTCTAAGGATCTGAAATTAAAAATATCCACGCAAAGGCCAGTTCCTAATTCAATAATATCTCAAAAACGGCTGAATCTGTTTTGATAAAACATGTCTACGAACCATTGCTAGAAAACCTGCTTTCAAATAAGGAAACCGCATTCAAATCGGTTCCACCGTTTAAGAGCTACGGTGCACAGACAGACGTACAAAGCGGTCAAGCTTATAACACCTCTCTTTTTGTGTCGGGGTTTAAAAATATATGGAAGCCAAGAAAAACCAGTTTTTTTTATTTGTTTGGTTTTTAATGATGCATCATGGTCAAAATTTATATTTCAATGCATCTTTACTTATAGGTTTTTAATGGGTTTAAACGGACTTTACATTGAATCACCTCCTTCGGAATAAACTTCCCAGAAGTTCCCACACATCAAAATATCAAATAAAACCGGCCGTTCCGTACCCGTTACGAAAAAGTCTAATTTTAATAGGTGACTTTTTATACTATACTGCAAGGTCACTTGGGGTAAAAGCGACTATGGGGTTATTGGACGCAATTACCCCATAGTCACTTTTACCCCAGGTAACCTTAACTCTTTATTTGACATATCAGCATCACGATGAACATAGACAGTACATAGCACAAACGTCATCTATGAATTTATCTGCTGTTCAAAATGATTTCATAAACCAAAGTAACTAAATGTCAAGTAACAGAAGTTTACTGAAAACATTTCTGTTTTGAACCATCGTCAATATCTATAGCAGTATTTTTGTATTTTTATTATATTACACATTTTTAGTAGATATAAAATCAGAAGAGACTGAAATTCAGGATCTCTTTTTAGTTCTGCCAAATAAAGGGTTACGTAATTTTTGCAATTTGGCCCATTGGTCAGTTATTACTCGTTAATCTGAAAAACCTACTTAGCTGTGATAGTTTTCCATTTAAAATCACCATATTTATGCAGTACTGCCCTGATTTTTTTCACATTTCCATTACAATTCGCTGATAAGGGGTAGCTAATTTCACAAATGAATTGCTGAATCGAAAAATGGTCTTTGCACACCCGCAGTATTTTTGAAACAACTATCTAACGACACCTCACACCATGGGGTACGAAAAAAAAAGTCACACCTACTTAATGCGTAGTGGGAAGGTCTCAAAAAACATTTTGTTCGACCACTTTTTCGTGATTAATATACTATGTATGTCCAAGCCAAATTACATCTTAGTACCAAGAGTCTGATACCAGGAGCCATACTTAGTACCAGGAGCCGTGATAGCCTAGTGGTTTGACCTATGGCCTCTCAAGCAGAGGGTCGTGGGTACAAACACAAGCTCGAACCTCTGAGATTTTCGGAATTTTATGTGCGGAATTACATTTGTAATTTATCATGAGCTTTTCGGTGAAGGAAAACAGCGTGAGGAAACCTGCACACTCCTGCGAAGCAATTCAATGATGTGTGTAAAGTTCCTAATCCGCAGTGGGCCCGCGTGGGAACTACAGTCCAAGCCTTCTCATTTTGAGAGGAGGCCTGTGCCAAGCAGTGGGACGTAAAAAAGGCTAGTGATGATGACCAAGAGTCTCTGAGCTAAGCCGCGGACAAACGGACAGACATGGCGAAACTATTATGGTTCGTGTTTGAACCCTAAAAACCTTAAAATACATCAATTTGTCATAATTACTCTAAAGACTCATCGCCAATTCACTAAACACGTAAACACGATCATTCAGTCCCCGCCCACCGTTTAAGTAGCACAGGAATAAACCGTTTTAATTTAGAGCGTGTAAATATCGCAGTGCGTGGCCGGCTGACAGAGCTTATGGTGCGTGCCACAGTCAAGGGCAGTGGAAATTAAAAAAATAACTCCGCGGGCGGGAAAATTGACGCGTCGCGGCTTTGAAGTCAATTCAGTGACTTTTTTTATTAACAGTGTTGGTACAATCACGTTTGTGATAAGTGAGAAATAAAAATAAATTGTGGTTTTTAAATGTTAAATGTTTTTATGGTGTTATTTAAAAAGTGATGTGGACGTGAAATTTTAATTGAAAGCTAAAAATAATGAAAATAATTTAAAAAACGCCTTTAAGTTTTAGTGGTGAAAGATTTTGATTCAGTCTAGTTGTAAAAAAAAGATGATTAAATAGAATTTAAAACAACACCCAAACCAATTTAATAATACCTATTTGTTGTAATTAACTACAAAGATTCTCTACTTCTTAGTAACTTTTGATACCTACGCGTGTTAAATAAAACAACGTTAAAATAAAATGAGACATTAAATTAGTGAAGTTGATTGATTTTCACTTCCGTAATATTTCTTGACTGGATTGACGCAATAATTTAATAACCTAACCAACTTAAAATTTAAAACAGAAAACCCGACTGCAATTCTGGGAAACAATATACCCTGTGTCACTCCCACAACTGGGACTAATCCATGACACCTCATACCTACGTTGAAATCCGCCAAATGGTTTAGGCTGTAGGTAGAGCGTGCCATATATACGCTCTAAAAACATAACCTCTCCTTGGGTAGTCGGTTAATTACTCGGATGAATCTTCTACAAAAACCAACCCATTGCGAGACTAAGACTAGCTATGCCCCGCGGCTTTGCCCCCGTGAAATATTTCAAAATGAGCTAGTTCTCTATCCCGTGGGAATTTCGAAAAATCTGTTTTTAGTGCACCTCTAGGATACTCAAGGTATATGTTTGCCAAATTTGAAGTCTGTAGGTCCAGTGGTTTAGGCTGTGCGTTGTCTGTCAGTCAGTCAGTCATGGTACTGTTTTATTTAAGGTATAAAGATGACTACAATAAAAAAAAAGTTTAGTTAACCTTCTCGACGCTAAGACAAATGTGAAAGCACTCATTCATACCTATGCCAAACCGTTTTCTTGCAAGATACCAAATGCTATCCTTCTTATGACCAATATATCGGTCGTTGGCAATGAACCTGCGGTGCTGATACATAAGTCATGATACGTTGGCATCGAAAAGGTTTCACGCTTCTTGTATGGTCATAGTAATACACATTCCGTGCTTTCAAGTTCAAAAGATTCAGCCGTCGAAAGGCGGACTGACAGACGGACAGACAGACTTTAATCCTGGCCCCTATTTCACCAACTTAACAATTGTCGGTTTGTCATGACAATTCGAACTACATTCCTTGGCCAGTATGAAGCGCGCTAAAACAAAAGCTCGTCAAGTCAGCAATTGCCAACAAATTGTCATTGAAAAGTGACAATTATAAAGTTGGTGAAAGAACCCCGTTGTTACCACGAGCGCAAACATTTAAAACACCAAATACCTCTGGCATTCGTAAATCGTCAAAAGAAACTGTCATCGGCTGGAGAATTCGCGTGGGCTGTTTTATTTCCGAGTCTGTCAGACGGACCGGCGTATTTATTCTAAAACAAATGCAAACAAAGATTATTTGTGCAGTTGATTGGTATTAAGATTTGGAACATATTTAATAGGTTTGAAATCACGCGCGGATGCCGTGACCCGGAGATTTTTTCATCATCATCTCCAGCTTATTTACGTCCCACTGCTGGGTACAGGCGTCCCCTCAAATTGAGAGGGCTTGGGCTATTCAGTGTGGATTGGGAACCTTGCACACTATCCATTTCCTTCGCAGGAGTGAGCCTGTTTTCCCCACCATGTTTGCCTTCAATGAAAAGCTCGTGATAAATTAGTAAATTACAAATCTATTTTCGTACATAAATTCCGAAAAATTGGAAGGTGGGGGCTGGGGCTCGAACCCACTATCATCTGCTTGAGAGGCCATAGGTCACACCACTAGGCTACCACGGCGTTTTTGCTTCACGCTTTGCGACTTTTTTTAGGTTTTTAGGATACTTTTATTAGCTTTATAAGTTAACTATTTAAACAAATCGTTGAACTTGATTTTAAGTATTAATTACACTGAAGCTTGACGCAACGTGACTTACGGCGTTATGCGTAACGGTTTAATAATCATACATTTTGTTGCGTAAATGCAACTCACCTAAGCGTATTTTGAGTTCTTTTAATTGTGGTCGAAGTAATACAGCAATAAAAGTGTATTTAACATAATTTTAATGACGAATAGGTACCTAATGCGAGTTCGTATTTTTTGTTTGGGTGTATTTAAGAACAAAAACCCATCTTTCGCCATTAAAAATATAATGGGTTATTAAATTATTATTTCACTATAGAATTAGTGCGAAGGGTTAAAAATAAATGTAAAAACTGAGATCGCAAGGACATTATGTCTATGTGGCTTACATTTGTGAAAGCATCAAATTGGGGAATCGGCGTAACACCTAAACCAGACCTTGTGAGTATGTCTCGCTGAACACTAACTCCGACTCCGATTTAAAATTACCACTAATTCCGATTTAAAAGTCTGACTCACGGCACAACTACGCTGCTTAACTGGTTGAGCCATCGGGATTTTAAATTTCCCATAGCTGGCGAACTATAAAGAACCCTTAATTTGGCAGTGTACAGCGTGATGGGCATAAATAGTACATAGCACAAACGTCGTCTATGAATTTTTCTGCTGTTCAAAATTATGTCATAAAGCAAAGTAACTAAATGTCAAATATAATTAGCAATAGAAGTTTACTTAAAACATTTCTGTTTTGAACCATCGTCAATATCTATAGCAGTATTTTTGTATTTTTATTTTATTACACATTTTTAAACACATTTTAAAATCAGACGAGACTAGAATTCAGGTTTCCACTTTTCAGTTCTGCCAAATTAAGCGAAGGTAGCATAACGAACGCCTATACATCGGCGCACGAAAATATGACATTATAACATGCATGCTGCTTTTTTGTCCTTGTGTCGAATTTGTGTGAATAAATGTATCTCTCTCTCTCTCTCTCTCTCTCAACTACACGGAACAACTACCCTCTGGACACCGCATCTGATATAATTGACTTGGAAAGTCATTACGACAAAAGCCGCGGTGACCGGGCCGGGGGAATGCGTCGTGATTGGTTCATAAGTTGTCATCTTGCTTGTCATCTGGTCGAAAGTGAGCCGCGATTCGAGGCTAGAGAGATTTATAGGTGCAAATGAGCATATGCGTTTCGGAAACGTTCGCCCTGACATTTGGTGTCCAGAGAGTGGTTGGTCCGTGCACAACTACGATGCGTAATGCGTACATTATGACACTCGCACATAAAAAATCGCAGCTCGCCAATGAGCGGCGACATGCGTCGGCTGCGCTCGGCATTTCTCGACGAAGTTCGGCCGAATAATCCAACTATCCCGCTCAGCGAGGATTGTATGAGTCAAATGTATGGGTTTTTAAAATGTATGTTTACTTACTTCAGAAAGGGCCTCGTTTTTGTGCCGTTTGGGGTTGAGAACTTAGGCCCGAGTGCGAAAGATCTTTTTAGTGAGATCTCTTCGCGGCAGGTTCAAAAGACAGGTGACCAGAAGGCAGGCAGCTAGCTAGCTAGGCCTGCGCCTGAGCCTAGCTACCCAGCGCGATAACGCTGCCTGCCTCCTGGGAACCATGTCTGCTTAGGGGCTCTGTGAGCTGTAGACCTCGCAACCTCATTTTTAACCTTTTTTTTTTTTCATACAAAGTGACCCGTTTTTATTGCTTTTGAGTATATTTTTAATAAACCCACTGAAACATGAATACACAGAAAAAAAATCAGAAAAATGCCAATCCCAGGAATCGAACCCGGACCCTCGACACTCCGGGTCGTGTGCCAAACCTCTACACCACGATTGACATAAAAACGAATCGCCAAATCCCTATACATATAATTATCAAAACTGATCACAACATTTCAAAAAGATAGGGTCATTTATGAACATTTTTCGGTTTTTTTTTCTTGATAAAAAAATCTATAACGAATCGTCTAAAAAATGACAATTTATTTTGCGAACCTGCTCCCAATTTCACGAAAATCAGTTGAGAAATGTGACCTGTAGGGCTGTAGAGGAGAACAGCGGGACAGCAGGACAGCCGGACGGCGGACATACGAATAATAAAAAAAAACTTTGTCCCAGCTGAAACTGAGACGCTTCGCTCACTTCGTTCGTTCGGTCAACTACAGATTTTACTTGTATCTTATTTAGTTGAATTTTATGTGATTTATATTTAAGTGTTCAGCCAAGCAGGATAGTATACGGAGTGTCAAAGCCCATACTTCGAATCGTTCCCCGCAGTTATCTTAAAATTCAGACAATTTCTAGATGGCGCCAAGGTCGTAGCCAGCGGGTCAAATAATAACAAAACAGCGGTTCTAATGTGTCACTCAAGCAAGGTAGATGGCGCTGAATGTAAATAAGAACGATTCAAAGTATGGGCTTTGTCAATCCGTTTACTTTCCATGATCCTTGGTTCAGCTAATGAATTCATTACTTTTCTTTAGCTTCAGGTCCGTAATTCGCGCACGGAGTCGACGGAGGACGAAAAACGCAGCGATGACAGCCGGCCGCTCAGCCTCGCGTCTGACTTCAGCCGAGACAACATCAGTTAGTTGACTTTATCTTTATTATACTTTAAATACTCACTGAAGCAAGAAGGATCTCGAATGGCGTCCGCGGACCGGGAGACGAGCTGTCGGTAGGCCTCCAACAAGATGGAGCGACGACCTGGTAAAGATCGCGGGACTGCGGTGGATGCGGAAAGCACAAGACCGGTCTGAGCGGAGAGCCGCGGGGGAGGCCGCCGGCCAGCAGTGGACGTCTTGAGGCTGACTTAAATGTGATATTAAGTCTGTGCAAAATGCACACGGTCTGTTGATTGTGTGCGTGTTTTTGGCATTTGTGTAACAAATTTTGACATGACGTAGACTTGTGCTGTACGTGTGTACCTCGTCCCTTGTTCGTCCCCCTAAAAAAATGGCAGAAAAATTGTAGTGCACAGATAAGCCAAAAGCGTCTCCCGTCTAACTGCTTTATGGTTTAAAAATATGCTTCTTTGAGGTGATATAAACGTGTATTCTTGCAGTGTCTCTGGCGAGCGGGCCGAGGCGGTCGCGGCGCGGTGTGGCACCCTACAGCGAGTCGCAGCGCCCTCTCACGCGCTACCTGCCAGTCGATCGAGATGACTTCGACTTGCGAAGACACGTCGAGTCCGCGGGTAAGCTCGACGGCGAGACTATAAAACCAGAGAACTGCCAATATCTTAGGTCTATACTACGAATAATAATATCCATGGATGCGTAACTAAGCCGAAAAAATGGCGCCACCACATAGGTACCGTGATAGACGTGAAAAAACATATGAACTTCGCCTTGCGTCAGACAGGCGTGACATTCGTGATTGTCGATTATGAATATTATTATGTTTTTCGCAATTTTCAAATAATAAATAAAATAAATGAACATCAGAATATGATCTTGGGAACATTTAAAACACAGGAACGGCTCCGCGGTCCGCGGCTCGTGTCGCTGGCACTGATTAGTACCACAAAACTGGCAACAAATTAGGCTGGTGATGATGATGTTTTCGTTCACCCGCAGGTCATCAGATTGAGCTGTGCCCCCACGTGACGCTGACCGCGAGCGCTTGTCGAGGATACCTCCACAAACTGGGTGCCAAGTTCCACACCTGGTCTAAGAGGTGAGGTTATGTTACCTATAGGCGAAGCTGGTAGGCCTCCCGCAAGGTGGACGGACGATCTGGTAAAGGTACGGTCAAGGTCGTGCGCTCCCAGAGGAAGGACTACGAATTAGTCCGAAACATGTCGGGCTAAACTCGACTTGTATACGTGAGTGATCCGTTTTTATTTCACTATGCACAGTCAAGGAATTTAATTTCCAACCCACCTAAGGTTTAATATCGTATAGCAAACTGTCACCGTAAGAGCTAGATAGAACACGACGTTGCTTTGACATGTCGCGTTTGCGTTGACATTTTCGAGCTTAACGCACAGCGAATGTCTAACAACATTTCAACGAAATGGGTAGGGAATTAAATTCCTTGACTGTACAGTCAAGATCACCAATATGTATACACCACAGAGTCCCAAAAATATGTATACAGACGTAAGGTTGATGTATACGTATTTTTGCAACGTTGCGCGGGTCCATGTCTTTGACTTTGACTGTACACTACGTAAATATACGAAAAACTTATCATTAGTCCGAATTTTCAGTATTTCGAACGCGAGGTGTCGCCGTAGTTGTAAATATTTTTTTAATAAAAAAAAATCTAAACCCACCTATGTTTTCAAAATCATGTACACCAGAAATAGAGTCAACCCACGATAACTCTGCAACGAACTGACAACAGTAGAAATCTAGAGTTTGTTCATGGCAACACTGATTTATAGTCAAACAACACGTTTTGAACTTTTGATTAGATTTAAACATAAACAGGTCATCGTTCATCCACCATCCACCATTAAAATACCTCTCATATTTGGTTTTAAATTTTTTTTTACCGTACAACGGCAAACCCTACTAAATTCTGGCAAAATTGTCCTCCAATGGACAGAGCCATATTAAAAAAAAACAGCAACTTTTGATTAATACTATCATTATCATTATTATTTATAATTAAAGAAATGTCTGAGTGACATGAAAAAAGTATTACCACAGCGTGATTTTTCTGGGATGCCAATTAATATCTTATGCAGAGTTATCGTGGGACGATTATAGTTTTAAACGATTCGCGGTTAATTGCATTAATTGCCAAAAGGCTGATATTTTGCATAGAGGTTGCCTTTATGATGTAGATAAGCACCAAGAACGGATTTGTTGAAATTCCCATGGGATAGAGAATAAATAGGGTTTATGCACGTACGAAGTCGCGGGCAAAAGCTATTAAGAAAATAAATGTCTATCCTAATCGTAATCCTACCCATCCGTTTTGTATTTTGTGGTGTACTCTATGTCCTGTATTAATTTTCAGATGGTTCGTGTTCGACCGGGAGTCGAAGACGTTTGTGTACTACTGGGACAAAAGTGAGAGGAAACCGCGGGGCGGCGCTTACTTCCAGGTAACACTTGAATCAAGTTATAAATAAAATAGTTCTTATTCTTTCCTTCACTTTTATCCTGAGTAATAATTTTATTATTGACCCCCGACGAAAAAGAGGGGTGTTATAAGTTTGACCTGTGTATCTGTCTGTGGCATCATAGCTCCCAAACGGATGGACCGATTTCGATGCGGTTTTTTTTTTGTTTTAATTTCATCGAGATGGTTCATAGCTAAGTTTCATCAAAATCGGTTTTCCCGTTTTTTAAATATTGAACTTTGAAATGACAATGTCAGGGGTTTTTCACTTTTCTAGCTTGGTTAGGTTATTTTCTTGTCAACGATTAAATTGCGGTTGTGTCAGGTCAATTAAATTTAAATTTCAAAAACCCTCGACAAAAAAAAAGTAAAAAAAAAAAAATATCTGCTTCTGGCTTAATTAGGAATTATGTTAATTTTTGCGCAATCGGATGATATTCCTACGGACACTACAAATACAAAAAGGCGGCACCCAACTGCGCAAAAGTGAATAGCTTTTTAAATTTTATTTACATTTTGTTTTTTTTTGTGTCGGGGTTTTTTTATATTAATGCACTTGGAACATGCATACCGTGTTAACTTCTGTGAACAATAAACGTTTTTTTTGTTTAGTCAAATTTACAATTACCAGTCCTGTTCACCAATAATTTCCCTTCCCAGGTAATAGAAGAAGTATACCTCGACCACGGGAACACCTCCAAGTCCCCGAGCCCGCAGACCACCTTCATCGTGAAGACTCGCCAGCGCCGCTACTACCTCATGGCACCTTCCGGAGAGGCCGCCAGGATATGGATAGACGTCGTGTTCACAGGGGCGCAGGGGTACACCGACTATTTAGATTGAACAGACCTTGTTACTACCTTTTTTGCGATGCCAGTGGGGAATTGTCCCCGACGAGGGGAAATAGACGCTGTCTTCATGGGGCACAGGGGTACACCGACCGCTACCTTTTTACTGTTACTACCTTTTTGCGATGCCAGTGGGGAATTGTTCTCAACGGGGGAAATAAACGCTGTCTTCGTGGGGCACAGGGGTACACCGACTATTTAGACTTTTGTTATTAGCTTTTTCCGTGACGCCTGTGTCTAGGTTTGGAAGCTGGGGGTAATTACCCCCAATGGGGTAAAATTGACGTTGTTTTTGGGGCGCAAGGGTACAGAGACTATTTAGACTGCAGAGACTTAGTCTACCTTTATCCGCCGTGCAAATGCATAGGTTTAGAACTTGGGGTAATTACCCCCCCAATGGGGTAAAATATGCGTTTTTTCTAGGGCACAGAGATACATTGATTAATTAGATAGAAAAGTCTTTGATACTACTTTTTTCGCTCTTCACCACCAAGCTAAAATTTAGGAAGTAACATACGTATGTGTGATAAATATACCTGTACGCTGTAAGGGTCTGCACCCTTATAATATTTATCTGTGTATTTTTGTATAAATATGCCCTTTTTATAGTACCTACGGCAGCTTTACTTGCGAAATCTAGGGCTAAGTCAGTTTTTGTCAAGTCAATAAACATTTGCTTGTAGCATTCGTTCTGACGCCATGAGTTTTTCGGGCGAGCGAGGGGGGAGCACGGCGGTGTAATTGTAAGTCTATGGGCCCGGCAGACCGTGATGTGGGTTTTTTGTAAAGCGCTATACAACCAAGGATCATGGAAAGTAAACGGATTGACAAAGCCCATACTTTGAATCGTTCTTATTTACATTCAGCGCCATCTACCTTGCTTGAGTGACACATTCGTACCGCTGTTTTGTTATTATTTGACCCGCTGGCTACGACCTTGGCGCCATCTAGAAATTGCCTAAATTTTTATATAACTGCGGGGAACGATTCGAAGTATGGGCTTTGACACTCCGTATACTATCCTGCTTGATATAACTAAAAAACTACTTATGGAATTGCAAGATACAAGTGATTTTGTCAACTTTGTTTGATTTACTAGCTTTGGAGGAGTCATTACACCTTAGTTTTTTTTAAAGAACGGTAAAGGAACTGCTAAGTTAAATCGTGTGTGATTTTTTAAAATATATACGTTTGGTATTAGATTAAGTCTTAATTATATTGAATCATTAAGAAATCGAATACTTTCGATATACGAATAGGAAATCACAGTATTTTTAGTTTATAAAAATATTGATTAAAAAAAGTTTCGTAAAATTGTTACCGTTGACAATAAATTGTGCCAATTATGTATGTACAATTATATGTATGGCAGCTTTTGTATACAAGGTGATTATTTATGTGCCTTGTGTGAGACTGAGTAACAAATACATGTGTTAATAATATTTATATTGTACAATTGTATTAAAATATTTTTAGTATACACGAATTTGTATCAACTTACAATTAAGTGCTAAACTAAATTTTTACTGCGCACGCTTAGTGAAATAATTAAAAATAATGTTACCATTATAGCGTATTTACTGGCAACTTTACATTGCCTAAAAAACGATACAAATGAATTCGAAAGAACTGGCACAAATGCATTGAAAGTCATCAATTTGGTGAAGGGAAACATCGAGAGGAAATTTGCACACTCCTGCGAAGCAATTCAATGATGTGTGTGAAATTCTATAGCTAGCTAGGACTATAGCTAAAAGCCCTCTCATTCTGAGAGGAGGCCTGTACAGCAGTGGGACGTAACAAAGGCTGGTGATGATGATGATGATCATTTTACATGCCACTGCTGGGCACAGGCCTCACAGTTTGAGAGGGCTTGGGCTATAGTTCCCACGCGGGCCCCGTGCTGATTGGGAACTTCACACACACCATTGAATTGCTTCGCAAGAGTGCATGTTTTCTCAACGTTTTCCTTCACCGAGAAGCTCATGCATGATAAGTGATAAATTTTGAAAGTCTCGCGGTGCGTGCCGGGGTTCGAACCCGCGATCTTCTGCTTGAGAGGCCATAGGTCAAACCACTAGGCTATACGGCCAATAAAAGCAAAGTAACTATGACACCTATTCGAATACACTTCGCACATTTTTACATGAAACAACCGTGAGAATCAATCATAGTGAAATAAACGGATCACTCACGTATGCTCCGAAGCGTGTGCTTCCAAAGAAAGTACTATGGATTAGTCCGAAACATGTCGGGCTATACTCGACTGACATACGTGGGAGATCAGTTTATTTCGCTACACACATGAAAATTACATACCAAAAGTCATTTCCCTATAATTCAATCCATTTTTGCCAGCGCTAATTATCTCGTGTATAGAAATCTAAAATCGCTTTCGAGGCCCGAGTACGAATATTCGAATCCTGCGTAACGTAATCGAGGAGTAACGTTATCGAGAATTTAATATGACGTTTGAACAGCGCCTACCAGAGTGCATATTTGGAACTAAAAGTTACGCAAGATTCGAATATTCGTACTCTGGACTCTGTACCTGCTATGGTACTCTAATCTACATTATTTAAGTTATTAACCTTCGTATTGTTCGAAAATTTAATTGAATATTTACACTTTCTCAAAGCTCTGTTTTTCGAAAAGAGCTAATCGAATTCGCTAAAGAATTTTCGGCCTAGCCTTTTGAACTATTTCTGGGTAGCGGCAGAATAATTATGTTGCTAAACGTTTGTGACTCTGTAATTATATAGGCTGGCTTATGAAAACTTCTATGTACAATGGAATGGCTGAAACCAATTTTTAGGTAATAAGGTCACAGTATGAATTAACCAAGTAAATAAAGAATTTACATAAGTTTTGACTTCTCTGAGCATCATTGTATTATCCTCCCTTACACCTAAACAAATTTATTTTCGTAACTGGAACAACGCGATCGAGGCAAAAAGCAAAAAAAAAACATTATATCGAAAACAAAACTCCGTTCTGACGGATGTTATAACTATAGTAAGTCCCTAAAAAGATTAAAAATTCGATTATCCATTCAGTATGGGAAAAAATTAATTAGTATACTATTATAACATTATCTATACTCTATAGCAGAGTCTATACTAGTATTATAAATGCGAAAGTAACTCTTTCTCTGTCTGTCTCTATGTTGCCTCTTCACGGAAAAACCGCTACACCAATCTAGATGAAATTTGGCTAGGAGATAGTTTGAACATTAAGGAATAATACAGGCTACTTTATTCAGGAAATTTGTATACTTCCCGCGGGATAGCGATAACCGACTACGCAGACGAAGTCGCGGGCAAAATCTAGTAAGAAATAAAACAAAAAAAGATAATAATTTATTTTAATATCAAATAACATTCAAAACAAAACATGGACTCAAAATTAAGAATACTATCACAACTACTGTTTAATTTTAATTTGATTCATATGACTGTTATTATTGCAAATTACTCCTGGAAAACGAACAGTAATAAGACTGCTAAATTATAGTGAAGTTTTTTTATCGCAACAAACATCGCGAACGCCTTAGTGTCAAAGAGTATGAGAAAAGTTGGTTGCCGATACCCGCCGCTAGAGGCGCTGACGATTTCCCCATAGTGATTGAGTGACACGTTAACACGAACGCGTTTAAGGCGTATTTAAGCGAGTCAAAACCTTAACTAGAGGATCTGACAAAAACTGCCAGTTTGAAAAAGAAATTTAGCCTAGTATACCTTATACCACACAAAACTAAAATTTGAATTTGACAGCTGTCATATCCATACCAATTCTAACCTAAATACATGAAATTTACGGAATTAACAGCAGTTAGATCCAAATTAAAATTTACGTTTTGAACACTGAATTTTTCTCGCTCCTTTATTCCAAAGTAGGTAGGTATAAGCACCTTTCTCAACTAGGTATACAATATCCTATTCTTTGTCTGCATCATCAGGGTTAATGACCGCCTTGATCATGTTCTTGGCATTCAAGTAAGTGCCCATTATACAAAGGCCTATGCCGAAGATCGTTATGAACAGAAACCGGATGAGACGCCATTTCATGAACCCCAAGCCTGGATCCTCCCATTCGATGGTCAGCTGGATGAACGCTGGGATGATGAACCCCATATTCGAGAGGCAGAAAGAGCCCAGCTGTAAACAGAAATGTAGGTAAGTAAACACTTTATTGTACAAAAAAACAGGATAAAACACAAGTTACAACAATCAGTGGTCCGTCCGGAGCGCTACCACCATCTTACTCGCTAATCCTGCCGCTAAGCAGCAGTGCTTGCACAGTTGTGTTCCGGTGTGGAGAGTAAGACAGCCGGTGTAATTACAGGCACAAGAGGCATTTCATCTTAGCTCTCTGGGTTGGCAACGCATCTGCAAACCCTCCGGGGTTGCGGGTGTGTATGGGCAGTGGTGATCACTTATCAGGTGACCCACTGGCTCGTTTGCCTTCCTCGTTGTATAAAATAAAAAATAAAAAACAAATTCGAGTACAAAGACGCCCTTATCCCTTTAAGGTATCTCTTCCAGCCAACCTTTGAGTGGTGGAAAGGAATAGTTCACTGGGTATCGACGAAAATGTACGAGCTATTGGTAAAAAACTTACAATGCACGATGCTCGGAAAGTGCCACTTTATGTGGGGTCAACATATAGAAAGTTAGTCTTTTCCGCACATGTGCGGAAAAAGATGTTCATATACAACCCGTAGGTGCGTGCGGAAATTATACCGACTTTCTATGAACTCGTTGACCGAAGTTAAGTGGCACTTTCCTCGCGTAATGCATTGCAAAACGTTAAGACATTAGTGTGGAAACGTGGGGAACTCCCAAACACTAGTTGCTAATTGTCTACTTTCCGCACCTGTATCATAAATAACTATTTAAATGCAGTTGCTCAAAAAGTGATACTTTTTGTAGCTAATGTTGAATTTTTCGCACTAGTGCCCTAAAAAATTTAACTAGTACTATGAAAACCTACGATTGGTAAAATAAAAAGTAAAATGGGGAAAAAAGTAATGGAAATTAAAATACTAGAGAAGATAATTTTCAGGGCATTAAATTAACCTACCCTCATTAATTGCCTCGCTTCTAAAGGGGGGGCGGCACACAATCCCCCGAGCACGAATATTCGAATCCTGAACGTAATCAAGTAGTGCAGCAACGTTATCGAGAAAATGTGTGTCGTTTCGAACAGCGCCCGCCGTAAGCGTATTTTCTCCATTTCCATGACGATAGGTACTACTCGATCACGTTACGCAGGATTCGAATATTCGTGCTCGGGTTACAGTTTGCACTAACGCCACAAAGTACTAACCAATCCCATGAAACTGGAGACACTAGGAAAAATTACGGCAATACCGACGATGCAGACCACAAAGATGGCCCTGTAGATTCGTTCCCATAACCAGAACTTGTCTTCTGGGTGTTTCTTCTTCAAGTAGTACCACACCAGATCGAACGGGACCCAGAAGTTGAGAGCGAACGTCACGTAGATAACTAGCACCATGAACGCTTTCAAAGCTACGGGGAAACTGTGGAAATACGAAGATAAATTAAAACAGTGTTTTTCAAACTTTTTTGTGTCGCGGCCCTTCGATGACCATCAAATTCCTACGCGACCCCCCAAAACCCCGTTTGTGCGTTTAACATTAGAACCCAACTATTATCTAAGAATTCATATTTAGAACGAACACTTTCTGTAAGTGATTCAAACAATCGTGCTTTTGGAACGCAACCTATATTTATCAGAAGGTTACTGGTTCGCAACTTATCTTTTTTTTTTTATATTGAAAGGAAATAAATATTGTTGTTTTATTAAAATGTTCTTGGAAAATCGTCATTCCGTGTAGTCACGAGTACGAGACTTTCGAAACTGATCTTCGCGACCCCCCTGGGGGTCGCGACCCACACTTTGAAAAACACCGAATTAAAAAATATATTTTGATACAAAAAAAAAGTGTCTAACATTTGAAGGGTACACGGAAAGAACACGTCTAGTCGCCTTATCAACTTTTTGAGTTATCGCGATTTGAAAGTTTGGAACGATGTAAGCAGGATGTCAGAAATTATTCATATACCTAATTTTCGTATATTTACTTGTTTACATCTCTTTTTAAAGTGATAAAAAAGACAAGTTGGGTCAATCTACTTTTTATTGCCACTCGTTGCCATGGAGATGTCCCTTGTATAACTCGTCTAAAATAAGATTTCCTAAGGCACCACTCCCCCGAAAGTCAGGATTTGCATGCTTAGGAAATGAAGCGCATGAAGGAATTGGCATATATTTAACTGTTGAAAATCCTAACGTTTGATGGAGTGGTTGCCTTAGAAAATCTTATTTTAGACGAGCTAACCAGTGGCCATCTCCATGGTAACGAGTGGCAATGAAAAGTTGATTGAACATACAATGACAATGCAAAGAAAAATTCGTTAAGCAGCTGGACTTGAACCAGCAACCTCGGTAATCCGTACCACGCTCCACCAATTAAGCTATACTTAACGTTCTCTTTGCGTTTTCTTTGCATTGTCATTGTATGTTGAATTTCATTCTATGAATGTTTCATAAAAATAAAAACAAAAATAATCAATAAATCGATTATTTTCATTGATTCAGAAAATAGCTCCATCTCTTGCCACTAATGCGTAACTGTAGAAGTTCCGTAGTGGGTGAGCCGCTTGATTAAGCTACTCATAGATGGCGCTGAGGAGAGATCTTCCAAATAAAATATGACGCAAGGCATTGAAAAATTCGTTAGGTACACCAACGTTAAGTATAGCTTAATTGGTGGAGCGTGGTACGGATTACCGAGGTTGCTGGTTCAAGTCCAGCTGCTTAACGAATTTTTCTTTGCATTGTCATTGTATGTTGAATTTCATTCTATGAATGTTTCATAAAAATAAAAACAAAAATAATCAATAAATCGATTATTTTCATTAAAAGTTGATTGATCCAAATACTTACGGCGCCCAGGGATAGTTCAGTGTTATTGGTGACCTGGCCTGCTCCCCGAAGCCGTAGTAGCCGAAGAAACCGATTATCATGACAATTCCAGTCACGATGGACATGCCTGATGGATGAAATTCGACGGTACTCTGACTCAACCTCATATATAAGCTTTGACGAAATAGGAATAACCACTTTATGTTCGGGATCTAGAGTAGTTATTCCAATTTCGTCAAAGTTTATATACGAGGTTGAGTCAGAGTGTCGTCGAATTGCAATATTTAGTTCACGTGGGATAGCCGTGGTAGCCTAGTGGCTTGGCCTATGGCCTCTCAAGCAGAGGGTCGTGGGTTCGAGCCCCGGCTCGCACCTCTTGAGTTTTACGGAATTAATGTGCGAAATTAAGTTGTAATTTATCATGAGCTTTTCAAAGGAAAACATGGCGAGGAAACTTGCACACACCTACGAAGCAATTCAATGGTGTGTGTCAAGTTTCCAATCCGCATTGGGCCCGCGTGGGAACTATAGACCAAGCACTCTCATTCTGAGAGGAGGCCTGTGCCCCGCAGTGAGACGTAAAGGAAGGATTATCATATCAGGATATCAGCTGACTGTCGCTATGCTAGGCTGTCGTTTGTCAGTGGGTGACCTGATATTATGAGTTGCCAACCTAGAAGACTAGGATAAAATGCTTCTGCCTGAGATCTCCCTGGCTAAGTCTAATCTCCACACTGAAACACTACAGCGCGTAGGTTCAGGCTGGGCGTTGAATGAGTCAGTCAATATCAGGACTCTTCTTTATACCTTTAGCTATTTCGCTTTGATGTGTTCCTGCAGTACCTCAGCAGGGACCTGCGTTACGGGTTTATGTTGTGGCTTTTTAAGAGACATTATTTTAATTCGAAAAGTAAGTAGCATTAACATTCCATTCAAAAGTTTACTCACCCCCCAACAACACCAAATAAAAGTGATGCGGATTCGTCATATGGTTTTCTATGGGCAGGGACACCCCCACCCCCTCCATACTGAATACACAAACGCCTATGTACTCCAGCAGCCCTCCTAAGTTCTTGTACGCTGGGACCTCCATAAGCGGCGTTTTCGCAGCTTGAATGCCGTATACCACTGTAGCAGCTGCTATTGTCACTGGAAATCAAAAATATACACGTCATCATCTTCAAAGTATAACGGTCCATCAATATTAAGCATCTTACAGCCTTATCACACTAGCGATTTGCGAGCGAGTGCTTCATACTAATATCGCTTGTGGCGAACACGTTGCGTGATCGCCTCAATACAAAACTCGCTAGCAAATCGCCAGTTTGATAAGGCTGTTAGACATAAGCTAGTATAGTCAGTAGCAGAAGTAGCTAAGCAACCGAAGTGGTCACAATGATCTGCATAAGGTCTATAACAAGAGCCGTGCTTAGATAATTATGTAAACGCGTCGGTTACTGTTGCTGCTGACTATATACGTAGGTAGGTATCTCTAGCACATAGGTTATCTAACTAAAAGACATGTAGTTTATCTCGGGTTAGTTATTCTAATCTGTTATTCATAAGTGTTAAAAAAATATTTGCGGCATTTTCATTGTTTTTCTAGTATCATGTGGAGTATGCCAAATATAAGTTTGCGACCTGGGAAGCGGATGGCAACTTTTGGTGACCGAATAAATTAGCTACAATAAGTATTCGAATTAAAACTCTGACCTTCTTTGGCTTAGGGGAGTAGCAAAAAATTATACCTATCACAGCAGTCTTGTGTAATTAAATTAAGTAAGGTTTTAACAAACTTACGTAGAAAAATATCAGCCACTATGGAGAACGGTGCTAGACATTTGAGTGACGTTATCATGCAGATCAGCAGGCAGGATATGGCGAGGAATGCGATGTAGTAGTGGATGGAAAGCTGGGATGATGGAGTGACAGGATCCGGACAAGCTTTAGTTAGTGAGCACTGAGCAGACTTGCGAGTCACTTTCGTACTTATATCAAGCGTCAAGCAAGTCACGAGATTCTAGCGAGTCACAAGCGTTACTTTAGCTTAGCGAGCTATTCCAGCTCGAGCCATGAAGTCCCACGAGTCACGGACTATTAAGTAAGGTTTTAAGAATCTTACGTAGAAAAATATCAGCAACTATGGAGAACGGTGCTAGATATTTGAGTGAAGTTATCATGCAGATCAGCAGGCAGGGTATGAGGAGGAATGCGATGTAGTAGCGGATGGAGAGGTTGTCCTGCTTGGCGACCCAGTTTGCGCCCTCGATCAGCTGAACGATGGAGCGCGCCATGATGACGGAATACACACAGCACGAGCCGAACAGATCCAGTCCTATAGTCACGTCGACGCAGTACCTGAGATTCAGTATTACAAATTAAGTAGTTTGGACTTGACAAATGGAAAAAAAACTGTTTAATTATGTACAATATGTTAGTTTTGTTTTCTTTTAGATTTAAGTAGATATCGTACGTCCGGAATAACCGTTGGAACCGAACACCTCAACATTTATATTAACATCTATGTAAGTAACACGGTTAAACAATAAAGTTTCTTCTATTCTATTCTGCTATGAAAATAACTACACAACGTACTAAATGAAAAACAGGCAAGGAACAAATGAATGAATTGCAATATCCAGATATTTATTTTATCGATGGATTTAGGCAATTACCGACTCTAGAACATTTATAGTTAAGTAATAGTTTAATTATATAAGAGTATTCAGTCCCGGCAACTCAATATCATACGTACAAATGGGACAGTCGACTTTTAATTGCCACTCGTTGTCATGGAGATGTCCACTGGGTAACTCGTCTAAAATAAGATTTTCTAAGGCACCACTCCGCAGAAAATCAAGGGATTGGCGTATAAGTGTCGAAATTCCTAACGCTTGACGAAGTGGTGCCTTAAAAAAATCTTATTTTTGACGAGTTTCCCGGGGGACATCTCTATGGCAACGAGTGGCAATTCAAAGTTGATTGACCCAAATACATACCTACTTATTGCCGTCTCCGAGTATGGCAGTAAATGTTACCTGAAACACTTGTCGTACTTTCTAAGGCTTTTGAAAGGTCCAGTAGCGAATGCGGCTTCAGCCAAGTCAGGGTATGACATCTTCGACTGTTGCAGCCTTCCATACATTGTCTGTGCCGAGGTCACCAGTATCTGGCAAAGAAATTTCTTGTAGTGGGAGAGCCATACTGTCATAAAGCAGACAGACGGGAGGTGCCTTTGGCTTATCTATGCACTACAATTTTTCTGCCACTTTTTGAGGGGGACGAGGAACACACACGTACAACACACGTCTACGCTTATGTCAAAATAAAACAAAACTGTCACACAAATTTAATGCCAAAAACACGCACACAATCAACATACCCTGATCATTTTGGTCAGACTTAATGTTAGAGTTTTGGCAGAGGGGAAATCGCGCGTTAACATCTCCATTCCTTTCCTGCTCTAAGCATACTGTAGCTATTTGCTGCCATACGAATGGACCGGCTAGTACAGGGAAGTGGGTAAGGTGCCACCCTCTCGCAGAAAACCGGCGTGAAGCAACAGCACCTCTGTTGCGTTTCGTTCGATCAGTGAGAGTGCCGGAGGCCCGATCCCCCCCCCCCCCTCCCCTGCTGGGCTTAGGGTTGACGGAGGGCCTCTTTGCAAGAGAATACATAAAATTAATGGCTAATAAAGCTAATTATCTTTGTCTTACGTGCATGCAATAACCGACGAAAGCTCCCAGGAATATATTTAAGAAGAGAGCGGTCCACAGCCCGCAGTGTTTGTATGACTCGTGTATGGCCACCACCCCGCCTCCCAAGCAGCTCTTCACGAGATGCCCAATTGATTCTAGCACACTGAAAATGTTTTAAATAACTCATTGAATCAGGCGATCAGGCGCTAACTTTGCGGAGGTCCATAAAATTCATGAACTAAAATCGTTTTGCTCACTGTCTGTCTGTCTGTCTGGCAAGACCCTTTTTCTCTGGAACGCGTTGAGGTAGCATGCTGAAATTTATATCAAATACTCAAGCCTGCAGTCCCTTGAAGCTGTGAAAAAATCAAACTTCTAAGTCAACGCAATCAAAAGATACAGTCATTAAAAAAAGGTTGTTTCCATACAAATTGACGTACCCTGAACACCTAAAGGGTACTTCCTGTTGTCCTAGAAACTTGAAATTTGGTATGAAGGTAGCTCTTATAGCACATCAACCACTCAGAAAATTCTCAAAATCTGAAATTTTTATGTCTGTCTGTAGATTTCACAGACCAATATAAGATGACCCCACACTGCGTACGTTTTGCTTAGGAACAGAGCTCTGCTATACTTAAAACACCGGGGAAAAACAAGGGAATCTTTGTACGGAACCCTCGTGCACGGGTCCGACTAGCACAAGTCCGGTTTTTTTTTTACTCCTGATTTATGCTGTTGGTTGGTTGCCCTGGCTTCAGTGGCCGTGTTCGGCTAGGCCGTCACAGCCTCTACCCGCATTCGCACTGTGCAGCCGGACGCCTATAAGCGTTGGTGGCGTCGTAGGCAGTAGGCTTATGACGCTTTTAAGCGTCCTTGGCGTTGAAAAGGTTAATGGTATTTAGTATCTCACTTTGTCGTCTTTTGAGCCCCTCGAGCAGCCACGAAGTTGTAGTTGCGTGCCTCGGCGCCCGTGGCCCGGATCTCGTACCGGTTACCGGCCGACATACCGGTAAGTACACAATAAACGGTCACTGAAAAGGGAGGGTCCACCGATGACGTGAAGCTGGAGGGGGGGGGGGGGGGGGGGTTAGGAAAAGATCACGAAATATGTCAAAGGGGGAGGGGGGGTGCGGTAAGACTTAAGTAGGTAGTTTTTTTTATTAAGCACATTTATTTATTTCTCATTTATATATATTTTTTATAAAATATTCTGTTTTTTTTTAAGATGCTACACCACCTTTTGCAACATGGAATTTCTTTACGGACTGGCCTAGTGGGATAATGAGTATGCGCGCATTTTACGCCCGATAAAAACTGCACAACTCTGAAGAATTTATTGCAAATGTGTTATGCCTAGAGGCACAGAATATAATATATATTATAATAGTCTAGAGAGCTACGCTGAAACGCCTCTTTTGTTGTCTTACCCTAGACCTCAGAACACGACAGCAAAACTTCAATTAAAAATAGGTATCACTTCCTTTTAAACTTACCTTTACAAAACGAACATATCTGACATCCAACCAGAAATTTTCAATAGCTCATAAACATTATTCTAAAATAAGCGGAAAACATGACTTAAAAACCTCAAAAATTATATAAAAACCGCACTAGTAAATGCCAGATGCGAGACGAAATGCGAGATGACATGTCAAAAATTATTCTTCTTTATTCCTTTTCAAAGAATAGTGGCCAGTTTTTTTTTCTGTCTTATCGACGGTGTCTGGTCTGCTATAGAGTAATGAGGTTTGATGTTTTCAAGCATCAATGGATTCCACCAAATCAAACCACATGCTGAAGTCAAAAGCATGGGTGCGGGTCGGGTTACCTACTTGTGTGCCTAAGAGCTGCGGTTCCCTTCTGGATCCGTCCAGGGGGAAGGGCAGTGCTCGGGCCGGTGCGGCATAAGTATAAATAATAACATAGTAGAACGGAATCTCCCGCTCCGGACGGGTTCAAGGTCACGATATTAGAGTAAGTATTCGTTAAACAGACTACTCAGTCAGGCTGTCACTGCCGGCGTCGCCGCACGCGCGTTTGGTTCTTTATAATTTGGTTGTACTTAATGGTTTTACGTGAGCCTGTATGTATTTTATTTTATATTTGTAGGTAAGTAATACTTACTTATATCACCATCATATAAGTTGACTCCACACTGCGTACATTTTGCTTAGGAGCAGGGCTCTGCTAACACTAGACTTGTTAAAACACTGGGGAAAAGCGTTAAAATCTTTCTACGGAACCCTCGTGCGCAAATCCGACTCGCACTTGGCCGGTTTTTTTATATTACATTACTCTTGCATAAATTACTGTTATACGTGTTATATTATACTTACTGACTGTCACAAGCCTTAGAGGCCGCCATTGCGAACGAAGGAAGGAAGTCGAAATCGTTAATCGTTACGGCGATAATTTTGTGGTCGGAGTTTATTCACTCGAGCGGGACAGCGCTATCCAGTAACGCGTGGTCAATAGAGAGAGGGCTAGTCAAAACGCGCTTAAAACGCATGGCGTAAGCGCCCAAGCGTTTAAAATTGCTCTGGGTAAGAAACTAAAGTACCTATTACCTAATTATTTGATTTTTGTCTAACCAAAAAGAAGGACCAATAATAACTTTTCTGTACGTTCAATCGCAGTTCCAATATTCCTTCAAGAAACGATAAAAGTGCTGAGGCAGGCCGAAGTTAAAAAAAACATTTTGCTTGCAATCATGATTTGAGTTGAGGTAATTACTTAAGGACATAATAGTCTTTAATTACCTATCACTAAATAATCATCACTCATCACCAGCCTTTTTTACGTCCCATTGCTGGGCACAGGCCTCCTCTCAGAATGAGAGGGCTTGGGCTATAGTTCCCACGCGAGCCCAGTGCGGATTGGGAACTATGGGTCTAAATATTGAAGCCTTTATTCCAAATACTGAACTAGATATTTAGAATCTAAAACTACTATGGTTAGCTCAAGTAGCGTCGCAATGCAAAAATCTGCAAGCTGTAAAGTAAAGACCCAAAAGACTTTGCCACTGACAGCGCGCAGATTTTTCCAATGCGATGCGAAAATGCAGTTTTGTGTGGGAACCCTAAATTTTAGAAAGGTGGTAGACAGAAAAAAACTAGGTAAGAAAATAATTATAAATAGCTGTCACCTAAGTTCTCTCAGTTCTTCTCCTTTTCTTCAAGTATAATAAAACGCGTATGTTAATGCAGTTTATTTATGTGTTTTATCAAACATTTCCGATTACTCTCCAAAAGCACTCCTAGACTTAGTAGCTATGTTCTGAATATCGTCTTTCTTATCGTCTAAGAAATCTTTTATCTCCCTGAACTCAGATGCAAGGAGCTGGATCACATTGAATTCATAAATACTTTTATCTAATGCGTAATATTGCAGTAATGTCGCTTCAGGAGCGTATGCAGTTGGTTTAACTTCGAAAGATAGTGTAGATAGAGTTGATGTTCCATTCGGATACAGGAGATAAAGTTTACTATCAAGAACAGCAAAAACGCCTTTGTCTTGAGCAAACATTGGTCTAACTAGTTTAATTGCAGTAGCTGCCAAACCATCAAATTTCTTTACACCCTCTTGGTTGAAAACGTGCAGCTGATTTTTAGAGTCATAATAATAAATGTTACTGAGATAGTCAATAACGAATTCCCTTACATCAGTTACAGCTTCTACTTTACTTTTGGTCGTGCCTTCGTCAGCGACAGAGAATAACTGATGATCTTCGGTCAAGAAATAAACAGTTCCAGTTTGATTGTCAGCTTCAATTTGAATTATGCTGTCTGTCAATGCGCCATATTTCTTAGTGTTTCCATCTTCGTATATGTAAATACCGTCTGCGGCTCCTAGGTAAACTTTTTTGGAGTCATCGTGCAGAGCTGCCGCGTCTCGACCGTTATCCAGTACTTTTGTAGCTTTATTACCTTTTAAAATGTAGAGACCTTTGTATTGTTTATCACCTTTTGCATCAACGTCAGCTTCTGTGAAGAAGACAGCGACATCATCAGATTCATCGTCGTCCGAGTAGTCATCATCGTCATCACCGAAGTTGATACGATTAAGAGGGACGACTAGACTAACAATGTCGTGCTGGCTGGTGTATTTGACGTTTAAATCGAGGAAAAATGTTCTGGTGATGACCAGTTTCTTTTCAGAGTTGTCGATGGGACCCGCCGTGGTGCTGACAGCCAGCAGAAGAGACAGCAAAGCTGGCAGGATCACTGATAACCCCATGGTGCTGTAAACCAAATATAGCGCGTTCAATAAAAGTTCTAATGTACAAAATAGAAAAGTCCTAACAGACTGTCTCATCTACGGCGCTCCCATACCCTTGGACCTAATAGAAAGCTGAAATTTTCTTTTAACTTTTATGTCTCAAAACTTGGTCTAATAGGGTGCGTTTATACAGACACGGTGTGGACATTTCGAGCACTGTGGTTGGATCAAATCACGGTCCTCTCCTCTCCTCTCCACCCAGAGGGGCTACTCAGTGTCCGAGGTGTGAAATTCGAACTTCGAACTTGAAATTCGAAAGATTGTAACTTGTAGCTTTGTAAAACACGGCCCTGGAAGGCTTAGATGAAATACCTCCTGTGGAAGTAATTTCCCCGAAAGTCCCGGTATTTTTTTTACAAAAACCGTCAAAATATAATTCTGTTCCTTTTTACATTTAAAGCCAGCCATTTATTTACATTCGGAAAACTTTATCGAACAGACAAGTATTCAGAGTTAGTTCAGGTCGCAGGGTTATTCTGATAATGATAAACATATCATAGGCATTAACTTTACGTAACATGTTTTATTACAGTTTACAAAAATTATTATTTTAAAATATTAGTATCTTCCTATCTATAGGTAAAACTGGATCGCGTAACCTATGTAGACCTTTTTCGTAATTTCACGTTTTGTTTATCACATGTGTAAGGTATTCATTAACTGGCCACCCTACAATAAGTGGCCACGTTATACTAAATTGAATTCTGTTTGTAGAGAAAACAGAGTTCATTTTTAGTATGAGGGGGCCAGCAGTTATATTGAAGGTTGATCAGTTACTGTCGATTTACCCTATGTTGCAGCGAAATGGTTCTACAGTTGAACACGGTTCCAGTTTTTCGACTTTACAACTTAATAAATAACCTGGGGAGTAAGTGAGGTGCGAGGAGGACGCATATATGTATGTTAATCGTCTGATGCACAGTTTTTTTTTCTAACACCCGATGCAAAGGTACTGTATACCAAGGACCATAAAACCAAGAGGACTGATGCCAGTGTCTATACGATGTAGTACGGGAAGTAGTGGCATCCTATGTATGTGCAAATTTTGGTATCGGATGGATTCAGTTGGCACAGTTGTATCCCAGGTCAAACTGAGCTGATTCAGCCCGGTAGCCATCCACTACCCCCCGGGGGGTAGGGAGGGGGGGCATTCAAAGTTACACGCCGCCGCGCTTTAGAAAAAAAATCTTATCGGCTTCTATTTACCTACCATCTCGAGTGTGGTGTCATTTTCTGATAAACCGGATATGAGGAATTCATTTTTGAGACAATTCATGTATAGTTTCATGGAAAAAAAATTAAAATATTGACGAAATTATCAAAATTGGTTTGCTAATTTTTTTATTCAACTATCAATATCTTTAAAAATAGTGAATATTGTGCAAAATAAAAAAATACCATCTTAAAGGAAACTTATCTAGGTCCAGTGGTTTAGGCTGTGCGTCAGTCACGGTACTGTTTTATATGTATAATTAAACATCCAAGACCAGACCAAACATTCGTATTCATCACTAAAACTTCTACCCCGATCGGGGATCGAACCCGCTGGACCTCAAGGTTCATAGTCAGGGTCTCTATAACCAATAGGCTGTATAGCAATAGGTCGTGAAATCGGGGGGTTTTTAAACTTTCAAGTCGGTTAGGTTAAGTTCAAAATATGTTCTACTTACCAATATATGTGTTGTCGAGGCAAAATTACAGTATTGACTGAACTTAATCGTGTACTTACATTATATCTTCACATTTGACCCCAAGACCTGGGCTTATTCCACGAAACAAAACACACGCATACCTAGTTCAGAATGTGAAACAAATAATATCAACTAGCGAACATACCGTAAGGGACTTCTTTTTTAGACAAACGAGCGTTTGAGATTTTGTCAAGTGCTTTTATGTTTGTATTAATTTAGGATAGGTATTTATGACAAGGGCAACATTCATATAAAATGGCCGGTATGTACGTATACATACATTATACATGATAATATACTCAACAATTAAAAGTGGTAATAGAATAACTAGTTAATCTATTTATTTAACAATACCTAACTGATTTTACCTCTTTACGCATACTCGCTTAATATTTTTTAAAATATTAAGCAAGTATTCGTAACAATCAAGGAAAACATCGTGAGGAAACCGGCACAGACCTGCGAAGCAATTCAATTGTGTGTGTGAAGTTCCCAATCCGCACTGGGTCCGCGTGGGAACTGTAGCCCAAGCCCTCTCATTGTGAGAGGAGGCCTGTGCCCAGCAGTGGGACATAAATAGGGTGATGATGATGATGACAAACAACGGGAGCGAATTCCATTCGTTGGCGTTCATATTACTTAGGAAAGATGAAGCCAACCCTTTCGTTGAGCCAGTGGAATTTTAACAACATATGGCTGAAACCGGAGTCCCTTGAATCGTCGACAAACGTTTCATAACTTAATTTCTGCTAAAATCAGGAAGATTTATTTCAGGATAATTTTATCGTTTGTTTTAACTATAGTTAGGTTACTTTTTAAATCAAAAGTGTGTGCACGGAGACGACTACGCGAAACTACACTATTTAAATGTAGTTTTAGTTGCTTCCGTTTTACACGCTCGCGGGTTCTGGTTTGTTCTGTATTCTGAGCGTATGGTCCCAAGTATTTTTTTCTTCTTATTAGAGATGTGATTGGTTCCTGGAGCCATGGCAGCTGAACCCCAGAAGACTGCTAAGCGCCTCATTTTTTAGCCTGTAAAAAAAACGGTTCTTAATAATTCAACTGTACTTTATTTTACTGGACAAATTTGGCTAGAGGATGCTAGTGTTTTACTATTTTTTAACAAAATGCCCCAGGGAATAAGCATAAAATAAAATTTAATAAAAATAAATGGAAACGTGGAACCACTTTACTTACCTAATTTTTTTTTGCGAATTAGGTATTTTTAAAGTCTACCAGCGCTTTTGGTAAGACCATCATTGCCAAGAAGAATGGTTGTTGGAAAGCTCCTTTTACTCAATTAATGAGTTATTTAGTAATTAAGTTTTTTTGTAAGTATATTTACAAAATATTCGCACGCCAGTAATGGTGTAATGTGCAGTTTTTAATTTAAATCTTGGAAGATCCCTGTAAACACATTACTGCGAATAAACAAAAAAAAAATGCGCCCCAATTACCCTGTCAGGAAAATCTTTTTTTTTTTCAATAAAGTGATATGTAATTATTACTACGTATTAAGCATTTAAAAACAAAATTATGTTTAGTACATTACAACTTAAAAAAAAATTAAGAACGTTTTACCTATTTAAAACAACTGAAGTGTCCGACTGCGAAACGCAAAGGCAAAATTTTGTTTTCGTGAGTCTTTTTTCGCATTTCTGTTTGTTGGGACATTCAAAACTTATTGAAGTTATTTATGTTATCTTGGACTGGCAATTTCTTACTTTACTATTATAAGTTTCGCTTCTATAATAGGCAGAGCTTGGTTTAGGTAAGTACGGTGGAAATTTTAAGGATATTTATGTAAATATTACGCACCAGCACAACTGTTATTTCACAAATTAATACTTTTACAAATAGAGTAAAAATAGGGTGGGTTATTATATAATTGTGCCAAAGAATGTAATAATAATAATAAATAATAAATATCATGGGACAAATTGACACCAATTGACCTAGTCCCAAACTAGGCAATATGTATTTTAATATTCTTCTTTTTAAGGTTCCGTACCGCAAAAAGAAAAAAAAGTAACCCTCATGTAATGATTTGCGTGTCCGTCTGTCCGTCTGTCACAGCCAATTTACTCCGAAACTACTGGAGCGATTGACTTGAAAGAATGCCCTTTCATTTGATATGTAACACGACTAACACAATTATGCTTAGTTTGCAATTATTATTATTTTAATTTACCCCCCAAAAATGCCCCCCCCCCCCGTGTTAAAAATTCATTAGTTTATATTACACGTATATAAATTGGTGACCTAATGATGGACGTGTAACATAAACTTATGAATTTTTAACACGGGGGGCCACTTTAGGGAGTTAATTAGAAAATTAAAAAAAAATTGCAAACTAAGCATAATTGTGTTAGTCGTGTTACATATCAAATAAAAGGGTTGTGACCATTTCAAATATTTATTTATTTATTTATTTATTCTATTTCCAAACTTACAATTATCTTTACAGGCTCCGCCTAATGCGATATATTATTTTGTAATTTAAAAATATACAATTTTGAAGTTATTTAAGAAAATAGGCGAAAATTTACCCTCTCTCCCTTAACTCCGAAACTACGGGTCCGTAAATTTTGATAAAAATACGAAAAATAGTTCTTTGCCTATAGATTACAGGAAAACGTATAAAAATATATGGCATTAAAAGTAACATAGGAAATTTTTATACAAATAATTAACGTACGGAACCCTCTCCACGCGAGTCGAACTCGCACTTGTCCGGTTTTTTGCTTTCGGTACCTACTTAACGGCGTCTGTTTCGTATGTAAAGGATGGAAAAAGAAAAACATCACATCAACTTAAAATAAAACCTTTATTATGTAAATCAGAATACTTTTTAAATAACATTTTTATATATGTAAAATTTAAAATATCAAAAATTATTACATTTTAAATTTTAAGGCAACAACATTGGCATGAGTATAAAAATTCAAAAACAAAACGGAACAATTTGTTTATTTTCAAAAATGTCAAGCATCAGCCATCAGATTGCTTAAGATTTTTGGTAAAAGTTAAAAGTATTTTGAAAATAATAGTTTGGTCCACTCATTATGGTGTTAAAATACGTCATTTGCATAAAAAAGAAATTATTCTAAAAACATGTTTAAACATGGCGACATGGAAAACATGATAATTGGGCAATCATTATTATCATATTCCCCACAAATCAAT
The DNA here is from genome assembly GCA_963691665.1 of Clepsis dumicolana. Classification (NCBI taxonomy): domain Eukaryota; kingdom Metazoa; phylum Arthropoda; class Insecta; order Lepidoptera; family Tortricidae; genus Clepsis; species Clepsis dumicolana. The sequence continues at coordinate 7,715,994 of OY829529.1, forward strand.
GTATATTCTTTATTGTCATGTATAATTTATGCTCTTATTATAAATATTCGAAAATATATATTTCTTACAAAAATATATTAGGTATATTTAACAAAATCAACTAAGCATAATATGCAAAATCACGTCTAAGGCAGTTTTACAGATTTCTTAAAAACTTAAATATTGGAATGATTAACAAAATTATTAAAAGGATAAAAATTAACAAAAGAAATACAGCAATTGAGTTAACAATGTTTTGGGAATTTTATTATATCTTTTACATTTTACCTTTGAAATTATTAAAGGCTTTATAAACACCCTGTAGTTTCTTGGTAAGCTGCCAGTAATAAAATTATTTTGAAAATTTCGTAATCATGAGCAATGATTTTAATAAAACTAATTGCATTTTTGTCATTTTCAAAAACTGCTTTTTTATTGATCTTAAATTTCTGCACCTTTAAAAAGCTCAGTTTTGATTTGACGCAAAAATAACTAAGGCAAAGACAGTTAAACAACCATTTCCAATTTTTTCAACTTAAAATACCTCAGTAGTTACTGAGAAAAGCTTTCCTCTGTCAAAAAGTCTATGACGGTCATAAGATTGATATTCGCCTGTCCCGTGGGAAAGATTTTTCTGCTATATCTATACTCAATTGGTGCAAATATTGGTGCAAATGGCTCGTCCGGGGAAGTACCGCCGTCTCGCAGAAAATCGGCGTGAAGCGACAGCACCCCTGTTGCGTTTCGTTCGGCCAGTGAGAGTGCCGGAGGCCCGATCCCCCCCCCCCCCCCCCCCTTCTTCTATCCTTCTTCCTCCTAAAAAGTCGGCAACGGACTAATGACTCTCTTGGGGTTGCTGGTTCTCATGGGTGGCGGTGATCACTTACCATCAAATGACCCGTTTGCTCGTTTTCCTCCCTCTTTCAATAAAATCCTAACTACTATTTATAAATGCCAAAGTTTTTTGTCTCTCTCTCTGTCTGTTTGTTACCTCTTCACGGGAAAACCGCTGCACATGAAATTTGGTAAGACGACAGTTTAAACATTGAACATAGGCTTTTTATTCGGGAAAATTGAATAGTTCCCGCGGGATAGCGATAACCGAAATCTACGCGGACGAAGTAGCGGGCAACAGATAGTATAAATATTAATGTGTAAACTGTGCTATTTGTTTAGTTTGTTTGTTTGTTGGAAATGGTTGTTCAACGGCCTGTTCTCTTGATAAGTGGCTGCTCACTTGGAGTGAACGAGGTTCAGGAACTCCTCTCTGGTCTTGGGGTCGTCCCGGAACACGCCCAGCATAGTCGAGGTGACGGTCTTGCTGTTGATCTTCTGGACGCCACGCATCACCATACACATGTGCCTGTTGGGTGGATACAAGACAGTTAATGACGGTGTAGTAGAGCGAGGCAATAAAGTCAGCTAAAAAAGGTTGTACGGAAAATGAGTGTTTGTTTTGCAATCATGTTTCCATCTTTGGGGCACTTATTTCAGTGACATAAAAGTAATGACACGGTATTTATTATTCACCAATATAGCTCGTATGCAGAACCATTGTCACTAACAGTCTATGGATTTATAACGATCTGATAATAAATGATTTTATAAGGCTGGGGGCTTAAGTCGTTAATTACAGGTTGAAATTATAAAACCTTTATTTCAAATACGTAACGAGATTTTAGAATCAATAACCTAACCAACTTAGTACCTACCTATAGTTGAAAACCCTCGACATTTTAATTTATAAGTTTAATATCTCAGAAACGCCTGACCGATTTTGACGAAAGTTAGCTAAGATCATCTCTATTAAACTAGCTTTCGATTAAAAAAAGGCGCGCCCAAATCGGTAAATCAGTTTGGAAGCAACGATGCGATGCCCAGCTACACCCATACACAGGTCAAACTTATAACACCCCTCCTTTTGCGTCGTAAGAGGTAACTTACACTCCCTCAATGACGACGGCTACGCCTGCAGGCCGCACGGCCTGGGTAACAGCCACGGCGATCTGTTTGGTAAGTCTCTCCTGCACTTGCAGCCGGCGCGAGTAGATCTCCACTATTCTGTGAACAAACACACACAAACAACTTTAAATAAAACCCCAAAATACAGAATAAATCAGAAGCCGCGTTCAGTCATAACCGCACGCCGCGCAGTGTGTCCATTTTTTTGTTGATTACGCTACCCGTTTCATCTCGGCGCCCTGTGCCAAGTTTGTAGCTGTGTGTATACAGTAGATACAATGGCATTAATACGGTACCTAAGAGACGATAAAACAGAAATGTATCACGGCACCTCTGGGACTCTTCACGGCGCCCACAGTTTGGGAACCCCTGCATTGAGGCTGAAGATGCTGTCACGGTGAAGATAAACGTATCGTTGGAAGTTCTCTCGATTCACGTTTTCGAAAAGTAAACGCTAAAAGCATAAAACGATTACACTAAGGGTGCAGGGCGTCTAGTGTAATTAACAACCGAAAAACCGGCCAAGCGCGAGTCGGACTCGCGCACGAGGGTTCCGTAAAAAGATTTTAACGCTTTTCCCCGGTGTTTTAAGAAGTCCAGTGTTAGCAGAGCCCTGCTCATAAGCAAAATGTACTGCTCAAAAGCAAATTAGATTTTGAGTGTTTTCTGTGTGGTTGTACTATAAGAGCTACCTTCATAAGAAATTTCAAGTTTCTAGGACAACTGGAAGTAAGTACCCTTTAGGTTTTCGAAAAACGGCAATTTGTATGGAAACGACTTTTTTAATGACTGTATCTTTTGATTGCGTTGACTTAGATGCTTGATTTTTTTTCACAGCTTCAAGGGACCGCAGGCTTGAGTATTTGATATTAATTTCAGCATCCTACCTCCACGCGTTCCAGAGAAAAAGGGTCTTGACAGACAGACAGACAGACGGACAACAAAGTGATCCTATAAGTGTTCCGTTTTTCCTTTTGAGGTACGGAACCCTAAAAAACATCTCGATCGCGTCTGACTGAATTATTATGGACACATTAGCAGTGCCACTAGTGGCACGTATCGACAACAAACAATTCTCATACTCTTTGACACTTTTACGCGTTCAAGTCGTATTTTCTGGCCGTGATGTCTTCCTTCACCGAAGTCTCACCTGGCCAGCTTGCTGAGACCAAGAATCTTGCCCTGCGGCAGATACCCGATGGACACCTTCCCGTAGAACGGCACCAGGTGATGTTCGCACATGGAGAACATTTCGATGTCCTTCACGACCACCATCTCGTCCGTGTCCTCGTCGAATATCGCCTCGTTTAAGACTTCTGTGGGGTAAAAAGAAGTATTAAGCAAGGTTTCGACGAAGAGAGTTTCACTATTACTATTAGTTATTAGGTACTATCTTTTTCTGGCCACCCCCTGTAACTGGCCACTTGAATGAATATCATGGGACAAATTGACACCAATTGACCTAGTCCCAAACCAGGCAAAACCTGCAGTATTGGTACTAGACAACGGATAAACAAGCTTAAATAGATAAATACATATTAAACATCCAAGACCCGAAAACAAACATTCGTATTCATCACACAAACGTCTGCCCCGGCCGGGAATCGAGCCCGCGACCTCAAGCTTCATGGTCAGGGTCTCTAACCACTAGGCTATTCGGTCGTCACTTTATCAATATAATCTGTAAGAAAATGAAATGGTGATTTCGTGTAATTAAATTAAATGTATAGGTCAAGAACTGTTACCGAGAGCATTCTGCAAGTTTAGTATCCATACTCAGTAGTCAGTATCTCCAATATAACTGGATAACATTTTGTAAAGTGGACAGAACATTTACTAAAACAAGTATACACAGAAAACCAGAAAACTATGACAAACCCCAGGAATCGGACCCTGATCCTTGATAGGTACTCTGTGCTTGTCGTTAGTATAAAACCAATGCCATACCCTCAAGACTCTGGTCGTATCCCTTGGTGAAGAAAAGCATGGCTTTGGCGGCGCGCTCCGGCGTCTTGAGAAGACCCTGCCTGTCGGGATCCTCGCCCAGTCCTGGAAACATATTAGATCCATAAAATAAAGGAAATATTCAAGAGGCTAGTTGATGTCGCAGGGGTCCGAAGAGCTAGCAGCTTTTTCGGACAAAGCTAGAGTTCCGTTTTTAGATGGCTCGGGTTAAGCCGTCTCAAGACGGAACTCTGCCAGCAGCTTTGGTACCATGCCCAAGGGGACTTCTTTTCTAGTAGGTATTTTAGTTTTTGTAAAGTACTTTTATTCTATAGTTTTAATTTAGGATAAGTATTTATTTTATTGTTTTAGTTTAGCTTAATTTTTATTTAAAATCCGATCGCCTTCTTTCCCTACAAACAAATTTTCTTATATATTTATTTTCTTGTATATAAATTTCCGAACGCCTTCTTTCCCTGTAATTTTTATTGCATACGCAAAATGTCGTAGTAGTTTATCCGTGTTGATAACTCTCTGTTTCTTTAGTTTATGACATGTTCGCTTGTGACTTTGTTTGCAATTTTGTGTGGAATATTTTTTATGGTTATTTTTCTCGATAGGAAATGATCAAATCTCGATACGAAATTTTACAAATCAGTGGTATACTAATGTTGTACATACTCAGTTAGCCACTTGACAGAAGCACGCCTATTAAACCTCTATAGTTTATCCGTGTTGATAACTCTCTGTCTCTTTAGTTTATAACATGTTTGTCTTTGACTTTGAAATTGTCATTTATTGTCATTCATTATCTTCGTCTTGACTTTGATGTTGTAAGTACGAACAAATTGCGAAAATGGAGCCTGCTGGCCCCAGTGAAGTAAATGGTTAGTTCAAGTTTATTGAGAGTAGTCACGGCGGCAAAATTTTGATTCGTGGTGGCTATAGACACCATCATAAAAGGAGTAACAAAAACGGTACATCGGTCTGGTCGAGTGCTAGAAGCATGTGTAAAGGTTCGGTGGTATTGCATAGCAATAATTCAAAAAGAATACGAGAAGCCCACCATATTTACGCACCCGACTTCGAAAGCATCGATATTGAAGAAAGCTTAATAGAGTTTAAAAAAAAGGCTTCTACTGATGACCGGCCGATACCACAAATTTGGAAGGAAGAAATGGCAAAGCATATGTCCGAAGCCTACGCTGACAAATTACCATCGTTTAATCAACATAGGGACAGTCTTTACAAACACAGGCATGCCCAATTGGCCAAAGCTAATTTTCAATCTTGTGACGACGAACAGCTACCAGAAAAAAATAGCAAATGACTTTTTATGCACAAATAAAGGCGGCATTCTGATTTTTATAACACCTGACTTCCAAAAAAAATTATAGAAAATTTATTCATGGACGGGACGTTCAAAATTGCCCCGAAACCGAATATTCAATTTTATACTGTTCACGGAGACATCGGAAGCGACTTGGAGTTCACAAAAATAGTACAATTTTTTTACACGACTGCACTGCCCAAAGCATAAAGCAGAGAGACGGGAGGCGCCATTGGCTTATCTATGAACTACAATTAGGCTGATAAAAAAGAGCGAACTTATGTTTCACTCAATTAAAGAACTTGTGCCTAACTTCAATCCAAAAAATGTTAAAGTGGACTTCGAATTAGCTACCAATAATGCCCTGCAAAGTGCATTTCCTTCAGCAAAAATAAGTGGCTGCTATTTCCATTTCTCACAGACAGTATGGGAAAATGCAGACAAATTCAGAATTTGCAAGAGTCGTGACGGCTGCATTTACGTCAAAAAATGTGTTCAGTTAGCTCACCTATCTAATTCTAAAACTATGGAAGGTTGGTTCTGTTTAAGGCGGAAGCACCGGCCATCAACAATATTGAAAATTTCAATGAATATTTAGCTGCTCAGTGGTTCACGCTTAAAAACATAGATTTGCTGTCACACTAGAACCACCGCCACCGCACGACTAGTCATCGAAGGGTGGCATGGTAACAAACTAAACAAAGAGATAATAAATTATCTAAATATATTTCATTTTATATGGACAAGAATCAATTATGCAAAACTTTAAATTTCTTGGTCAAAATGAATTAAATCATGACGTGTATCACAAGAGGGCTCAAAAATCTATCGAAATGGACAAGAAAATTCAAAAAATTGTTAATGATATGTTAGTTGGACATAACCTTAGAGATAGGTGCATAGTGAAATTGTTAATTTTTTTTAATGATATGCTAATTGGTGAAATTACCTTAGATAGGTGCATACTGTGCATAGTGAAGTTGTCATACTTAAAATACTGACTTTTCTTAAGTTTAAACATTAATTATAAGTAGCTTTTTCTTCAAACTTGTCCGGTCACATTACTGCGATGCCGTGTGTCTAGAATAAGCTTTTTATGTTCACAATAAGTATATTTAATTTAAGTTTATTATATAATGTGAGATATGCGTGAAATGCTTCTCTCTATTTTATATGTTAGGTTTAATTTTAAATTGGAATTTGTGCACCTAGTAAAAAGAACGACTACGAAATTTTGCGTATGTTAAAAAAAATACGGGGAAAGAAGGCGTTCGGAATTTTTTATACAAGAAAATAAATATATCAGAAAACACGTCTAACAAATCAGATTTCTTATTTATAAATGACAATATTTAGATTGTCCTATCAATCAACCTTGCAATCAACATAAAAAGAAACATTATCTTCTTGAGAATCATTTTTGCGCAAAATCTTTTAACTTTTCCGTGGAAATCAGGACATTTCTAAGGACTTTTCAACTTTTAATCTTTTAACATTATGCGTATAAATTTAAAAGATACAGAGAGAGAATAGCCGGATATAAGATTTTGTTAAAAGCTTACGAAGGCACGTCAAAGGGGTTATTTCTAAAGGCAATCTTTTATTTCAACATAGGCAAAGCCCAAGGATAGAAATTCATTTTCAAAGGAACCCTTTGCGAAACAAATAACTGTTTTAATTTTAACACGAACATCTAAAAAGCTTTTCGAATGAAGTTGTGGGCGTCGGCTATTTTTGGTCATCATTTAAAAATTTTTGAATATACATATATATTTTTTTAATTTCAAAAGTCCTTATTGCTCGCTCAATAAGCACTTCATCCTTATCACCATCATCATCACAGGTACGTACCTGTGAGCAGTAGTCTGTAAGAGCTGGCCATGTCGGGCAGGAGAGCCTCCCTGGTGGGCGGCCTGTGGTCCAGCTCCAAGTCATGGTGGAATGTGCAGTTCTCGTGGCCTGTGGACAATATAGTGTTCCTTAGCCACAAACAAGTTAAAAGTCAATACAAGTGCAAGTGGGCTCCACGGAGCCCTGAGCAAACGCCTGAGGGAGGCAACAGGTGACCCTCGCGCAGGCAGCTTTCTCGCTCAAAGACTTGCCATAGCAATTCAGCGCGGGAATGCTGCCTGCGTAATGGGCACCCTGCCATAAGAATAAATAATAACATAGTAGAACGGAATCTCTTTTGACAGAGTCCAAAACGCCGCCATTTATATAACTACTTCCCCCTTCACGTCGTTACACCCCTCTGTCATCCAGGCGTGATGCTAGGGTTGGTTGTTAAATATTAGGTACTTACGTCTAAAGATAATATCACTAAGATATAAGTTTTTCTTTACTTTGAAATCATTATTTTATTCCAGTTTTACAAAATATTAGATTTATAAATCATTACGTACCTACATAATTATAGACACTTCTAAATAAGAAGTTATTATAAGTGCCATACCAAATGAAGCCAGTTAAGGTGATTTAAGTATTACTTACCTACAAATATAAAATAAAATACATACGGGCTCACGTAAAACTATTACAACCAAATTATAAATAACCAAACACGCGTGCGGCGACGCCGGCCGTGACAGCCTGACTGAGTAGTCTGTTTAACGAATACTCTAATATCGTGAATTTGAGCCCGTCCGGAGCGGGAGTTTCCGTTCTACTATGTTATTATTTATTCTTATGACCCTGCCCAAGGGTCCAAATTTAGATTTAAAATTCTTGTTATTTTTAAGTTAGTTTCAGTTCTTTCTTATTTTTTGAAATCCTGTATATGTAGTCATTCTATATATATTAATTTGTACAGTGTTTAAATTAATAAACATATTGTTCTCAGTTAAAAGTGTCTCCGTGTATGATAATGGTCGTGTAAGATTTGGAAACGTAAAAACGTGTTATTTTTCGGAATTTAGCCGATTCGATTCCCGACTGCGGCTAGCGTATTTTCAAAAATCTTTGAGTTTTGCTTCTGTTTTAAAATAAGGGACTGATTCCTTCGAGTAAAATCTGCTGTCTCCAACATTTAGGCCCATTTTCACCAACCTTAACCGACGTTTAAACCTTAAACAACAATAAAGTGTAGAATAGACGACCGATTAAAACTTCAACTCTTAGTTTAATGGTTGGTGAGCACGGGCCAAATACATTCCCTTTAGTTTAGGTGTAAAAGTCCATATTGGTATGAAGAGTAGCTAAGTACTCACAGTGTAATCATAATAAAAATAAATATTTATTCCGACAATAGGACTAGGTATTGCATTAAGGAAGGCAAACCGCGTTCTCGCAAGTATAAAGAGGCAATTTCGATAATGATACCTACCTATTCTACGATAACATTACATCTAAGTAGGTCCATTAGGGTGATTGGTATTACGTTTTTAGTGTGAAAGAAAATTATATCTTTTATCTACACACATAAGTCCTCTATAATGCGTTCAGAAACCGTAGAAAATGACCAGCATTGCAGTACATCGTCGCCTCCGCCCGCCCTGCAGGTCCAGCGGTAAAGTAATAGTCATTACGACATCGAATTCGATGTCGTAATGACTTTTCGATATCGAATTCGATTTTTCGAATTTGACAACCAAGGTAATTTACAATCATAGTGAAATAAAACGGATCACTCACGTATATAAGTCGAGTTCAGTCCGACATGTATAATTAATAATGTGATATAATGTTTTTTTTTTTACAAAAAAAAACGGTTTGCATAGATAAAGTAATGTATGCAATTCCACATAATTAGGCCTTAAAACGTAGCAGTTGAATAAACTACTATTTTGACACAAACAGAGGCCTTATTGCGTAACTATTTTGACACTCGTCATCGGATTGAAATGTCAGTTTTTGTACAGTTAGCTGTATCCGATTCCTATTGTCAGCCCATACAAAATTACCACGATGCTGATTGCGAGCGAGTTAGACAATAAGCATGCAGTTAATAGGAAATTAGAAACTAGAATTAATAGGAAATTTCTATATAAAGGTTTCCGATTGGATATCATGGACCCAAACCACTCGTGACGGGATTTTCAGGTAGTACTTATTTGGTAGTTTTTTTCTGACATTTTACGTGGGAGGGGGCGGGGGGGGGGGGAGACTCACACGCTCAAGAACTTTTACGTAACTGTCACATTTTTGACATGCTTAAACTTGCCAATAACGGGGTGACGATGATTGGTACTGTCGATAACTGGATGTTGACTACTGAAATTTTAGTGTCGATTATTGGATATTTTAAACGAATTGTTTTTATTTATTTATTCCTGGTATATACAACCTACTCATATCTTACGGATATGCTTTATTACATTCAATTATCACTTTTATTTTCGACCCTGATATTTTTTTTAAATACTTACTTACTATAATTTTTACAAACACAGTCTTGGTTATTGGTGCCACTACGTTATGTACAATTTTCATTACTTTTCTAGTACTTATTATTGTATATTATAACAACAATTAATGCCTCTACAAAATAAAGGCGGACGTGCATATTTCTGTGTGCTGTGTCATGTAAAACATAATGTTAAAGGTTTATTTCTATTTATAGAATGGTATTCAAGTATTCAACTGACTTAGTTATCATTTTCTTCGAAATATTATAACGTTAATGTTAATTGTTATTTAGAACAATGAACTCTTTAAGACAGAACGTAAGTAGGTACTCTAAAATTCGGGAGACTGGTAACACTAGTTACTGTAAGCACTAAGATATTATTAGTCTATATTATTTTGCAATTGATTCCTTGTAATAAGCAAACTCTCTTTGTAAACGCATTGTATGTGTATAACAGCTGTCAGTTATCACTGATTTAAAGCTGTCTTCGAAAACGCTAAAAATGTGGCAGCTGTCAGTTCTGGTGGAAAATAGAAGAAATGTTTTTGTTGTGAACGAATATGTTGGTTTTTGAAAAATGGACAATAAATGCTTACAGTTTTCATGAATATATTGTTTGATTGAACAAAGGATTGATACTTTCATTACTCAGTGTTACCTTTCGCTTACGGAATACTTATCAGTTAATTTAAAATTAATAATAAGTTGATGCCATATTTGCAGCAAATAAATTTAGGTATAGTTTAAATCAAATTCATACGTTTAAATGACTGATAAACGACAACACCATTCGCAGAATTCATCATCAAATCATAACAGGCTTTTTCCAGGTGGTATTTTACAAGTTGTTTTTTAACCCCCGACGCGACACAAAAAGAGGGGTTATATTATAACACCCTTATAAATTTGGTCTGTGTAAGTGCATATCTGTATGGGTGTAAGTATCTTAGTCGTGATTCTGAAGTTGGTAGATATAAAATAACCAACTTAGAAACGTTGAAAGATCCCCGACATTTTCATTTCAAAGCACAATATCTCAAAAACAGCAGAACCGATTTTTATGAAACTTACTTAAGCTCCATCTCCATTAAAAAATGCCGCGTTCAAATCCGTTGACCCGTTTAGGAGCTACGAAGCCACAGACATACACCTACACAGGTCAAACTTATAACACCTTTTTGCGTCATATCAGACAAATACATATTACAATTCCAGTATTACTCCAAATTTTTACCTTCATTTCCTGGCATTGTGTATTTTGTACAGTACTTGACCACAAGAACTAGACGAGTAACTAACACAAGAACTTGACTGACCCAAATTATAAAGGATACACGTAACGTACGGCATGCCTAAAGGATTATGCAATAGCAGCAACAAGTTACAGTATACTGGAGGCACAAGGTTGTTGCTCGGTATACGGTTCACTTTTATGTTAATAATTGTACTTTTGTATTAATGTACCAGAACGGTTCTAATTGGCGGGTTTTAAAAGTAATACGCAGTATTCATGTCGGGAGTTATCTTTGCGGTATAATTTTAGCCCCAGTGGCAAACAGAGAGTGTTATAAGTTTGACCAGTGTATCTGACTTGGCATCATAACTCCCAAACGGATGTACCGACTTGGACGGGGCTTTTTTTAATCGAAAACTAGGTTAGTCAGACGGTTTTAATTCAAGTTTCATCAAAATCGACTCAGTCGTTTTTGAGATATTGAACTTTTAAATTAAAATTTCGGAAGTTTTTAATTTAAACTTTTCTATGTTATTTCTACCAATTCTGGAGGTCGAGGTGTAACTTATGTACGCTGTAGGTATGTACAGTCATGTCATAGGTACATACGAGTATGCTTGTCATGTGACAGTAAATGCTTACATGGAATTTCTCAATCACTTGCTGAAATATGTTTGAAAAGCAACTTTATTTACATAATAAAAGCAATTTACAATGACATTAAATCTAAACTAAAACTAAATAAACTAAAACTTAAAACTAAATTAAATCTAATGGCATGGTGCCCAAAAGGCTGGCAGCGTCGCCTCGCTGAATAGCGATGATGATTCTTTGAGAGAGAAAACTGCCAACCCTTTGGTCACAAGTTGCATCAACTAAGCGCTTTTGCAACTCTGAAATAAGCTTGTAAGCGCCGGGACCCCATGGACCCAAGGTTTCGAACCCGACAGCAACAAAATTATAGTTCGGACCGAGAGATTGATATTTAGATTTTTTTCTATTTTCGGCCGTTTCTGCCGCCGCACCAGCTTTTTGAAATAGAACCTAACCTAAATTAGAAAAGTGGAAAAACCGCCGGCATTATCATTTCAAAGTTCAATATTTCAAAAACGGCTAAACCGATTTTTAAGAAATTTCCATAAGAACCATCTCGATTAAACTAGCTTTCGATAAAAAAAATGCAGCGTCCAAATCCGTTAATCCTTTTAGGAGCTACGATGCCACAGATAGCTTTGCGTTGGAGGTTAAAAATGACCATAGTCTTAAATCTTATTAAAACTATACAAACCAGGTGTGGTAGACGTTCTTGGCGTCATTGGAGTCCCGGGGACCTCGAGTTCACTGTCAGCTTCAGTCACGTGGAAATTCTTCAACGCCTCTGGCGCGTTCTTGTATTTCGTGACAAACGACTTCGGAACATCCCCGTTTTCTTTGTCTTCCGATATCGAATTTCGAATCGATTTAGAACTGACGCGTCTAATCAAGGATGAGGGTGGCACTATGGGCTGATCGGAGTCCTTCCCGTTCATACTGGCCATTGCATTAAACCTAGAAATTTTGTTTTTAAATTCGTCTTCTCTTTTCAAAAAACGGCCTCGACGGATTGCTTGGATACTGGCATATAAATACGCCTAATATAATATGGCTGGTAAATTATACTTACTGGCCAGTTACGTTTTTAATGTTTTTTTTTTATTCGAATTGTGATGTGCGCTTGTTGTGGTTATCGAAAAGGCACTGAGCAACAATTTAAAGCCAATTTGTCAATCGACTGGGGGTTATCATCTGCACACGATGATAATATTGTTTTCTTTTTCTTACTCTTAATGATAAGTTTTCCGTGTGTCTGTGATGTGTTACTCGTATTTGACTTTTGTTAGAGACATTTGACCTGTCAAAGGTCATACGTATATAATGTGGTCGGGTGATAAGATTACTTAGTAGGAGATAGTACACACGTTGATTTTTTTCTAGAAGTTATAGATAACTTTCGTTAGCGAATAGAAGATTAGAATGATATTTGAGAAACTAATAGAATAGAATAATGAAACATAGTGCAAAGAGCTGGCCAATTAATTTTTAATTGACATGCAGTAAACAATAATGAGCATTAAAAGATGTACTTAACACGGTATACGGGGTGAATCCTTAGTCGGTCAAATCAGCAACTTTTTTTTAAATGTCAAAACGAACGCTCAGTGTGAGTATTGAATAATGGACTTTGGGTCTAGCAATGCACCGACGAGAAGTTTCCAAAATTGCGACACTTTCAACGTGAGAATTTTTAAAAAAATTCTAAAAAATGTTCTCGGGAACCAGAATTTATCTCCAAACATGTGTTTTTTTTTCATTTATTTATTGATTTTGACAATAATTAGAGATACAAAAAAACAATTAAACAATTAGTTTTATTAATCCTACGGCATTTTGCGAATAAATGTGTTGGGTAGATAAAATATATTGGGTCTAGTACAAAATTCAGGGAAAAATGTGTCCCAGTACAACACGGCATTTTTCGATGACAGCCATACGTCATAGCGCTGTCGTTCGACCAAACTGAGACTGACTGACGCTCGATCAGTGGCCTTTTTTGCAAATTAATGGTCTTTTGGTTCGTACGTTTTCATTTATTTCCAGGGAATCTATCCAGAAAAGTGGAGTTGTGGCTAAGAAGTTGATTAAAAAATATATAAGTAATTTATTACTGCAACATAATAACCAACTGACCTCTGCTATGTAAACATATATAATAGATGTGGTCTCAATATCCTTTTAAAAGTAGTTCACGGTTGAGTACAGCATGATTTGATGATTATAAACTTATTTTTATCTAACGACCTTTATTAACTAAGTAGCTTACGGCCGGGGCTTGGTCTACGAGGAATAATTTCATCATCGTCATCAAAATGAATGGGTCAGAAGGTTCTCGAATGGCGTCCACGGACCGGGAGACGAGCTGTCGGTAGGCCTCCAACAAGATGGAGCGACGACCTGGTAAAGATCGCGGAACCGCGGTGGATGCGGAAAGCACAAGACCGGTCTGAGTGGAGAGCCGCGGGGGAGGCCGCCGGCCAGCAGTGGACGTCTTTCGGCTGACATGATGATCATCAAAAGTCTATTTCCGCCCACTGCTGCCTAATTATATTAGTGTTTTCTTTGAGTCCATAAATGGCGCTACTGTGCTAGCAGACAAACATCCGCTAGGATTGCTGGGGTCGAGTGAGGTCTATCTGTCATTCGCCACCAATGAGAGACAAGCTACTGGCCTATGATTGGTTGAAATTGATCTAGAGACACTAGAGATCTTAGCGGAGTTTTCTGTTTTTAATATTAAGTTGTTTAGATTATTCTCTTAAATGTTGTTTTTCAATATGATTTTTATTAATGGTACTGGTACCGTTTGAAAAACCGGTGCTGGTTCAATAAATCTATTTAATGCCTATAAAACAGTAGCGTGACTGTCTGTCTGACAGACAACGCACAGCCTAAGCTATTCAAATAGCTAGAGACTTGAAATTTGGCAAACATATACTTTGAGTATCTTAGAGGTGCACTAAGAAAGGATTTTTCTAAATTCTCAGCATGAGCTAGTTAAAACATAATGCGAATGCAATCTAACACAAATCTCAAATCCGGATAAACAGACAAACATAAACCGGTTGGCGTGAGGTCAAAAAATCGCCTTGCACGTACGTTGACCTACATTGTGAAAGTAGAGGTTATGCTGAGACAAGGTCAGCTGATTTCCGGTGCTTATTTAATCTGCGCTATGTTATGCAATGCTGGAAAAAAAATGGCAGCGGAAAGTTTTCGGACGTTGCTGTCTACTGCTGGGACTGTTACTATTTTTTTTTTGCTTTCATCATGACATGAGTAAATTGTATGAGTAAATTGTATTTTCGGAAGCTCGATTAAGTGAAAACGTAACCTAAAATTATTTTATTTTGTATGTTTTAAATGATTCGCGGTTAATTGCATTAGACATAATGAAAACGGTATATTGACCGTGATCCGTGATATTGTATAATTTTATTGGGATAATCATTACTGTTTGTTATTTTAAAAGTAATAATTATTATCGATTTGACATTTGTAGTTATACTTTGACATTTTTACTTTAATTTTGACGCTTATATAAATAATAATAAATAAATAAATATCATGGGACAAATTGACACCAATTGACCTAGTCCCAAACTAGGCAAAACCTGTACTATGGGTACTAGACAACGGATAAACATACTTATATAGATATATACATACTTATATACATAATAAACTTCCAAGACCCGAGAACAAACATTCGTATTCATCATACAAACATTTGCCCTGACTGGGATTCGAACCCGGGACCTCAAGCTTCATAGTCAGGGTCGCTAACCACTAGGCCATCCGGTCGTCAAATGTATAAATGTATAAATGTATAAATGATGATAGGCCAAATAAACTATTAATATAATTTTAACTATTATACTCGTGCTACCTAAATGTTTGCAAGCTTAGACTAAAGCAGAATGTATTGGACATATTATAATTAATTTACCATCCTACATTGTAAAATACTACATTCTAGTAAACGAATAAATGATTCAATAATTAAATGATTATGATGCATGTAACTGCGTCGAAATATCGGGAGTTCATCAAGCTCATAAGGTAATCGCGGTCAACATCCCGTTTGCATTGTGTCTAATCATTCATCAACCCAATTTTGATTGACAGCCGGGGAACAAAGTGACTTAGGGTTTTATGCTTTCGTCACAGATACATGTGACAGCTACGAAGAAAAAGCCCTCATTAAGTTTAATGAGGGCTTTTTCTACACAAGTCTTATTGTCGGACCTGTGCCTTGTTCAAGATCTGACAAAAACCTGTGAAAAGAAAGCAACTGTCGAAAGTTGACAGTCCACTGCTTTTACTTTAAGCGTCAATTTTAAAAGCAGTTCCAGTTCTTAATTGAACGATTTAAAATCACACGATGAAATGCCGCGAATGCCATTTATTGACAAAACAAAATGTTTCTCAACAGTTTCAAAGTTTTCGGTATCACCGCGCAATCCCTATAGAAGGATATAGAATCCTAAGTTGCCTGTCTCAGTGAAATAAAACGGATCACTCCTGTGTCCTGTAACAGTGATACACTCACAAACTTTCACAACATTACTTGTTTACGCTCAAACGGTTGAACGTATTTGGTTCAAATTTGGAATGGAGATAGCTTAAACCATAGATTAAAAAATAGGCTATCTTATCCCGGGAAATTGTATAGTTCCCGCGGGATAGCGATAAACGAATTCTACGCAGACAAAGTCGCGGGCAACAGCTTGTATTATTATAACGATCACTTAATAATTGTTTAATTTGTAAACTCTACATGTATGGAATGAGAAAAGCAATTAAAAAAGTCTTTATTATAAGTAGGTACATAAACATCTATTTATTAATGATTGAATAATGTAAACTCATGTAGCCATAAATACCTATTTATGGTTATTTAAATTACCGCCAATTAACCTACCAAAGACAATAGACAATGAATTATCTTTTTTAAAACGTTAGTTGCCATTTTTCATTCATTCCACAACACAAACTTCATTGTGCGGGAGGCTAAATTTGGAACTAACTTTTATTCAAACGAAATTCACGGCATTTTACAAGTCAGCGCCACTAGAAAAGCGAAAATATAATTTGGGCGAACCACGAATGATGGTTTGATGAATGGAAAAACGCCTTTACCAAACGAGTATTTAATGGCTTAATGGCAATAAAAATGTTTTGATGTTTCTTATGCAATGTTTATCATTGATTTGACCCTATTTCTTTTTACTCAGCAGTTCTTGAAAAGAGTTAACAGCGCAAGTTTCTGTTTTTCTTCTGTTTTATTTTAATCTTTGTTAATATTTGTCTAATTTACACGACTGCCCAAAAAAAGAGTGTACAGTTCATGTAAGTGTGTAATTATAACTTCATGATTTTGTAAGGTAATTTGTAATTTCGCTATGCCACAAATAATTAATATGATGGTGAATATTTCGTTCCGAATAACACTTTTTGGAGTCCACATCTTCAACGGAGAGAGAAAGGAAAGAGAGCTGACCGGGGAAGTGTAGAATCTTCGCTCCGCTTCAATGAAAGTGAAGCTTTCCATCTGTTTTCCCTTGTGACTATTATTGTACAAATATACATATATATACAGTCACGCCTGTTTCCCGGAGGGGTAGGCAGAGACCACGGACTTTCACTATTAAAATATTGAATTTGAAAATAGCTAGCTAATTGTACACTAGGTACGCTAAGGACGTGCGTTCACTTAGACGCATGCAAGGTCACAAACCTGTTAAAACTATGGCTCTGTTAACTGCTTTGCTTATCATTATATCTACTAAATACTGCAAAAGAACGTACAGTCAAACTTGTTACATCGCCACAAACTTATATGCAAAGCTCGGACAGGTCATAGCAAAACAGATATGGAAATAGAGCAATACTCAATAGAGTCGATACTTAAGACTATAATTATCTAAAGAGGATATTATAATTTAACATGAAACCTTATTTAGTTGCATGCATATCTGTTATGATTTTGTCAAAGTGGCATTTTTGAAACAGATTTGTGGTGACAATTTAAATTAGTAAAAATATTTACTTATGGTTATTTCTAAATATTTCAAATATGGTGAAAATGAAAACGATTAATAAGTGGATTGAGAACTAGCCCGAACTCTATTATAATGAAATTGAAAAATATAATTAAATAGGTAATACTGTACATAATACGACTCTATTAATCTTGTTCTATTGCCGTGTTGCAATTATTTTGCTATGACCTGTCCGATGTCCGAGCTCTGCTTATATGGTCAAAATATAAAATTTCCAAATTTAAAATTCAAAATTTGATCAGCAAACGGGCAGTTGAAAGCTCTTTTGTCAAACACGTCATTGTTTTTAGTCTACCAGCGCTTTCGGAAAGACCAAGATTGCCAAGAAGAATGCATGTGGTCGAAACTGGAACTAATGCGCCACCATTATTAATGTCCATTTACTGAGCCGTGATAGCCTAGTGGTTTGACCTATCGCCTCTGAAGCAGAGGGTCGAGGGTTCAAACCCCGGCTCGTACCTCTGAGTTTTTCGGAATTTATGTGCGAAATTACCTTTGTAATTTATCATGAGCTTTTCGGTGAAGGAAAACATTGTGAGGAAATCTGCACACTCCTGCCAAGCAATTCAATGGAGCCCAAGCCCTCTCATTATGAGAGGAGGCCTGTGCCCAGCAGTGGGACGTAAATAGGCTGATGATGATGATGATGATGATTTACTGACAACACTAAGATCACCAACAGCGAAGCCGTCACCGGGACACAAGTGTGTAAAACGGCATGCAGCTGAGTGTAATCTTTTTCACAATAAATAATGTCATTACAGACATTGCAGTGCCTGACGAAGAAAAACAACGTGTATTTTAAAAAGGTAGGTAGTTACATTACATAATGTAGCTTTTTATTCAAGGTTTTTTCCCAATCCGCACTGGGCCCGCGTGGGAACTAAGCTCAAGCCCTCTCATTGTAAGAGGAGACCTGTGTCCAGCAGTGGGATGTAAAAAAGGCTGGAGACGATAATGATACAGGTATCACGTATTGGATACAATTGATAAGTAGCTATTCAAACATGAAAACGTTAATAGTCAATCTCAATCTGGATCTGTGGTAAATAGGGGCTAAGACATGTTCCTGTGGTCCTTGCCTCGCCCGCCAAAATGACAGCTATCGCGAGTCAAAAATGACAGCTATCGCGAGTCAAAAATCATCTAGGAGCGCTAGTATCAAGATAGACCTTTATCTGTCAATTTCCACCAATCGCAAGCCTTGTAGCAAGTAGCTGGTTGTCTCTCATTGGTGGAGACTAGATACTTCGACACTTAGCTAACGATCCTAGCGGATTTTTGTCTCGCAATATTTAGCCGTCGCAAGTCTGACTGTTTGGTTATAGCGCTCTATGGAGTTCAAGTGCGGTGCATAGAATGCACCGTAGAATAATTATTAAACTCGCTAGAATCAAGTAAGGTATATCTGTCAATTTCCACCAATCATAGGCCAGTAGCTTGTCTCTCATTGGTGGAGAATGACAGATAGACTTCACTCGACTTCGACACTAGCGATCCTAGCGGATTTATGACTCGCGATAACCAAATAAAATAAAATAGATAAAATATAAAATAATAGTAGCTTATGCAACTGCTACATAATGAGTGTTTTAAGGCCTAATTATGTGGAGTTGTATACATTACTTTATCTACACACATATTATAAGTACTCTAAGATGGGTTCAGAAGCCGAAGGCATATATCATACCCACACCTGTCACGAATTTGATTGTTTTTGTTAAATCATAGACAAACATACCGAGCTTACGTTTCGTAAACTTTTTTTTTTTTTTTAATATATCACATTATTAATTATACATGTCGGACTGAACTTGAATTATATACTTGAATTTTATTTCATTATGCTTGTAAATTACGTTGGTTGTCAAATTCGAAAAATCGAATTCGATATCGAATTACTTTACCGCTGGACCTGCTGGTCGTGGTGGTTGGCGGCGGAGGAGCAATGCTGGTCATTTTCTATCGTTTCTGAACGCATTATAGAGGACTTATGATATGTGTGTAGATAAAAGATCATTTATTCACGAAAAAAAATGTAAATGAACAAGTAACAACAAATGAAAGCTATTAAGTACAATTTTGTGAAAAGGCGAGGGCTCAGCAGAGTGCTGGTTTTCAGTCCTCACCTTATACAGTCGAGGAAATTATTCCCGACCCACCATGGAACCTTTTCACAGTAGACGTCATAGAGACATCGTATTGCTTGACAAGGAAAATCGTTATGACGTTTACTCTGAAAATGTTCTATGGTGGGTCAGGAGTTAAATTCCTTGACTGTACCTATGTGAAAAATGGTAAAACAGGTGTCTGGATTGTTTGGTTTGGTTATAGCGCTCTACGGAGTTCAAGTGCGGTGCATAGAATGCACCCTGATCTTATAGGAAAGATTATTGACCAAAGGTTTGTAGTCGACGTGCATCCAGCATTTGAAACTATCGAGATTTTGCACTTTAAACCACATTAACCTTGGGAGTAGGACGCCTCGAGCATTTTGATATTAGGGCTTCTGTTCGTTCGTATAATTATAATACATATTTGCTGTATGTATACATACAACCCTTTACACAGCATTAAGGAATGACAGCATGCCGGTAAAATACGGTATAGTACTATAGTAAAATTACTAAAGATCTATTCCATAGGTACTTAAACTTAGTAGTAATTGATGTTGTTTGTTATTTACCAATGTAATTAATTATTAATAGCTGATTGGACAACATTGACATTATCCATTAGATGAAATAGTGATGCAATTCAATTATAATTTAGCTAATAGTTTTCTTATCAATGTTTATAATGTTTGTTTGCTCGCTAGTAATTTGTAAGCTAAGCTTTCACAGAAAAGAAACTGCGTTTTCTACGTTTTTGATACGAAATCGAACTATTAGTTACCTACGTACAGTCGAGGAATCTGAATACTAGCAAGTGGACACATTAGGTACGGTCGAGGAAATTAATTCTTGACCCACCATGGAACCTTTTCACAGTAAACGTCATAGTGACATCGCATAACTTGACAAGGAAAATCGTTATGCCGTTTACTATGAAAATGTTCTACGGTGGGTCAGGAATTAATTTCCTCGACTGTACCTACGTTAGTGTTATACGAAACTTCATACATAATATTTTTCGTTATCGGTCTAGTAGCGTCGGGAATTATACTTAATACAGCAATTTACGTAATTGTGTCAACTTGCTAAGTAGCCGTAAATCTACTGGGCCTCCTTAGCCTCTGGACAAATACCTACGCACGCTACGAATTAGTAGGTAATTTAAAACGAAACTGCAAAGTATTATAACAATCGTTAAATTTTACTCATAAATGTTACGTTGATTGTTAATTATGTTAAAATTTAATTTGTTAGATTTTTTTTGCGCAAATAAAAAAGAGCTACCTCTATGTTGTAATATCGCTGATTAGCACCCTTATACAGGGTTTCATTATTTGTCCAGAGGCCAAAGACACCCTGTAGATCTTGCCTAGACCCTCCAACTTGCTACCTTTGGGTTTTTTATTTATTAAAATAATTCAGTGAAAATATTATGTTTAAAAAAGCTGCTTGCATTGGTACAAATCTACCGCTCGAGTAAAAATGTCAACGTGAGGTTTATTTTCAAGTTTTTGTTACACAGTACCACGTGCAAATAAATGTTGGGCTTTATATTTTACTTAATACTTAACGCTGAATTGTTTCAATTGTCTGTTTGATAAATACAGGAACATTCCGTCCAAGAAATAAATACATACAAAAATAGCTTCGGGGAAAAGACTGCGAGTTCAAATTAGAGAATCACTTAGAATTTTTAAGAATCAAGCAAAACGTATGAATTTTGAAAATAAATTTGCTGATTTTAATTCAAGTACCCTCTTGAATTAAAATCAGTATATATTTAGAGATCTATTTAATATTATTTAACAAAATCATACCAAATATACAGTGTAACCTAATTCTACAAGATTCTAAGTTCGAAGATACCTGTCTTAAATTTGCCAAATATTTGCGAATTATGTAAGTAAATCGATAAACAGTGAATAAAAACATTCGTATTTCCATCGAAGTCAATGAAAACACGGACACCCACAACAAGCGCACGACACTAAATCAAAATCCAAAAACCTTTAGTCAAAACTCTAAAAATCCAATCAATACTCACAAATCAATTCCAAATAACAAACTTTTTAAACGCACACCTTATTGTTTCAAGCAATCCGCCCATGGCTTAAAGGTCTCATAGCCAGGTCATAAACTCAAAAAAAAATCCGCGAAAAGCGATCGAGTACTTACGGAGCGCGGGATCGAAAATTAATTTGACAAACAAAATGGTGGACGCGTGGACGCGCGCCTTCTCTGTGGCTGACTGAGCTGTGGCAATGCAACAGATGAATTTTGTTCAACAACCTCCCATTGCGCTTGTGTGAATCGATCGACTTGTCATGTCACTACAACTTCCATTCTAATTTGTGCTATAGCGTCTTAGTTATACGAGTAGAAAACCTCTGGTGCCATTTGAGTTGAATATTCGTGTTAATTCCAATTTCCAACTCTGTATGAAGGAAACTTTGCGGCTAAAATCATTTGTCTGTAGGTATGTTTGTTCTTTTATTTAAATGTGTGTCAGGATTTAGAGAGCTCTGGTACTCGCATAAAGTTTTGATTAGCATCTTGGAGGACTAGGGATTTTTGGATTTTCGAAATGCATGGAAATTTTGGGATGGCAAAGGTTGTTTTATTTTTTTCCCCGAAAAAGTCGCAACTTGTTTTTTCAATGATTGACTGAGTTATCATCCTTTCATCGCGTTTCTTGTATTACGGATTGAATTTTAAGGTTTTGTATTTGAAAGTTAGGTAATTCATATGCTAACTTTATTTAATTACAAAGTTTACAACCACTTTACAACATATTCATAAAAATACTTTTTTTTGTTTTTTGACAAAGCGCCCGTTCCAAAAATGCCACTCAATTACCCTCCTTTGCGTTTCGCAGTCCGGTAAAAAGGTTTCCAATGTTATGTGGACTTATTTCTTTTCATACCCTACCTTAACCTACCTACTTACACATAGAAATAATGTCAGTTGTACATTGCGTGCCCACCAAGCTACGGATTTGTAAGTAATCATCTAAACACAGCAACGTAACTTCCGCTTTACGATACTCTCGAAAGAAGCCTTCACCAGATGACGTCATTAGTGGGAAGTCCTGGGCTCAGGTAAAACCTTAAGTGCCTGGGGTTTCGAGAAAGTAGGAAAAACAATTATTAGTCACTATACGAGTAATAAGATTGTTTGACAGCCATGACGTCAACTGTTAGGTTAATTTATAAGTTAATTAATTTTCTAGGAACTCGAATTACTATGGGTTAAGTTAAGTTATTAATAGGTATCAATGTTTTCCAATACCGGAATACTTTATTTATTTAAAAAATTGACAGTTATATATGTTTAGTTCATGCAAGATACAAGTTTATTTTAACCAGTCGGGTCAGGTTGAAACTTTGTATGTGTATGCAGATTGGATGGCGATACAAGTCAGATTTTAGTTTTAAGTTGTAGTTTATTTAGTTTAAGCTTAGTTTTAATGTCATTGTAAATTGCTTTTATTATGTAAATAAAGCCATACAACTAAAATGTCATTGACTTACTAACACCATGGACTTTGGGTCTAGTACAAAATTCACGAAAAATATGTCAAAATTCAAAATTCAAATTCAAAATTTTATTCAGCAAATAGGCAGTTGAATGCTCTTTTACACGTCATTTTTTTTGAGTCTACCAGCGCTTTCGGAAAGACCATGATTGCCAAGAAGAATGCGCCGCAAGAAACTTGGCACAAAGTCATTTTTTCTTAAAACAAGTTACATTAGCTCTTATAATACGCAACCACAGACAAACTACACAAAGAAACCTCACTCTGTCATTAAAAGATTAAGAGAGAAAAAAAAATACCGCATTTTAGAAACAAGTGTAAAAAGTAATTATTAAAACAGCAAAACCAGAACACTTTACTTTACTGGCACGTTTTAATTGAGCAGGAGATGTATAGGGTCTCCAGGTCAAATATCTGTGAAAATTTAAATTACAAAGGGATGTATAGGGTCCCAGAATTAATACTATAATATAATACTTAATCTAAATGGCTTAGAGATGTATAGTCTCTAGGGTCAATTTAAACTAAATTTAAAATCAGCAGAGGTGTAAAACGCCTCCACGGTCAAATAATAAGTATAATAATACATATACATAAACTGGAGATGTATATGGTCTCCAAATGTCAAATAACAAAAATTGATGAAATATACATTTCATGTCATCATGTCAAATAAATAAAACATTATTTTTGTCAATTGTATGTCCCAGTAAGTACCTACCTAAGTACAACACAGCATTTTTCGATGTCTGACTTTGACAGCCATACGTCATAGCGCTGTCGTTAGACCAAACTAAGACTGACTGACGCTCGATTATAGTGGTCTTTTGGTTCGAACGTTTTCAAGCGCTAACACGAAGTCCATGGTATTTGTAAGTCAATGAAAAATGTACTTAAAATCTATTTTGCACCTCCGACTAACTTGTCTGTCTGTACGAGGAAAACCTCGATACTGCGAAACTCCCAATTCCCATGGAATGTAGGTTTATTTATATTTCCTTATACCTACGCACAAAATACCGTGATTTTGTCCTCAAGGAAAATATTGTTTGAAGATCCTAATATAAGTATGTGGATGTACGCTCCATACTAATAATACACTATTACCAGGGAGCTAATTTTTTATGCCGCTGCGTCTGACGTCATTATGTCGTAAATTCACATATTTTATAAGGATGCTTTCATATTAAAAAAACATTGCGACACCCTGATGATTTTTAATAATGATAATGTAAATATATTTATATAAATATTCGGTGTTTATGCAAATAATAATGTGAAATATTAAATAAAACACTGGACTACACGAACGAATTATTTAATACGGTTAATTTTAACAAAAATTTTCTTTCCACCAGTAAATGAAAAACAACAAATGAAATTGGATTTCGAAGTATGCAGTTGTATGTATGTATGTATGTATGTATGTATGTATGTATGTATATCTCTTTATTGCACACAAAACAAAAAAATACAGATAACAGAACAAAAGCAAATGTACAAAGGCGAACTTATCCCTTAAAGGGATCTCTACCAGTTAACCTTCGGGCGATTGACAGGACATCAGAATAAAGAGTAGACATACAAATAAAAGTAAGAGGATCCGGAACCTGAAATTAACCTAAGTCGTACTTAGAATGTTTCAAATTAACCTAAGTTGTACTTAGAATGTTTCAAATTCTTCCTTATTTACATAAGTACTGTGAGCTGGTGCCTAATTAGACACGGCTGTTTGGGTGGATGTAGCTCTAGTGATTGCTTCAAGTTCAAGAAGAAGGAACCAGAACGACACTTGTGTTTTTAAATGATTTTTATTGTATTTTTTCCAATTTGAGCGAATACACGACTTTTCGGATAAAGCCTATTGTCAGAGTGTCGCTCTTGTTTTCTGTTTCTTTAGACACCTTCTATTCGTCTTTTAAATAACGACCTACCCATATCATCAAACAGCGAGCGACCTCATTACAGTACATACATTTCACACATACACATTCAGGCCCATATTTCGCCATCTTTACATTTGTCAGTTTTATATGACAATTCGAACTCCACTTCTTTGACAATATGAAGCGCGCTAAAACAAGAGCTCTTCAAGTCAGCAGTTGACACCGAATTGTCACTGAAAACTGACAATTGTAAAGTTGGTGACACAGGGGCAGGACCTAAATGTTGAATCGTTTTCTCTACTCTTTACTGTCCCACTATACGAAGTACTTTTAGATACTCGGTGCTTCGGATGTAATTTCACTCTGAAAAGCCCTAGGGCTTAAGCTTAAGAGCGGGCTCAAGACTTAAGAGCCCTATTGTGCCGCTCGACGAGCGCCTTTTAAAAAAATCCAAGGTTCCGTAGCTCTTTTAAAAACCCTTATAGTTTCTTCAAGACTTTTAAATGATGCAATACATGACATCGTGGCTAGGACTCCCAGGCAGAGCCGTGTTTTATAAAGCTACAAGTTACAATTTACAAGCGAAAGTCTCTTTCTAAAAAAGGTGATAGAATAATATGAAATTTCCGTTTATAAATTATTGTAACTTGTAGTTTTATAACGCACGGCCTTGTACTCACGACACGGACCCCTTAGGGGTCTATGGACCACAGTTTCAGGAACCCTGGTCTAAATCAATAAAACAGGTCTACAGACTAACAGACAGACCATGCTTATGAACTAAAAAACAATTACTTTTACTAATTACTTTTTGTTTTTTAGTTCATAAATATGGACCTCCGCAAAGTAACGCCTGATTCAATAAATTAGACCATGCTTAGCCTAAACCTAAGTCACTGGAGCAATGTAGTCTTGAAATTTGGCAGACATATGTATGCTTTGAGTCAGACTTATGTTTTAGATTATGCGTCAGGGATTTTTGGAAATCCCTTAAAGGGTTGAAAAGGGGAATAAAATTTCAATTAACTGTACTGATGCTTTATTTACATAATAAAAGCAATTTACAATGACATTAAATCTAAGCTTTCAAGCTTAGATTTAATGTCATTGTACATAAACTAAATAAACTACAACTTAAAACGAAATTAAATCTAAATAAGGCCCCCGTGGCATGGTGCCCAAAAGGCTGGCAGCGTTGCCTCGCTGAATAGCGAAGCTGATTCTTTGAGAGAGAAAACTGCCAGCCCTTTGGTCACAAGTTGCATCGACCAAGCGCTTTTGTAACTCAGAAATTTCACTTTAGTTCTGAAGTCAGGAACACGAAAATTGATGTAGGTACGTTAGCTGCAAAAGTTGCTAAGCAACCGAGGCGGTCACAATGATCTAAACACGGCTCTATTATGATAGACATAAGAGCTTGTGCAGATCATTGTGACCGCTTCGGTTGCTTAACGACTTTTGCTGCTGACTGTACCTATAGGTTTACTACTACCACAGGAGCGTGGCCACAGGTATTACATTAGCTACTTAGGAATACTAATATAATAAAGTACTAAAAAATTTAAGGAGAAAGGGGGGAAGGTTTCTTCCCAACTGTGGGCCTCCATAATTATATTAGATTATGAAAAAATAAACTGTATTGTGGCTTAAGATATGTGTACTTAGTTGCCAATGCTGCGCTTATGATTATGACCTAATATAATCGCGGTTTCGGTCAACCGCTAGTGTCATATTCTGTTAACGCGACACCGTAACCAATACCAGAGGTGCCTTATGACAACCGCATACACACTAACCTTCTTGTTTACTTGTAATAGATACATCACTTTCTAGGTATACCACAGGCTACTATAAAACCGATTTACTTCACGCTAGTATTCATTCGCTTCTAGGCGTTCAACCGCTTACAAGAGGCATTGTTAATTGTTGTAAGTAGGTGCTAAAACATGGCTAAAACCATGCTAAAACCAATAATCTAACCAACCACCAACCTATATAAAAAAGTTGAAAAACCCCCGCCATTTTCGACGGCCGGATAGCCTAGTGGTTTGAGACCCTGACTATGAAGCTTCAGGTCCCGGGTTGAGGCAGATGTTTGTATGATGAACTCATAGAGGACTATATTATGCAGTCTAACTAGTGGTTCTGTGAGCTGTAAACCTCGCGACCTCATTTTTTATTTTAAATAACGAATAGACAAAAAACCCTGTATATTTATGGATTTTGATAACAAAACTTCACGTAGATGGGGTAAGTTTTGAACATTTTTTTTTTCTATACTTACCTCTAATAAAAATTCCAAAAAACGAATCAACTAAATAAAACTGTATCAATGAAAATAATCGATTTATTGATTATTTTTGTTTTTGTTTTTATGAAACATTCATAGCATGAAATTCAACATACAATTAAATAAAACTGTACATAACAGGATAATAATTAGCGAACCTGCTCATAAAATTTTACGATAATCGGTTGAGAAATGCAACCTGTAGAGAACCAGTGGCGTGCATAGAGTTTTTAGTCAGGGTAGGCAGAGAATTTCGAGTAGGTAGATCTATTATGATATTCAGTAGTGAAGACCCAAAAAACGAAAAAAAATAACAGGAAAAAAAGGAAAAAGTTTCACATTCTTGCCCGGATTCGATCCCGGGTACCCGTGCGTCATAGACCTACTGAGTCTAGAACAGCCAGACAGACATCACAGACAATGCGAAATAAGTAATTTTGTCCAAACTGAAACTGGGACGCTTTGCTCACTTCGCTCGCTCGGTCAATGATGATGACGATGAGCTCATTTTTTTTTATACGACGAGGAAGGCAAACGAGCAGTGGGTCACCTGATGGTAGTGATCACCACTGCCCATAGACACCCGCAACCCCGGAGGGTTTGCAGATGCGTCGCCAACCCAGAGAGCTAAGATGAAATGCCTCTTGTCTTGCCCGTAATTACACCGGCTGTCTTACTCTCCACACCGGAACACAACAGTGCAAGCGCTGCTACTTAGCGGCAGGATTAGCGAGTAAGATGGTGGTAGCGATCCGGACGGACCTCGCACAAGGTCCTACCACCCGCATTTACCATCAAGTGTCCTACACGCTCTGCCTTCCTCGCTGTATAAAAACATTGGGAGTCATTGATAACACGTCACGCTGGCCGCGTCGTTTTGTTAGCTAAACCTCGTGCCAACTAGACCATGCGGCTACTTGTGAAGCGGAAACACAAGGTTTGATGATCTAATCTAACAAAAGGGTACCTGTATCTGTATTTAACGATTTCTTAATAATATTGTCCAGAGGGTCGAGCGCGAGTTTTCGAATCCTGCATCACGTAAAATCGAATAGTAAACGTTATCGAGTTTGTATGACGTTTGGAACAGCGCCCGCCCGTGAGCGTAATTGGAACTAAATTTTTGTATAAAGGTTTCTCGATTTCGATACGATAGCCGTAACGTTACGCAGCATTCGTAAAGTCGTGCTTGACCCTCAGTACGAAGTTTGTATTGCATTAAGTACTCTGATTTGCAATAAAACTGCCACCAAATTGCCATTGCTTCAGGTCGTTGACTTCCAAATTATTGGTTCTTCTTTTAGAAAGACAGAAATCAAATCAATGCCTTAGTTTCTTAACAATAGTATCGCCTTAATGTTTTTCAGGGTTCCGTATCTCAAAAGGAAAAACTGAACCCTTATAGGATCACTTTGTTTTCTGCCTGTATGTCGGCCCTTCTGTCAAGACCCTTTTTCTCTGGAACGCGTGGAGGTAGCATGCTGAAATTAATATAAAATACTCAAGCCTGTAGTCCCTTGAAGCTGTGAAAAAATCAAACTTCTAAGTCAACGCAATCAAAAGATACATTCATTAAAATGGTTGTTTCCATACAAATCGCCGTATAGTGAAAACCTAAAGGTACTTCCATTTGTACTAGAAACCTGAAATTTGGTATGAAGACAGCTCTCATAGCACAACCACTCAGAAAAATCTCAAAATCTTAAAATCTTATGTATGTCTGTAGATTTAAGTTGATCCCACACTGCGTACATTTTGCTTAGGCTCTGCTAACACTGGACTTCTTAAAACACTGGGGAAAAGCGGGCACATATTTTTACATAACCCTCAGTGCGCGAGTCCGACTCGCACTTGGCCGGTTTTTTTTTAACAAAGTGTACCCTTGAAGTCTGCATGAACATAATGTACACTAATTGGCGTGGCCTAGTTTTAAGACCTTAGAACACCCTTGGCACTGAAGCCAGTTTCCGGTCGCCAAATGCAGAAATGTAACATTGTAGCATATTATATTACCTTACCTATAACAATGTTTTGCAATTAAAGTCCACTTCGTTTCGTTTTTAAAATACTAAGCTTGCAGTTAATTTGTTAATAATATTTTCTCTAATGCTTAGCTTTTTCGCGGAGTAGGATGGGAGTAGGTATATTTTTTGTTTATAAGTAGGTACTACACAGTACACACTGAAAGTTTCCGGAACTGGCCACATACAAAAAACAGCATTTTAAAAGTAATTCATTCCGGAACCTTTTATTTAAATAATGATTTCGATGTTTTTAAATTAAACTTACAAGTAGTTGTAAGGGTGTATTATACTAACATTATTATGGATCTAGGGTCTGAAATAAACGATTTTCATTTTTATTTATTTTTTATAGTAAGTATCAATCAAAAGTTGCTGTTTTTTTTTTAAATTTGGCTCTGTTCATTGGAGGACAATTTTGCCAGTGTTTAGTAGGTTTTAACACTGATATATAGTATATAGTATATCAGTGTTGCCATAAACAAACTTTAGATTTCTACTGTTGTCAGTTCGTTGCAGAGTTATCGTGGGACGACTATAGAGCGCCCCACGTATAAGATAGATGTTTAAAAAAAAAACAAATTCTCTGAGAAAGATATAGGGACCTAACTCACACAACGACGTCGTACTGTCAGTGGCTGCGAACTTTACAAGGGAGGGGTTGTAATAAAATATAATTGTAGGAGCTATTTTGAAAAATAATGCCGCTTGGACATTATTTAACCGATGCTTAATTGATTCGGGAAGAAATTGTTACAATAAAAAGTATGCATTAGGTATCTACTTATTCGTATACCTACCAAATATCAAGACAACCAATCAATTGGAAAATGAAAGTATTGCGATATCTTGACGACCGAATAATGAAAGTATTGCGATATCTTGACGACCGAATAGCCTAGTGGTTAGAGACCCTGACTATGAAGTTTGCGGTCCCAGATGTTTGTATGATGAATACGAATGTTTGTTCTCGGGTCTTGGATGTTTAATATGAATATAAATATGTATTTATCTATATAAGTATGTTTATCCGTTGTCTAGTACCCACAGTACAGGCTTTGCCTAGTTTGGGACTAGGTCAATTGGTGTCAATTTGTCCCATGATATTTATTATTTATTTATTATTATTTATTTGAGCCAAACATTTTGTGTAATTGGGTCAATCAATTCGTTGCCATGGAGATGTCCCGTGGATAACTCGTCTTAAAGAAGATTTTCTTAGAGACCACTCCCGCGAAAGTCAGGATTTGAAGCATGAAGGAATTGGCAATGCCTGACTTTTCTTTTTTATACGACGAGGAAGGCAAACGAGCAAGTGGGTCACCTGATGGTAAATGATCACCACTGCCCATAGACACCCGCAACCCCGGAGGGTTTGCAGATGCGTTGCCAACCTAGAGAGCTAAGATGAAATGCCTCTTGTGCCCGTAATTACACCGGCTGTTTTACTCTCCACACCGAAACACAACAGTGCAAGCACTGCTGCTTAGCGGCAGGATTAGCGAGTAAGATGGTGGTAGCGATCCGGACGGACCTTGCACAAGGTCCTACCACCCGCATAACTGTTGAAAGTCCTAACGTTTGATGGAGCTGTGCCTTAGAAAATCTTATTTTAGTCGAGTTACTCAGGGGACAAAACTGCTCGAAACAAAATTACTGGAAAACTGAAGAAAATCTTCTAATTTGCCGCCCTTTGCTATCTTGTATTTTCTTTGTACCTTTTTTTCTGTTTTTAACCGACTTCAAAAAAAGGAGGAGGTTCTACGTTCCACTGTATGTTTTTTTTTTTTTATGTATGTTCATCGTGCTTGTTATGTGGTGTTCAATAAAGTTCATTGTATTGTAATGGATTGTTTGTGTTTAATTTAAAAACAAGTTTTGTCGTTAAATTTCTATAAGAAGACACGGTAGGTATAGACTGAAATGTTTCATCATAATTACGCAATATAAATTTATTTAAATCTGCTCCCAAAATACGTCTCGATCGCGTTTGCGTTAAGTGTCAAAATAATACTATTTTATAGGATTAATAGGATTGTTAAACGCGAACGTGATCGAGACTGTATTTCTTGGCCTGGTCGGCGATTACACTAGGCGCTCTGGTCGGAGATTACACTAGGCGCTCTGGTCGGCGATTACACTAGGCGCTCTGGTCGGCGATTACACTAGGCGCTCTGGTCGGCGATTACACTAGGCGTTCTGGTCGGCGATTACACTAGGCGCTCTGGTCGGCGATTACACTAGGCGCTCTGGTCGGAGATTACACTAGGCGCTCTGGTCGGAGATTACACTAGGCGCTCTGATCGGCGATTACACTAGGCGCTCTGGTCGGCGATTACACTAGGCGCTCTGATCGGCGATTACACTAGGCGCTCTGGTCGGCGATTACACTAGGCGCTCTGGTCGGCGATTACACTAGGCGCTCTGATCGGCGATTACACTAGGCGTTCTGGTCGGCGATTACACTAGGCGCTCTGGTCGGCGATTACACTAGGCGCTCTGATCGGCGATTACACTAGGCGCTCTGGTCGGCGATTACACTAGGCGCTCTGGTCGGCGATTACACTAGGCGCTCTGGTCGGCGATTACACTAGGCGTTCTGGTCGGCGATTACACTAGGCGCTCTGGTCGGCGATTACACTAGGCGCTCTGATCGGCGATTACACTAGGCGCTCTGGTCGGCGATTACACTAGGCGCTCTAGTCGGCGATTACACTAGGCGCTCTGGTCGGCGATTACACTAGGCGCTCTGGTCGGCGATTACACTAGGCGCTCTAGTCGGCGATTACACTAGGCGCTCTGGTCGGCGATTACAATAGGCGCTCTAGTCGGCGATTACACTAGGCGCTCTGGTCGGCGATTACAATAGGCGCTCTGGTCGGCGATTACAATAGGCGCTCTAGTACGGTGAAGTGCAAAAATATGTATCGAATTAATAACAACAACAACAACAATACCACAACCTTAATTCGTCGACATAAGGTGGGACCTATTTTTAACCCCCGAAGACAAAGAGGGGTGTTATAAGTTTGACCTGTGTATCTGTCTGTGGCATCATAGCTCCCAAACGGATGGACCGATTTCGATGCGGTTTCTTTTAATCGAAAGCTAGTTTAATCGCCATGGTTCTTGGCTAAGTTTCATTAAAATCGGTACAACCGTTTATGAAATATTGGACTTTGAAATGACAGTGTCGGGGGTTTTCAACTTTTTTAAGTTGGTTAAATAGGTTATTGAGTAAGTTGTGTGCACTTGACTGTACCATCTTAAGGTAAGCGCCCACATGTCGGTATTGTACGCAACGGACGCATCGCACGCAACGGAACGTTGTATTCTTTGTATAGAAACTCATAAGTGTGTCCACCTGTCCGCATCGTACGCATCGCACATTAAGTACATGAATATTTTCGTTGCGTGCGATGCGTCCGTTGCGTACCATACCGACATGTGGACGCTTATCTTTAGACTGCAAACGAAGATTTAAGTACAAAGTCTTATTTATTTTTACATTACTTAGCTGTAGGTATAAATATTCGTTAAATCTTGCAAGCCGATTTTAACCTATTTCTAGAGATGGAGATCAATTGCTCTATCGCGATATTGTATAGAACAATGATATTATTACATATAAAAAAAGGCTACAAATTGTAGCCTCTTTGCCCACAATCTCTCTCAAATAAGATCCAAACTTGCACGCAAATGTCAAAATGTTCAGAAAATGTTTTTCGATTGTCTTGTGAGCATGTTGTATCTTTAGTTATGCGCAATCGAGATGGATCTCGATAGCACAATTAATTAATTAATTATCAGTAAGTTTGCTTAATTTGAAATAATACCATAAATAACTTAAGATTCAATGTTATAAAACATGCTTGGTCATTTATAATAATTAAATTATCACAAAGTAGCTACCTAATTGTAAAGGACGCAGAGTAGGTATAATGTCTATCTATAACAAGCAATGCTTAGATCACGTGACCGCTTCGATTGCTTAGATCACGTGACAGCTTCGATTGCTTAGATCACGTGACCGCTTCGATTGCTTAGATCACGTGACCGCTTCGATTGCTTAGATCACGTGACCGCTTCGATTGCTTAGATCACGTGACCGCTTCGATTGCTTAGATCACGTGACCGCTTCGATTGCTTAGCTACTTTTGCTGCTGACTGTACTAGGTAGTAGGCCAGCCTAGATACTAAGATTTAAGGTTTAATTAAGTACCTTGAGTAGGTACGAGTACTTAAGTCAAGTTGAGGTATACGTAGTAACTTGTAATCATGCATTTGCTTTGAATAACTTAAAATAAATCAGCTGACTTATTAGGTTTAATAACTTGTGTAAATTAAATTTGCAGCCGACATTGCAATTGTACAAAGTGGTACAAATTATATTTTAATAAAATAGACGCCATTTTTGACATTTGAATTTCAAAGTTCTTAAGTCACTGAAATAATATTGCGATTTATTCTTAACTGACTTTAAAAGGCTTAACCTCATTCAATTCAATGCGTTTATTTATTGATTTAGAAACATAAACTTACACGTTTAAAAACCTAGAATTACTTTTAATAATATGCATAATATTATAATGTTATGTAATAAATAATACAAAATATTGCTCTACCCCACCGGCGTCTATGTGATGCCATGGTTCTATCTTAATTTAACATCTGTAAATACCATGGTTGCAATGTTGCTATAAATAAATAAATGAATAACCATATTAAGTAGAGTAATAAAAAATATGTCAGACTACTTCTTTCTTTTATACTTATTGATGTCGTAGCTAGGTTCGTAAATGATTTCATTGAAAAATTATATAAAGCCGAGAATCAAAAAAAACTCACCGTTTTCCGGTTTTTTCCCGTTCTTGGCAACAATGACTCCATTGCCTTCGGAGCACTGGCTGGAAACTGCTAACTCCTTCATTGTCACACACAGAGTTCAATAAAAAAACTAATTAAAAAATAAAACGCGCAGAATAACCGTTTCGCGCGCTTTTCAACGTCACTTTGACAGGCCAGCGAGAAGTACAGAGCAGTTATGCGAACGCTCAACCTGTTTGGTGCTACGGCCAAGGCAATCTCGTGGCTGTAAGCAGAAAAAAATGCTGATAACGTTTTTTAACGCTTAAAAAGCGAGTGACAGAGGCCGTAACTAGAACACAAATGGTCATTCTTAGTGCCGAATGTTTTATTTATAGTTTCTATTCCTTAACTGAGCAGCATTGTTGTAAATTCCTTTTCCAGCAGCGACATCAAAATGTTATTTCTAGGAGCTTAGTAAACCGCACGATAGTGGACCTTGTTTTCAAAGTTGTATAACTGAGTTTTGTAGTATTTATCTTATCTTATCATTTAAGTAATTATTTTGATGGGTGGTCGTTAGTACAAGAAAGTTTTTATTGTGAAATATTATTGACG
Organism: Clepsis dumicolana; assembly: GCA_963691665.1. Lineage (NCBI taxonomy): Eukaryota > Metazoa > Arthropoda > Insecta > Lepidoptera > Tortricidae > Clepsis > Clepsis dumicolana. The sequence goes on from OY829529.1 coordinate 7,750,717, forward strand.
TATTGCAACAGATTTTTCAATTTGGTAGCTTAGGTTATTTTTATTTGCCTTCAGTTAGACATGAATTTTATAAGTGGACAGATAGAATTTGCAGCGTTATTCAGTTCTGGGGGTGAATCATCGTAGCAGGGGTGTTATTCTCTAAGGGGCTTATTCATAAACGTCACTTAAGCCTCCATTAACTAAAATAGGTTTTGTCTTCTTCTTACTAACGGAAATGTCAATGTGACAAAAAAGGACAAACGCACTTTATATTAACGGTATTTTAGTTAACAGGGTAAGGATATTTACGGCAATTTCAGCATCACTGTCAAATTAGCTGTCATAGAGAGTCGAAAATTTCGGCGCTGATGACAGCTAAATTTGACACTTAAACAGCCGTGAACGCAACGCTGTCACATAACAGTCCAAAACAGTTGGGCTAAACTCGACTTATATAGACCAGGTACGTGAGTGATCCTATGATTGAGTCTCACAGTACCTTATGGTATTTCAGAAGGACCAAGTAATGTCACCACCTACCCGACTCTCGCCTAGTTATTAAAAGGAATGGTTATGTTTTTGAATGTATCTATGTATTATACGTACGTATAATTTGTAACATAAGTAAATGCTGAGTAACGCTTTAGAATTTTTCGTTGCTACGTGTCAACTATCTGTTATAAGGTTTGCTTACAAAAAATAAGCAACATTCTTATCAAGCTCAACCACACACGTATAAAAACGTGAGTTAGGAAAACATTAACCTGACAAGAGTTTTATGTGTAAGACTAGCTTCAACCCGTGACGGTACTTGTAATTTTTTTACCCATTCTCCAGTCTACTTGCGACCCACAGCAGCCCCCTTTCCCACAGAAGTTACTTGATAAAGCTTGTTTTGTATGAAAAACTTTAATGTGACAAATATGTCAAATTGTAGGACTTAAGTCCTATAAAAATGTGACAAATGACGTTTTTTTGGGGTTGTGATAACTTAGGGTTCCGATTTTGCCACTTTGACTCGGAACCCTAAAAACAAGCCTTATCAAGCCTTAAGATCTTTTAATGATAACATGACCTTAAATATCATAACGTTAGATCGTTTTGCAAAAGCAGTGGTCATGCAAAGTCGTGACATTACACTGTATAAAATCTCATTTTTATATTTACTATATAAGTTGAACCGTGAAAGTCTCTGAGGCCCGAACACGAGTATTCGAAACCTGCGCCGCGTAAAATCGAATAGTAAACATTATCGAGTTTGTATGACGTTTGGAACAACGCCCGCCCGTGAGCGTATTTGGAACTAAAATTTAGTATGAAATTTCTCGATCTCGATACGATAACCGTAACGTTACGCAGGATTCGAAAACGGTGCTCAACCCTCTGCGTAAGAGTAGGGCTCTGCTAACACTGGTTTCGAATAGGTGTGAAGAAAATACTTTTAAAATAAAGAAACCTCAAGTTTATTTTCAAATACCTATCCATTGATACCCCACTTGATAGAGTTTGTCGACTTTATTTTTTTTATTTTTCACAACATGTCGCCATATTGAATTTAAATTACTGTCATGTCTTTAGTGACACTCGCAAGATTAACACGAATCGATTGACGTAAGAATCATTCAAATCGGCCCACGCGTTTGGTCTCTAAAGTGCCACAAAGGAACAAACATACATACATACATAGGCGGTTAAACACATTACCCTCCTTTGCGTTTCGCAGTCGGGTAATTAGGTATCCATGCGAGGGCTTTTTCGTAATGGCTTAGGAACCCTATCCTGGGCGTGTCCGACACCTCTCGACAAACTCCCGCTCCGGACGGGCTCAAGGTCACGATATTAGAGTATTCGTTAAACAGACTACTCAGTCAGGCTGTCACGGCCGGCGTCGCCGCACGCGCGTTTGGTTGTTTATAATTTGGATGTAATAGTTTTACGTAAGCCTGTACGTATTTTATTTTATATTTGTAGGTAAGTAAGGTAAGTACTTAAATCACATTAAATGGCTTCATTTAGTATGGCACTCATAATAACTTCTTATTTAGAAGTGTCTATAATTACGTTGGTACGTAATGATTTATAAATAAAACTGGAATAAAATAATGATTTCAAAGCAAAGAAAAACTTATGTCTTAGTGATATTATCTTTAGACGTAAGTACCTAATATTTAACAGCAAGCAACCCTAGCAACAAGCCTGGATGACAGAGGGGTGTAATGACGTGAAGGGGGAAATAGGTATATAAATGGCGGCGTTTTGGACTCTGTCAAAAGAGATTCCGTTCTACTATGTTATTATTTATTCTTATGGTTAAGGCACGATAGAAAGAGAGGCAACTTGTAGGTGAATATGACTGTAAGCAATTAGCGCTGTGCGACCTGAATTGCGCTTTATTGTGTCGTAGCAAGAGTCACTATTTATTTAAATTATTTTGCGGAGTCGGACTTCTGTACGTGTACTATTATGTAAATATTCTGTGGTTAAGGCACGGTCTATCTATATAGTCGTCCGACGAAGGCGTCTAGACAGGTCAATCGTGCGGGGGGTGCGGGGTGCGGGGCGGGCAGGGCGAGCCCCCTTGCATACGCCGCCACTGCCCGATTAGTTAGGAATTTTCGCCCTCCTTGGTGCTTTGGCCATGGGGTTGCGGTGTCGGCATTTACGCAAACATCAAAGGCGTCGGACCACTGGTAGGTATAAGCTCTTTACACTGTGGTTAAGGCGATAATTTTAGGAGCTGAGTTTATTCACACAAGCGAGACAACGCTATAGAAAGAGGGCTTGTCAAAAATGCGCTCAAAACGCATGGCGTAAGCGCCGAAGCGTTTTAAATTGCTCTGGATAAGAAACTATGTACAGTATTTTTAGGGTTCCGTACCTCAAAAGGAAAAAATGGAACCCCTATAGGATCACTTTGTTGTCTGTCTGTCTGTCTGTCTGTCTGTCAAGACACTTTTTCTCTGGAACGCGTGGAGGTGGCATGCTGAAATTAATATCAAATACTGAAGCCTGCGGTCCCTTGAAGCTGTGAAAAAATCAACTTTCTGAGTCAACGTAATCAAAAGATACAGTTATTAAAAAGGCTGTTTCCATACAATTCGCCGTACCCCGAAAACCTAAAGGGTACTTTCAGTTGTCCTAGAAACTTGAAATTTGGTATGAAGGCAGCTCTTATAGTACAACCACTCAGAAAATTCTCAAAATCTTAAATTTCTATGTCTGTTTGTAGATTTACCAGACCAATATAAGATGACCCCACACTGCGTACATTTCGCTTAGGAGCAGGGCTCTGCTAACACTGGACTTCTTAAAACACTGGGGAAAAGCGTTAAAATCTTACTACGGAAGCCTCGTGCGTGAGTCTGACTCGCACTTGGCCGGTTTTTTTTAAGATACAGACCACAAACTAACTAAATAATATGCAAAATCCCCGCTATAATGACTTATTGGAATCACAGACTTATTGTCAATGATTCAGTCTTTGAAATACGATGAATGAAATGACGTCCAAGGAAAATTTATAGCTGTTATTGTTTAATAAGGAACTATAATTATATTCTAAACCTAAATAAAAAAAGGTAATTTACTATTACCTAGCAACCTGTTCACTCTAGCCTTGAAGAGACCTAGATTGTAATCTGTCAGAAAATACAGAGGATCTACATACAAACAAACATTCAAATTTACATTATCTGGTGGCAGATGAATCAGTCAAAACATTTAACTTAATAACACTCCTTGAGCAAATTTTAGTTTTTTCGTCTGTTTATTAAAATATTTGACACAATGAACTTTCATGCAATGAAGATAATATTACACTTACACAAAGTTGTATTTACTGTTGAAACTAGGACAAATGTGCTACAATTGCATGAGGTTCAATATTGGCGGACGGTATTTACAAAGCTGTAAAATATACACGTGTCCTTACTCTGAAACTTGTGTTAAGCTAGCACTAGGTATCTGACTTTACTTGGTAATAAAGTAAGTTAAAAGTAGTTTTATGTGATAAGAAATAAAAACGGCCAAGAGCATGTCGGGCCATGCCTAGTGTAGGGTTCCGTAACCGTTACTACAGAGAAATGCAGTACCGATGAAAAGGGCGTATCTTCATGGCGCTTACGTAAGCGCCATGTAAGGACGTCCTTTTGTTGAGAAGCGCAGGTTTTCGGCAATAAGTAGCTTAAAAACGGTAAATCCGACCACGATCTCAATTGGAAAATCTTTTTGTATTTTTTTATTATTTTTCCAATTTTTTTTTTTTTTTTTTACGGTCTTCCCGTGAGTATCAATGTCGAGGAGTGTCGAGGTTCCGGGTTCGATTCCCGGGGTTGGTATTTTTCTGGTTTTTTTCTGTGTATTCATGTTTCGATGAGTTTATTAAAAATATAATTTAAATCCGACCACGTTGAAAACAATTTCCGTTGAAAGTATTTATTAAGCGTTACCTTTGTACACTTTTTCATATTTTTTGGACTTACGGTTTAGAAGATAAGGAGGGGCACATAATTTATGCAACTTTCGGTGCGATTATTTCCGAAAATATTAGCTTAATCAAAAGAATACTTAATCAAACATACAATGACAATGCAAAGAAAAATCCGTTAAGCAGCTGGACTCGAACCAGCAACCTCGGTAATCCGTACCACGTTCCACCAATTAAGCTATACTTAACGTTGGTGTACCTAACGAATTTTTCAATGCCTTGTGTCATATTTGGAAGATCTCTCATCAGCGCCATCTATGAGTAGCTTAATCAAGCGGCTCACCCACTACGGAACTTCTACAGTTACGCATTATGTTACGGATTTTTCTTTGCATTGTCATTGTATGTTGAATTTCATTCTATGAATGTTTCATAAAAATAAAAACAAAAATAATCAATAAATCGATTATTTTCATTTACTTAATCAAACTTCAAAGTGTTTTTAATAGAGCTGTCGAAATACCTATGTGCCACACATTGATGTTTGCTGAAAAGAAAAATATATATATATTTCAAAATTCTGTTACATGTATGGAGTGCCCCCCTAGAAATGTTTTTTTTTTATTTAACTATCAAAATAAGTAGCGGCTTCTACAAGACACCCATATTCCAAATTTCATTAATATAAGCTCTCATAGTTTTCGAGTAAAACGCCTGTGACATACGGACGAACGGACCGACGGACATGACGAAACTATAAATAAGGGTTTCGTTTTTCCATTTTGGCTATGGAACCCTAAAAACACGCTCCTAAAGAGTTACGTTTCTCCTTGAGGGTTAAAATATCATCTAACAGTGACTCGAGCTCGAGTTTAAGTAAGTAAGTAAGTAAACACTTCATAGTACAAAAAAAAACACGAACACCAAGAATCCAGTAGGTAGCGTTATCGTAATATCGCCATCGAGAATTTTTTTATGACGTTTCGAACAGCGCCCGCCCGTGAGCGTATTCGGAACTAAGATTTAGTATGATGTTTCACGATTTCGATACGATAACGTAACGTTACCATAAGAACAAATAATAAGATAGTAGAACGGAATCTCTTTTGACAGAGTCCAAAACGCCGCCATTTATATACCTACTTCCCCCTTCACGTCGTTACACCCCTCTGTCATCCAGGCGTGATGCTAGGGTTGCTTGCTGTTAAATATTACATACTTACGTCTAAAGACAATATCACTAAGACGTAAGTTTTTCTTTGCTTTGAAATCATTATTTTATTCCAGTTTTATTTATAAATCATTACGTACCTACATAATTATAGACACTTCTAAATAAGAAGTTATTATGAGTGCCACACCAAATGAAGCCATTTAAAGTGATTTAAGTACTTACTTACCTACAAATATAAAATAAAATACGTACAGGCTTACGTAAAACTATTATAACCAAACGCGCATGCGGCGACGCCGGCCGTGACAGCCTGACTGAGTCTGTTTAACGAATACTCTAATATCGTGACCTTGAGCCCGTCCGGAGCGGGAGTTTCCGTTCTAATATGTTATTATTTATTCTTATGACGTTACGCAGAATTCGAAAACTCGTGCTCGGCATATACTGATGAAATATAGTGTTTTGTGACTGTACTGTAGGTATTTAGTTTCTTCTTCGGTGAAGTATTAAATATATTTGCGGGTTCCACAAAATTTTATAATTATGTAAATTTGCGTCATTCTAAAACACGTGACCAGTATCAAATTACGCTGTATCGTACGAATCGCCGTCGTTTTTGGATAGGTACTCGTACAGGTCATTGTTGGGCATTGTCATTGGTTTACAGTTTACACACTCTACTACTATAATTATATTCTACTCTAGTCATCATCATCATCATCATCATGTCAGCCAAAAGAAGTCCACTGCTGGACATAGGCCTCCCCCGCGGCTCTCCACTCAGAACGGTCTTGTGCTTTCCGCATCCACCGCGGTCCCGCGATCTTTACCAGGTCGTCGCTCCATGTTGTTGGAGGCCTACCGACAGCTCGTCTCCCGGTCCGCGGACGCCATTCGAGAACCTTCTCACCCCATCGGCCATCAGTCCTGCGAGCAATGTGCCCCGCCCACTGCCACTTAAGTTTCGCAATTCTTCGAGCTATGTCGGTAACTTAGTCCTACTCTGGATACCTACCTAGTACAGATTCTTAATTTGTTATAGACATAAGTGCTTGTGCAGATCAATGTGACCGCTTCGGTTGGTTAGCTACTCCGGCTGCTGACTGTACTTATTTCAATTGTTCTAATGCGTCAACAAAGTAATCTCGTAGTAGGTAAGTAATAAGTATTGTGATACTTTAACGTGAACGCTTTTTTTTTGTCGTCGATTCGATTAGGGCGGCTACGACTGGGGCGTATCATTAGGTATCTAAGTAAGTATTCGCATTAGAAGAACCTTCTTTAAGTAAAATAAAAAAAACGGTAAGTCAATGATAACTCGTACATGATTGTGTCCCGATTAGATGACCTTTGGCCTTGGAAACTTTTCCAGAAGGCAAAATAAACTTAACACTAAATTAAAATAGAGCAATCAGCGTTTTTTTTGCCTAAAATACACAACGTCATCGTAAACACAGTCGGCGAGAATCTGTAGTAATAATAAAACGTGAAGTCGCACTCAGAAACGTAAATTATCACACTTTATTATTTCAAATGAAATACTTACTAGCTGCGCTATCCCGCGGGATCTATGCAGGTTTCCGGGATAAAAGATAGCCTATGCTTGAGGTATGAGCATAAGAATAAAAAGCTATATTCATTCCAAATTCAATCCAAATTCGACTTTTCTAACAGTGTTTTGAATTTTTGATCTACTGACGGATTTGTTGACCGAATTGACAGACATTTTGCTATCTGTACCTAGACGGCCGCCGTCCTCCCATGGACAGATAGCAAGCAAAGATTGGATTGCCTACCGACTGTAAGTTTATTGAGACGGCAAAATTGAAGATAGATAGATGTTGTTATCGTCAGTAGATCAAAACAGGAGATAGATATTGAAAACGAAACGCGGAAAACGCGGCCAGCGTTATGGGAACTTTTGCACCGGAATAAAAAAAATACTGTTGTTGTATTGTTAACATTATTTTGATGAAGCCTGTGGCGGATGACATTTGTTTTATATTTGACGAAGCCTGTTGCTGATTTATCTCTGTGTTATTCTCATTGTTTGTAATTTGTGTGTCGTATTAATTTAATAAAATTTAGAGATAGACATTGGGAACGGCTGTTTTTTTTTTATATCATGGGACAATTTGACACCAATTGACCTAGTCCCAAACTAGGCAAAGCCTGTACTATTGGTACTAGACAACGGATAAACATATTTATATAGATAAATACATACTTTTTTTTTTTTTTTTTTTCATTTCGTATCGTATAATTTGTCAATTAACATCTACTTTATTTACATAATAAAAGCCATTTACAATGACATTAAATCTAAGCTTAAACTAAATAAACTACAACTTAAAACTAAATTAAATCTAAATAAGGCCCCCGTGGCATAGTGCCCAAAAGGCTGGCAGCGTTGCCTCGCTGAATAGCGATGCTGATTCTTTGAGAGAGAAAACTGCCAGCCCTTTGGTCACAAGTTGCATCAACTAAGCGCTTTTGTACTTATATACATATTAAACATCCAAGACCCGAGAACAAACATTCGTAATCATCATCATACAAACATCTGCCCCGACCGGGATTTGAACCCGGGACCTCAAGCTTCATAGTCAACTTCATAGTAACCACTAGGCTATTCGGCCTGTTGGTTAGTTTATTTGTAATCTCCTTGTACCTAAGTACTGTTTTGTGGTGTTCAATAAAGAATATTATGTATTGTACCCAAGCATTGTATTGTATCGATTCTCTCGCTCGATTAACCAGGCTATTTATTTATCATCATGCAAATATCGCCCTGGCCGGGGATCGAAGCCTGAACCTCAAGGTACGTAATCAAGTTCTCTAACCCTAGGCTATAGGTACGGTCTTAAAAGTTCATTGACCGAGATTTGAGTTAGACTTTCTTTACCTTTAGTTATAAATAATTTTGTTGAGATTCTCAATTCTACGTTTAATTGGACTTCCTTATTGTTATATTATTATGGAATAAAGATATCTTTGACTAGGCCTATAACTGCACCGAAAAGCTCATGATAAATCTTAAAGCAAACCAAAACAAAAAACCGATAACAATTCTTTTTTTGACCCGATCGGCCTCGAACGTGACCGAGCTGTAACAGTCTCTTTGTCGCCCAAGGCCGCTAATTACATAATTGTCACTTAGCGCAAAGGTTACGCAGCTACTTAGAGTAGACAGACCGGAGCAGCCTTTGACTTATTAACCGACTTCAAAAAAAGGAGGAATATTTTTTTTTATGTACTTACCTAAGTATGTTCCCAGATTACTCGAAGACGCTTAACCGATTTCGAAAATTATTTTTTGTTTGTAAGGGTATACTGTCTAGTTGGTCCCATTGTCACTAGGTCGGGATCTGATGATGCTGGGATCTCAGGGAAATCGAGAGCAACCTCCAAATTTTATAGGACCGTATCCCGTGTTTCGTATATTTTTAGGGTTCCGTACCTGAAAAGGAAAAAACGGAACCCTTATAGGATCACTTTGTTGTCCGTCTGTCTGTCTGTCTATCTGTCTGTCTGTCAAGACCCTTTTTCTCTGGAACGCGTGGAGGTAGCATGTTGAAATTAATATCAAATACTCAAGTTTGCGGTCCCTTGAAGCTGTGGAAAAAATCAACTTTCTAAGTCAACGCAATCAAAAGATACAGTCATTACAAAGGCTATTTCCATACATATTGCCGAAATCCAAAAACCTAAAGGGTCCAGATGTCCTAGAAACTTGAAATTTGGTATGTATAGGTAGCTCTTATCTCAAAATCTTAAATTTTTTATATCTGTCTGTAGATTTCGCAGACCAATATAAGTTGACCTCACACTGCGTACATTTTGCTTAGGAGCAGGGCTCTACTAACACTGGACTTCTTAAAACACTGGGGAAAAGCGTTAAAATCTTTCTACGGAATCCTCGTGCGCGAGTACGACTCGCATTTGGCCGTTTTTTTTTTCTAAATATGTTCAAATACTTATTTGCGTCTGGCAATCACCATCTCGTGTTGATGATGAGGGAAGGTACAACTCCTTAACGGTTAGCTCTTTAGGTCGGTCGGTGCATCACATGAATTATGCATTTACTTGCATGGCGGCCGAAATTTGGCATATTTTTTACTAATGTAGAGCCACACCATCCATACAAATTACAAGCCCAAACTCGCTGGGGCCAGATTCACTTAGATTATCCTGGCGTGATAAGCACGGACCGGGAGACGAGCTGTCGGTAGGCCTCCAACAAGACGGTCGCTCCATCTTGTTCGATCTTTACCAGGTCATCGGACCTGGTAAAGATCGTGGGACCGCGGTGGAAGCGGAAAACACAAGACCGGTCGGAGTGGAGAGCCGCGGGGGAGGCCGCCGTCCAGCAGTGGGCGTCTTTCGGCTGACATGATGATGATGATCCTGACATGGCCTTTGACCATGGTTGATTCCTGGCCATTTTTTGCAAAAATCTTGCGCAGTTAGCGCACAATGGAACAAAGATAAAACATCAATAGATTATGAACATTCTTTATGCAATACTTATTTAATTAAAAATGAAATGGTTTCCTCGATTACTATCAGACTAATTGGAATCTTTAAACTCTCCACTGTTAATGAGAAAATCAATTTGAAACCGAGAAATTACAATCTTTTTATGATTATTTTTATTATACCTACTTACCTACTTCTGCGGGTGGTAACTGTGGCAAGCCGGGAGGTCGGTCTGTCCGTCTATGCGGTCTCTGGCGCTTTAGACCGCTGCTTAACAATAGGAACTGTATTTTGCGTGGCCGTATTTTTGTATTGAAATAAGTGCCACACAAATTACACCACAGAGGTTCTACAGTTTGAAAATCTATTGAAAATTCACCCAGCTGGTTATTCTTTATTAATCATTCAACATAAACTAAGTAGGTAGGTAGGTACTTACCTTTTTAGAATGAAATCACAGTGTAACTTTTCCTACTTTTAATTTTCTACTCGCATTCCAGTCACTTGTCAGTCTTCACTCTTGCTTGACAAGCAAAGTAGAATTCAGTAGAATTAGCTATGAAGATAAGTCAATACTTTATTTTTATTAGTTTAAAATCGCTGCAGAAGCTCAGGAAGATGTCAATACAGTATTTGATCAAGGTATTTCTCTTGTGCATTGAATAATTTAAGTGAAGAAAATGTTACATACCTACATAACAAAAGCAATTTACAATGACATTAAATCCAAGCTAAAACTAAGTACTTGAACTAAAATTCAAACTAAATCAAATCTAAATAAGGCCTATAATTGCACCACGGCTTTTATAATAGAACTAGCTTTTAGGTAGGTACCTGTCTATGCCCCGCGGCTTTGCCCCCGTGAAATATTTCAAAATGGGCTAGTTCCCTATCCCTTGGAAATTTCAAAAAATCCCTTCTTAGTGCACCTTAAGATACTCAAGGTATATGTTTGCCAAATTTCAAGTCTCTAGGTCCAGTGGTTTAGGCTGTGCGTTGTCTGTCTGTCAGTCACGGTACTGTTTTATAGGTATAGATCAAGGACCATGAAACCAAGAGGACTGCCAGTGTCTATACGATGTCGCGTTCCTTTGAAATAATAAGCCTGCTGTAGCTGGTTTTACTACGGAGGGGTCTCTGTACCATTCATTTGGTATGACATTTAGACCTCGGGCTAACACAATAGCGCCATCTAAATTCTTTTATTCTTTCAGTTCATAGATGGCGCTATTGTGTTAGCCAGAGCTCTAAGTGTCATGCAAAATTAATGGTACAGAGACCGCTCTATAGTGAAACTAGCTACAGCAGGCTCATTATTTTACAGGAACGTGACATTGTATAGCTATTGGCAGTCCTCTTGTTTTATCGTCCTTGGTATAGATCAAGTAGGTAGGTACCTAAATGAATTCGACCATTGATTCGAAAAACATCGTAACTCAAAATAATATATTTCGTGACTTTTGTATCATAAGCTAATTAAATGAAACCCTTTAGAACTGTATTTTAACTTTTTCAAAATTTTGATAAATAAAAAAGATACACAGTATGAAAACACAGTAAGTAAGGGTTTGAAGTTAAATGTTTTAACTAATAAAATCCGTTCGCGACTTACAAACATTTTGAGTACCGTACAAACCGAAAAGGCGAAACATTATTGTGGGAATAATGCCGGATCACGAGTTACCACCTTAGTCCATCGAAGTTTTTGCAACTGTTTTATCAGTAATTGTCGATACAATTTTACGTATCGCTATTGGAGCTACGAGTAGCCACGAAAATAGGATTACTCTATTACCCATTTATATTGATAATTTTGTGCATTGGGCCTTATAGAATATTCGTTGACAGGTCGATCAAGCATCATAGCATATTCACAAAAACTTTTATTCTTTTAATTTTAGCAATGTAACTTTGGTTATGATGTTGTATTACTGAAAATAACAATATTTTGTCAAAATAATACTAAGAAGTAAAGTGTAATTACAGGTTACAATAATGCTCCACTAGTAAAATACATTCATATATGGAATAGTAAAATAGTTTCTGCAGTTACGATAATACTCGATAAACAAATTGTTGACATTTGGGGTCGTAACTCTTTCTAAAATCGAAATAAAGCGTTTTTTAAATAAAATAACAACACGCTCTTATAGAACGAAAAATTCTAAAACATATGCCATATAAATATTCAATTATGTTTAACTTAGAAACCATAATATTGAAACTCAAAGTATTTAAAATCGTTTTTGCGCTCTCCTGGAAACCAACATTTTTGTAGTTACGATTTTTTTGTAATCAACGGTCGAATTGTGTCATTATTGAAATTACAGCGAGTGAAGTTAGTAAAATGGAAACACTGCATTCAGAAACTTTGGATTTTGTTTGTAATCGTACCTGCTTTGTGTCTTTGCGGTATTTTATTGAAGAAAACCGATGATGAAGACTATTCTCAGTTTGCGCCGGCGAATTTGAGCAACAGGTAACGACATAATATTTATGTTAAGCAAATAGGTAGGTACTTACATAATAATCGGTAAGATTTTTTTAAATCTTAGGTAGCCTTTAACCATAAAAAGTCTTTTAAAAAAAGTTTTTGGCTGACTGTATGTACTTTTTGTTGTCTGTCCTTGTATTGTCATCCAACTTACATATCCATACCAAATTTGAAGTCGATGCCATTAACAGTTGAAGAGTTTATTTCATTAACAAATTATTGCATTGCCACCGAACTTATATACCTAGAGCTAAGTAAGTAGATATGCAAAATTTCAGCTAAATCGAAGTTAACTTGCAAGATTTTACCCGAACCTACATACAGAAGGTTTACGTTGCAAGTTCATAAAAAGCTTGTAAAGACGACCGGATGGCTTAGTGGTTAGCGACTCTGACTATGAAGTTTGAGGTCCCGGGGCAGATGTTTGTATGATGAATACGAATGTTTGTTCTCGGGTCTTGGATGTTTAATATGTATATTAGTATGTATTTATTTATAAGTACAAGTATGTTTAGATATCCGTTGTCTAGTACCCATAGTACAGAGGGTCGAGCAGGACTTTACGAAAGCTGCGTAACGTAAAATCGAATAGTAAACGTTGTCGAGTTTGTATGACGTTTGGAACAGCGCCCGCCCGTGAGCGTATTTGGAACTAAAATTTAGTATGAGGTTTCTCGATCTCGATACGATAACCGTAACGTTACGCAGCTTTCGTAAAGTCGTGCTCGACCCTCAGGCTTTGCCTAGTTTGGGACTAGGTCAAGTGGTGTCAATTTGTCCCATGATATTATTATATTATTATTATGTATTACTTATAAAAAACCGGAATTTGACCGGAATTCTGAAACTCAGAGGCGCGAGCACGAGCCGGGGCTCGAACCAATGACCTGCTGCTTGAGAGGCAGGTCACACCACTAGGTCACCACGAGTTTTTTTGACCCAGGTAGGTAATTACCCTACGCTATTAATAAATATTCATACCTATCTACAATGATTTTATGAGTAAAGATACGTCTTAAGCTCACAAGACAATCGAAAAACATGTTCCGAACATTTTGACATCTGCGCGCAAATTTGAACCTTATTTGGGAGACATTGTGGCTAAAGATGCTACAATTTGTAGCATTTTTCGCGCTTCATTTTCGGCGTGCTGATGTCATATCTACCTCTTTCTATATGTAATATCATTGCCTACCTACTCAAATCTTATTTTAGTTTCCATCCGTAGATACTTACACGCGCTGTTGCTTCAAGAGTTGGAGATAAGTGTACTCCACGACAAGAGTGGTGGCTGTGAACCGCCATGCCTTGACCCCTTCTCGCCTCAAGTGTTGCGGTTCAGTAGGGACCATCCTAAAGTGGTGTGCGAAGGGAAGGATTGGGTGGAATGCTATGTTAGTACTTTATATAATGCTACGGGCAGCTTACGCTTTATCGCGATGTGTGTAGCCGCAACCGCATATTCGCGAATACTTTGGCACTTCGCTCCACTTAGGGTTGCCAACGCTCCCGGATTGCCCGGGAGACTCCGGTAATAATGGTTAGCCTCCCGACCTCCGGGGGTGCAATAATGTCTCCGGTTTTTGTAAAATTATACGCATCCGTCCCTCTCTGTCCGTTGTGTCTCTCTGTCTCTGTCACGCACGCAAAGCAAAGTAAATGAAAATTTAAAAATTAGAAAATGATTGAGGTTTTGTTTCAACCCCCCCCAAATACGCGGGTTGGTCCTTTCGAGAGTTGGCAACCCTAGCTGCAGATCTACACTGTTGGTAAACATAATTTACATTTTGGAGTAAATAAATAAAGCACAACACACCTTCAGCGACATCTATCGATTTGTTAAGTCAATATTGTAGTAAAGTAGACTAGTTCCATTACAGCGCTCTCTGTTGTCGAGTAGCGGTACTACAACGTCACAGAGTACAGTACTATCGTACGTAATGAATCGATAGATGTCGCTAGAAGTACTGTTTGAAAGTCTTGTTTTATTTTGCTACTAAAATAAATTTATACAAAAACTAGACAGGTAATCTCTTTTCCTTGTCATACTAAATAAAGTAATTCATGTAACGAAATTACCTTACCGGAGATAAGCGAGCAGGGGATCTATTTTTGAATCTCACTTGGTGACTAAATTCTCACCCATGACATTGATATCACTATTTGCCAAAAGCCTTATTTTTGAATGTCATACCCGTCTACTAACATGCAGCTAATTTGCGTTTCTGTCGCAGACAAGCGAGTCAGTATAATGGATTGAGGCTAGCTGTCACTGCCAGTGGTCTAGAAGTCACTCAGTGGTCTCGTTTACGACTGGGTGAGGTCATTATCGTACTTACTTATTTCACATCATGGGCATGAGAATTTTAGTCACCGGTGAGATTCAAAAATACCTACTTTTTAGAAATCACTGAATTTAGTCACCGGGTGAGATTCAAAAATCGACCTCCAGAGCTCAGCCAGTGCCTTTTTAATTATACCTAAGTATACCTAGTACCTACTAGTACCTACTAGTACCTACCTATACCTACTCACTTACCAACCTTTTTTCTCAATCATTCTACAATATTTCCAGCTAGACGAATGTAGAGTGATCAATGAAATACTGCTTACGAAGAATGACGTGTTCTGCATATACAAAGACGTACTGTACGTGGACGATTTTACAACAAAAATCGGAATGGCAAAGAATGTTTTTGGAAGCGGAATTTACAAGCTGCTGGCCAGTGACCAAGTTAAAGTCGCCTGCACTAGCTATGACGGGTTCGTACCTATTTAATATAGGTAAGTACCTAAAAAGAATAATACCTATGAGTGACTGTTGCCTTTCGTCCGGGTTCGGTCAGCGAGAGTGCCGGAGGTCCTCCCCCTCCCCCTTTTCTCTACTCCTCCATAGAGGCCGGCAACGGACTAGGTGACTCCCTTGGGGTTGCAGGTTCTCATGGGTGGCGGTGGTCGCTTACCATCAAGTGACCCGCTTGCTCGTTTTCCTCCCTATTTAAATACACAAATACACAAAAAATTGCTGATGACTGTAGTCGGTACTTACTCCGTCACAAGTTTACGATAAGTATAGGTATAAGTATTGGTATATTCTTTGTCACAAGATATGTTCACACGAACCGTCTCGCCAGCGCAGCGCCACTATAGGTAAGTACCTACTCGGCACGTGTGATAAAACATACAGCTTAGTATTGAAAGCTTTACTTCAGCTTCCGAGAAAAATCTCAATCTAAACCAGTAGATACAAAAACCCCCGTTAGAACTGTCAAAGTGAAAATTCCGTTCGGAAACCCAAGACTTATTTCGTTTAGGAATATGTTAAGGCGTTTTCATTTGAGCCACAAACTTTATTATTTAAGTATATTATTTTAAATAGATACTTAATGTATTTTACTTGTTTTATTTTAAGTAATTGTTTCTAACAATTCGGCCGTCCTGTCCCAAAACCCGTCCTCGGGTTTTCATCATGATGAAAATAATATGCATATTATAATATCTTGTAGATGTAAATACGTATATACAATTAAAACCCCATACATACGTAACATATGCATTTAATGAATATTTTTTATAGAAATTTCAATAATATGGAAACCTCTTCTCTTGTAATTATGAAATAACAAAACTGCATCACACTGATTTCGTTTTGTTATACATAATATCTATTTTAGCTAAATTTTTATTCAGTAGCATCTACTAATGTTCTTATCATAATAATCAAGCAGTGCCACATAAATGGATGGCACCAGATAACATAAATAAAACTGTTAATAATATAACGTCCACAATTCTAGTCAATTATCGTACTATAACACATGGCTTTCTGCATTTATCATTGGCTATCTGCCTTAATTTATTCATAAGCTATAATCTGCTTTAATTCAACTATTGGCTATCTGCCTCAATTTATTCGTAGGCTATCTGCCTTAATTTTATCATTGTCTATCTGCCTTATTTTAATCATTGGCTATCTGCCTTAATTTTAACATTGGCTATCTGCCTTCATCTTTGGTTATCTACCCTATTGACTATCTGTCTGAATGAAAGGCTATCTGCCTTAATCTTTGGCTATCTGCCCTATTGACTATCTGTCTGAATGAAAGGCTATCTGCCTTAATCTTTGGCTATCTGCCCTATTGACTATCTGTCTGAATGTAAGGCTATCTGCCTTAATTATTGGCTATCTGCCTCAATTATTGGCTATCTGCCATAATCAGTTTAAAGAGACATACATAAGTGAGTCTAACACTACTCTAATTTACATTACATGTTTACATTTACATGTTTGGTTATCTGCCAAAATATTGTAATGACAACTTACAATATGACAACTTGCAATATGAAGTTGAATCAATTAATTTTACAATTTAATTACACATCTTGCTGCGGGTGCCATAACTGTGATTCTTATAACCTTCTGTTGCATCACTTGAAGTGTCTGATAGGTCACCTGGCTGGGTTGTATCATCATCACAATCAGAACTCTGCCTATCACTCTCATCACCTGAAAACCGATCAAATATTACCCAGGGCTTGATTTTGTCTACTGCTACTATTGACTTAAAAGTCCTTGTTCGTTTCTTTGTGAGAGGTGTGTCTTCAATTTCATAGCGATCATGATCAAATACTTTAGTAATCCTATATGGTCCTTGAAATTTCGGCAGAAGTTTGCGACTCTGGCCGGTTGCGTTGTAATGTCGTTGTACGCGAACTAAATCCCCTACCTTATACTTTTTTGCTTCTGTCCGGCTCTTATCATATTGATGTTTTTGGTAGGCCTGTTGCTTATTAATGTGCTCACTGACTTGCTGGAAAACATGTTGTCGTTCTGTTCGTTGATTTTCCTTGTCATCGAGAAGAGCTAAGCTAAGTCGACTATCTGCGACTCCTGTCATTTTTGTTCCGAATAATACTTCAGCTGGAGTGCAACCAATACCTTTGTTCAGTGTGTTATTTAATGACCATTGAACTTTGGTCACATGCTCGTCCCATCTATTTTCTGGACCATCATTATTTGCAGCAGCTAACGCCTCCGTAATGGTTCTATTGTATCTCTCTACTTGACCATTTGCGCGAGGTGTGGCTACAGCATTCATTATATGTCTAATACCAAGTTCAGACATAAATCTTTTAAAAGCTTTACTAGTAAAACTACTGCCACGATCTGAAATCAACCTGGTGGGTACGCCAAATGTATAAAAGCAATCCTTTAAATTAGATATCACGTATTTCGTATCGGTACCTTTGACCGGTTTTATCAATATAAATTTCGTAAACGCATCGATCAGAACTAACAAAAAGGTGTTGCCTTTTGAACTACGGACAAAAGGTCCCAAATGGTCAATATGGATTGTGTGAAACGGAACCGGTGTCTTAGGTATAGGGTTAAGAAACCCTTCAGGTTTTCCACCAGGTGTTTTATGGTACGCGCATTCTAAGCAAGACCGAATATATTTTTGTGTAAATTGCTTCATGCGAGGAAACCAGTACTTCTCTGTCAATTTTTCCATAGCCTTACCCAGTCCGACATGACCTATATCATCATGATTTTGTTTTACTATACGCCATCTTGCAGCTTTAGGTATTACCCATCTATCACCATCAATTGTTTTCCGGTACAGCCGACTGTTGACATAACGATAGTTCTTCTTAATATCTGAGGTCTCCAGGGTAGGTTTGTCAGTCAAAATGCTAATAATACGCTCTAATCTCGGGTCCGAAGTTTGAATGGTAGTTAGCCAATCCGCGGTATTTACCATCATAATGGAAGGCTCGCCGTCCTTACTAATTGCGTTGTCATCACTAACTGGATTTCGGCTTAGCGCGTCAGCATGTGCCATCTTAATCCCTGGTTTGTATTCAATGTGACAATTGAATTCCTGTAACTGACTCCACCATCTTGCCACTCGCGGTATTAAATCCTTTTTTTCAAAAGTAGCGCGCAACGAATTACAGTCGGTTACTATTTTAAATTCCATACCTAATAAATATACTCGGAAGCGTTGTAATGCATTGATTACTGCCAAGGTCTCTAAATCATATGAGCTGAATTTTTGTTCATCACACGTGGTCTGCCGGCTGTAATAGGCAACTGCTCTGGAAGCTCCATGAGTATCTTTCTGAAGTAGGATTGCTCCTATCCCATATCTGCAAGCATCTGTATGCAACTCTGTCTCAGTTTTTGGATCGTATAAAGCCATAGTTGGCCTCCGTGTCAATTCTTCTTTTAGTTGTACAAAGGCGGCTTCTTGTTCTTCTGACCATTTAAACACAGAATCCTTTTTCAATAATTGCGTAAGCGGTCTTGCTATGATGGAGAAATTCTTAACGAATCTCCGGAAAAAACTTGCTAGACCAAGAAATTGTCTCACATTTTGTTGAGTCGTTGGGCGCGGAAATTTAGTAACTGCATCTGTTTTTCTGGCGCCAGGCTTGATTCCCTGTTCAGATAACTCAAAACCCAGAAAATCTACAGTGGTCATAAAAAAGTTGCACTTTGATAATTTCAGTGTTAAGCCAGCATGTTTTATCAGTTCCAGCACAGTCGTCAACTTTTCTATGCCATCCTCTATGGTTTTTGACGGTATTATTATGTCATCCATATATGCCATTGCAGTTCCAAAGCGTGCTTTACCCAACATTTTATTTATTAACCTTTGGAACACTGCCGGGGCATTTGCCAACCCAAATGGCATCCTGTTAAACTCGTATTGGCCCTCTGGTGTCACAAAGGCAGTTTTATGTTTATCCTCTTCCCTGATAGGAACTTGATAGTAGCCCGAGGCTAAGTCAAGTGTTGTGAAGTATTTGAACCCTGATAAATTGTCCAGTTGATCTTCTATGCGAGGAAGAGGATAATGTTCTTTAGTTGTTTTTTTATTCAATGCTCTAAAGTCAATACATAAGCGCTTGTCCCCAGTTTTCTTTTTTACAATTACGATTGGACTCGCAAATTGCGAGCTAGACTCACGTACAATACCTGCTGCCATTAACTCATCAATCATTTGACGCGCCGTGTTTTTCTCATCAAATGATAGACGATAAGGTCTATACACAACTGGTTTATCATCGGTCAAGTGAATAGACATTTCATCTAATTTTAAGCACCCTAATTCCTTTAAATTAAATGCAAAACAGCTGCGGTATCTATTTAGTATATCTGTGAGTTTATCAGTTTCAGATTGACTCAGACTTGGATCTTTTGTTATTTGTTTGCTTGTTATAATACTTGTAACTTGGTCTTCTTGTACAGTTGTGTTCTGAGTATCCAGTGTTTCTAACCTTAAAACATTTGGTTCAGCATATTTAGCTTGTTGTTCTGTTGAATATCCCCTCGCCACTTTATCACCACATGAAAGGCCCAACATGGATCCTAAGACAGTTTTCAAAACAATTTGTCCTTTACCATTATCAAAACTGTAAAGTCCTCTTAGAGCAAAATACTCTTTTTTTGGTTGTAACCGTGCCCCACCTTCAACATATAAATCACCATTAAATGAAGGTTCTGTATATACATTCACAACAGTCAGTCCATTAATTATTGTATTGTCACTTAGTTTCATAACAAATTTTGATGCCTCTTCTTCACTATTTTGAGTTATTTTTAGTTCATCTGCAGTTTTTACAATAATTATGTGACTTTTTTCTGTATATGTATGACCAATAAGTAAGGGGTATCTGGGCAAGTATTTATCGGGAATTACCACAACTTCAGTTAGAGCACCAACACCATCTATGACTATTTGAACATCACAAAATCCTAGAGGCGTCACTGATGCATTACCAAATCCAACTAACAATTCCTGGTAGTTTTTGTTCCAACTACCAAAAATTTCCTGAGCCTCTGTTTCTCTTATCAAAGTCTTTCTGCTACCCAAATCTATAAAACATTTTAGAGAGATACCATTAACCAATGCCTTTTTATAATATTTCGAATCCTCATTGTTTGTTGTAATTTTCATGACTGATTTGGTTAAACTTAACCCTCCATTATTAGAAGACATACTGGTAACATTATTATTACTGTTATTTGGTTTTTCTTTCTGATAACAATCCCCAACCAAGTGACCCAGCTTATTACACTTATCACACCGTTTTACAGGCATAGGACATTTGGAACTATAATGGCCTAATTGACTGCAGTTATAGCATTTTAAGTTAGTTGTTTTAACAATATACTCTTTTTTTTGTCCTGCATTGTTGACACTACTGTTTATTAACATTTTCCGTTCTGGATGTTCATCTACACGTTTTGTTCTAGTGTTACGCAAAAAGGCTAACAATTTATTGGGATCATCATACTGAGCAGCCTCAGCACTCACTCTTACTGCTCTATCGTCAATACCTAGTATGATACAATCAGCTGCATCTTGCCCACTAATCCGACATCTATTTAACAAAACCATTTTCTCATAAAAGTAATTTTCAAGGCACTCACCAAACTTTGCCCGCTTTGCTAACATTTCGGTTAAAACTAACCCATAATTCTCATGGCTTGGAAATGCAGCCAACAATTTTTCTTGCCAT
The DNA here is from genome assembly GCA_963691665.1 of Clepsis dumicolana. Taxonomy (NCBI): domain Eukaryota; kingdom Metazoa; phylum Arthropoda; class Insecta; order Lepidoptera; family Tortricidae; genus Clepsis; species Clepsis dumicolana. Next base: position 7,771,801 of record OY829529.1, read on the forward strand.
TCCGTCCAATTAAATAACATAGATGGTAGGCTTTCATACCATATTTTAGCCATTCCGGTAAGCTTACTTGTAGCAAAATGTGTTGTCTGTTGTTCAGTCCATCCATGAATAGCTGCACACTCATTTACTTTTCTTAACCACACTGGCATGCTTTGGTTCCTCAATGATGGATTAAACTCTGGTACAGGATTCATGGATGGTGAAAATTTATTGCTATTGTTATGATAAGTTTGACTAAAAGCAGAAGACAATGCATTAACTAGTTTGTCCACCGAAATATTATCACTGTTACTGTCTTCCTTAGGTACTGATGCCGCACTAACTGTCTTAATAGTTGAGTTTGACTCACCCCGCTTATGTTGAACCCACCAGCAACAAGAATCACACTTGTTCGATGTGCATGTCCTGTGGTGTCCTCTACCGTTGCTCGTGCGATCGCGAGCTCCGTTATGCTGTGATCGCTCCCTACGCGTTCGTGATCCACGGCGGCTTCCATCCGAAGACTGCCTCTCGCACCTACTACGTCTTTTCAATGGTGAGCGTTCCGTACGCCTACCACGATGGGCACCTGGTGATAGTGACTGCCTGTCACGCCAAGCACGTTCGCCGCCTGACCAAACTTGCGATCGCCGATAACGATTGCCGTCTCGCGAGTTCCTTTCATGGCGTACACGCTCGCCTCCTTGAGGCCGCTCGAGACGCCTACATCGGATACCATCTTCACACTGTCCACCGCGGTCGCGACGACAGCGGTCTGGTGAAGGGCTTTCAAGCCGTCGTCCGCGTTTACCACTTGAAACACGTACACTTTCGCTGATTCGCGAACGGTCACGACGCCGACCCCTTTTCGCGGCACTTTCTGGCTCAAACACATGACGTGGTTCAAGAGGAGTCCAACCACGACTATCTGCACTCATCATAAAAGTTTAAAAGAAAGTTCTTGCCACTTCTGAATTGGAAGCTTTACTTCAGCTTCCGAGAAAAATCTCAATCTAAACCAGTAGATACAAAAACCCCCGTTAGAACTGTCAAAGTGAAAATTCCGTTCGGAAACCCAAGACTTATTTCGTTTAGGAATATGTTAAGGCGTTTTCATTTGAGCCACAAACTTTATTATTTAAGTAAATTATTTTAAATAGATACTTAATGTATTTTATTTGTTTTATTTTAAGTAATTGTTTCTAACAGTATTAAGTACATTACGTGTACATCAATTTGGTAATCATAAGTGTTAGTAGACAGTGATCTTTATTTAGGTAAGTATATAAGTACTTACCTACTTCCTGCAAGGACTTTAAAACCAAGAGAACTGTCAATGTCTAAACATGTCGCTTTGCTATCGGTGAACCGTTTTTGAGGCGGTTTTTTTTTATTTGAAAGCAAGCTTTCTATCGGTGCTTCCAAGTTTCATAAAAATCGATTCAGCCGTTTTTGAGACAGAACTTTGAAATGAAAATGTCGGGGGTTTTTCAACTTTTCTAAGTTGGTTAGGTTATTCATCTTCTACTCGTAATTCTCACTATTATTAATTTAAATTCAGCCTGATCCCGTCCCGTTGGTCCGGCTACAAGGCGGGGTTCCGTCCCGTCCCGAAACCCCCGGTGACCCCCTTCGAACTCCTCCCGACCCGACTGCGACCCCCAACCGACCCGTTCAACGTTATGATAGTAGCGTTCGATTCTACCTCGCATAGCGGCTTCGTCCGAAGAATGCCGAAGTCATACGAAGTGCTCACGAAAGAGTTAAAGGCCGTTGTTTTGAATAAGTAAGTACTTAGAGTGTATTTGATACTAAAATTTGACGTGATGTTTTCGATCGCGATACGATAGCGTTACGTTACGCTTGATTCGAATATTAAGTATAGAATACTTTGTTCAGTTGGAAGGTCATTTTCAAAGCTTAACTAAATTTTCTCCTGCCAAGATACAACGTACTTGGAGACGGCACCACGGCTGCCCTTTTTCCCATGCTCACGGGGAAAAGTTCCCTGGAGCACGAGGAGTACAGGAAAATGCTGTCCAAGGAGTTCGTGGACGAGAAGACATTGATATTCCACACAGCCTCTAACTTGGGGTAAGTAACTGGTGAGCTACATCTTCGGTTCCGCAAAGTAACGCCTGATTCAATAAATTACATCTTCGGTCTCATCTACAAATACCTACTAAGTATCAGGATATTTCACCAACTTTAAGATTGTGAGTTTACAATTACATGTACATTTCTTTGACAATATGAAGCGCGTTGAAACAAAAGCTCTTCAAGTCAGCAATTAACACCGAATTGTCATTGAAAATTGGAGTCAGGTGCAATCGAGGTCAATCGCTAGTCAGTTTTTAAAGAAAAGTCCTGACTGACTGGTCAACGCCCAGTTCAAACCCTTGCATCTAGAAAGTTGAAATTCGGCATATAATACAAGTGTACAGAGGCGAACTTATCTCTTATAATGATCTCTACCATTATGAGGGGAGACCAGCCCCCTATCCCACAAAAGTTACAAGTCCCACAATACAGGTACCTTTTATAATGTACACTAGGGAAAGGCGGGATTTTTTAAATTCCACCCCTATGGGGCGAAAAAGGGGGTAGTAGTTTGTATGGGAAAACGTTATTTTTAAAGTTACAATCATGAAATTTAGTGAATACTTATATAATAAATATATTTTTGAAAATTTCAACCCTAATTGGGTGAAAAGGGGTCGGAAGTTTGTAGGAGAAAAATGTTGTTTTTAAAGTTACGATCATAAAACTTAGACATTGGGCAGGTAAAGGTCTTGCGAAATACCCACTGGGTAGCTAGTAAATAAATAACCTTGTTATTCATAAACCTATTTTAACTAAAATGCCGTTAATATAAAGTTCGTTTGTCCTTTTTTGCCACATTGCCATTTCCGTTAGTAAGAAGAAGACAACAATTATATTAGCTAATGGAGGCTTGAGTGACGTTTATGAATAAGGCCTTTTCTTTCTACAGTTATCGTACAGTCTACTTCGAGAATATGCCCTGGATAGGCACCTTTCAGATCCGTTTCAACGGTTTCGCGCGCCAACCGGCAGACCACTACCTTCGGCCTATGCTCATGCTGGCGACCGATGGTGGTAGAAAGTGGTGGCATGGGATCAAAGGACGCTACTGCATCGGTGATACACCGCAGTACGCTATGATGTTCAATCTTACACGTCAGGTACGATCAGTATAGTCGACCAAGGAAGTCCTTTAGTCAACACCCTAAGTTTGTTACTGCTAAACTAATAGACCACACCAATTGTATAACACATTAGTATATCCGTCGATCAACCAAAGCTACCACAACCATCGATGATCAATCGATTGGTGTGGTAACACCCTAAGACTTAGTGTCATTGTACGTTTTAAAACATTAGAGCAGTGGTTCCGAAGATAGGGTAATTACCCCCAAAAGGGTAAAACTGTGTTTCTTGAGGGGTAATGAACAATGCACAATCAATTATGGGGACGCACGGTATGAGGGAGTCACACTGTTCTTGCTTAAAAGGGGTTGTCGGCAAAACTCTGGCTCTTGCAGTTTCCAGGAGTAAAGGAGGAAAAAAAAGAAAGTGAATAATTCATTAGGGTTCATTGACCATTGTGAGACGTCATTGGATGCCAAAAGTGATGGACACAGCCGCCCCGGGGTGGGGTCACTATGCCCCAAGATGGTTGTGGGGCACCGCGCCCCAAGATGGTATGGGGTACACCTGTCTACTGATTAAGTCCTGTGCTTTGTAGACTTTGTAGTTAATATAAGAAAAATTGGTTATGTTAAAATAAATAATTTCAGTTCTACGACCTCGACGGCATGCATTTTTCCTTCACATTCGTGGGGGATATAAGCCACGACGACTTTAACTTAATCACTACCGCTGACGAGGAGTTAGTTGCCCTGCTCAGGAGCTTCAAGGATCGAGAGGACACCATGATCATGGTCATGGGAGACCATGGTACCAGGTGACCTTTTGGACAGTGTAATGTGTTTTACCATGAAACTACCGTGAGGCAGACAAAGCGAATTGGATCACAAACGCGTAAAAAACTACTTATACTATAAAGGCTTAGGTAATTAAGCCTAAGCTTTCGTAACCCCCGACAAAAAAAGAGGAGTGTTGTAAGTCTGACGTGTGTATCTGTCTGTGGCATCATAGCTCCCAAACGGATGGACCGATTTCGATGCGGTTTTTTTTTAAATCGAAAGCTAGTTTAATCGAAATGGTTCTTAGCTAAGTCTGGTTTACCCGTTTTTAAACATTGAACTTTCAAATGACAATGTCAGGGGTTTTCAACTTTTGGTTGGTTATTGGTATAGGTAAATATACTTATATCAACGGAGCATAGGGAATTTTCAACAAATCACTTTGTCCTCTTGAAATCCAGGTACAATTCCATCCGTGAAACATACCAAGGGAAATTGGAAGAGTTGCTTCCTTTCATGTCGATACGGTTGCCACCGAAATTGATGAATAGTAGACCAGATGCCTTCACGGCTTTGGAGGACAATGCGTACGTCCTGACCACGCCTTTTGACATACACACGACGCTGTTGGATGTCCTGGGAGCGAGTGGGCTGAGGAACAGGCTGACTATAAGGGGATCTGATCTGCCTCGAGGCATGAGCTTGCTTGAACCCGTAAGATAGTTTCACAAAGATTTTATTCACTCTAATTTGCTACGTAAGCCGTAATAGCCTAATTTGACCTACGCCTACGGCCTTTCGAGCAGAGAGCCGTGGGTTCACACCTCTGAGTTTTTAATTTATCACGAGGTTTTCGGCGAAGGAAAACATGGTGAAATAGTACTAAGCAAATCAATGGTGTGTGTGAAGCTCCCAATCCGCATTGGGCCCGCCCAAGCTCGGGCCTAGACACCTCGGGCGGGACTCGTGCAAAATGACATACTGGCACTCCCAAACTCGGTCCTAGACACCTCGAGACTTGCAAAATGACATACTGGCACGCCCAAGCTCGGGCCTAGACACCTCGGGACTCTTGCAAAATGACTTACTGGCACGCTCAAGCTCGGACCTGGACACCTCGGGCTCTTGCAAAATGACTTACTGGCACGCCCAAGCTCGAGACTGGACACCTCGGGACTCTTCAAAATGACATACTGGCACGCCCAAGCTCGGGCCTAAACACCTCGGGACGGGACTCTTGCAAATTGACATACTGGCACGCCCAAGCTCGGGCCTATATACCTCGGGACTCGTGCAAAATGCACTCCGCACTTATATCAAAAAGTACTATTTTTTTGTTAAACCTATAATTGTTGTACAGATACCCCCTTCCCGTTCGTGCGGCGAGGCGGGCGTGGTCCCGTACTACTGCTCCTGCGCATTGTGGCGCCCCCTGCCGCGCTACATGCCGCAACACGCGCGCGCGGCGCAGGCGCTCGTGCAGTACATTAACAACATTACCAGTGCCGCTGGGTGGGTATTGTAGGGCGTTATACAACCTACTTCCAGGCAACATATGCATGTTGCAGTCCAGGCACCCTGGAGCGGAAGAAATCATGACTGAGGAATATTAGGGAATAGACCGGGATCAGCAGTGCGTAGCAACTGTTCTGGGTGGCTCAGGACAGGTGGCACTTTAAGAAGAAGAAGAGTCTTGGCAAGCTAGATTGATCTGTCCCATTTTAAATTTAGAATTGTATGAAAGAGAAGAACGCTCCTTGCTCCTGAGAGCAGATCAGTCGAGCTGGGGACTTCAAGCGATTACGATGTATCTGTATGTTAAATCCACGTTTAAACTCAAGTGAATACAGAACAGTCACAGCATATCCAGTGTTTCTTATTTCCCAACAAGTTATTGAAGTTCTATCAAGTCTACATTAGACCGCGTCCTCGGTATCTCTCCAGTGCTCCTTCCTGAGCTACTCCCACATTACTTACTGCAATAACCAAGGTCCGGTCACGCGGAATTTTTGAAAATTAAATTTTGTTAAATTTCAGACTCAGAAGCCCGACTACGAATATTGAGAAATTTGTATGACGTTTGGAACGAGATGCAATGAGAATTGTTAAACGCGAACGCGATCGAGACGTATTTCTTGGCCTGGTCGGCAATTACACTAGGCGCTCAGTGCCCCTAGTGTAATCAAAAAGCACAAAATACGTCTCGATCGCGTTTGCGTTAAAGTGCCAAATACTTAGTATGAGAATTGTTAAGTGCGAACGCGATCGAGACGTATTTCTTGGCCTGGTCGGCGATTACACTAGGCGCTCTGTATTCAGTGTTTATTAACTTTATCAATGGCCTTGCAGGACACTGTGCCGCGTGCGTAAACTGGCTTCCATCGAGTGGGTGTTACAGAAGATAGATGCCGCAGAGAATAAGCACAAAGCCAAGTCAGAAGAAGAGTATAAAAAGATATCCAGTGACTATTATCAGGCTAAGGTAACTAGATAGATTAATTTTGGAAGCGGAGGCGAGCAGAATCCGACTAATCGCTGTTGAAATCCCTCGCCCGATCCTTGTGGGAAATATGACAACCCGGTAAGGATTAAGTATTGATTGATAGATCGATTCTCCGCGTCTCTGCTATACTCTGCGTTTATGAAGGTACACTCTTATCTTCGGCCGATGGGGTCAGAAGGTTCTTGAATGGCGTCCACGGATTGGGAGACGAGCTGTCGGTAGGCCTCTAACAAGATGGAGCGACGACCTAGTAAAGATCGCGGGACCGCGGTGGATGCGGAAAGCACAAGACCGGTCAGAGTGGAGAGCCTTGGGGGAGGCCTATGTTCAGCAGTGGACGTCTTACGGCTGACATGATGATGATGATGATGACTCTTATCTTCAATTGTAACAAAATCATCTATAAATATAAAAAGAAAAGTCCTGACGGCTGACTGACTGACTGACTGATCAACCAGCCTAAACCCCTTGACCTAGAAAGCTGAAATTTGGCATAGAGATACCTTTTATAATGAACACTAGAGAGATAAAACGGCATTTTTCTAAATTCCACCTGAAAAGGGGGTGAAAGTTTGTATGGGAAATCTTTATTTTTAATTAACCCTAAGGGGGTGAAAACGGGGGTTGAAGTCCGTATGAGAAAAACGCGAAGTACTTTATATTTTATGACAGAGAGGTATGCCACGGGAGCGAAGCTAAATCCTTTCGATGCGATGTCCTTGTGTAACGAAAGTCATTTTCTCCTTCCTACTTTTTAATGTGGTACTGTAGTCTACGTTAGGTACTTAGATGATTTCACACGAATGGGTTGAACGAAACTATAGTGTCACTTCGATGGTTTAACAGGGAAATACTAAAGCTAGGGATTCCTAGGAAACCGGCTTCGCTATCTTATGGCCGTAATAAAGCGGTGAATGACGTTATTACTTAGAACATTTTTTTGACGTTATAGTTAAGTATAGCGCTTTCTGGGAAACCGCGCCATTCTGTTTTGTTTACTTAGATTAAGATTAAGTATTATATTATAGTATTAATTCTGGGACCCTATACATCCCTTTGTAATTTTAATTTTCACAGATATTTGACCTGGAGACCCTATACATCTCCTGCTCAATTAAAACGTGCCAGTAAAGTAAAGTGTTCTGGTTTTGCTGTTTTAATAATTACTTTTTACACTTGTTTCTAAAATGCGGTATTTTTTTTTCTCTCTTAATCTTTTAATGACAGAGTGAGGTTTCTTTGTGTAGTTTGTCTGTGGTTGCGTATTGTAAGAGCTAATGTAACTTGTTTTTAGAAAAAATGACTTTGTGCCAAGTTTCTTGCGGCGCATTCTTCTTGGCAATCATGGTATTTCCGAAAGCGCTGGTAGACTCAAAAAAAATGACGTGTAAAAGAGCATTCAACTGCCTATTTGCTGAATAAAAATTTTGAATTTTGAATTTTTGAATTTTGAATTTTTAGGGCTGATTTTTCAGTCCCCAGATAAGCTCTTATCCCACAGATAGTGTAGGGGTACCTATGGAAAAAGTCTTATCTGAGGATTGGAAAATCGGCTTTTAATGTATTTAGACGACGTTCTAGTGACGTCATTTACCCGCCAGGTAGCGGCACAGCTTTCTTAGGAAATCATAGCTTAATAAATAACCCTGTTATTTTTAACCGCCGACGCAAAAAGAGGGGGTTATTAAACATACAATGACAATGCAAAGAAAAATCCGTTAAGCAGCTGGACTTGAACCAGCAACCTCGGTAATCCGTACCACGCTCCACCAATTAAGCTATACTTAACGTTGGTATACCTAACGAATTTTTCAATGCCTTGTGTCATATTTTTTATTTGGAAGATCTCTCCTCAGCCACCCCATCCACCATCCATCTCTCTTGCTACTAATGCGTAACTGTAGAAGTTCCGTAGTGGGTGAGCCGCTTGATTAAGCTACTCATAGATGGCGCTGAGGAGAGATCTTCCAAATAAAAAATATGACACAAGGCATTGAAAAATTCGTTAGGTACACCAACGTTAAGTATAGCTTAATTGATGGAGCGTGGTACGGATTACCGAGGTTGCTGGTTCAAGTCCAGCTGCTTAACGGATTTTTCTTTGCATTGTCATTGTATGTTGAATTTCATACTATGAATGTTTCATAAAAGTAAAAACAAAAATAATCAATAAATCGATTATTTTCATTGAGGGGGTTATTAGTTTGACCTCTATGTATGCGTCTGTGCATGTCTGTGGTATCTCTTAAACGGGTAAACCGATTTAGATGCGGTTTTTTTTAATCGAAAGCTAGTTTAATCGAGATGGTTCTTATCTAACTTGTAAATTGTAAAAAAAATGGATAACGTAGCATGGGCACGTTAGCTCACCTACAAACTTTCGTGCCAGATCTAGTGCATTCATCTATAGTTGGCGCTTTATCTTCTTTTAGGTGGTAACAAGCCCTGGAAACGGAGTATTTGAAGGTGTTGTAATATATTTAAGGGAAGAAAATCGCTACCTGTTGTCCGTAAATGACATTTCTAGAATAACTGAGTAAGTGTTAATAGATAACCTCGATAAACAATGACAGTTTGATGCAAATTTCTGACGTGGAGAGTTTTTGTTGGAGGCCGCCTCACATTGTCAATGGAATGTTGATCGAATTGTCATAATGAACACATTTGTAACGTTGGTGAAATAGAGGCCAGGCCCCTACGAATAATAATAAGCCCAAAAAGTGACTCCACGACATAGGTACCGTAATAGAATAGGCGTGGAAAAATATATGAACTTCGCCGTGCGTCAGACAGGCGTGTCATTCGTGACGTGTGGGCTTGGTTCACGGGAGTTTAAATTGTGATTTGCGTAATTTAATATTTTGCAAATATGCCATCGTGTGTCTTGAAGTGGTGTAGAAACCATACGTATATGAAAAACATTAGAATTGATTGCCTTTCTTATGTAAGTAAGTAAGTAAATATACAATTTTAAAAACCGGATACTTGACAATCACGCCGTCCTCGCTAAGCAGGATAGCTGGATGATTCGACCAAACATTGTCGAGAAAGGCCGAGCGCATCCGACGCGTGTCACCGCTCATTAGCGAGCTGCGATTTTTGATGTGTGAGTGTCATGTGTACCTACCTACGTGCGTCGTAGTTGTGCGTGTAGGCGTTATGCTTCCATATCTTTATAGTTCGCTGCCAGACCCCTATTTTCACCAATGTGTTGTACTATTATCTATTTTGTGCCAATGTTACATTTATCACTTTACAAAGACTAATTTGCCAACATGGAGCGCGCTAAAACAAAAGCACTTCCTGTCACCAATTGACACCGAATTGTCATTGGAAATTGAAATTTGTAACGTTGGTGAAATAGGGGTCAGATTACTTCGGCAGGGGGCGCAGGGGGGACGCCCATTGTTGCCTACGCCTGACTTAGTGCTTTGTGACGTAAAGAAGTGATAGTAATTGGAACTATATTTTGCAGGTATGGCAACGAAGCTTGGTGCGTGTGGGACAAAGCTCCTCACTTGGGCCTTTTTTGTTATTGTAAGTAAAACATTGGCAGTAGGTATAAAAAAAAACCTATTGATTTGGAATATTGTAAAACGTACTGATGGTGGAAAAATCATTTGTGTCTCTTCGTGCTACCTGGCTATTATCAATGTGTAACTGAACATGAATAACAATATTGCCAAGTTAATAAAATTACTTTGCACAAAATGTTGTTTTATTTTTATCAAGGAATTCCCAAAAGGAAAGATGTAAATACATAGAGTAGAGGTAAGTATAGGTACTAGGTACTTAGGTAATAAAATTAAAAATCCGACTTCAAATCCGGGAAACAATATACTGCCCATAGACACCCACACCACAATCCCCGGGGGTTTGCAGATGCGTTGCCAGCCTAGAGAGCTAAGATGAAATGCCTCTTGCTTGTGCCCGTAATTACACCGGCCGTCTTGGAACACAACAGTTCAAGCACTGCTGTTTAGCGGTAGGATTAGCGAGTAAGATGGCAGTAGCGATCCGGACGGACCTCGCACAAGGTCCTACTACCCGCACTTCATATTCACATTTCACATTCAACCTTTTTAACCCACGGCGAAAAAGAGGGGTCTTATAAGTTTGACCTGTGTATCTGTCTGTGGCATCATAGCTCCCAAATGGATGTACCGATTTCGATGCGGTTTTTTTTAATCGAAAGCTAGTTTAATCGAGATGGTTCTTAGCTAAGTTTTATTAAAATAGGTTGATTCGTTTTTGAAATATTTAACTTTGAAATGACAATGTCGGGGGTTTCTAATTTATACTCAATTCAACCTCAGAATATCACCAGAATATTTATGGAAATCCAAAACAGATTATGCTCTATGATCCAATCAACTTGACAGCGTCAGACACGTTTCTAGTGTTTTCTTTTGCAGCCGTAACTTAGGCCAAAAATTAGGCGGAATTCTTAGAGGTGATAAGAAAAGATATTAAGGTGTCGCCACGGCACATGAAACTAATACTGAAAGTAATGAAAAACGTAAGGCATCTCTGTTCTTCTGGTGAACGCCCCGCGGCCCCAACGTGTGACGTTTGGCTCCCCAAAGATCCCCCATGTGTAGTGCTAGACCAACAACTTAGAAAACTTGAAAACATTGTCATTTCAAAGTTCAATATTTAAAAAACGAGTGAACCGATTTTAATGAAACTTAACTAAGAACCATCTCGATTAAACTGGCTTTCGATTAAAAGAGACCGTGTCGAAATCGGTGCATCTGTTTGGGAGCTATGATGCCACAGTTACACGTACGGGTGTAACTTATAACACCCCTCTTTTTCGTCGGGGGTTAAAATGTAGACGAGGGGTGGGTGGCATCAGCTTTTCTGCTTCTCCATAGAACTACGAGTATATCGGGAAAGAAGTTCTGAAAGTTCTGAAATAATTCTGCACTGTGGTCGAAATATAAATGTTGACGAGTTGGTACTGTGACGCATGTAGGAAAGCGGACAGGATAGGAACGTGACTATATATGAATGTTGGCGAATCAGAACAGTAGACCATATGACAATGAGGACGATTTGAGAAGGTGACGAAATGGAACTGGTCAATTTTTTATTATTGTTTGCCCGTATATAAATTTGGACGAGTTGGCACTATGGACCAAGCAGCACTGTGGTCGAAATAGGAAGTGAGACAAAATGGGATATTGACGATATCAGAAAGTGGACGAGTTAGGAAGGTGACGATTTAGGAATTATAAGCTGACGACATGGCATTGTAGACGATTAAGAAGATGACGAAATGGGACTCTGAAGGAAGTCATTCTGAGCCCATATCTTAAAGTATTTAGTCTTCTCAAATAGGTCAAAGGAGGCCCTGTGCCTTGGCTACAATGACTATCATTTTCAGAACCTCTGCTACCTATACTCCTTGGCGATGGTAGCAGTGTCCATCTTAATAGTCTTCGGCATACGGAAGTTGACTATGGACGAGAAGACGAGAAAGGATTTGGAGTTCGTATACGAGTCAGTCGCAATCCATACCAATATTTTTAGACCAGCGATGTTACTGACTGCTTGGCCCCTGTTTCACTGACGTGACAAATGTCAGTTGCCGATAACAATTCGGTGTAAAGAAACAGTTAACTTGAAGAGCTTTTGTTTTAGCGATTAGCACGTGGTCAAATAGGGGCCTGATTGACTGACAGATAGCGCAATGCTTGTCCTTTTTAAGTGCTTTCTGCTAGGGAAAACGCAAAGGTTTATAACCATACAGCCAATTCTTCGATATAGCAATTGAGCTAGAGCAGTTTCGAACCCGGGGGTAAGTACCCCCCATAGGGGTAAAACTGTGTTTCTTGGGATTAATGTACAAGATACCATCAAACATTGGGTCTGGCCAGTTTGGAGGGAGTCACACTGTTCTTGATTTAAAGCGGGTGTCGGCAACACTTTGAAGTTTCCAGGAGTAAAGGTGGAAAAATGGTTAGGAACCACTGAGCAGAGCTAGAGAGAGCTAAAATTGAACTCTGCTCAGTAAAGTTGTTTATTACAGAGCAATGGAGGAAGACCTAAAAAGCAAAGTTTTAGAAAAGAAAGGTGAAGGTTGTGTGATGCCCAAATTGGACCCGTTTGATAAGGAAGTAATGAAATATGAAAGGGCATTGCCTCCAGGCGTCTGTGAGGGAAAGGACTGGGTGGAATGCTACGTAAGTTTTTTTTTGCGGAAGGAAGGGACTATTCTCGACACCGGATTCAGTTACTTTATTTATTTCTATATTTATTTCTGTATTTTCTGTACAATAAAGCGTTTACTTACTTACTTACTTTTATATTATGGTTTTATGAGACATTGGCAGTTTCAGCCGTTCCTCGCATTCAGGCCCCTATATCTCCAACTTTACAATTGTCAGTTCACAAATGACAATTCGAACTACACTTCTTTGTTAATATGAAGCGCGGCAAAACAAAAGCTCTTCAAGTTAGCAACTGACTCCGAATTATCGTTGAAAACTGACACTTGTAACATTGGTGAAAGAGGAGCCAGATTTGTGCACCTTTTATAAATCTCCGTTAATCTACGGCGCGGCTAACCTTACAGGCTCAGGACGCCGAATCTTAATACGCCACTGGATAGACTTGACATGAAAACGTCCTAGTCCTTCTTTTCTAAGTTGTGGTTTTTACGCAGTTGAACAAATGCTTTGTCGCAAAGACCGTTCGAGAAGACCTTAAAAACGTGTCTTGCGGCTACCACGACATAGTGTATCGCGGTAACGCGACATACCATTTGGGCCCGTCCAAGAAGCTCAACGGCGATCAGATATACAGATTGAAGACCAGCGACTTTATCCAAGTGTCATGTGTTGGGACCAACCGGCTTCGGTATGTTTGTACGTCAATATCTTTTTTTACATACAATGAGGACGGCAAACGAGCACGTGGGTCACCTGATGCTAAGTGATTATCACTGCCCATAGACTACAGACACCCGCAACCCTGGGGGATATGCAGATGCGTTCCCAACTTTAAGGGCTAAGATAAAATGCCTCTTGTGCCTGTGTTTTCCTCGGCTGTCTTACTCTCCATACTGGAATACAACAATGCAAGCACTGCTGCTTAGCGGCAGGATTAGCGAGTAAGATGGTGGTACCGTGGTATACTAACATTAATGAAGTGGTCACTGACATAGCGAAGAGGATCAAAAAGTTGTAGTAGGCAGGCCATAAGCTCGATGAACCGATAATCGTTGGGGAAGAATGGTTCCAGAGTGGCAACCACTAGCTGAAGGCGTAGTGTTACGCGTCCCCCTACTAGGTGGACAAGACTCAATGACCAAGGCCGCAGGAGCTGACGGATGCAAGTGGCTCGGGATCGCCCTGATGTAACACCAACTAAGACCGCCGGTGTGGAGAGTAAGACAGCCGGTGTAATTACAGGCACAAGAGGCATTTCATCTTAGCTCTCTGGGTTGGCAACGCATCTGAAAACACTCCGGGGTTGCGGGTGTCTATAGGCAGTGGTGATCACTTACCAACAAGTGACCCACTTGCTCGTTTGCCTTCCTCGTTGTTTAAAAGAATAAAAACTGAAGACTAATAGCTGAAACAGGTAGGTATGGGAATTCGCGTATATATTTGATCCCTAGGCATTTATAAGCAGTGTAGTTCTGTGATTATGTTAACCTCTTTTTGCCTCAGGCCAGGCCCTCAGTTCACGTGGTCAGGCCACAAGGCCGGTCTGCGGCGAGTGAGTCCGCGCAAGCGTTCCGCCCGGAAGCCCCGCTTCAGCGCCATCATCCTGTGCTTTGACGCCATGTCCAAGAATGGATTTATCAGGAAAATGCCTGAGAGCCACGCCGCGCTTAAGAAGATGGAGGCGTTTATATTTAACGGGTATCTACCAAATCTTTTTTATATACGACAAGGAAAGCTAACGAGCAAGTGGGTCCCCTGATGGCAAGTGATCACCACTGCCCATGGACACCTGCAACCCCGGGGAGAGATGCGTTGCCAACCTAGAGAGCTAAGATGAAAAGCCTCTTGTGCCCGTAATTACACCGGCTCTCCACACCGGAACACAACAGTACAAGCAGTGCTGCTTAGTAGCAGGGTGAACCTCGCATAAGAGAGAGAGAGAGAGAGAAACATTTATTCACATACATAAGGTCCTACCACCCGCAAATCTTAGCTATTACCCGAGGCGTCGCTTGCGTAAAGCATACATTTGTCTACCCAGTACACCCTATCATATCATGACCGTATTAGGAATGTGTCAGGCAAAAAGATACACTTTGTATTAAAAACTATGAGACTATGATCACTTGCACGTTTCGCCACCAACCAGCACCAAGGCACCAATTGACGAGGATATTTTAGACACGTTTTAGTGGGCGTAGTAGTACATTTTGTGCCTAATACGTTTTAGTGGGCGTAGTAGTACATTTTGTGCCTAATACGTTTACAGTACTCTCATGACTCATGATATGGTACGGTGTAGTGGGCATTAAGCGCCTTGAGCATTTCTGAGACGCAAGCAACCATGCCAGCAAGCCTGCAAGTATGTGAATATGCAGGAAAGCGTGTCAAGCAAGCATTCATGCAAAGCAAGAACGCGATTAATTATCGTATAAGCATATAGAATTCTAAGCTTTAAACGACTACGAATTTGGAGGAAACTTTTCATGCCCTGTCAGCTATCGATGGATTACTATCGGTTTCTGGGACACCCATTCTAATGCCGCCCGTCCGTAAGTACCTACGAGGAAATATTATTATGATGTATTCGACAGGTACAACATCGTTGGAGGCGGCACTTCGGGTGCACTCTTCCCTATCTTCATGGGAAACGAGACAGACAACGGAAAAAGATTCATCGAACTGTTTGATGTGGAGACGTTATTGTTCCATCGGTTGTTTAGCAAGGGGTAAGATTGATAGACACAAACAAGTGCGAGTCTGACTCGCGCACCGAAGGTTTCGTACGAATTTTTAGATTTGTAAATAGTTCGTCTACCAGGGAATTGAGTCTAAGAGATTTTTCTCGCTTTTCCCGAGTGTTTTAGGTTGTCCAGTATTAGCAGAGCCCTGCTCTTCAGCAAAGTGTACGCAGTCTAGGGTCATTTTAAATTAGTCACTGACACGTACAGACAGAAAAAATATATGATTTTAGATTTATCTGATTTGTTATTCTATAAGAGCTACCTTCATTCAAAACTTCAAGTTTCTAGGACAACTGGAGGTACCCTTTAGGTTTTGATTCCACGGCAATTTGTACGAATTTACCCATTGTATGGATTGTGTGGATGTACCCAATTAAATGACTGTTTCTTTTGATTGCGTTGACTTAGAAGTTTTTTCACAGCTTACCATCTCCACCCTTTCCAAAGACAGACGGACAGCAAAGTGATCCTATAAGGGTTCCCCATTTTTCTTTTGAGGTACAGCACTCAGTACTTACTAAGACACCGCGTCCAAATTAGATCACTTGTTTAAGAGCTACGGTGCCACAGACAGACACCCACACACAGCAATCAAACTTATAACACCCCTCATTTTGCATCGGGGGTTAAAAACTACACTAGAGCCTCTTAAAAACTAGTATTTAAACTTATAAAACTTTGTCAACAGCTATCGGACAGCGTATTTCGGAGATTCGCCGGTCCACGGCGGCTTCGAAAGGTTCTTCAACGTATCGAAACGTCTGCCGACGGACCATCATCTTCTGCCTCTACTATACGCGGTGTATGGAAAGTCAAGGGCCAACACTCGGAACTTCTGCATTGGAGACATGCCTATGTATCGGCTGCTATTGGACCTCACATATCAGGTAAAGTGGTCTATATTCGCAAGCATCTTCTCACGCTTATTACATACTCCATAGAGCAGTGTACCTCCGAAAAATATGCCTCCGACCACGTCACGGACCAAGCACCCTCTGGACACCGCATCTTTTATAATTTACTTGGAAAGTTACTACGAAAAAAGCCGCAGTGAGTGGGCTGGGGAATGCGTCGTGATTGGTTCATAGCTTGTCATCTCGCTTGTCATCTATGGGCGAAAGTGAGCCGCGATTCGAGGCTAGAGAGATTATGGGTGCAAATGAGCGTATGCGTTTCGGAAACGTTCGCCCTGACATTTGATATTGATTTTGACAGACAGACAACAAAGTAATCCTATAAGGGTTCTGTTTTTTCCTTTTGAGGTACAGAACCCTAAAAACGAGAATTATATCAGGCTTTAGTGCCGAAACAACCTCTGGTCAGCCTCAATGACATACACTGTGGTACTAATTTACGGACAAACTTATTAATCAATCTTCGCATGCTAGCCGTTGCTATCTCGGGAGATCTGGAAAAAATGTACTTTCGAATAAAATTTATATCTTAACAGAACATAAATCATTAATTTTTCTTGACAGTTCTCCAAGTTGAAAGGCAACCGTTTTTCCTTCACGTTCATCACGGATGTTAACCATGATAGCTTCAACATGGACTCCGCAGCCGACACAGATTTGGCACACTTCCTGTACCACCTCCATAAGACCGGGAAATTGAAGAAAACAGTGCTATTTGTCATGGGGACCCATGGGACAAGGTAACATACGCCGTCATCTCCCTCTCTGACTACGCTGCTCAACTAGTTGCGCCATCTGGAATTTAAATTGACCATAGCACACCTCTCCTTTACTAGTTTTCATTCGACTATGAGACAACGTCTATGAAGCAACGTTTCGCGGAGCTTCTATTCCGTGCACTTTAGGCGATTCATATCTTGACGCAACTCTATCCCAACCTAGTAAAGGAAATAGACTCATAGTCGTCAAACGAAGGCGTATAGGCGATCGATAGTGCAATTTAAATTCCCGATTACTCAACCAGTTGAGCAGTGTAGTTGTGCCGTGCTTTCCCGTTTGAGTGTATAAGCTCCGCCCCCAACAGTATCGCCTTAACAGTTTTGACTGCTGAGTCATATAAAAGTTCATGGCACTGTAAACTGTAAGCAGTTTAAAAATTATTACAGCTTCACATCCATCCGTGAAACGCCCCAAGGCAGATTCGAAGAGCGTCTGCCTTTGATGGCCATCGTGTTGCCAGACTATCTGAAGCAGACCAGACCGGAGGCTGTGGCGGCGATGGCAGCCAACTTGGACGTGCTGACCACGCCGTTCGATATCCACTCGACCCTCACGGACATCCTGGGTATCGGAGACCAGAGGAACCTGTATAAAGTGCCAGGAGCGGATACGGAGAGAGGCTTAACGTTGCTGAAGCCTGTAAGTATGCGATGAATGTTTGTAGAATGCTCAGTGATGTCTTGTAAGTAAGTAAGTAAGTGAGTAAAAACCAAGGTCACGGCATGACGGCAGTGAGTGAGTTTTGGCATTTTTGTGACAGTTTTAATTTGCTGGGAGTTTTTAGGATTATAACAAAAGTTGACATAAATTAAGATATGCGTGACAATGTGTATGACGATGTACTCATAGGTACTTCACACCCCGCAAAAAGGCAAGGCAACTCCTACTATAAGTATATTGTGCAGGATTTTTTTTAAGCCGCTATTGCTAACCAGAAAGAGATTAACCTTGCAATAGAGTGGAATAAAAGTGCAGACGTGATGGTGAGATGTGGTGTTAATGTGAAAGATGGGATTTATTTTAGTAGGTACCTAGGATACTAAAATTTGTCGAAGGATTACAAGTATGGAAATAATATTATCGTATTTAAAGAAAACTTTTAGCCGAGTTGGCAATCCAAAGTCAATGAACGCGGATAATGGGAGACAGTTTAGCAGCGATGAATTTGTTGATAGAAACATAACTCTGTTTCAAACGACACCTTACTGGCCGCAGCAAAACGGCGAAGTGGAACGCCTAAACGAAGATATATCTACTAATAACTAATGCAATTGGGTACATTCTGCACGTCTCAGCTCAGCAATGCTTAGCTTGTGTCTGATAGCTCTGTTTGGACTAACTGAATGACTTGTATGTTATTTGCGGATTCCCCCGACGCGGTCGTGCGGCGAGGCGGGCGTGGGACCCCACTGGTGCGCGTGCGCCGCCTGGCAGCCGCTCCACCCCAGCGACCCGATGTGCAAAGAGGTCGGAGAACTGGTGGCCGATTTCATCAATGGGCTCACTACTAAGTTGAGGTACAAGTACCATCGTTTTTGTAAGTATAAGATTTTGAGGCATTTACTACTTAGATCATCATTAACATCACATCATCACCAGGCTTTTGACGTCTCACTGCTGGGCACAAATGTCCTCTCGGAATGAGAGGGCTTCAGCTGTAGTTCCCACGCGAGCCCAGAGTGTATTGGATACTTCACACACACGCCATTGAATAGCTTCGCAGGAGTGTGCAGGTTTCCTTACGACGCTTTCCTTCATCGAAAAACTCGTGATAATTTACAAATGTAATATCGCATAGAAATTCCGAAAAACTGAGAGGTGCTAGGTGGGGCTAGAACCCACGACCCTCTGCTTGAGAGGCCATAAAAACTCTGCATAGTAAGGCCATTCAATAATGCAGTTGGTTTTCGTATGTTGTTTATTACTAATCTTCTGTCATGACAGATTCTATTGCTTGCCTCGGAAGCTAGAGTCAGTGGAACATGTGCTACGACTATTGCCGGGAAAGAAAAATGGCGACCTTTCATTAAAAATTGGCCAATGGATGGTGCCCAGAAGCAAATATTACCAAGCCAAGGTAATTTTGTTTGTTAACTAGCTTGCGCCCGCGCTCGCGTCTTCGCTCCCGTGACGGAAATCCCTATCGCGTGAGTATTGCAAAAAATCCCTTGTTATCCCTTGCCTAAAAGGGAAACTATCAAAAATCATTCTAATAACAACCCGCAGTAGAGCTCTTTCTATTCGAACTAAATGCCTGACGCAATTTCTCGATATGTAGGTACTTACAATTGGTACAAGTACAACAATGGCTCACTGCGACAGGGTCGTCCCACGAGTTGTTATACCTTTTCAACGCCAACGACGCATACAAAAGTTGTCATCCACGCGCCAAGATGGCATAACGTCAACGCGGACTTAAACCTTAAGCATACGTCCGTAGGTCGCATTTGCATTGTGCAGCCGGACGCCTATAAGCGTTGGTGGCGTCGTAGGCACGTCAGCTCATGACGCTTTTAAGCGTCCTTGGCGTTCAAAGGGTTAAAAATAGTTCGGGTTTATAGTACATAAAAAGTACCGTCACCAAAAGAGCTATTATTTAAAATAAAACTGATTTACAGATAGTAATGAGCCCTGGCCGAGCTGTGTTCGAGGCAACCCTGAGGTACTTTGGCAAAGGAGACTATTTTGCGGTCAACGAGGAAGATATATTGAGAGTTAACTCGTAAGTTTTGTATTCAACAATAAAAATAGTTCGTCTATCACGAGAATCGAGCCTCGAAGATATTTCCCGCTTTTCCCGAATATTTCAAGTTGTCCAGTGTTAGTGTTAGTCGAGCCTTGCTCCTGAGCCAAGTACGCAGTGTGAGGTCACTGACAGACGAACATCACAAAAAAAATACAGATTTATTTGATTGGTTGTGCTTTTAAGAGCTACCTTCATACCAAATTTCACGTTTCTAGAACAACTGGAAGTACTGTAAGGTTTATTTGGTTCCACGGCAATGTAGTATCTTTTGATTGCGTTGACTTAGAAGTTTTATTTTTTCACAGCTTAAAGGGTTTGCACGCCTGAGTATTTGATATCAAAATCAAAAATCAAAATTTTTTATTCAGCAAATAGGCAGTTGAATGCTCTTTTACACGTCATTTTTTTGAGTCTACCAGCGCTTTCGGAAAGACCATGATTGCCAAGAAGAATGCGCCGCAAGAAACTTGGCACAAAGTCATTTTTTCTAAAAACAAGTTACATTAGCTCTTACAATACGTAACCACAGACAAATTACACAAAGAAACCTCACTCTGTCATTAAAAGATTAAGAGAGAAAAAAAAACCGCATTTTAGAAACAAGTGTAAAAAGTAATTATTAGAACAGCAAAACCAGAACACTACTTTACTGGCACGTTTTAATTGAGCAGGAGATGTATAGGGTCAGGATATTAATTTCAGTTTGGTATCTTACGCGTTCTAAAGAAAAAGGGCCTTGACGGATAGACAGACAACAAAGTGATCCTATAGGGGTTCTGTTTTTTTTTCTTTCGAGGTATGGAGGCCTTAAAACTACTTAATTAAAAAGACACACACACACCCCCGACGACCAAAGCACATTGTTTTGAAATAATAATGTCGTTTACAGATATGCCAACGAGTCTGCGTGCCTGACATTCAAAAACCAGGGACTGAACAGATTTTGCTACTGCCGCTCATAGAATAAGACTATTATGTTATTCTAATCAATAATAGTAGTTTATGCAACTGCTACATAATGAGGGTCGTTAAAACACGAGTGTGTTTTTGTGAAACGTGGCTGAGTGGTTTAAGGCCTAATTATGTGGAGTTGCATACATTACTTTATCTACACACATATTATAAGTATTCTAAGATGGGTTCAGAAGCCGAATCATACCCATACCTGTCACGAATTTGATTGTCTTTTTTTAAACCATAGACAAACATACCGAGCTGACGTTTCGTAAACTGTTTTTTTTTTGTAAAAAAAAATAATACTTATCACTTTATTAATTATACATATCGGACTGAACTCGACTTATATGCGTGAATGATCCGTTTCATTTCACTAAGATTGTATTTTTCGTTGGTTGTAAAATTCGAAAAATCGAATTCGATATCGAAAGGTCATTACGACATCGAATTCGATGTCGTAATGACTATTACTTTACCGCTGGACCTGCAGGGCGGGCGGAGGCGACGATGTACTGCAATGCTGGTCATTTTCTATGGTTTCTGAACGCATTATAGAGGACTTATGATATGTGTGTAGATAAAAGTAAATTGAAATACAGGTAACAAGTTCCTTTTCATTTGGTCAATTATTATAACAAGAGCATCATCATCATCATCATATCAGGCGGAAGAGAGGGGAAAAGAAATTACTTTAACATACATAATTTTATATTAATTGCGACTAATTGTATTATTGATAATTTGACAATTCAATGCCGTTATTATTAAATGAAATTAACAAAAATTGTATTGATCATATCATGAAAAATGTCGTATACAGGACAGGCCGAACATACTATGGATCTAATTCATCCAGATTTTTAACATGAAACTACCGTGAGACTCAATAATAAAATAAGATAAACGGATCCGTAGTCCTTTTTTTCCGATTAGTCCGGAACTTGTCAGGCTATACTCGACTGACATGCGTGAGTGATCCGTTTATTTTACTATTCATTCACATTCATTAATTCAAGACGTCCTTCCCCAAGGATCTCCACGACGATCGCTCTTGTGCTACCCGTAGCCAATGGCTTCTCGCGCTCTTGCCAGATCCTTGCGGGAGGCATCAACACTTCGCCTCCCGGTACGCGGTCGCCACTCCAGAACCTTACGGCCCCAACGGCCATCAGTTCTGCGAGCAATGTGCCTCGCCCGCTGGCACTTGGTGTGTAATTTGCTGGGTTATATCGGTAAATTTAGTTCATCTACGGATCACCTCAAGAGCAAGAGCGTTGTCGACTTACTCGTATCATAATGTTTTTAAAAGCCTCTGAGACATGTTGATGTTGACGTCTTTGTACTTTCCTATGTGCATGTGTGCGCGTGTAAATCACAGTGTGGATTAGCGGCAGTCAGTAAAAGCTATCGCCTACCCATCGGAACTCTTGAAGAAATAAGAAAATATGAACTTTTTTTTCGCTTCAAGAGACCACATAGCCACATTTGACATTAATTTCAATTTGATACCTCTACGCGTTCCTGAGAAAAAGGGTTTTGATAGACTGACCGACAACCTAAAAAGATCCTCTTTCCTTTTGAGGTACGGAACCCTAAAAATATTACTCACGCTTAGAATTTCTTTATTTATGTTTATTTATAAAAATAATGATTTGATTGAATTTGGTCTGTTACTTTTACAATAACAATACTTTTTTACATGCTGACTCTCATTTGTGATGCATTTTGACTCGTTGGCGTACCTGTAATGAAAATTATAAGAATATTATTACATACATACATACATACAGTCACGCCTGTTTCCCGTTAGGTAGGCAGAGACCACGGACTTCCAGTTGCTACGATCCTGACATACAACCTTTGCTTCCCTTAATCTCATAACTTTCTTCATACATGCTCTTCGCTTTTGGGTACTCCTGACCTGTCCTTTTTCCAAAATATCACCGATTTGATCGGAGTACGTTCGCCGAGGTCTTCCCTTTCCCACTTTTCCATCCACTCTCCCTTCATACACCCTTTTTGTAAATCAGCTTTCATATTAAATATTATTAATAATACATTTAAGCTAACTAGAAGGTTCTCTCGTCATCTTTTTGTATCTTTCTACGACATAACTACACGGGACAAGATTGATACGAATGACACTATTCACGGAAAGCCAAGGCGAAAGAGTCCGCTTGGCGGAGCTTCTATTCTTGCGTTCTCGTTCATAGTACCTTTATGTTTTGGGAAACTGTTCTTTTGTATTAGTTAAATTATGCGCTCGCAGGTCAAGGTGTAAGCATAATATGTCATTCCGATTAGTATAATCCTCAATGTACATTTTTAACCGACTTCAAAAAAGGAGGAGGTTCTACGTTCCACTGTATGTTTTTTTTAAATGTATGTTCATCGATTACTCTGTCAATTGTAGACCGATTTTCAAAATTCTTTTTAGATAAGTATACATTTCAAGTATAGTAAGTACTAGTCATTTTATGAAGTCTGTATTTACCAGACCAAGAGAAGACAAAAGATGATGATAATGAGGAACTTCAATGATTCTACTATTGATTTACTAACACCATGGACTTTGTGTGTTGTACAAAATTAAGCAAAAATGTGTCCCAGTAAGTACAACACGGCATTTTTCGATGACAGCCAACGTCATAGCCTCAGCGCTGTCGTTCAACCAAACTAACACTGACTGACGCTCGATTAGTGGTACTAATCTACATCTACACTAATATTATAAAGAGGAAAGATTTGTACCTATTTTTGTATGTTTGTAATGAATAGGCTCAAAAAGTACTGGGTCGATTTAAAAAATTCTTTCACCAATAGAATGCTACATTCTTCCAATTTGACATAGGCTACATTTCATTGTGAAAAAAATTAGGGATCCTTGGTAAAATTTGAACAATGTAACCGAAGGTGTAGAAAAATGAGTCTTAAAATGTCTTTCGTCGAATGCGCTGCCGAAACTATTAGCGATAGAACAAAATAATGTACAACAATATTGAAGAACATCATAATGTCTACAAAAAACTCCGCGGTAGCATATGTCCAACTATTGTAGTTATGTCACTACAACAACTTTTTTCATTTTATAATTGTCTACCCCGTGCGAAGCCGGGACGGGCTACTATTTTTTGTGAAGTGGTATTTTGGTTCGGACGTTTTCAAGCGCTAACACGAAGTCCATGGTGTTGGTAAGTCAATGATTTCTACTTACGCATTGACCCTCGAGATGTCATGCTCGGAGACCGCAAAGAAATCATTCTTTAGAAAATGCCTCAGGGTGACCTCGAAAACTGATCGACCGGGGCTCATTGTGATCTGTAAACAAAACCATACTAACCATATATTTAAAAACTACAACTTTGAAAAGTTCGAAAAACATCAAATCACATACGAGGGCTGTTTGATAAGTACCCGTTTTCTAAATACATTAATATCACTGGCCGCAAATAAGTATACCACCTTTTTAAGCCATTTTTCAGAGGCAGGAAAAAAATGGCATTCTTTTGTTTTTTTTCTCATCTGACAACGATTCAGTGAAGGCGTGAACTTAAAATTGTTAAAATGGAGAAAGAACAGTATCGGTCTGTAATTAGATTCTTATTTTTGGAAGGAAAAACATGTGATGAAATAAAAGTAAGAATGCAAGCGGTTTACCATGAATGTGCTCCTTCTATGACAACCGTCAGATATTGGTATAACGAGTTTAAGCGGGGGAGAACAACCGTCTTTGATGAGGATCGCCCAGGCCGGCCAGTTGAGGTGACTGCAGACGATATGGTTAAGAAAATTGAAAATATCGTTTTAGCCGACCGCCGAAATAAACTTCGAGAAACCGTTGATGCTGTAAACGTTTGAATCGAGAGGGTACAACACATATTAGAAGAAAAATTGGGTATGAAGAAAGTATCGGCGAGGTGGGTGCCGCGTTTACTCACGGAGGAGCAAAAACGGAACCGACTGACTACTTCGGAGCAGTGTTTGGCCGTGTTCAAACGTAACCCGAAGGAGTTTCTGCGTCGTTTCGTGCCCGTGGACGAAACGTGGGTCCACCACTACACCCCGGAAATGAAAGAGCAGTCGAAGCAGTGGATTTTACCGGGTGAACCTGCTCCAAAGAAAGCAAAAACCGTCCCATCGGCAGGAAAAGTCATGGCGACCGTTTTTTGGGATTCGCAGGGTATTATACATATTGACTATTTAGAAAAGGGAAAAACAATAACAGGGCAGTACTATGCCAATTTATTGGATGAATTTGACGCCGTGTTGAAGGACAAACGACCCCATTTAAAAAAGAAAAAAATACTGTTTCATCACGACAACGCCCCGGTTCATTCGTCCAGAGTTGTGACGGCTAAATTAGCACAGTTACGCTACGAACTATTGTCTTACCCCCCGTATTCTCCAGATTTGGCCCCATGCGATTTCTTTTTGTTTCCCAACCTAAAAAAATGGCTCGGTGGCAAGCGATTTGGATCAAATGACGAAGTCATTGCCGCCACAGAGGCCTATTTTAATGACCTTCCAAAATCATACTTTTTGGATGGTTTATTGAAGCTTGAGTATAGGTGGAACAAATGTATAGAGTTAAAAGGTGACTACGTAGAAAAATAAATGCACATATACAAAAAAAAATGTTTTTTTTTCCATAAACGAGTACTCATCAAACAGCCCTCGTAAGCTGCTATCGATTATAATGAAACTTAGCTCTTAGCTTAACCATCTCGTATAAACTAGCTTTTGGACAAAAAATTCTCGTCCAAATCGGTTTCTTCGGAGCTACGATGAAACAGACCCGATACCTACACAAAATACACGAGAGTATTATGAAAAAAAAAACCTTCGCCTGATAGTAATAGCTGAGAGTTTTATTCTCGATTTCCTCTGGCCTCTGACGGACTACATAATCTGTAGACTGCAACTTCTGGCTCAAACACAGGTGCCTGTCAAAAAATAACAGAGGGTAGACACAGAAGAGAGAGAAACTGCGTAGTGCGTAGGTACATTGTGTATAGAATGGTCACTATCTTTTCCTAAATAAACCAGCGAAATTTTTTGCTACATTCTAAAATATAGGAAGAGACCGCATATTTATCTTACGTGTTGTTTTTGTAATCTCCTTGTAGTGTTTTGTGGTTTTCAATAAAGAATATTTG
The DNA here is from genome assembly GCA_963691665.1 of Clepsis dumicolana. Taxonomy (NCBI): domain Eukaryota; kingdom Metazoa; phylum Arthropoda; class Insecta; order Lepidoptera; family Tortricidae; genus Clepsis; species Clepsis dumicolana. Next base: position 7,797,703 of record OY829529.1, read on the forward strand.
TATTGTATCGTATTGTGAAATGAGGTATGAAACTTTGAGGGGATTCCAGTTCGAGTCTTGATTTGATTGCTCGGATGGCGCAGTGGTAGCGCAAACACCTCGGTATGGTTGGAGATCCTGGGTTTGAATCCCAGTTCGAGTCTTAATTTTTCTGGTCTTTCCGTACATTTACGTTTTAGTTTGAAATTTGAGAAAGACTTTAAGGGGTGTTTTTTTTTTGTAAAATATAAAGTTTGATCCGAAATAACAAAAAAACGCCGGTCCATTATTTTTTCATGGTCTCCAACATATAATCATGCCACTAATTAACTAGCAATTTCTGTGTAAGTTAGGTTTATCGTGCAAACGGAATACCTCCAATCATTCGTAAGCCCGTTGAGGTAGTCAGCTACCATTCTCCCGATCTCCCCGTACAGGGGGTCCCGGGGGTGGACGGGCTGCCAGGCGGCGCACGCGCACCAGTGGGGCGCCACGCCCGCCTCCCCGCACGACCGTGACGAAGGGACCTGGAAATATATATTTTTTAGCCTGCTGAAGTGTCCCACTGCAGGGCAAAGGCCTTTCCCCTGGATCTCCACAACTCCCGGTCTGGCGCAATGTCAGGCCAGTCCTTAGCATACGCGTCCAAATCGTCCTGCCATCTCCTTCTTGGTCTACCGCGTCGCCGCTGGCCGTTTTTCGGTACCCACCAAGTGGCTGCGTGAGCCCACCTGTGTGGATACATACGGCAGACGTGTCCAGCCCAGTCCCGCTTTAGCTTAGCGGTTTTTTTCCCAACGTCAGCTATGCGAAAATACGAGAAAATACTGGAAATATACGAAAAAATAAATATCGTGGGACAATTTGTAAGTTCGTTGGTTTGATTGTGGTTCATCATCATATCAGCCGGAAGACGTCCACTGCTGGACGGCGGCCTTCCCCAAAGATCTCCATGACGATCGGTCTTGTGCCACCCGCAGCCAATGGCTTCCCGCGATCTTTACCAGATCGTCTGTTCTCCTTGTGAGAGGCCTACCAGCTAGCTATATTATACCAACACTTCGCCTTTCGGTACGCGGTCGCCACTCCAAAACCTTACGGCCCCAACGGCCATCAGTTCTACGAGCAATGTGCCCCGTCCACTGCCACATAAGGTGTGCAATTTGCTGAGCTATATCAGTAACATTAGTTCTTCTACGGATCTCCTCATTTCTGATTCGATCTCGCAGGAATACTCCAAGCATAGCTCTTTCCATTGCCCTTTGAGCCACCTTGTGTAAACATGTAGGTATTAGACCATGACCCGCGGGAAAGGACATATAAATGACGGAAAATTCCACAGCTCCCGCGGGATATTGATGAAATTGTTCTAGGTTGTTGATGCCTAACAACCATTGTATACGACGAACAATAGTAACGCTTTTGCGTTAACTTGACATTTTTATGGCATTTCGATTCACATGTATGTTAATTTACGTCTATGTGTGCGTTTATTATTAGAACTGTACGCAGACGAACTGTTGCTGGCTAAAGTTAGTTACTAGAGATTGTCCACGGACCGGGAGACGAGCTGTCGGTCGGTAGGCCTCCAATAAGATGGAGCGACGACGACTTGGTAAAGATCGCGGGACCGCGGTGGATGTGGAAAGCACAAGACCAGTCTAAGTGGCGAGTCTTGGGGGAGGCCTATATCCAGCAGTAGTTGTCTGTCGGCTGACATGGTGATGATAACAGACATTGTTTTCAAATCACAATTCACACTCACATGTTGCAGTAGAGTCCTTCCCCTTTCCATTTCAGCTCCAGGCACCTTATACCGGTTCCTCTGGTCTCCGATGCCAAGAAGGTCCGTGAGGGTCGAGTGGATATCGAACGGCGTGGTCAGCACGTCCACGTTGGCTGCCATCGCAGCCACAGCTTCAGGTCTGGTCTGCTTCAGATGGTCTGGCACCACGATGGCCATCAAGGGCAGACGCTCTTCGAGTTTGCCTTGAGCTGTTTCACGGATAGATGAGGAGCTGTTCCGAATTTGGGAAACAGGTTTAAAAATAGATTTAGAAATAGAAATCTTACTGCGGGTGGTAGGACCTTGGGCGAGGTCCGCCCGGATCGCTACCATCATCTTACTCGCTAATCCTGCCGCTAAGCAGCAATGCATGCACTGTTGTGTTCCGGTGTGGAGAGTAAGACAGGCGGTGTAATTACGGGCACAAGAGGCATTTCATCTGAGCCCTCTAGGTTGGCAACGCATGTGCAAAGCCCCCGGAGTTGCAGGTGTCTTTGGGCAGTGGTGATCACTTACCATCAGGTGACCAACTTGCCCGTTTGCCTTCCTTGTCGTATATAAAAAAATTGCTACTGGATTATGATTGGTGAACATTTACAGATAGACCTCACTCGACACTAGCGATCCTAGCGGATTTTTGACACGCGATAGCCCTCATTATGAAGTCACCTTGGCCCATGGTCGCTCATGACAAAGAGCACGGCTTCCTGCAGCTTCCCGCCTTGCTGGATGCGTTGTAGGAAAAAGGCAAAGTCTCTGTCCGCTGCGGAGCGCATGTTGAAGTCTTCGCGGCCAATGTCCGAGATGAATGAAAAGGAGAACCGGTTGCCGACCAACTGGGAGAACTGACGACATAAATGTAAATAGTAATGTAAAATTATGTTCTTTAATAAGCACAGTTCAGCAGCATAAGTAGCTACAAGCCACCGGAACGGTCACAATGATCTGCAGAAGCTCTTATGTCTATAACAACTACTACTTTAGCTACTTCTTCTTCTCCTGCTGACTGTACAGCTAGATTTTGGTCTTTAAATGGTTGGTTAGATTAGCTGCCTAAAATTTGTTCCCCAATGTTTTATGTTTCATTCCCGTTTTTCTTCATTTTATTATTTTTCCAATCGTAGGTTTTCACATTCTCAGTAGTTTAAACGCATAAATCCCGGTAACCTTTTTCCCCAAACCGGTAATTTGTCTTGTCTTAAATCAATAGGCAGGTTAGGTTGGTTGGGCAGTTTCAGATGCCCGAAGGACAAACAGACCAGAAATTCCGTCGACTTTGCCTGTAAAGCAGATCACTATACTTAGAAAGTGATGTGATGATCAACTGAAAACGAATGGTTAACTGAAAACCTACGCTTGGTAAAATAATGAAAGGAGAAAAAACCCGAATCGTACTTATGCTACAGTACAGGTAAAATAACAATTTTGGGAAAATGTTCAATCAGTCATATTGGTGTCGCTGCGCTTTAAAGACGTTCCAAATATTAAATATTTTCTCGCAGCAACACTATTATAGATGCCACTGACGCTTGCTTCGAAAGTCTACTTAAATCAGACTGGGCCGGTCATGTTTGCTGAATGCATCCGGATCGCTGGGCCAAAATGACCACGGATTGACTGACACTCATTCAATGAACACCTTAGATTAGATAGACCAAAAAGGAGATGGCGGGACAATCAAGATTTTTAGAAGCTGATACCGATGCAGAGGTTAGTGGCCTTCTATACGCGGTATTACCAGATATTCTAATGCCTTAAATTACCTGGTGGGTAAGGTTCAACAACATCCCAAAAAGAGGTGTATCTCCCATACAGAAAGTATTATTTCCTTTGGAATTATTCAGAAATTCTTCCTTTATTAGCGGCTGTAAGTAATGGTCGGTTGGCTGTTCATCGAATCCGTTGAATATGCCTTGGAAGGTGCCAACAGGTCTCGTATCCTCGAAGTATGCTGTGCGGTATCTGTTGAAAACAAGGTTAGGTACATCAATGTGCTACAGTGTGTGATGATTTGCGTGAAATGTAAGAAAACTGTAATGATTTCATGCCTTACAATTTACAATACGACACGACAGACAAGCATAAACCCAGCATAACACATTTATGCTGGTTAATATTATACTTGTGGCTTCAACAATATGTATCCAACTCCAGACACAACATCGCACACTAAAGACCGAGCAAGGTGGTTTCTTCTTTGACAAGAACTTCATAAGCTCATAGGTGTAAGAACGTCAAATCTTGACTTCTATTATGTTTCTATCCGGACTTCCCGACGAACAGTGAAAGTCGAGAATAGCACCTTCCAACCTGCCTCAGCTGCCAAAGCTTGTACCTAAAGCAAACTCCAACTCTGAGTTGGTATGGCCACTAATTATGAGACAAAGAAGGAAAACAAGCTCTGGGTCACTTTGATGGTAAGTAATCACAGCTGCTCATGGTCACCCACAATTCCAGAAAGATTGCAAATGCTTTGCCAATTAACCTAGAAGACTAAGATGACATGCTTCTTTTGCCCGTAATTTCCCTGCTTATCATAATGGAAATAAGTAATTTCATACAAATCTTACCCCATTTTAGACAAATCGCTGAATATAAATCTTTTATTGTCGACAAAATATTTGGTGAACCGTTTTCTGATCTCTGGAAACTCCATCACTGTTTTTCCCGTGAGGATAGGAAACAAGGTACCAGAGCTTCCTTCTCCCACGATATTGAATCTGTCCGGGAAAAGCAAGTGTAATAAGATCAAGGAATCCTACGGTAAGCTCACTAAGCCAAGTTTAGACCTGCAAGAAAAATTATGCAAGTTGCAATACATTGCGAGACCGTAAAGCGAACAAGTTTGGAGTGGGCGATCGAACGCCGCAATACCACTATTGCCCTAAGTGTAATGAAAAAGCACAAAATTCGTCTCGATCGCGTTTGCGTTAAAGTGCCACAGTCAAATAGTGTAATAATTGTTAAACACGAACGCGAGCGAGACGTATTTATTGGCCTGGTTGGCGATTACTCTAGGCGCTCAGCATAGCTCCATCGCTCAGCATAGCTCGCTCGACATTTACTCCAGTTGGCGTTACACTCAACGACTACTAGATTATAGTATCGTTATCTAGTTCGCCTGGTGATAATTGCTCATAGATCACTTAGCAATTCGTGGACCACACCTTGTCTAGTGTAACCACACACTAGATAACAATACTATCAATCTAGTAGTGGAATTCTGGTGGCCCAGCCAGGATCGTCTCCGCAGGAGGGAACTCTTCAACAGTTCATAGCATCGGCTTGAAATTTGGTATGGATATGTTAGTTGGATGACAGGACAATACATGTGCAGTCAACAAAAACCATTTTTATCGGTATTCGTATAGATATAAGGTATATAATGTACATGTTTCTTAGGGTTCACTAATGTGTCAGTCACAAGTGTCGCAACTGATTCGTTACATAAAACGATCATAGGATTTTTACAAAACAAACCTAACCTAACCTATAGGGTTCTACACGATGGTCCTGAAATACATCCTTAAACATATACAGTTTCAGAAAAAAATGCGGGTTGAGAAATTATCATTTTGCAAAGCGAATCAGTTGTGAAACGCTTGTCGGTGAAATGATCGGATACCGTTTCTTAGTTTTCTTAATGAATAGAGGACTTAGTGCCTCCTCTACACGACATCCCGTGGTTATTTACAACAACAGTATCGACAGATCTTACAGTGATCTGTCGATACTGTTGTTGTAAATAACCACGGGATGTCGTGTAGAGGAGGCACTAAGTCCTCTACACGCAATCGTGGCGTGATGTCGTGATGATAACTGTACCCATTCAGAATCAAAGCCCCCATGTTCTTAAGCGCAGCATAACTCCTGGGCATCTTCCTGATGAAGCCATTCTTTGACATGGAATGGAGACACAGCATCAGAACGTTGAGGCGAGGACCGCAGCACTTCTTATGATTGGGGATCCTCACACGACGGAGCCCGGTCTTATACCCTGACCATTGCAAAGGAGAAAGGCTAGAAAAAGAACAGTTTAGAAATAGTGGAATAAGATTTAATAGGAACAAAACGGGCAAGCCCCAATTGTTCCATAATTTGAATCTATTTAGAGCTCTATTTCTTCACGGTTTCACAGTTTATAGAAGAATCATTCGCGTTAAGAAAACAGTGAGTCAGCCATCAGAGACATTGCAACTTATTGCAAGGAACAGCTTTCCTGGTCGGTGGCTTTATATTTTTTTAGAAATAGGACCTTTGTCAATAAGTCACTTTTTTAATTCCGGACCTTTAAAAAAACAAGCCTACCTATTCCATAAAGGGCTGGCATCACATCTGTGATTCCCCTCGTGCTGCAGGTGTCCATGGGTGGCGGTGGTTGCTTCACATTAGGTGGCCCGCTCAGCCCCCTCTAATATTAAAAAAAAATCTAACGGGGAACTGACTAGGTACATATGTTGAGATAATATATATACTATACCTTCGACGAAACGTGCCTAACCACGTCACCTGAACGTGATCACTGGCCTTCAATATATATTTCTCATCTGCCTTCAGCTTCCAAGATGGCCCCAAGCGGTGTTCCATGTCGTTCACGAATACTATGTCGCGGTAAACACAGAACACGTCGTCTAACTCTTCACGGATCGTTGGCACGACGAAACATTCCTCCAACTGCAACAAACATACGGGAATGGACGGGAGTCCCGAATGCCGCTAAGCTCTTCCGCCTTGCCAGAGACAGGGAGAAATATGCTGAGCTGACTGCCAACCTTCACTAGTTGGAGAGGCACCAAAAGAAGAAGAAGAAGAAACTGCAACAAAAGCTGATTTAATGAGCTATCGCAAGTCAAATCTCCACTACGATCGCTAAGTGTCGAGTAAGGTATATCTGTCAATTTCCACCAATCATAGGGCAGTAGCTTGTCTCTTATTGGTGGAGAATGACGCAGATAGACGCCACTAGACACCAGCAACCCGAGCGGATTGTGGACTGACGAATTCGAATGTATTTTTTTTCAAATGTACTTACATCACAAAACAGTACAAGGAGATTACAAAAAAGTAGACAAGGTAGACAAGACATTAAGCGGTCTTATCGCTTAAAGCGATCTCTCCCATACTGTACTATTTCATTTTTCTGTATGTCCCGAATGTGTGTGAATAAATATCACTCTCTCTCTGGTACGTGTCAAGCCAAGAGTCCAGCCAGTCGTCTCACAAAATACCAACTAACAAATGATAACTATCTCTTTCTTATGCTGAAAAGTGTTAAGCGTAAAAAAGAGATGGGTGTACTTCCCCAGCTACGAATGCTAGTGACTTGGCTGGTCAGACTCCATCTCGTAGCGAGGAAAAAACATGATGGCTCTTCTTACGTAGCAGTCCACCCAGTCGCTCCCTTTGCAGGTAGCGGCAGGCAATTCCTTCTCAACCCTCATCACTTCTTCAGCAAACGGGTCCAGTTGAGTCAGTAGGCAACCTTTGCCTTTGCGCAGAACTACGCTAGTTTTAAGGTCTTCTTGAAGCATTCTGAAAAAAAAAACCCTTCTATAATGTCATTCTATGGAACTCGCTAACTATATGTAAACAAACCGCCATACTGAAATTGTCTCTGACTGAATGATGAATTTACTATGGCGGTTTGTTTACGTAGTTAGCAAGTGATAGAATGACGCTTTGAACCTTGCTACTTAAGGCGAAAGCAGTCGCTAAACATCGTAAAAGTGCCGTTTTATTTTTTTATTCTCCACTATTCATTACTTACTTAATGGTTCTATCAATTCGTGAGGTTTTTTTCACTTTGCGGTGTTTTATTAGGTTCTGATCTTCAAACGTAAATGTTCACGTTTTAAGTCCATTGGCATTTCCAAATTAAAATTACTAGGAATGGGGATAATACGGTGCGCGCTGGGAGAAAGAACTCCGCCAGTATGCAACGCACAAGGTCATTAAGAGCGGTGTTCGCCTTAAGAACGAATGTTCATAAATAATACATAACCCCCACTCGAAAAGTTACGGAAAAAGCGTAATTTGGTAATCTCAGTAGGAGTATCTTTTTGTATTTTTTCTCCCAATATTTTATTTTTACGGTTTTCCCGTGAATATCAATTATATTTTTTATAAACTCACTGAAACATGAATACACAGAAAAAAACAAGAAAAATGCCAACCCCGGGAATCGAACCCGGATCCTCGACACTCCGGGTCGTGTGCCTTTCCCCTACACCACGGCTGGACATAGAGGAAAGGCTGAATTTTTTCCATGTATTCAAATCTTAGCTTGTTTTTATCACTTTTTGCAGTGACTAGCGCCATCTATGCGATTACTTCATAAACCGAAAACAACGCACCCTTTCGAAACTTATCAGTTTACCCAGGCTCAACGAGATGGCGCACTAAAGCAATCACTGCAAAAAGTGATAAAAACAAGCTAAGATTTGAATACATGGAAAAAATTCAGCCCTTCCTCTATGTCCAGCCGTGGTGTAGGGGAAAGGCACACGACCCGGAGTGTCGAGGATCCGGGTTCGATTCCCGGGGTTGGCCTTTTTCTGGTTTTTTTCTGCGTATTCATGTTTCAGTGAGTTTATAAAAAATATAATCGTAATTTGGTAAGCTAAAGGCAGTTCCCATCAAACCTGTAGGCCGAACTCGAAGTTTTGTACTTTAGTCATTATACATTTCTTCAAAATGCATTAACATTACCTAATCTTTATCATTCTTAGTACGAACACAGAATAACTAATAGTACAACATACAGAATGTTCTCTCTCGAACAAAAGCCAAGTTTAGGTGTAAAAGATTGCCTACTCTTACGACCGTCACGCGAAATTGAAACTTATCGTGTGACACGAGCGTTCATATTCCGTTTGGCACTGACTCGAAACAGGTTTGGCGGCAAGGGCACAGGGCTGCCACTCCCAGATATAATTTAGGAAAAAATAAATTAAATCAATAAAAGTAATGGTATGTTTTAATTCAACAAACTGTCCTTTTTAAGTAGAAACAATTTAATTTTTGTAATGTCTGTCTGTTCCTAAAAAATATTTACGAATACAAACTTACTTATGAGTGTATTGCAAATCGATATCGGCGAATACGATTCTTTTCAGCCGACAAGTGAAGATAGCCGATGCGACGAAAATCACAATCAGTAGCAACACGTAAAATACAGGCTTCTTGGTATGATACAAACGTCGCAAGTACATCGAGCGCTGGAAAAAAAACTTGTTGAGGGCAACACACAAGACTGCGCCGCGACTAGAATTGACGAGATGCGATACGAAGTAGAATCGCAGAATACGATTTTGTGCGGCAAAGTGTTGTTTAAGGGGGATTACTACGAAATTCGAAAATCGAAGTTCGTATCGTATCGTCCCGCTCACTCTCGTTATTAAATAATATTAGCGTGAGCGTGACGGCATGATACGAAGTTCGAATTTTGCATCGTAGAATAAGGCCTGGCGATTTTCGAATGTCGTATTATTCCCCCAAGTGATCGCAGAGCCCCTACTCCAAAGTCCGAAATTCGAAGCTCGTATACGACCGTCCCTCTCGCGAGTGCTACCTATGTTGGCGTGAGCGGGACGGTAGGATACGGACTAAGAATTTCTGACTTCGCAGTTTTTATGTAGCAGCCCTAATTCCGGCAACGGAATATCCAGTAGCGCTGGGTGCAGAATGGCCACTACCTAATTTACGATTAGCAGAGGTTAAATTATCTGAAGGACAAATACTGCGATGTGAAGTGGCAGCATAAGGCCGCGGACTGGACTCCAGCGACCGGCGGAGCGGCGAGCGGGGCGGCGAACGATTTCTCTGTTCATTGCACGGTCGTGACGCACTCGTGTGTGTGGTGAGCTTTGCAACCGCGCAATGAACAGAGAAATCGCTGGCGTCCAGTTTACGGCCCAAGCCAAGAGTAATAAGTTAATAATGACTCGTCCTACTGCAGCTCCTCTTAGCCTGTACATCTTCTGAATCTTCTGATACGATATTTTTCGTATCTAAACAAAATAAACATAACTAAAAGGTGGTGCGGCGGCAGAAACTCTGATAATAGGGAAATGTCTAAATACCAGACCCTAAGTCCGAACTGCAATTTTGTTGCTGTCGGGTTTGAAACCTTGGGTCCATGGGGTCCCGGCGCTTACAAGCTTATTTCAGAGTTGCAAAAGCGCTTGGTCGATGCAACTCGTGACCAAAGGGCTGGCAGTTTTCTCTCTCAAATTAGCATCGATATTCAGCGAGGCAACGCTGCCAGCCTTTTGGGCACCATGCCGCGGGGCCCTTATTTAGATTTAATTTAGTTTTAAGTTTCAGTTTAATTAGTTTTAGCTCAGATTTAATGTCATTGGAAATTGCTTTTATTATGTAAATAAATTATTTCTCACAACTAAAAGGTATCTAAGATCCTTACCTTTATTGCTTCCATCAATACCTTTCTAAAGCAAGAGACTATTAACATTTCAAAGAAAATATTTATTTCACGCAAGCCTGATACTCAGTTTGTTATTTATTACGTCAAAAAGCTTTCAAAAATTAAAAAGAATAAATTCAATTTTTTTTTAATGGGCGTGTTTTCCTCGGTTTTGTTTCCCACTGCTAGGCAAAGGCCTCTCCTCTTTTGGACAACCCTTGTCTATGGTACCCTTTTAAGGGTTTATGTAATTCTAGTGTGCATCTGTTTCTTATGGAACTAGTTAGACAGAGAGGCTAAAATAATTATGTGAACAGTCCAGTTCGTTGATAAGTAAAACTGTGGGATAACCTGTGACAGGGGTTCCCAAACTGTGCGCCGCGGCGCCCTGGGGCGCCGTGAAGAGTCCCAGAAGTGCCGTGATATATTTCTGTTTTCTCTTCTCTTAGGTACCGTATTGATGCCATTGTATCTACTGTATAGACATGTGGGAGATGAATGGCAAACAAGCATAAAATTAGTAATATCATTTATTTTAATATTGATGCAAAAATAACTTACTTACAACCGAGGGTGGTCATACATACAGCTGTAGAAGCAAATCACATTATCTATAGCAATAATTTAACAAATGGATATAATTTACATTAGATAGAGGCTGATTACACATAAGAAGCTTAACATAGCCACTAATAGTTGTTCCTTTAATAAATACGCACCAAAATAACACACTCAAGCAGAGAGCCTGCTAACTAATAATATTACATTCGAATGATAACGGACAGAGTTATAGTTTACCTGACAATAGGGAATGTTTAGTGCATCTGCACTAAACAGTACGACAGCTCGATGGCAAGTGACCGGCGCCAACCGGCGAAAGAGTATTTATACTACACAAACAAATGACGTCATGGAAGAGAAATGGTCTTAGGCGGGTAAAAAGGGTTATTACTATACAATTTGAAATCAAAATATGATCAAAAATCGTTTTCTCTCCCACACGGCCATTCTGACGAACAGCCGAATGTAACGGCTCGCGAATAACGATCAAATATAATGCATACAATTTTAACTTGATATTACAGATTATGTTGTATTAATCACAGATAGAACTTCAGTCTAGTTAGTAATATACAGTATACACCTATACTAGGTGACATTAATAAGCTTAGGTACTCATTAATATGAAACATTTAGTAGCCTCAGTAAAATAAAAAACCATTGAGATGGCGCGGCTAAAAACACTTGATTGCCTCGGTAAAAAGCCATGAGTATGGCGCGGCATAAAGTATTTGGTTGCCTCGGTAAAGAGCCATGAGTATGGCGCGGCATAAAGTATTTGGTTGCCTCGGTAAAAAGCCATGAGTATGGCGCGGCATAAAGTATTTAGTTGCCTCGGTAAAGAGCCATGAGTATGGCGCGGCATAAAGTATTTGGTTGCCACGGTAAAAAGCCATGAGTATGGCGCGGCATAAAGTATTTGGTTGCCTCGGTAAAAAGCCATGAGTATGGCGCGGCATAAAGTATTTAGTTGCCTCGGTAAAGAGCCATGAGTATGGCGCGGCATAAAGTATTTGGTTGCCTCGGTAAAAAGCCATGAGTATGGCGCGGCATAAAGTATTTGGTTGCCTCGGTAAAAAGCCATGAGTATGGCGCGGCATAAAGTATTTGGTTGCCTCGGTAAAAAGCCATGAGTATGGCGCGGCATAAAGGCTCAACTTATTACTCAGTATACGTCCAGACGTCTGGCCAGGGGTCAAGATTATATACTGGGTGATAAGTTAACAACAAACAATCAGTACCTGTGGATAAACAAACAAAACAAAATAGTCACACTCTTCAAGATGATTATACCGATTGTACAATGGTCGATTCAAAATGTATGATTCAAGGTGATTCTTTCAATGAATCAGTAAGTTCAGAACCCATATTGGGTGACACGGGTCTTAAATGATCATGCGAGACGTATAAGTCATTTGCAGTACTACGGACCTTGACAATATATCTATAATTTTTGTGGATTTCGGTAATGACACAGGCCAAAAAATAATAATTTTAGGTGGTCATAATATCGTTATTTTTATCGTCACAGTCATCGTCATAATACAATCACTGTTATCGCCGATTATATTCAATATTATACTTTTAATTAACTCTAGCTTACCTACTCACTAAAACAGTATTACGTAATAAAACATACCTACTCATATCATAATGGTCGGCTTATGAATCGCTACCAAATTAGCTTGACAAAAAGTCACCAGAGTTTTCGGAAAAATCATTATATCCACAATAATTTCACTATCACTACATAACCCAACATATCTAAAAAACTTATAGCATTAGTTGAGGAATTAATTACAATATAACAAAAAAAGTAGTATGTAGATATTTGTATCTCTTCATTATGTAAGTACATAACAATATATTCAATACGCAATAGAAGACAAAAAAGAGACATCACAATCTATCTCAAAATACATGGTCACGGAACCTAGACTATAACACTAAAAGTGCTTTTTCGTAATAGATTGCACAGTGAGATATAATAATATAAAAAACAAGATTCACAAATCCACTGGGAGAGTTTTTTACTAAAAAGTGCTGCTCCGACATTTACACCTACATAAAAAAAAGACTAAGGAGGTAAGTATTTAAATAAGTCAGTAATGCATATTTGCTAAATACTTATTTTTTCACCTCATCAGATAACCTTGGCTTAGTTGGTTTAAATATTTTTGTACAGTTTCATTTCAGATTACCTATCAATAACATACCTACATAGGTACATCGCTTTTTATAAGTGTTAATTAATTACGGCTATTTTATTTAAGATCTCGTTTACTTACTTGCTACGTGCTAACGGAAAATAGGTAATCAGTGCCATTCATTTTAAGAAATCTTGCAACAAACACTGAATTGGTTCTAAACGCTCGGCCAAACTGACCATATAATAATGATATTTTTTATCCACAAGAAACTAATTGCATTAAATAATTATCCTCAAAACCGTGACATCGAGGTGTCAAAATATTCCTACCCACTTTCTTTGGTAATTTTGAACGAGTCTTTGGTTTTAGTTTTGGCAGAAGTATTTAATTAAACGTGAAGAAACATTTTAGTAAATAAACGTTCATAACTACACAAGAAAACCTTAAGCGAAACCCAACATGGCATTTCACCAACTAGTCAAATCTATCTTATGGTCAATTCTATCAACAAACTGTACACTAAATATACATTATTTCTAAATTCACCAGCAAGCATTTCAATCGATTCACATTAAAATTTGATTACATCAATTTGTTGTGGGTATAAGTCAGCAACCCTCAGAGTGAACAATATGAAACATCAGTTAAACTTATTCGATTAACTTTAACAGTAAAATGTTCATAGTTTTTAACAGACTTCAAAAAAAGAAGAGATTCTACGTTCTTGTAAACGTTCAATCAACATTTACATTGGCAAAAATCCATATCTACATTCAAGATACAAAAACGTGTTAGTTAAATATAAAATTGGATTCGTTAAGGATCGTATTTATTAATTTAGTGATAATTTATAATTAATTCTGACATTGGTTCATTGACTGGGGATTTTGAAGTTATTTATTGCTCACAGCATAAGAAAAAATAATGCCCTACGCTTAGTCCAGCCCTCTAGCTGCCTCAAACGGAATTAAGGTTCATAATTACGACACATTAAGTTAATAATTAAATAATTCCAATTATAAATTCCACCACGTTTATACCTACACAGTAATACACCACAATGAGCAATTCTTATTAAATTTAAGTTTCACAGCACACGGCCGTAAAGGTAATGCTGTAGTGATAAACTTACAGCAATATATATTTTTTTAATATTGAGTTAGAGAATAAGACACCGAAAATAAGTAATCATCAATTTATCACTATGCCTTAAACAACCACCTTTTCTTATGTACCTAACTCAAGCCTAATGCGAAATAAAAACGTCACATTTTATTTCGTATTGTAATATGTTGTAAATGTAGCAATACCCATGGTATTCAGAGTTTGCTTTATTTGTGGCTCAAGAATATTACATAATAATAAATACTCTGTAATATTTGTTTATGTCTATCAAGAGCCCTGATTAGATTGTTTAGCGAAAATATATTTGTAACTACCCTCGTAAACAATATATACTTTATTGAATTTGCATGTTAGATCTATCAATACTTAATGTTTTAGTTAATGTAAATAGATCCTTCTCATTGTAAGTGAATTCAAAAGAATTAAAGAATTAAACTATAAAACCCTTTGAGAATTAAACACTCAAATCTTAAATACCATTGTTGCGGGTCAAACAAAAGTTTCAAAGGATGTCCTACCCTGTTTTGCAAACTGTTGATTTACTTAAAAATAATAACGATAGCTACTCATCTATTTCCAAATTCAAAACTACCCACATATTTAGACAAATCTTGGAGCTTATTAACTACCTGAGAGAATTGTAAATTCTTATATGGGCACATTATGATACATTTAAAGTTGCTGTTAAAGAATGCCAGGTCTACCGTTAAATTAGGTAACATAGTAAGTACCGTAATAAAAAAACATATTTTTGAGATTATATTGTAAATGTCAAATAAATTATTATTCCTATTCTAAAATAGAATTTTGACTACCTGATAGATCAATAAAAAAGTCTCAATATTATTGCAGTTTAAACAAACAAGATCAAATTCCTTACATGGCTATAAGTACCAGCCTTTTGTGAAGTAATCACGACGCTCGGACCAAGCAGTCTTGCCAGGGACACCTCAGTATAGCACCACCATCGTAGGACGGGGTCATGGCGTAATTGCACCAAAAGTGCTGCGGCATTGGAGTCCATGAAATAGAAATGTCAAAAAAATACATAAGTAGGGTATTTAGTTACGTATCCCACTTCTGATGTGGGAGATGAATGGCAAACAAGCATAAAATTAGTAATATCATTTATTTTAATATCGGTGCAAAAATAACTTACTTACAACCGAGGGTGGTCATACATACAGCTGTAGAAGCAAATCACATTATCTATAGCAATAATTTAACAAATGGATATAATTTACATTAGATAGAGGCTGATTACACATAAGAAGCTTAACATAGCCACTAATAGTTGTTCCTTTAATAAATACGCACCAAAATAACACACTCAAGCAGAGAGCCTGCTAACTAATAATATTACATTCGAATGATAACGGACAGAGTTATAGTTTACCTGACAATAGGGAATGTTTAGTGCATCTGCACTAAACAGTACGACAGCTCGATGGCAAGTGACCGGCGCCAACCGGCGAAAGAGTATTTATACTACACAAACAAATGACGTCATGGAAGAGAAATGGTCTTAGGCGGGTAAAAAGGGTTATTACTATACAATTTGAAATCAAAATATGATCAAAAATCGTTTTCTCTCCCACAGACACATAGTTACAAACTCGGCACAGGGCGCCGGGACGAAATACAAAAATGTAAGGTGCGCCGCAAAGTGAAAAAGTTTGGGAACTCCTGACCTATGACATTATTTCTTAGCACGAAGCCATGAATAGAGTCGCCTTGTAAACAGTTTTTTTTTTACAAAAAACTGACTAGCTCTATGCTCTATCCCACCTGGGCGCCGTTTCTCGAAGCTACTTAGTGTTTTGTCTCGTAAATTACACGAAAAAAATAATCAAAACACAAATATTATTATTAGTCTAATAACCTTCGAGAAACGGGGTCTTGAATGGAAAGTATGAGCACAGAATAACCTGTGATATGAGGAAAAACTCGCCAGTACAGTAAAAGAGAAACTTACAAGTTTAGTAATTGTAATGATTCATCATCATCATCAGCCTATTTACGTCCCACTGCTGGGTACAGGCCTCCTCTCAGAATGAGAGGGCTTGGGCTATAGTTCCCACGCGGGCCCAGTGCGGATTGGGAACTTCACACACACCATTGAATTGCTTCGCAGGAGTGTGCAGGTTTCCTCACGATGTTTTCCTTCACCGAAACGCTCATGATAAATTACAAATGTAATTTCGCACATGAATTCCGAAAAACTCAGAGGTGCGAGCCGGGATTTGAACCCACGACCCTCTGTTTCAGAGGCGATAGGTCAAACCACTAGGCTATCACGGCTTAATGATTAATGAAAAGTTATTAATTAGAAAAGTTGAAAAAGCCCTAACCATTTTCATTCCGAAATTCAGTATCTCAAAAACGGCTGAACCGATAAATTATAAAATTAATCTAAGAACTCGTTAGAAAACCTTTTTGAAATAAAAAAAACCACATCCAAATCAGTTCACTCGTTTAAGAGCCACAGTGCCACAGACAGACACACACACACACATATTGCGGTTAAAATTATAACACGTCGGGGGCGTTTAAAAATCTAGCGAAAAAATACCTGACTGAAAAATACTTTCTCGAGGCGCCTCCTTTACATGTCATAATATATTCGAAAAACAACACCCTCCTTTCTAGCGATAGTCGAGTAAAAACAAAAAAGCTAAGCCTGTACAGAACTTTTACGACTTTTTTTAATCAATAATCTAAATTTTAAGATTAGCAACTCTACACCTTCTGTGTTCCTCTTTAATATTATCTTTTCGTCATTATAACTTATAATATTCAAAACAAACGTGACTTACTCTTGACCTAGTCTCCATTACGTCGTAGTTATCACTATGTTCTAGTCTAATACACACTTTATATACTAATTTATTTCATATATTTTTACTATCGATATATTTGAAACATAAAACGAGTGAACTGTAAGTGAAGTGCCAACTGCAACATTCCTACAAGACAAGGAAAATCACAATCATATAAAAAGACAAAGTTTTTGACAAGTGTTATGTTATGTGCCTAAATTACAAGCAGTGTGAGTAAAAAAAAAAATACTTTTAATATAAATGTCAATAAAACAGCGCACGAAGGATTCCGTAGGGACAACCGTACTATATAACCCTATATTTATTTACAACGTTACTCGTATGAGGACATTACTTACCCACTATTAACAACCCATGAAAATTTTAAGTGTCTGTATAGGTGCATCAAAAAAACGGCCAAGTGCGAGTCGGACGGTTCTGTACAAGATTTTTTCACACTTTTCCCCAAATGTTTTGAAAAGACCAGTGTTAGCAGAGCCCTGCTCCTAAGCAAAATGTACGCAGTGTGGGGTCATTTTATTTTGGACTTCAAGGGATTCAGCTTGCTGCCTAGACGCGTTCCAGATCAAAAGGGGAGAGAGGTTGACAGATAGACAGACAGACAGACGGACAACAAAGTGGTCCTATAAGGGTTCCGTTTTTCCTTTTGAGGTCCGTACCGAAACCGAAAAAAAATACAAAAAGTGTGCAAAGAAAATCTGACTCGTGAAGGATTCGAACCTCCGCCCTCCGATGATTACTTAGGCAGGCTATATCGGCACTCTCACCTACTTAGCTAACGAGTCTCAATTAAACATTACGAAAAAATCCTTAACTACATCAGAATTAGTGACGTCGCAGGGACGTCACGCCTTATTTTCATACTAGAGAGACCTATGAATACATATGAAAAATAATTGCTTGTGGACTTTTGACAGCTTTTGACAGTAATTTGAGAATTACTTAATAGTTTTTACAATAGTGAGATATTAAAGAAACAAATTACATTGATGATGATGATTCAAACGATTACCGATAAGGAATTCAGGATTCCTTATGTTAGAACCTGCTTACCCAGGTAATAACCGCGATGCCTGGAGACTATACAGTTGGAATTTCTCTTCCAAGGAAACTCAAGAGGATCAATCAACTTGCTTTATTCTTGTACAGAACCAGTCCCAGTTTTACAGTATCGCCGACTTAAAAGTAGTTTTTTTCTTTCTAGACTTGCGCGCTCCGCGCCCCCAACAAGAATGCGCCCTCGTCCAATTTATTTAAAAAACCTGTTTTCCGATTGGTCCGCGACATTCTTAACACTTCCGGACCAATCGCCTTCGCAGTTATTTCCCGCCAATTCATCTCCCAATTAGAATAGAGTAAGTATTGCCATTTTTAAAAAGTAATCGAAAATAATGCTAAAAAGCAATACTAAAATAATGACTTTAAAACAATAAAATTAAATATTATTCAATAAAAATCACGAACCCTAACACTTAGCATTGTGTTATCTACTTATAAGATATCAAAGCAATCAGTGGATTCTTAGAAAAACTGCACAGTTGCTGGTTGAAATTATATCAATGCAGGTGCAAGCTGTTTTACCTGCGACTTCATCTGCGCAGCGTCAAGAATCCAGCTAAGGGTTGAGTAGGTCAGTGATGGCAAAGTACGGCCCGAGATCATTATTTTGATTGTCCTGCAGTATAAAATAGAATAATAGAAGCATGTGTATTAAAAATAAAATCCCTCCTGTAAAATATCTGTAACTTTCTGGCACCCTGAAGAAAGTTTGCCCACCACTGTTCTAAGTAAACACTCCTGTAAAGTTTTTATTGGGAAAAATAATCTCCTATACATTAATTGCCTCTGCTGATGGACAATAAGTATATTCTATGACTTAGTGCGACGTATGACATCATCATCTTACTTAAGAGTGTTACTCTTGTCAATGCAGTCACCTCCTCCGTTCTTTCCAATGAGAGTTCTTTCACCTCCTGATACGACACGACGTCTATCGTATCTTCTTTTTTATTTGATTTAAATACTCTATCCTCTTCCTTCCCCTTCCTCTCTTTCCTTCTATATTGTTTAGTATCAGATCGTCGAACGACATTACCAGTAACAATATTTTGTTTCAGCAGAACATGAAGCTTCTGCAACTCCTCTTCTGCCTAATCGCTGGCCAAGTCGTCAACGGCGGAGTCCGAAGACATTGCGAAGGACCAATCATCCACAACGTACATTACACCAAAGAAGTTCTAAAAAAAGGCATTTACTACCCTCGCTCTCTGAGCTACGACCACAGCACGAAGAACTTATTCTTCAGCTACTGCCCTGACGTAGGAAACTACTCAGTAAGATCAGCTAAATTTAACTTAGATACTAATGAATTTGAAGATATAGCAGGCGTCCGAAACGGGTTTGCGCAAACCGTCGACGCAGTGACAAAAGAAGTATTCATAGGAGGAAGTGACGGTATTTACAAATATAACAAGATCACTAACAGAGCTGAGTTACACGCCGCCATTGGTATTGTTATATGGAAAATATTCTCTAAGATAGACGTTTATTTTACTGAATATCCTACTCAGTTCGTATACAAAATTGCAGGTGGCTCCACCTATAGAGTTAGAGATTTAGAAGAGACTTTAGCTAAGAATTTTGTAATTGACAGTTATGATTATTTGTATTTCACTAATACCTCTGGTTTGTATAGACAGAAGAAAGGTACGAAAGACGCTGTTTACTATGAAGGAACGAAAGATATGTACATTAGCGGCCTTAGCCTTAATAGCTCAGACGATGTTTATGCTTCTACTGATACTGGTATTTACTCTGTAAATCGAAAAAAGCAGTACTTAGAGAAAGTGTTGGACGCCTATTACGCGTATGGCCTAACATTTGATGATCAGAATGATATTATTTTCTCTGACGAGACAACCATATTCAGACTGAAACCTAGCAGTGATCAGGAATGTGTGTAAATAGATTTTAGAGAGATTAAAACGTTTTATACCATAAACTTGTTTTCTTGTTAAGTTCTTTATTAAATTTTAAATAAAATCACATGTGCCACAAACTTGCAACTAAAATTTATTGACTAAATAGACATAGCTAAGGTACGGTCGCGACGTATTGAATAAATAAACCTCATACATAATATTCATGACATTACGTGTATAAAGGCGTACATCTTGCTGTCGTCGTAGACAAAAATCAAACCACTCTACGGTTTTAAACAATAGCACGTTCAAAGTCAACCTTGACCTGACTTGGAACCATATCGCATGTCACCATCATCATCCCAATTTGACAGGTACAACCTCTTCAGATCCTATCGGGAATACACCTGTAGAACAATAGATATACAATGCTACACAATACAAATTATTTGCATATATTCAAGACAATCTCTAGTTATTGTAAAGAAGGCTTAAAGATTAACATAGTAAGAACCTTGCAGTACCATATACAGATTGAATTTTGGTTTTGTATCGCTAGAATGCACATACGACAGCATCAGATATACGTAAAAACAATATACCTTTTGTATGTTATTTTGCGCGTTGGCCCAAGTTGTGAGAGGTTTAAAGGAAAAATGCTATGGCAGAATTTGAACCTCAGTCCACAGCATATACTCTTTCATCGTGATCATCATCGTCAGCCTTTTTTACGACCCACTGCTAGGCACATCTCTTCTCTCCTTTCTTTCTTCTTCTTTTTTGGTCTTACCTCTTGAGAGATATCTGATAGGATCGCTCGGTTCGTTAGGTTGCTTACTTGCTTGCTTCTGATCCCAATAGGATTATTAGGAGTATTTCTTTTTTATCTCCGAAAAGTAGTACAATTATTAAAAAATAGAAGAGACCTGAATGCAGTAGTTTTCACTTCTGGACATCCAATATTCAATATTTGGACTATTCATTACCTTACTAATCCTAGTACTTGCCGACAAGACATCGCGACGGTAGAAATCGAAGACTTACTTACTATAATATTATGTAATGGTTTCAATAGTGTCCGAAAGAGTTGTATTCACGCAAAAAAGTGTCGGTCTCATAATACAATTTCTCTTTTTATTTCGTGTTTAATGCAAAAGTATGCTCTTTCTACAAGTTTTTGAATTGCACCAGCGCAGAAGATCCAATACAATCGGTTAATAATTGCAGTAACCTTGCTCCACATTGCGGCCCGCCTCGGCAAAGAATAATGATTTAAGACACTAAACGCCTTTGAAACCTTGGCTCCATGGAGTCCCGGCGCTTACAAGCTTATTTCAGAGTTGCAAAAGCGCTTGGTCGATGCAACTTGTTACCAAAGGGCTGGCAGTTTTCTCTCTCAAAGAATCAGCATCGCTATTCAGCGAGGCAACGCTGCCAGCCTTTTGGGCACCATGCCACGGGGGCCTTATTTAGATTTACCTAATTTGGTTTTAAGTTGTAGTTTAATTAGTGACCGGGGTTCTAGCCAGCTAACCTACTTATTTTATCTAGCGGGCTGGGTTCTAGTTTTAGCTTGGATTTCATTTCAGTGTAAATTGCTTTTATTACGTAATCTTTAACAGTGGTTCATTCAGTTAACTGTTGTTCAAAAATTAAGTAAAATTAAGTCATACAAATTAATTCAATACGCAATGTACAAATAATTGAAACTCGGTTAGCTTAATGACAGTTTGGTAACAGCTGCTTGTTTGTAAGTAAAGTGCGTTACTTAAAAAAATATTACGGTCTGTTAATAATCATCATCATCATCATGTCAGCCTCAAGACGTTTACTGCTGGCCGGCGGCCTCCCCCGCGGCTCTCCACTCAGACCGGTCTTGTGCTTTCCGCATCCACCGCGGTCCCGCGGTCTTTACCAGGTCGATTCAGAGAAAATAGTTATTTGTTATACAAGGGTGCAAAGTTGTATTTTAAAAGCAAGCGAAAGGATTATATAGTTGAACCACGAGCGAAGCGAGTGGTTCTAAAATAGAATCCTGAGCGTAGCGAGTGTTTCAACAAACGAGAAGTAAAATACACTTGCTCCCGTGTGTAACACAAAACCTTTCTCCTAACTGTAGCGAGGAAAGCGCAACATGCAAAAAAACAGCTCATAAAATTAAATCTTCATCACTGGAATCACTATTTTTTTTTACGATATTATGACAGAAAACTGGTGAATTTTTTAATTGACAGTGTTGACATTTCTGACGATGCGTTTTGAAATTGCATCGACTAAACTTCAGAATTATATCCAACATCATTAAAAAAAACAAACGTTTCTTATAGAATTTTAAGTACCATTAAATAAAGTTAAATTCGGTATTTTTTATTAAATTCTCCAACCATTTATCATTTATTTAATGATAATTAATATTGAACGAATCATTATTATGAGCGTTTTACGTTTTGTTATCTGTCAAAAGCTACTTGAACACGCTCCACTCCAAGGTCAATTACTTTCCCCACTAGTGGATAAAATGCGATTTTACCCGCTTATATTAAAGGATAAAAGACGGCTTTCCGAGGTAGTGAGGGGAAAATACAGTTTTATGACTAGTGATAGTTACGATAAACGGTATCTACATTATACTTTCAATAGTAGGGGAATGGGAAAACATACTCGAATCGAAACCTAGTTTCATCAAAAACATTTGGTGGCAATAAAAAGACGCGTCTGTTTCATTTATTTACTCACCTGAGCTAATGGAAGCAATAAGATTGCATGATCTCAAATCTTAAGTGCCGAGCTTTAGGCGATGGACGGAAAAGGCATAATAACAAACAAAGAATCTCTCTAATTATTGACTTCGTGACTACGCCTACGGTTTTTCTTTGAGTTTGCTGTCTTAAGTTGGGTATTGGCCTTGAGTTGGGAAGAGTTAGTTGAATCTAAGTTGGACTGTCTGTCCGTGATGTGTTTGTTTATACAATTCAATATAAATTCTTTATTGACCGTCGCGGACCGGGAGACGAGCTGTCGTTAAGCCTCCAACAAGATGGAGCGACGACCTGGTAAAGTTCGTGGGACCGCGGTGGATGCGGAAAGCACAAGACCGGTTTGAGTGGAGAGCCTTGGGGAGGCCTATGTCCAGCAGTGGACGTCTTTAGGCTGACATGATGATTGTTTATTGAACACCACAAAACGGTACAAGGAGATTACAAAAGAAACAGGTGGGTTAAAAGACACTAGGCGGTCTTATCGCTTAAAAGCGATCTCTTACAGACAGCCAAAATAGGTACAGAAACCAAGATGAAGAAGCTAATTTCTTCATCTTGTTCTCAACATGCATTTATTTTGTCCACTGTTGGTCGTATGCCTTTTGATGGGCTCTCCAATCCTGCCGGCTGGATGTTTTCCGGGTCCAGGTCGGCCCGGCAGCCCTCTTAATATCGTCCGACCATCGGGCGGGTGGTCGGCCCACGCCTCTGCTTCCTGTTCTTGGTCTCCAATGCAGGACTCTTTGGCTCCATCTACCATTATCTCTGCGATACACATGCTACCCATTGCCGTTTAAGCTTTGAAACCTTGATCCCAATCCCAACATCGGTTACTTTGGTGCGTTGCCGAATTTTGTCGCGCAGAGATATATTCCATGCTCGTTGGGCCACTCTCGGCGATGAAGAACCTAATTTAGGTGGCAGAAATTTACAGATTGGAGAAGCGGAAGATTCACTTAACAATAAAATAACATAAATATACCCTGGGTTATACACTAATCCGGGTTGGTACAAGTCGACCTTATTGCAATAAGTACAAACAGGAGTAGATGAATATCAAATTGTTGCAAAAGGTTAAAGAATTTCCCATTGTTTTCCCCATACGTGTAACTCCCTGATAGCCATCGAATGGAAAACTGTGGGAAAAAAATACAACCATCATTTAGTGGTAATCTTAATCCCATAGACCAGGGGTTCTGAAGCTTTATCACTCGCGGCGCTCCTCGCAGTTTTTAACCCCCGACGTAAAAGAGGGCATAAGTTTGACATGTGTATCTGTGGTGTGGCATCATAGCTCTCGAATTTCTCGATCTCGAAATAGACCGATTTCGATGCGGTTTTTTTTTAATCGAAAGCAAGTTTAATCGAGATGGCTCTTAGCCAAGTTTTATTGAAATCGGTTCACCCGTTTCTGAAATATTCAACTTTGAAATGAAAATGTCGGGGTTTTTTCAACTTTTCTAAGTTAGTTAGGTTAGGTTATTAACAGACTTCAAAAAAATCGTCGGAATATTTTTTTTGTATTTCGTCCCGGCGCCCTTGTGCCAATGTAGTTGTGTATACTTACAGTATATAGTACCCTGTACTGTATACACAGCTACAAACTTGGCACAAGCATATTCGCATCCGCATCCGCGGAACTTGAGCATTAAATTCAACATCTGCTTCCGCAACCTCACTTCTCTTCTTCTTCAAGTGCCTCTCCAACTAGTGAAGGTCTCTCCAACTTCTGGAATTCCTGTCTGTCCCTAGCGAGGTGAAACAATTCAGATGCGCTCGCTATTCCAGTCCACTCTCGGATGTTGCGGTGCCACGAGAACATCACTGATACAGTTGAGTACAATGGCATGAATATAGGTAGGTACGGCAAGATAAGTGAGAACCGAAATGTGTCGCGGTACCTCTGGGACTTTTCAGTCACGGCGCCCTAGGGCCCCGCGGCGCACAGTTTGGGAACCCCTGATATAGACAATTGCAGAGAAGACGGGCCAAGTCCCTTTGTTTTAGATTTTTACAAGCATTGGCCTTCCAAGTAGAGGGTTTTGGATGTAAATTTGCATGCAGACGACGTTCTGTCTCCCTAATTGATCTGAACAAGATTTTTTAGCAAAAAAAATTACTCCACCCAAAAATATTTTAACACCATCTCACGGCGAACTTTAAAAGCGCCCAGCGAAGCTCGGTCGTCCGGTTACTACTATCACAGAATAGATAATATACTGGCTATTTACAACTGGCAATAGGTACACCATTCATGAACTTGGCCGCTGCCCTGCCGAGCCCGCGGTTAGCGGAGCTTGGCGAATTTCCACACTCTTCCGCGTAAATGCAGCTAAGCACAGAGTTATAATTAAATTCACTTAGTACCTATAAGGCAAGTAGAATCTGTTTCCATTGTAGCTATTTTTTTTTAATCACCTTCAGAAAAGGACTTTTCCTTCTTTTTCAGGGATCCGTACCTCTAAAGGAAAAACCGGCCAAGTGCGAGTCGGACTCGCGCACGAGGGTTCCGTAGAAAGATTTTAACGCTTTTCCCAAGTGTTTTAAGAAGTCCAGTGTTAGCAGAGCCCTGCTCCTAAGCCAATAATGTACGCAATGTGGGGTCAACTTATATTGGTCTGCGAAATCTACAGACAGATACAAAAATTTAAGTTTTTGAGACTTTTCGGAGTGGTTGTGCTATAAGAGCTACCTTCGTACCAAATTTCAAGTTTCTAGGACAACTGGAAGTACCCTTTAGGTTTTCAAAGTACGGCAATTTGTATGGAAACGACCTTTATAATGACTGAATCTTTTGATTGCGTTGACTTAGAAGGTTGATTTTTTCACAGCTTCAAGGGGCCGCAAGCTTGAGTATTTGATATTCATTTCAGCATGCTACCTGAACGCGTTCCAGAGAAAAAGGGTCTTGACAGACAGACAGACAGACAGACGGACAACAAAGTGATCCTATAAGGGTTCCGTTTTTTCCTTTTGAGATACGGAACCCTAAAAATGGAACACATAATTATACTATAGCTCTGTTGTATGTATGTACGTCTGTCGGTCTAGGTTTTATTGAACGGAAATTACTGTTTTATATGGATCAAAATATCTACAAAAGGAACCAACAAAGCAGATGTGGGAATCTGGATTTGAGGATAAGTACCATAGTAGATTGAGGGCCTTATTCATGAACGTCACTCAAGCCTCCGTTAGCTAAAATAGGTTTTCTCTTCTTCTTACTAACGGAAATGTCAATGTGACAAAAAAGGACAAACGAACATTAACGGCATTTTAGTTAAAATAGGTTTATGAATAACAGGGTAAGTAAGCAGCGACAAACGACTTCTACACATACGAAGTCGCGGGCAACACCTAGTACTAAATTAATAAGAAAGCATTTTGCGTCCTATGGGTAACCAAATAACAGTAAGTACTTACAGAGGGTCGAGCACGACTTTACGAAAGCTGCGTAACGTTACGGTTATCGTATCGCGATCGAGAAACCTCATACTAAATTTTAGTTCCAAATACGCTCACGGGCGGGCGCTGTTCCAAATGTCATACAAACTCGACAACGTATTCGATTTTACGTTACGAAGCATTCGAAAATTCGTGCTCGACCCTCTGTTAAAATAAATTAACTGTTTGACGTCTCGTCTAACAATGGACAAACCGTCAGATGAACATCTTCATTACGCAACCAATTTGCATTCTGCTGACGGTATCTCGCTACGGATCTCTAAAAATCTCACAGATTATCTTTAAAAAACTAGCAATCCAATTACAACAGAGCTATCTCGCTTAACACAGTTTTTTTGCTAACTGTAGGTGCTTGGTACTAAAAAGAACTTGCATTACTTAATTGTCGTCCAACTTACATATCCATATCAAATTTCAAGTCAATCCTATCACTGGAAAACGTAACTAACTTTCAAGATTTGACCCACACAAACATCAGGAAGACGTCCCAGTGATCGCCACGTTAATTCCAATAATTGACACTTGATGTAAGGGATACACGTTTTAAGGCCTAATTATGTAGAGTTGCTTATGTTACTTTATAATAAGTTAAGTAATATATATCATATTATTGTAAGTACTCTAAGATGGGTTCAAAAGCCGAAGGCATAATAAACCAGCTCCCCGACTACGAAGCGCAAAATTCGACCCTCGTATCGTGCCGTCCCTCTCAAGCTAATATAATTTAAAACGAGAGTGAGCGGGACGACACGATACGAATTTCGATTTTCGGATTTCGTAGTTTAGGGGTTTTGACGAATTTGGCTATTTTTATCATAGACAAACATATGGAGCTGGCGTTTCGTATCGACCGTTTTTTTTTTAATTGAGGCCCATTTTTTTGTAGTGGTTTTTGAAGACGAAAATTGTCTGTCGTAACGATGGTCATTACCTACGGTTTCTGAACGCATAATAGAGGACTTATGATATGTGAGTACTAGGGTCTATTTTGCACAACATAACAAAATTAATTCACTCTAGTTCGCATGCGTACTGGCCATAAAGAAACCTAATCAAACCCTACCTAAAAAACAAAAACAAGTTACCAATTTCAACATTTCGCGCGCTTTATTGTTTGAAATTCGAACGTCGTGTGCCATTTGTTCTTGGGAGAGATGTTGCCAGTAATCTAGTTGCTTTGTTCTCGATTACCATGTATGGGGAAGGTAATAAAATCGAAGGGAAAGGCGCGGGTGGAAAATGAGCCAAGTTTTCAATGTTTTGATTCGTTTCATGAAAAAAATGGTTGGTACATGTATGAATAATGGGAAGCGGAAGGTTGGAAGAAGGAAAATGTCCTGGCTTCGCAACATAAGAGAGTGGACTGGCATCAAAACCGTGGAACAGCTGCTCAGGCTAGTCCTGGACAAATAAAAGTTCAGAAAACTGACTGCCGACCTTCAGTAATGGAGAGGCACCTGAAGAAGAGAAGACATTTTTAACATGAAACTACCGTGAGACTCAATCATAGTGAAATAAAAACGGATCACTCACGTATGTAAGTCGAGTTTAGCCCGACATGTTTCGGACTAATTCGTAGTCCTTCCTCAGCGGCGGCGAGACGCACACTGCGCGCCGCGGCTCTGCTCTGAGAAGACATGTATGAATTGATCACATTATGACATAATATGTAGTTTCACGTTGTATTAGTAGGACTGTGATGGTGAGTGAATATAAAATATTTTCTGAACAAATGAATGGAATATATTAAAACAAATCAAGTGAAATAGAAAAAATAAATAGAAATAGAAAAATATTTATTCAACGTACGCAATTGACAAGTAGTGACATCATGGTAAGTAAATTGCTGCATTAGTTAATTTCTAAGTAGGTGAAAAAAAAAACCACGTAACACTCCGGAAGGAAATTAACGGATCATTTGCATATTTTAAGTCGACTTTACACTCGGCCTAATAAAGAGCGAAACATGCACGTCAAAAACTTCACTTAATTAATTTAAACTAAAAAATATTTCAAAACCATGTTTTTTATCTTCTCAACATGTCAAAAGACTGAGCGAGCAGTTATCAATTTATAAAACTTGCCTTTTCTGCTGCCACGCGTTTGAAAACGTAACCACCATAATCTGACCCACATATTTGATGAATGACGCTAATTTATTTGTACTCCAGAGCTCTTGTTACACTGGTCGCTCTTATAGTACTAATAAAAACGTGTGTTTCGTAATTTTAAGTACGAAAATTAATGAATTGCTGCCTATTAGTAATTGGATCGAATACTTAGAAAATTAGGGTGCTTTTGTATGGAACGAAGGTTGTTTCGTCTTTAACTTAAAATTAAAATGAGTAAATTACACTCACCTTTTTGGCGTGGGCATTTAAAGTGTACCTACCATGTATTTCGTTATTTATCGTAATTACAAGTCATCCATCATTTAAAAAAACCGGACAGGTGCGAGTTCGTCTCGCGTGGAGAGGGTTCCGTACGATAATTCCTTGCTTAGTTTTCTATAGTTAAGTAGTTAAGTACAATTCTTTTAGGTAAATCGATATTTTTTACCCGACTGCGAAACGTAAAGGAGGGTAATGTGTTTAACAGCCTGTGTATGTATGTATGTTTCTTCTTTTGTGGCACTCTAGGGACCGAACGCATGGGCCGATTTTAATGATTCTTACGTCAATCGATTCGTGTTAATCTTGCGAGTGTCACTAAAGACATGACAGTAGTTTAAATCCAATATGGCGACCGTCAGACGCCATATTGTAAAAAAACGTCTTCAAACTGTATCAAGTGGGGTATCATTGTATAGGTATTTTTAGTTAATTGTTTTTGCAATCGGGTTTTTTGTTTTTAATTTTTTTTTTTCGTTTTAAGAATTCAAAACCCCTTGCCTGTAAACTTGAGCAACGAGGAAATAAAAACAGCTGGCTGGACGGATAGAACGCTTAACTTCTTAATTCGAAAACCACAACGTTCCATTTTCGTAACGTCAACTTTTTTTCAATTACGATGCGTTGAGTTTCCCGCGTCACGCCTCGTTTACCGGTTTGTTTTACAAAATGGAGATTAAATTATTGAATTATGCAAGTAATTGTTTTGACATAATGTTATAAGACTTATGTGGTGTATTCATGATGCGTGGAATGAGGTCGCGGGAAAGTATGTGGACCTATAAACCACTAAGTACACGACTTCTTGCCGTTTGGCGTCGAGACGCTCGGACCTTGGGGTAAGGGTTCGCTCGGGCTCCACAAGGAACTCAGCAAACGGCTGAAAGAGTCAACAAGCATAAAGCAGACAGACGGGGAGGCACCTTTGGCTTATTTATGCACTACAATTTTTCTGCCACATTTTGAGGGGGACGAGGAACACACACGTACAGCACACGTCTAAGCTCCTGTCAAAATTTGTTACGTTCCTACAAACGCATACTAAAACAAAACTGTCACACAAATGCCAAAAACACGCACACAATAAACAGACCCTGATCATTTTGATCAGACTTAATGTTAGAGATTTGGCAGAGGGGAAATCGCGCGTTAACATCTCCATTCCTTTCCTCCTGTATAGCAACAGGCGACCCTCGCGCGGGCAGCTTTCTCGCGCAAAGAACTGCTATCTCAATTCAGCGCGGGAATGCTGCCCGCGTAATCCATTACGCGGTTTCCATACCCTACCCAAGGGTTCAAATTTATATAGTAATTTTTAGTTTTATTTTTGTTAAATTATTTTTAGATATTGTAGTTTATTATTGTAAACAATGTTATGTATTGTACTCTGTTGATGTTCCGAATAAACTTTAGCAATCAGGTTCATAATTATTTATCTTAGTTTTCAGGGAAAACAATTCAAACCGTTGCCCCAAAAAAGGGATGTCTATATTTGAGCGTACGGATACGGACGGGCCTTTCGGTACACCGTTTTTGTTGTCAGTTTTGTGGCACTAATTAGTGCCAGCGGTATGAGCCGCGCACCGCTCACCGCCGGCGTTCCTGTGATCAAAATGCTCCTTATGTTATAACTCATATCAATAAAGTAAGTACAGGCATCAAAAAAAAGATTTTAATGAATAGTTTTGCACCGACTTCAAAAAAGGAGGAGGTTCTCAATTCGTCGGATTTTTTTTTATGTTTGTTCCCCGATTATTCGAAGACGGCTGGACCGATTTAGAATTTTTTTTTGTTTGAAAGGTCTCATTTTTATCACATCGGGATCTGAAGTAAAGCTTATTGTATTGGTGAATTTAATGACTTCTCTACTAAGTCGTGATCTATGTAACTAATTTGATAATTCCATACCAGAACCAGATCATAAAGATAACTCCGACCTTGCACCAATAGACTATAGAAAGACAGAGGAGCCCAACCTTGTCCATTATTAATATTATAAGAT
Source organism: Clepsis dumicolana (assembly GCA_963691665.1). Taxonomy (NCBI): domain Eukaryota; kingdom Metazoa; phylum Arthropoda; class Insecta; order Lepidoptera; family Tortricidae; genus Clepsis; species Clepsis dumicolana. Next base: position 7,828,103 of record OY829529.1, read on the forward strand.
TAAGTTCAGGGCAAACGGATGCTGCATTGATTTTGTTTAATTGTTTTGTTAATTTGCGCAGTCTTTTGTTTGCTCGTGAAGTGTTGAGTGAATTTGTGTGATTAAGTGATTTAAACAGCGTTGAAGACTGCGTAATGTTTTATCTTGCTTTTTAGAGTTCCGTACCTCAAAAGGAAAAAACGGAAACCTTACAGGATCACTTTGTTGTCGGTCTGTCTGTCTGTCAAGACCCTTTTTCTCTGGAACGCGTGGAGGTAGCATGCTGAAATTAATACCAAATACTCAAGCCTGTGGTCCCTTGAAGCTGTGAAAAAATCAACCTTCTAAGTCAACGCAATCAAAAGATACGGTCATCAAAAAGGTTATTTCCATACAAATTGACGATTTCCAAAAACCTAAAGGGTACTTCCAGTTGTCCTGGAAACTTGAAATTTGGTATGAATGTAGCTCTTATAGTACAACCACTCAGAAAAGTCTCAAAATCTTATTTTTTTATGTCTGTCTCTAGATTTCGAGGACCAATATAAGTTGACCCCACACTGCGTACATTTTGCTTAGGAGCAGGGTTCAGCTTACAATGGACTTCTTAAAACACTGGGGAAAAGCGTTAAAATCTTTCTACGGAACTCTCGTGCGCGAGTCCGACTCGCACTTGGCCGGTTTTTTTATACAAGTAATGGTGTTACATTTTATTTTGGTACAATTTTGTTTCGCGATTCGATAGTGCATGCTCACAGAATTGTTATTGTATGTATGTATGTATATCTCTTTATTGCACATAAAACATAAAATAGCAGATAACAAAACAAAAGAAAATGTACAAACTACAAAGGCGAACTAAATTGTTTACTTGTTTGTGTCAATTTTTATCGAAAGTTCCAGCAGTAAGTTTAGTTTATGATAAGCATTTTAATTTAATGGGCAAATAAAATAAGCTACTTAATATTTTAATATGTGTATCTAATATACGTCTATTTATTTAAAAAACCTTAGAAAAAAAAGTAAAATAATCCTCTGAAATAATGGTAAATAAATAAAATAAAATAAAATGCATTTATTTCGGACAACAGAAACTAAAGCTTAAAGTTTTATGGCCTAGCACTAAGCAGCAGAAATATGAAGTCGGTGCGATGCGAGCGGAATATTCTTTGAATGAAGTTTTTTTTTGAAGGCGGTTTTACTTTTTTGTTAAAAGGTTTTTATTTCACAGTTTTACGTTGATTTAACATTTTCAGAATTATCCTCCAACTCCTAACCGCCAAGCAGTTGTACCTTCCATCATCAGCTCATCATCATAAAATGATGACTACCAGACGCAAATACTTGAATAACCTTAGAAAATATATGAAACACATAGTACGTGCCTGTAAAATTTGAGGGTTGCCCTCGATTTCCCTGGGATCCCATCATCAGATCATGACTTGGTGACAATGGGACCACCTCAGGAGTATACGCTTTCAAATAAAAAAAAATGAAAATCGGTATACAATTGACGGAGTAATCGATGTACATACATAAAAAAAAAGAAAAAAAAAACCCCTACAGTGGAACGTAGAACCTCCTCCTTTTTTTGAAGTCGGTTAAAAACAAATGTACAATGGACTAACACTACCTACAAAGTAAATAAAAATATTAAAACTAAAATTAACTTAAAAAATTAAATATTACCAAAGCTGGACTTCTCGGCAGGCAGCATTCCCGCGATGAATTGCGATAGCGAATATTTATTTAACTTAAAAACAAAATAAAAACACATAAATACGTTTACCATATTGGATTGAAGTTGGATCTCCGCTCCGCAAATAATAAATAAGTAACTAATACTCCTGTTAGGTTAGCCTCATGTCATGGAGTCCGACAAACTAGATTTGATCAAAATTCAGTATTAATACTACATTTTCCTATTGTTTGGATTAGAAAAGGACTTTGTGTCAGATCCACCCAGACGAACGTCATCATCATCATCATCAGCCTTTTTTACGTCTCACTGCTGGGCACAGGCCTCCTCTCAGAATGAGAGGGCTTGGGCTATAGTTCCCACGCGGGCCCAGTCCGGATTGGGAACTTCACACACATCATTGAATTGCTTCGCAGGTGTGTGCAGGTTTCCTCACGATATTTTCCTTCACCGCACATAAATTCCGAAAAACTCAGAGGTGCGAGCAGGGATTTGAACCCAGTAGGTCTAGCACAACTCACAGTGCGACTTCTATCTCGCGCGAGAACAACTGCCCGTCCCTTTCTGTCACTCAGAATGCAACGGGACGAGTAATATAACCTCGCGCGACAAACAAATTCGCGGAAAGTCATGCTAGCCCTACAGGACACTGCTTGAGAGGCCATAGGTCAAACCACTAGGCTATCACGGCTTATTTATATAGACGAACGTACGGCTTCGAAAATTATTAGAATGCACCGAAAATAAAAGGTTGCGTGCCACTAGCCGGTTCCCATAATCAATCAAGTTCGGCCGAAGCCTATTGCACAATGGACATTAACCCTAAGTACTCTTTCTTGGCTGCTAAAGCTCGTGGTAGCTTTTAGCATTGAAACCATAACGAGTAGTCATCATCATCATCAGCCTTTTTTAGGGCTCCGTACCCCAAGGGTCAAAAACGGGACCCTATTACTAAGACTCCGCTGTCCGTCCGTCCGTCTGTCACCAAGCACATATTTTGAAAGTTCTTTTAAAAACCGGACAAGTGCGAGTCGGACTCGCGCACGAGGGTTCCGTAGAAAGATTTTAACGCTTTTCCCAAGTGTTTTAAGAAGTCCAGTGTTAGCAGAGCCCTGCTCCTAAGCAAAATGTACGCAGTGTGGGGTCAACTTATATTGGTCTGCCAAATCTAAAGACAGACAAAAAATTTAGATTTTGAGACTTTTGTGAGTGGTTGTGCTATAAGAGCTACATACCAAATTTCAAGTGTCTAGGACAACTGGAAGTACCCTTTAGGTTTACGGATTTCGGCAATTTGTATGGAAATAGCCTTTTTAATGACTGTATCTTTTGATTGCGTTGACTTAGAAGGTTGATTTTTTCACAGCTTCAAGGGGCCGTAGGATTGAGTATTTGATATTAATTTCGGCACGCGTTCCAGAGTAAAAGGGTCTTGACAGACAGACAGACGGACAACAAAGTGATCCTAAAAAGCTTGGGGTTCTTAAGCAATTTTTTTTTATTTAGCGAATATATAATCACTCCGAAAGTTGCATAGATTGTGACCCCCCCCGCCTTATCTTCTAAGCCGTAAGTCCAAAAAATATGAAAGCCTACCAGCGCGCGGTGACAGACCCACAAACAGACAAATCAAAGACAACGCAAGGGTACGTTTTTACCATCATTTTGATTTTGTGCTTAGTTGGTAATCTAACAGGAATTACAGTAAAATATTACCAAGCAATAAATACTCCGTTAAGCAACTAACTATAATTTTTGAAACGTTTAGTTTAAATCGAGATCGTGGGATCGCCCTTGACGCTTTCTAGAAGGCATAGACAATGCTATTTGCATAGAACCATAGATTTTATAGACTCGCGTAACTCGGCAATTAAAAATGAGAACACCATAGACTATGGTGGTGGTCTATTTTTAACAGACTTCAAAAAAAGGAGGAGGGTCTCAATTCGTCGGAACATAGGTACATAATTTTTTTATGTATGTTCCCCGATTACTCGAAGACGGCTGGACCGATTTCAAAAATTAATTTTTTGTTTGAAAATCCTAGGGAAATCGAGGCAACCCTCAAATTTTACAGGCACGTATCATGTGTTTCATATATTTTCGAAAGCTATTCAAGTACTTGCGTCTGGTTTCATCATCTCGTGTTGATGAGGTGATGATGGAAGGTACAACTCCTTAACGGTTAGGAGTTGGAGGATAGTATTTTAAATATTAACGTAACTTAAAATGGTCTGCTTTATAGTTTGACGTGTGTATTTGATCTATCTGTATGTCTGTTTGTGGTATCGCAGCTCCTAAACGGTTGGTATCTGTTTAAATGCGGTTTTCTCGTGATCCCTGGTTCTTAGCTAAGTTTCTTCAAAATCGGGTCAGCTGTTTTTGGGGTATTAGAAGCTGAAATAAAATGTCGGGCGGGTATCAACGTTTCTAAGTTGTTACGCCACAACAGTGGTGATGATGGTAAGTGATAACCACTGCCGCAGTGGGTGCCCGCAACACCAGAGGGAGTGCAGATGCGTTGCTAACCTAGAGGACTAAGGTAGAATGACAACGCATCTTATTCCACGGCGGAACATGGTACTGTTGTACCACCAATATAAGCTCTGCTGCTTAGCGACTATGACGAATAGAGGATGTGATGATTTTATTGACGTACTGTCGCCGATCACCTCTGTTATAAAGCTATTAGTTCTTTTTAAACCATAAAATATACTATTAAACCACAAGGGCAGAAAATTAGCAATTACCACCAGCACAAACAATATGCAATAAAAATTCGCAACGCTGTAAGTCCTGAATCGTTATATTTCGGCCATGACGTTAATGTGCTCCTGATTCCACTGAAATTGTTTATTTTATTAAATTTTTAAAGGACAGACTCAAAAGAATTGTTAAATTGTCATTTACGTAATTGACCAATCAAGTACAGTCAGCAGCAATACTTGCTAAGCAACCGAAGCTTGCTAAGCAATCTAAGCACGGCTCTATTGTTATAGACATAAGAGCTTGTGCAGATCATCGTGACCGCTTCGGTTGCTCAGCTAAGCACGGCTCTATTGTTATAAACATAAGAGCTTGTGCAGATCATCGTGACCGCTTCGGTTGCTCAGCTAAGCACGGCTCTATTGTTATAGACATAAGAGCTTGTGCAGATCATCGTGACCGCTTCGGTTGCTCAGCTAAGCACGGCTCTATTGTTATAGACATAAGAGCTTGTGCAGATCATCGTGACCGCTTCGGTTGCTCAGCTAAGCACGGCTCTATTGTTATAGACATAAGAGCTTGTGCAGATCATCGTGACCGCTTCGGTTGCTCAGCTAAGCACGGCTCTATTGTTATAGACATAAGAGCTTGTGCAGATCATCGTGACCGCTTCGGTTGCTCAGCTAAGCACGGCTCTATTGTTATAGACATAAGAGCTTGTGCAGATCATCGTGACCGCTTCGGTTGCTCAGCTAAGCACTGCTCTATTGTTATAGACATAAGAGCTTGTGCAGATCATCGTGACCGCTTCGGTTGCTCAGCTAAGCACTGCTCTATTGTTATAGACATAAGAGCTTGTGCAGATCATCGTGACCGCTTCGGTTGCTCAGCTAAGCACTGCTCTATTGTTATAGACATAAGAGCTTGTGCAGATCATCGTGACCGCTTCGGTTGCTCAGCTAAGCACGGCTCTATTGTTATAGACATAAGAGCTTGTGCAGATCATCGTGACCGCTTCGGTTGCTCAGCTAAGCACGGCTCTATTGTTATAGACATAAGAGCTTGTGCAGATCATCGTGACCGCTTCGGTTGCTCAGCTAAGCACGGCTCTATTGTTATAGACATAAGAGCTTGTGCAGATCATCGTGACCGCTTCGGTTGCTCAGCTAAGCACGGCTCTATTGTTATAGACATAAGAGCTTGTGCAGATCATCGTGACCGCTTCGGTTGCTCAGCTAAGCACGGCTCTATTGTTATAGACATAAGCTTGTACAGATCATTGTGAGCGCTTCGGTTGCTTAGCTACTTCTGCTGCTCACTGTGCTTATATAGGCATTAAAATACTTATTTCTCACTAGCAGAGACCCTGACTATTCGGAATTTATATTATAGGAAATGAAATGAAATATATTTATTTGTCATAAGTGGGTTTACAACATAGTGTTGAAATAAAATAAATTCACAAGATCGCCACCTAGTGCCACAGGCCTGGCGTACAAAATTAAATTAAATTATGTAAAACGTGATGATGATGATGATATAAAACTAAACATTACCTATGTATCTTAATGCCTGTATAATACTTTATTTACATAATAAAAGCAATTTACAATGACATTAAATCTAAGCTTAAACTAAATAAACTACAACTTAAAACTAAATTAAATCTAAATAAGGCCCCCGTGGCATGGTGCCCAAAAGGCTGGCAGCGTTGCCTCGCTGATTAGCGATGCTGATTCTTTGAGAGAGAAAACTGCCAGCCCTTTGGTCACAAGTTGCATCAACTAAGCGCTTTTGTAACTCAGAAATAAGCTTGTAAGCGCTGGGACCCCATGGACCCAAAGTTTCAAACCCGACAGGAACAAAATTATGTATCTTAATTAGTTAATTAGTGTAAATTTCTATTATACAATACGACACAATTTACCCGTTTAAAAACTCGCTAATACTGTAAAAGCATTTCTCTGTTGCCATGTCAATAATTTGCTTTTAAATACCCTTAAATTTTTGCTCTTAAAAACGTCGGGCAGTTTGTTATACATTTTGATACACATCACGTAGGTATTTTTGGACGATAATGCTAATTTTACAGGTGGCTTTTAAAGCTTATATTTAAATATCATCATGGGAGAATTTGACACCAATTGACCTAGTCCCAAACTAGGCAAAACCTATACTATGGGTACCAGACAACGGGTAAATATACTTATATAGATAAATACATACTTATTATACCCATGACCCGAGAACAAACATTCATATTCATCATACAAACATCTGCCCCGACCGGGATTTGAACCCGGGACCTCAAGCTTCATAGTCAGGGTCTCTAACCACTAGGCTATTCGGCCGTCATATATATTGTAGTCTAACTTTGCGAGGACACATGTCTTGCCACTCTGTAAACTGATTTTTGTATTTGTGCACAAATGTGCAGACCTCCAATATATACATGCAAGGAACTGTTAGGACACCATAATGGATGAAGTAAGGGCGACACGATCCTTTTCGTTTAATTCTGAAAATCGCTCTGATGCAGCGCTTTATGCGCAATGAATAATTGGTCCACTTTAGTACAGTTACTCCATATTACTATACCATATCTTAACGTAGAACCAACGTACTCGTGATAAGCCAATAATGCAGCTTCCAGAGAAACGTAGGTAATGTATCTTGAGCTTTCTGCGAATAGGGTTGCCAACTATTTCTTGGGCAAATATAGTATTTTCCAGCCCAAGCTATAAATAACATAGTACACTAAAAAAAATTATACTTTGAAGAAAAACTTTTTAAAACATGACTGCTTGCGACCTAGCGCGGAGCTAATAGTAAAGACGGCCAACCCAAACTGCATGTAATAAGAAATAATAGTACTTTTGCGTACTATATTGTATATTTCTTCCACAGTAGATAATATACCTAGAAACACAGAGTCAAAATATAGCACAATACTGTATGTGTATATTATAGTACGGTTGGCAACCCTATGCTGAAGGGAAACAATATGAGGAAACTTGCACACTCTTGCAAAAATACGTATACATCAACTTTTTGTTGGCAATTCGCACTGGGATGCGTGGGAACTAGAGCACGAGCCCTCTCATTCTGAGAGGAGGCCTGTGGCCAGCGGCGGGACGCAAAGCATGAACCTTGATGCAACTATAAGAAATTAGGGTCTGTACAGTGGGTTAAAGATTTATTACAACAAAACAAACAAAAACATAAAAAAAATAATAACAATGATTAAATTTAGAACCTAAAATGGAAAACGTCCCCGAGTCCGTTACCTCGGGGCAAGGTGCCCAACAGGCTAGCGGCGTTGCCTCTTTGTATAGCAATGCCTATACGTTGGCCGAGGAACGCGCCAGCCCTTTGATCACCTGTAATTTTGATTATTTTTTTTCTTAACATATTAAAAAAATTGAGTGCTTCGGGTCCCCACGGGCCAAGCGTCTCCACACCAAACGCCGCAAAACTGAAACTGTTACGGTCTGTACTTATACAGCTTTTAACAGGCTTCAAAAAGGGAGGTTCTCAATTCGTCGGAATATATTTTTATTGTAGGTACTTACTTAATTAAGTATCTACGACCCCGACTGTTAGGTACCTACAGTCCTACATAACTTTTGGAGTTCTTTGATTTTCCCTCATTTTATTGAAATTTGCATCTGATGCTTACTGAAAGATAGACAGCTAGTTCCTGTTTCAGAAAACGGCGGTAGTAGCGCTAGTGGCAGTAGTACCACACTATATATATAAGCTAAAGCAGTACAGAAACTACGTACAAACGTTCGAAGTGACACACGCACACAGACAGAGTCTTTACAAGGCTAATAAGCGGGAATAGCAGTGCTGTCGGTCGCGGGTGCCGCGTCGAGACGAGTGGCGACTCTTTGTGTTTAAAACCTAATAGTTATTATAGATAGGTGGTATAATTTAATGATGAATAATGGTAATAGCATAGTGACATAACTTACTTACTTTTTATTAAATTAATTCGAATTGTAATTAGTGGAATAAAAAAAAACAATTTAAGATTGCGGATTGGGATTGGGTTTGTAATTTTTGTTAATAAAATGATCATAAGGGTGGGATTTCGTGTAATTTGGAAGCGGTGAGCTCGAATTTGACATTATTTTTTGGATCCAAGATGGCGGGTGACAGTTTGGCATTTTTATCACTAAAAATGGTCATGGGTATCGATTTCAAGTAATTTGGCAGCGGTGAGTTCGAATTTGACATTAATTTTTTGATCCAAGATGGCGGATGACAGTTTGGCATTTTTAATAAGTAACGAAAACAAAGTTTTCTTAAAATGTTGATGATTATTTAATTACACAATTTTGTTTGTAAACTAGTCAATTCATTCGATTGTTTGATCATTATAAAACCCAAATAAACGTTTTAGTAAATAATAAATAAAAACCCGTTAATTTTATAATAATTGAGAGTGACAACCCTAATGTTCTATTGAAAACTAGCTAGTTATCTCAAAAAAGGCTTAAATAGCTGAGATATAGAGCTGACTACACAAAAACTTTTTCAATTTTACAAAAAATAAGAGGACAACCCTAACGCTCATTTGGCGCTTACGTCATCATCAGAACAAAAAGGCCTAGTTTCTGTACTGCTTTAGCTTATATATATACTGTGGCAGTACCTAGTAATTATCTAAAACAGTTTACTAATGGGTTCAACGAACCATAAAAACCAGCAGTTACACTTTTCACGCGAAATAATAACAATAACATTATGTAGGTATTTTTACAAATCTGCTAGTACTTACTCAAAAGTTCATTGTTCTTAGATATAAATCTTTTAGTACGACACTTATGAGAAACTAACAGACAAGTACAACGACATGTTGACTGCAAATATTTTACGATGTGAATGTAATGGTTTCTGCCCCTGGTGTAGTGGAAGAATCTTACTAAAATCTTACCTGTCATAACCTCCCAGTGTGCTATTTGAATTTCAAATTACATAGGGAATAAAACTGTTGAATTTGAAAAGGTCCGTCCGGATCGCTACCACCATCTTACTCGCTAATCCTGCCGCTAAGCAGCAGTGCTTGCACAGTTGTGTTCCGGTGTGGAGAGTAAGACAGCCGGTGTAATTACGGGCACAAGAGGCATCTCATCTTAGCTCTCTAAGTTGGCAACGCATCTGCAAACCGTCCGGGGTTGCGGGTGTCTATGGCAGTGGTGATCTCGCATATACCATAAGGTGACCCACTTGCTCTTTCCTTTCCTTGTCGTATAAAAAAAAATATCGCATAATATTCATTACAAACTTAACATCATTTTTGAATTATTAGGTAATATGTCGTATTTTAAAACATGCTAAAAAATACTTACCCGACCAACACCCAAACTTTTATTTATTGGTTTAATATTATTAAGCTAGGAATTTTTTCTTTTCCATTTTCCCTCGTTCGTAGTATCATGACATGACATTGACTTGACATTAAAGTTACCGATTTACCGGCAAAACTACCGATTTCAGTATAATTTTATTAACTTAGGCACAATAACATAATTTCTGTACAAAAAACACAAAAAAATTCAAAAAGGGACTTCCTCTCCCAAAATCAAGATTATAATAAATAAGTACCTTTAACATGAAACTACCGTGAGATTCAATTATAGTGAAATAAACGAATCACTCACGTACGTCAGTCGAGTATAGCCCGACATGTTTGGACTAATCCACCACCGGCCACCGGCGTAGCGTGTGCTCCCAGAGGAAGGACTACGGATTAAAAAAATAATTATTGAAACAGTGACAATACAGATTTTCTAAATTAAGTTTTGCACAAGAACAGTTTCAATTTCACCGTACATGATTTTAACTATTATATATATTTTTTTTTTAATATCATGGGAAAAATTGACACCAATTGACCTAGTCCCAAACTAGGCAAAGCCTGTACTATGGGTACTAGACAACGGATAAACATACTTATATAGATAAATACGTACTTACATATTAAACATCCAAGACCCGAGAACAAACATTCGTATCCATCATACAAACATCTGCCCCGACCGGGATTCGAACCCGGGACGTCAAGCTTCATAGTCAGGGTCTCTAACCGCTAGGCTATCCGGTCGTCCGATTAGTCCGAAATTAGTCCGAAACATTGTCGAGCTATACGCGACTGACATACGTGAATGATCCGTTTATTTCACTATTATCAATACCATGCATAAACAATATCCTATGAAGAAACCTCATGTCATCTTATAGCAAAGAGGTGCAAGCGACGTCACAAAATTAAAACAAGCTATTCTTTCTTGATGGACAAAAGCTAACGTAGAAAAATAAAGCACAGAATAAGAAGACGATCTAAAGCCCTCTTTTAATACCGAGGCCGTAAAAAAAAAGTTAAAACACAATGGGCCCTCCTCTGACCTGATTGCACTATATAAAACATCATTCAGCCAAACGTATCAGTTGCAGATGTAAACTAGAGCGCGCTGTTCGTAAACGCGATCCGAAGTTTGCGCGCCAAATCGTGAAAAAAAAAACTTTAAAAAGTTACGATCAGTTCGTGGTTGTGTTGTTTTTAAGGTTGGTTTCTGTTTGTGTTTTACGGTTTTCGGGTGTGGTCTGTTTGGAAATTATGAAGTGTTAAGTTACGTGCCTAAATGATGATTGGCAGAAAATTGATTTCTAAAAATATGTATCTAGGTACAAGTCTTGAGTTGGATATTAGTTTTACAAACTAATAATTAGGCGATTACGTAGGTTTTCATTTATCAATTTATCCGTAGGTATGTAAAATTTTGTGTTTTTTTTTGTGTGAAAATTGCCGTAATCAAAAGTACAGTTACGAAACTGTTTCAAGTTTAAAAATCGGGAAAACAATTTTTTTCCTCGAATACGACATCACATCGATTGGTTTAGCGCATTAAGTACCTCCCTAATAACACCCTGGACAATATCTTCTTAACTTTGCATCATGATTATAAATATGTTATATTAATCTTTAAAGAAATCAAGCTTTTCCCATAGCCTACGGGGAAATGACGTAAATATAAAGTCTCATAAAATCGTCTTGAAGTCTTTCAGAAAAGTCAAAACGTGTTTTTCATTGTCATTCATCATAAATAATAATAATAATAATAATAAATGTTTTTATTTAGGCATTAAGTGAACCCATACAATTAATACATTATAATGACAAATTAAATTAAATTAAATTAAGAATAAAAAAACCTTAGAATTTGGTTGATGTTGTACCTATGCTGGGTATTTATTTATACTTACAGCATACTTACAGCACTTTTTGACCTATCATAAAAAGAAACAGGAGATGACTCAAAATAATTAAAAATGTGATTTTGCACCTATTGGTTAAAACATTAATATAAATAATAGGTAAATAATTAAAAAAAAAAAATATTTTTTTGACTGATCTCCTTTTTCCTGGACACCACAGTATTCTCCCTAGTGTTCTTTAAGAACATTATTCCAAGTTAACTACGAATTTACACTACTAAAAAGAAAAATAAAGTTGCGTTACATTTCATTACGCCGCTAAATCGAGTATTTCTAACTTGTTCGCTGCACCACCTCGCAATGTAATACAACTTACCCATTTTTGTTAAACGGACTAAATTATTAATCCTACACCGTCCGCATGTTGTAAGTACGTGTATTTCTTAGCGTTTTTAATTCACATTATTACACCTAATGTAATAATCACAATGCAGACTCGTAATTCACCTGTCGTAACAAAGTGTAACAACTCACAAATGTCATAATATGGAGGTGATAAACGATGTCGTTGGATCGTAACTGCTCTAATTATGTGTAGCTCGTGCATGAAACCTTGTTCTATTTTCAAAATATAAAGCATAAGAGCAGTTTCTAATAAAACTAAAAAAAAATCACAAATATCAAATTGATGCGTAAATATACAGAAAAACCAGAAAAATAAATTCTCGAATTGGGGTTCGAACCCAAACCTTTACCATACCGTGGTAATGCGCGCGCGTGGTACGTGGTATTTGAAATTTGTGAAAAATAATTTCGAACGGGATGACCGTAAAAATAAATAATGCAAGAAGTTAGTTTAAAAACTAAAAAACATGATTTTTAATACAGTTGCTCAAAAAGTGGTAGATATACACCGCGGAAGTGTCATTTTCACTCGTCCTCGTCGCTTTTCCTCGGGACTCGTGCAAAATGACATACTTTCCGCACTTACATCAAAAAGTACAATTTTCATTTCTCATTGTACTTTTTCTCCTTAATTTTTTTTGTGACGGATTTTAGCCCATATACCTATTTAAACATCGAAGTACCTAATGGCTTAATATAACTGACAAGCATATTTTTGATACAAAAAAGTTACCGACTTCAAATCAAATAGATAGGAGGTTTTATGTTGATCTACTTACCTTCTGTTTCATTATGTGGTCTTCTTAACTAGTATATGCATGTTATATACGAGGGGCGGCTGAAAAGTAATCTACCTAACAATGAAACAAAAGACTGTCGTGGCTAATTTTTTTTTATTTTTCTATATAGTCCCCTGCTAGTAAAATGCACTTATTAAATTGTTCAAATATTGAATTTAAACCATTAAAAAAAAACTTTCGGTTTGTCGTCAAAAAAGTCAGTAACCGCAGCCTTCATTTCGTCATCGGTCATAAACCTTCGTCCCCTGAGGTCTTTCTTGAGAAGTCTAAACAGAAAATAGTCACAGGGGGCTAAATCTGGACTATAAGGGGGTTGGTCAATGGTTTCGAAGCCATTGTCTTTAATTGCTAGCTTCGTTGTGCGGGCGGTATGCACTGGTGCGTTATCGTGCAAAATCAGAATTCCTTTGCTTAGTTTACCTCGCCGTTTTTCTTTTATTGTCTCTCTTAGTTGATATAGTAAGTTTGAGTAATAATCAGCATTTATTGTAGTTTTCTTCGGTAAATAATCTATGAGCAAAATCCCTTCTGTGTCCCAAAAGATTGTAGCCATAACTTTACCTGCCGATGGACAGACCTTGAATTTCCGAGGCGGCTTCTTATCCTTAAATTTCCACTGTAACGACCCTTGCTTACTTTCCGGGTCCCATTGTCGAATCCAAGTCTCATCACATGTTACAATTCTAGAAATTATTTCTTCCTCTTTCCCTCGACTCATGTCCAAAACCTCTTCGCAACATTTGACACGCCTCTCCATGTCAAATGCAGTCAACATTCTGGGGACCCAACGTGCACTAACCTTGGACATGTTCAAATGCTCATGAATTATGTCATTGACTCGCTCTTTACTGACGCCCACATCTCTAGCTATCTCCCACTACTTCACTCGTCGGTCCTCTAATATATATTTTTTCACCCTGGCTACATTTTCATCGGTGACGGCCGAAACTGGTCTTCCGCTACGAGGATCATCTTCCAGGCTCTCACGACCTAACTTAAACTGCTTTGACCAAGACTTTATAACAAATTCGGAAGAACACGAACTGCCAAACACACGTAACATACGCTGTCTGATCTCCGAAGGCGTATTCCCTTCTTTAGTCAAAAACTTAATCACCGCACGCTGCTCGATTTTATCCATTTTCACTTTTTCTACCGACGTGTTTGAAACAATTGTAGGAGACAAATAAACGTGATGCAATAAACAAATGAATGTAATACATTTTGAAAATAGAATAACAAACGAATATAAATCCATACCAGCCAGCATTATTTTTGTATATATTTCTGACCAAGGAGATTACTTATCAGCCGCCCCTCGTATATTCTTTGACTAAACGTAGATACTTAGCATGATACTAAGCATGACTATTACCCTAAAACTTTGAATGCAACAATGCGATGTCGTATTCGACTCATTCCATAAATAGGAATATCTGATAAATCCGAAACATCGAACATTTTTATTGACAAATATACGATAAGTACTTAATAATTTACTCACAATAAACATAAATATGTAATATTAAATATAACTAAATAAGATTATCCACTTAATAAGTATAAATAATTACAAAGTTTACATGCAAATTAAAAAAGAAATAAAAATAAACAGGTATTAGACAAAAAAATTGCCCCAAATATTTAACCTATTGTGCCTGCAAATCTCAATCAATGTAGGTACTTTGTAGGTAAGTACTTCTTAAAGGACGTAATAAATAGGTCATTTTTGTTTCAGACTTGGGCTATAATCTACCTACATCACACATTATGTGCCACTACAAAGTAAGTAAAAAACATAGGTAAATACTTTTTTTTTTCTAAGTAAAAACGTTGACCGTCCAATAAAACGAACCCTGTATAAGGACTATTTTTTTTAAATATGGAACTATAGTGCGACAATAAAGAGTAGAAAATGTATAAAAAAGGAACTAATATTTTTCATACAAATTTGTTGCCATGTTCAAGCACTTTACATCAATAATCTGACAGATACCAAGAAAATGGCGCCCTCATTTAATTTCTACTCTATTGTCGTACTATACTCTATAACTCTATATCTAGGGGCACGGCAGTGCCCTGGCCAAGTCGAGCTTATATTATCATGAATTCGTAACCAATCCACACACAGTTTCAATTGCATAGTAATTTTCGGCGATCGGTAATTCGAATTTGATTTGTTTTTTATTGTCTGTAACGAATTTATTAATTGTATTATTACAACCAGACCCATTATTATGACAACCAGAGCGAGATGAGACGTGGACGATTCGCTCGGTGAACTAAGTAGGTATAGGAGAAATAAAGTACTTAACCAACTTAGAAAAGTTTAAAAACCCAGGATATTATCATTTCAAAGTTCAATATTTCAAAAACGGGTGTACTGATTTTAATGAAACTTAACTAAGAACCATCTCGATTAAACTAGTTTTCGATTTAAAAAAACACCCCCCTTTTTCGCCGGGGGTTGAAAAATGGTCCTAATACACCGGGTGGACCATTCAGTGGATATAGATCCGATATTAATAAGGTTGAAAATCATCTCTCGTTAGTACTAATTCATTTATTTCATCCCGAAATACTTAATGATAATGATCCTGAGTAAAGCTTTTATGTAAGTAATAAAAGTATGTTTTAAAATATAAATTTTAATTATCGCAAGCCGGTACTGAATTATTTTTATACACAATTTTATAGGCAAAGCCTGTACTATGGGTACTAGACAACGGATAAACATACTTATATACATGTATATTAAACATCCAAGACCCGAGAACAAACATTCATCACACAAACATCTGGTCCGACCGGGGATCGACCCGGGACTTCAAGCTTCATTGTCAGGGTCTCTAACCACTATTCTATCTGGTCGTCGAAGTGAACCTCTACGCAAAATTTCAGCTTTCTAGGCCCAAGGGTCTGGGCTGGCTCTATTTCGCCAACTTACAATTGTCATTTCGGTGTCAACTGCTGACTCGAAGAGATTTTGTTTTAGCGCGCTTCATATTACCAAAAAAATGTAGTTCTATTTAGACTTTCACGATTTTCACACATTATTATGATACTCGGGACTTAATCGCGTAAAAAACATATATTTAAATTATAATTTAAATACCTCGACGTTGCGTCCATGGTCTCGAAGGGACCCTTCCAGACCATGGACGCAACGTCGCCTCCGAAACGTCGAGGTACTTAATTATATGTTTTTTACGCGATTAAGTCCCGAGTATCATAATAAAATGTAGTTCGAATTGTCATTTAAAACTGACAAATGTAAAGATGGTGAAATGGGCCTGGGTGTTGGTCAGTCAGTCAGTCTCCTTTTTATAT
This sequence comes from Clepsis dumicolana, assembly GCA_963691665.1. Taxonomy (NCBI): domain Eukaryota; kingdom Metazoa; phylum Arthropoda; class Insecta; order Lepidoptera; family Tortricidae; genus Clepsis; species Clepsis dumicolana. The sequence goes on from OY829529.1 coordinate 7,844,246, forward strand.
ATTGTGCTGTAAAGATTACTATACATATATTCTAGATTTCACATTACGTCACACATATGACATTGGACGCATATTATATTTAACCGTACGCGTATTTATGCAGTCATTATGTGTCTCACAATTGCCATAATAACATATATAAATGTGGGGCATGTCGTAACGCATATCGGATGTGATTGTGGCGTGCTAACTAATCGTTTTAGGGGTCTTTTATAGAAAAAAAATATGAAAATATATGAGTACGATAGTTTTAAAAGATGATTAGATTAAATATTATTACAGTCGGGGTCGCCGTCGTCGAAAATTATGAAGAGAACTCTATATATACAGGATGTTACAAAAATACCCGTAAAGCCGAAAGGGGGTTGGTCCATTATCAAGAGTCCATTTACAATATTTGAATATTTGAATCACAGTACAAAAAAAAATCCCTACAATATGCAAACCCTAACCCTATATTTTTTACGGGTTATTTTGTAACACGTTGTATATAAAAATATAGTATTACAAATTACAATATCTGTACGAGTATGTTGTAGCACAATCACGCTATGTTGGGTATGAACTCTCCCTTATCTAGGAGATAATTATTATGTTATATTATAATATTATAATAATATAAATATAATAAGATAAAGTCCTAGTATGGCATGGCAGTTTCAAACTAGTTATTATTTTAGTTTATGTACCCTATTTTGTGACCTAAATAAACACACAGCGCCGCATTCTAGTATTTTGATGCAATGCCTGTGATATATACTGTACGCTGCACTTAAATGGATTGTGTTGTGACAAGGGCTTACATGCTACGGAATGCGCCATTTTATAAAAAAGTACTACACACTTTTTTCAAAATATTTAAATTTATAATTCACGAGTGCTATCGGTTTTAATAGTTAGGTACAAAAAGCGTTCCGAAATTTTCCTACATTTTTACAAGTATCTATTCCAATGTACTTATAAAATATCTCTGGACACTTTTTATCAGAACTCGTGATTCTAAGTAGAGTCAACCCACAATAACTCTGCAATGAATTGACAACAGTAGAAATATTAAAGTTTGTTTATGGCAATACTGATTTATAGCTTAAGCAACACGTTTTGAACTTTGGACTAGATTAAACAGGTCATCGTTCATCCACCATTAAAATACCTCTCATATTTCGTTTTCTGCAATTTTTTTACCGTACAACGGCAAAACCTACTAAACACTTACACCTGTCCTCCAATTTACAGAGCCATTTAAAAAAAAAACAACAACAACAACTTTTGATTGCTACTGTCATTATTATTTATAATTAAAGAAGTGTGGAGAATTTGGCGGGAAACCGATGAGAGTGGATCGTATCGTTAATTGAATTTTAGTTTCTGTGCTTAATGTTGTTTGGTGGATAATAAAGATAGTGTATTATACAACAAAATAACGTGAAAGTGCCCAGCAAATGAAGAATTCAAGTGAAAACGCGTATTCCCTCTTTTTGTGACCCCCAAGTATCCGCGGGCTGCTGCTCGCCGTAGCTCGCCGTAAAGTACACTATCGCTTTACGGAAGGCATGAGCAGCTGACAGGACGTGACTAGGACAGACTGACAACTCTGACGGTGACAGGACTTTAGTATACAGAAATTTACAAAACACATCAGACGTGGCTGTATGGACTCAGTTCCTTTGCCTACCCCTTATGGGATGAATAAAAAAAAAAAATTAAAGAAGTGTCTGAGTGACATGAAAAAAGTATTACCACATAGCATGATTTTTCTGGGTTGCCAATTAATATCTTATGCAGAGTTATCGTGGGACGATTCTATATCACATTAAAAAAATCGAAATCCTAGAAAAAAAATGTGTACTTACAACTTTTTATAAAATGGCTCGAATATTTAATTTGACTAAATCGACCGCGTATTTAACAAATGACCGTTTCGCCTCTTTCATTTTTCACCTGACGGACAGAGATGGAATGACAAACATTTGGCAAATACGTTCAAATAAAGTGCCAGCAATACGATTTGATGTTCCGAATATTAAAAAAAAAGCAATAGTTGTCAATCCAATTAAAAATTCCTAAACTACATTTCCATGTAAACCAGCACTAAATTATATAACACAGATAAACTACAATAGAACTATTGTATGCAGCACCCACTGCCATTCTCAACTTTAACATGCTTTACTATAAAGTTTAAATTCATTTGCACAGTCGTTCCAATTACTTTGAAGTAATCTATGGAAATGAGAAGATTGTCTTTGTCTGTCTGTCCATCTCGAGAACTGTTTGGTTTCACTAGAGAATTTATTTTATCTCATCTGTACCTGATTGTATTGTTTTAATTTTGTAGCAATTGTTTCCTGTATGAATTTGCATGGGAAAGGGCGAGAATGAATACCTACTCCTACTAAGTAGATGTAAAAGTGTTTTATATTGAACCGTCAAGAATACAGCCAGGGGTTGAGTAAGTTTAAAAAAAAAACATTCTCCCATAGGTACATATTGTCAAAATGCCAACCAGTGCCCTGTTTTATAAAAAAGTACAAGATGCAATTTACAAGCGAAAGTCTCATTCTATCTCGTTTTCTTAAAAAAAAATGAAAAAATTGTAGCCTGTAAGCTTTATTAAACACATCCCAGAGGGTCGAGCACGACTTGTCGAATCCTTCGTAACGTTACGGTTATCGTACCGAGATCGAGAAACCTCATACTAAATTTTAGTTTCAAATACGATCACGGGCGGGCGCTGTTCCAAACGTCATACAAACTCGACAACGTTCGAATACGATTTAACATGAGGCAGGATTCGAAAAGTCGTAATCGACCCTCAGCAGAGGCAATTAATGTATATGAGATTTTTTTTTATTCGGTTCTAAATAAAAATTACACATATAGGGGAGTTGACTTAGATTTACTCAAACCCTGGATGAATTCTAGGAGTTCCATAAAACACACCCTGTACTCTTCTATTAGGTGTAATGTATAAATAACAGCGGTGAATAAACATTTGCCCTTAATTCATAAACGTCACTCAAGCCTCGATTGGTTAAAATAGGTTTTGTCTTCTTCTTACTAACGGAAATGTCAATGTGGCAAAAAAGGACAAACGAACTGTAACGGCATTTGAGTTACAATAGGTTTATGAATAGGGTGAGACTCTAAGGCTTAGAGTTAGAGCTAACACCCCTAAAGTTTAATGCAAAGATAAACTGTTGCAAATGATGTATTCACCTATAATTGGGGTGCATACGCAACAAATATCTGTAACCATTATTGTAAATGTAACAATGTTATGTATGTACTCTGTTGGTGCCCCGAATAAACGAATAAATCAAAATAAATAAACAAATAACTAAGGCAGCTCCCGTCTTAAGTATTTAGCGTAACTATAAGTAACATCTATGTATATTATATTGGACACCCGATTAACATGTTAAATGTAGGTGAATATAGCAAAAAAGTTATCGGTAAAGTGGTATATGAATAGAACAGTAGAATATAAATAAAATGTTAGTAAATGACCAAGCAGTATTTAAATTAAATACGAGTATTTCGGATGCCAAAAACAATGGAACTAGGTAAACTTTCACATCATATGTTTATCTGTCTGTCACAGGAAAGTTACGCAACAGCCGTTTTGTTTTAATTGTCCAATAAACATAATAGAGGTTTTTATTTAATTATATTTGTCCAGTGGCATAGATTAGCAGATTACCAATACACCGGTTGGTTTAAATTTTCTGCAAATATCTGACGACCGGGTGGCCTAGTAGTTAGAGAATCTGTGACTATGAAGCTTGAGATCCCGGGTTCGATCCCCGGTCGGGGCAGATGTTTGTATGTTGCATGCGAATGTTTGTTCTCGATTCTTGGATGGTTGATATGTATTAATTCTATTTAGTTTATTCGTTGTCTAGTACCCATAACACAAGCTGTGCTTAATTTGGGACTACGTCAATTGGTGTCATTGTCCCACGATACTTATTGTTATTTTATTTAATATTATAAATAAATAAATATCATGGGACAATTGACACCAATTGAAGTAGTCCCAAACTAGGCAAAGACTGTATTATGGCAAACTATGGGTACTAGACAACGAATAAACATACCTACTTATATAGATAAATACATATTAAACATCCATGAGCCGCGAACAAACATTCGTATTCATCATACAAACATCTGCCACGGCCGGGGATATAAGCAGAGACCTCATATCAAGCTTCATAGTCAGGGTCTCAAACCACTAGGTCGGTAATTTGTCGCGTGAAGCCATTAGTAGCACAAGACCGATCGTCGTCGTTTACATGCTTAGAAAGAGTCTGAAAGCTTTTTAGCTTAGGAAGTGTCTCTACTCTAGTCAGTTGTGGAGTTTTGTCAGCTTAGAAATAGAGATAACTGTGGTGAAAATACCTAATGTAGGTAATTAATGTAGGTATTTACATAATTTAAAAATAAAATTCAGTGTACTAAGTATGCGGTAGTTGACATGAGGATTATTTATTGATTTGTGTGAATAGTGTTATATTGTATACCTATTGTTTAATTACGTTTAGCAAAAATTTTCAAAATGCAATGTATATTGTATTGAATAAATGACGTATGACTATGGAGACCTATTATTCTGATATGCTTTGAATAAGTAATGGTAGCCTTAAGCTTTCCTAAAGTAATGGACACGTCTTCATTCTCACAGCCTTCTATAATTACCATAAGGCTCCCATGCCTTTGCGCAACGTTTAGCAACGATCTAGTTCTCTTGGACATTGCGGACTGTGGTTAATGTGGTTATTGTACTCAAAGGAAGCATAGGTGTCTATGGGCAGTGCGGTAGTGATCGCTCACCATCAGGTCGTCAGGCAAACGAGCAAGTGTCGTTCGCTTACCTTGTCGTATAAAATTAGATTAGTGCCGAGTGAGGTCTGTCAATTTCCACCAATCATAAGCCATGAGCTTATTGTTTCTCATTGGTGGAGCTGAAGAATGACAGATAAACTTCACTCGACACTAGCAATCCCTTTTTGACTAGTATTCTCCCTCATTGCATTAGAGCATGAAAGGAATGGAGATGTTAACGCGCGATTTCCCCTCTCCCAAAAATGACGAAAATCTAACATTAAGTCTGTGCAAAATGCACAGGGCCTGTTGATTGTGTGCGTGTTTGTGGCATTTGTGTGACAGTTTTGTTTTAGTAGGAACAAATTTTGACATGAGCTCAGACGTGTGCTGTACGTGTGGTTCTCGTCCCCCTTAAAAAGCGGCAGAAATATTGTAGTGCATAAGCCAAAGGCGATTCCCGTCTGTCTGTTTTATATTTCTAAGTTACCCTTTCTTCCAGTTATTAACCCTCATGCTGCTAGCAACCCTGGCTAGCTGCGAACCTCCAGTCCGGTACAACTACCGAGGCAGCAGTAATTACCAGAACTCCGGATACAACGCTCCGAGTAACACCTACTTACCCCCTAGTACAGGTATACCTAATGTTCTAACAATTTTAGACATACGCCTAAGGCACAAATACCAATACAAAATATGAAATCTTTATTGAACACCAAATAATGACCAAAGGGCGGCCGATGGATGGATACAACATGGTGACGAAAGCATAAAATGGATAACACTTTTATTAAATTTCGAGTACCTAATAAAAACACGAACAATGAATACAATAATGTACGGGAGATTTTATTCCAAAATGTAATAAACGGCCAAAAATATGTCCCGATCGCGTTTGCGTTACGGGTGCCAAATAGTATGAGAATTGTTTGTTGTCGATACGTGCCACTTAGTGGCGCTGCTAATGTGCCCATAGTATGTACCTAATTCAGTGCCCTTAGTGTAATCATAAAGCACAAAATACGTCTCGATCGCGTTTGCGTTAAAGCATCAAATAGTATGAGAATTGATAAACGCGAACACGATCGAGACGTATTTCTTGGCCTGGTCGGCGATTACACTAGGCGCTCTGAAATAAACGCGAACTCGGTCGAGACGTTTTTTTCGCCGTCGATTACAGTAGACGCTCATAATTGTAGAGTTCGATTAAAGAGGTCCGAATTCGAATATTCGAATCCCGCGTAACGTAACGTTATCATATCGAAATCAATAAACTCATACTAAATTTTAATTTCAAAATATGCTCACGGGTGGGCGCTGTTCCAAACGTAATACAAAAATCTCGATAACGTTACTACTCGATTACGTTACGCAGGATTCGAATGTTCGTGCTCCAGCCTCAGTAGTTATTGCTATACCAATACCACTTCCAATTCCCTGCGTGACAGGCTTCGGCGCACCAAGTGACAGCTACCTCCCGGCGAGCACCTTCGGCGGCCAGTACGAAGACCACGACAGCCACGACCACGGACAAGGCCATAGCCACGACCACGAAGTTGTGAGTCTTTTTTTCTATCCATTAATTTGAAGCTGGAAAATAGGGGGCATTCGATACGACTACAACTTCTTTAAGACCATTTTAGAAGGAAAACCGGGCAAGAGCGTGTTGGACACGCTCAGGATAGGGTTCCTAAGTCATTACGAAAAAGCCCTAGCATAGATGCCTTATTCAAAGGTATTTTCATGACACCTATTCGAATCCAGTGTTAGCAGAGCCTTACTCCTAAGCAAACTCTAAGCAGTGTGGGGTCAATTTGGGGGGCGGACAGACAGACAGACGGACAGACGGACATGACGAAACTATAAGGGTTCCTTTTTGCTATTTTGGCTTTGGAACCCTAAAAATTGAAGGTAAGAGACGAAGAGGCCGACCTAGGCGAAGCTAAATGAACCAGATAAAGGAGAAGGCCGGTGTCGTGTCGCATCAGGAGGTCCAAGAGCTGGCTCATAGGAGAGATGATTGGAAGACACTCCACCGACAAGAGTGTAACTTAAGTTTGATGATGATGAATTTGTAGCAGAGGCCAACTTAAAACAGGGAGAGGCTTGTGTCACTTAGAGCTTTTCCCAATATTCAATCTAATAAATAAACAAATAAATCATTTGACAATTGACACCAATTGACGTAGTCCCAAACTAGGCAAAGCCTGTACTATGAGTACTAGACAACGGATAATCATACTTGTATAGATAAAAATACATACTTAAACACATATTAAACATCCAATACCCGAGAACAAACATTCGTATTCATCATACAAACATCTGCCCCATCTGTGTATGTTTGTCAAATTTCAAGTCTCTAGGTCCAGTGGTTTAGGCTGTGCGTTATCTGTCAGTCAGTCAGTCAGTCACGGTACTGTTTTATAGCCCTAAATAAAAAGATAGATTAAGAGCCTATCATCTGCATACGTGTGTGAAGTATATTCAATTAGGTGACGTGTATATATTTTCAATTAGTCATATAATCCATTCGTGCCAAAGCTACACCTTCCACTTCATCTTCCACTTATAAAAAATTGCGCAGCAATATTAGAAATGATTACAGTTAATAAAAACACAAGGTCTTGCTTTGTAAAACTGTTTTTAAATAATTTCATTAAACACTATTTTTGTCTTATTTATGTAACATTATCCTTCACATGTCGTATAAGGTAAACGTCCTATGTTTGACACTCTAATCATATAATCCTTAATAGTGGACACCCGTCTGTCACTGTCGCTATGACATAAGGTGTTGAAGGTGTCAACTATTAGGTCAGTGTCCAGCAATGGAACTTTTGGGAGTTATCGTTATCATTTGTTCAATCAAGTTCTAGCCTTTTTAATGATATTATAAATCACATAAGAATTTATCGGCTTTAACCTATAGATGCTATCATCATTCGAGTAATAAATATCACCGTAGTCACCAAACGTGATGCCTCTTAAATAGAAATCTATATTAGCCACTCTAACTGCAGTACCATTCGCGCAATCTATTTCATAAAGACCATCCGACGTAACTCCAAAAGTTTTCTGCTCATCACTTATAAAATGATACACAAAAGGTAGCACAGTGTTTTTAACAGCATCGTCTTCTCCGTACGGCACGCAGAATAGCCCGCACATATTAACAAAATGTATGTTTCTTTTATAATCTACTTCGAATTCCATGACAGTTTTCCATTCACCAACTTTAACAGCTTTCGTGTGATTCTTTACTTTGTAAATCATGTGATTGTTAGCATCTATAAGATACATCTCATTGTTTCGAATGACCATCTTCAAAAAATTAACGTTGTACAATCCTATTTGTGTTGCGTTATTGTAGATAGGATTATACCTATATAAACCATCTTCTGAACCGAAAAAAACTTCACTTGTATCCGCATCCACTGACGTAGCTTTATTTCTAGATATTCCGTGAATTTTCCTAGAGTTCTTTGTAATAACATTCACATAAGCTCGCCCTGAGTTCTGCAAATCATCATCCATGTAGGAGAAAAACAGATTTCTGCTTGCGGAATCATAAGTTAGTTCCTTAGGGTCTTGGTACTTGTTCGTCAGCAACTCTTTCTTGTAGAATCTTGATCCTATCTGCTGGATAGGGTCGTCCGTGACGAATATTGTCAACTTCGCGTCCACGCAAAATAGGAAAAGGACGAATATTAATTTCATTGTTTACTACGTATATTCCGCTGCGATTCACGTGGTCAACTGGTGTCTGTGTTTATATTTCCATCTGTTTTATCTTTACCATTGCCAACTTAAATTTACTTACGATAAGGTTCGTCTCTCTTAAAATTCAGGCTTTATATATTTGTAAATAAGAGCTTGGTGATATTTGTCAGATGGCATTATAGTGTGATGTCCCCACCGACCGTCACAGTCTATGAACAACATAACATGTGTGTTAGGTAATTTGGATTTTACTAAAGATAATAATGAAGCGTCATGGTCAAAAGGTGAAGCACATTTGTTTGTGCAGTCCGACAATAACGAGAAAAATAGATAAATGATCTCATACAAATTTGTTGATGCTCAAGCGCTTTACGTTGAAAATCTGATGGCTAGAAAAGTAGCCTCGCTTAATTTCGATTCCTCATTTACAGTCCTTAAGTATAATTTTGCCAACCTACATGATGAAAAACATGCACCCGACAAAAATAAATACGAGCTGACTTCCATATTTATTTAAACTTGCTTCGGAAAAAAAACAGCAACAACAACAAGTAAGTATTGACAATCAGCAGCAGAGCATTGCATTAATGGGAGATCATTGCATTTTTATTTTATAAAAAACTGTACAATTTCACATAGACTTGCTCAATTATTATTAATTCATTCATTTTAATACTGAAATATTTACGGTTAATTATCAAACAACCTGGTCGCTATTTCAGCAACTTTACAAATGTCAGTTTACACAATGACAATTCGGTGTAAATTTTTGGCTTGAAGAGCTTTTGTTTTAGCGACTTCGTATTGACAGAGAAATGTAGATCGAATTGTCATTGAAAACCGACAATTGTAAAGTTGGTGAAATAGGGGCCTGTATACTTAGTTAGTCATGATACCATGCCGGCGATAAATTTACGCATTTGACAGCTGTCAATCCCATACGGTACCCGTGTTATAATTTTGAAATAGTATGAGAATGACATTACTCCAGAACACGCCCCAATCACGCTAAACAACAACACAATAGAGCCGGTCACAAAATTTAAATATTTAGGCAGTTTCATTACCAATGACTCCAGATGTACCCCAGACATAATACAAAGAATAGCTATGGCTAAAAGAGCTTTCAATAACAAAAAGCACCTACTCAAAGCCAAAATATCCACAAAAGCTAAAAAACGCCTTATAAAAGTGTACATCTGGAGCATTGCATTGTATGGAAGTGAGACATGGACCATGACCCAACGGGACAGAGAAAGGCTAGAGGCCTTTGAGATGTGGTGTTGGAGGAGGATGGAAAGAATTAGCTGGAAAGAAAAGAAAACCAACGAAGAGGTTCTTACCATGGTCAAGGAAAAGAGAATATTACTGGAGACCATAAATTGCAGAAGGGGGCATATGATGGGACACTTGATACGACACGACGATTTCGTTTTAAACCTGCTGGAAGGAAAAATAGAAGGAAGACGAGGCAGAGGAAGGCCAAGATTGACCTATTTTAACCAGGTGAAGGAGAAAGTGGGTGTCGTGTCGTATCAGGAAGTCAAACGGCTGGCCGAAGACCGCGCGGAGTGGCGGTTACTCCACCGACAAGAGCATAGCTCTTAAATTTAAGAAGAAGATGAGAATGACAGGTGTCAAATGCGATTCGGCAGGTATAAAAACAGAAACAATAAAACACACAAAAAACAAAATAAAACTTTTATTGGGTATGATCAGCTTGATCGGTTTTATCACAGTCTTGATCTTCACTCTTCTTAAGCCTGACTAGAGACGTGGCATCGGCGTATATCAAGTTGTCCTTATCATCAAACGCTACACCGAATGCATCATCTAGAGTAACATATTTCTCTAAGGCATGTTTCTCTTTATTGACAGCGTAAACTCCAGTTTGAACGCAAGCGTAAACATTACCCTTAGTATCAGTAGTTAGACCTCTAATAGAAACATCTGTAGTGTCTTTATAAAACACAGCATCCTTAGTACCTTTCTTTTGGCTGTACAGACCAGAATAATTAGTAAAAAACATATGCTTATCATCGTCAATAACAAAATTATCAACTTTAGTGTCTTCAAGATCTTTAAACCTAGCCACGTTTCCGTCCACAACTGTATATAAAATCTGTGACGGATATTCAGAGAAATACAAACCGTCTTTGAAATACAACAACCAAATGTCAACTCCGTTGGCTATGAAAAATTCAGCTTTGTTACTGTTCTTGCTATATTTATAAACTCCTTCGCTTCCACCTATGTAAACATCATGTGTGTTTACATCTACACTTTGAGCGAAGCCGTTAGGAACACCGTCTATATCTGCAAACTCTTTGCTGTTAAGATCAATTTTAGCAGATTTGAACGTATCTTCCTCTTTATTTGTCGTGTAACTAAAATACAACGTGTTAGTGGCTTTGTCGACGCTTAGTAGATATGGTCTATCGATGTCAGTCTTCAGGGTTTCTTTGCTGTAGTGTACGTTGTCGATTACGGGGCCGTCGCAAGGAGCGTTTCGGCGACTAACGCCGGCTTGAGCGACTACGAGGCATGACAGGAGGTACAGCAGCTTCATGTTTAGCTGAAAAGAAAAACAATGGGGTTGGGCCATTAAATCGGGACTATTGCAATCCCGCGTAACTAGCACTGGTAAATACTGCGTATCTACACAACACCCATAGTGCAAAACCACGTAACTAGCACTGGTAAATACTGCGTATTTACACAAAACCCAACTTTACAGGAGAAGCTTAAAACGTTGTATCTTTATTATTTACGTTCGTTGGCGGGAAATCTTAATTTGGCTCCATTGGACACTGGCGGTATTAAGCAATGCCAGTTACGCGGATTTTCCCTATGGGTGTTGTGCAGATACGCAATATTTACCAGTGCTAGTTACGCGGTATTGCACTATCCCCGAAGATTGATATAATCAAGGATTGTTTTCAACGCAGGAACGGCAGAAAAAACACTCCAGTATGGCTAGCACGACTTGCCGCGACTTTGTTTGTCGCGCGAGATTATTACCCGTCCCGTTGCATTCTGAGTGACAGAAAAGGACGGGCAGTTGTTCTCGTGCGAGATAGAAGTCGCACTGTGAGTTGTGTTAGACCTACTGCGCTGCTGCAGACGCGCAAGGGACTGAGGGGCTAGTCAGAAGTCTGGAATTCATGCCAACGTAGGTTAACATTAAAGCGAGAACGACGGTCGAACACGAATTTCGGACTTCGGACTTCGGAGTAGGGGGGTCTGTTGTCACTCTTTCTGACGGTTAATTTCGTTGATAATAAATTCGTGCTTTATTTTACCATAGAAGGACTGGCATCGTAAACGGATCACCGAAAACCCTGTTCACAAGATATATTGTAAACTGTTTTTCGGACTTTTCATTGCATGCTAAGACGACAGTGAGCCGTAGAGTCGTCGTTGATAATTTAATTTGGTTCCCCTCCATTAGCCCCAAGAATTTTCAGCCTTAATTTCACTAGCGCTAATTTTCAGTATTCCGAACGCTAAGTTCCGCAGTTGTTGTAAACTGTTTTTTAATTTAAAATAAAACGACTTGTATACAACTGCTAGGCTTGCATGGAAATTACAGTCCTAGCCCTTTCATTCTGAGAGGAGGCCTGAGCCCATCAGGAGGACGTAAATATTATGCTGGACTATTATTACTCATACACAATACCGCGATACAAGAGTGGTTCTAATTCCATCCCTTTTAAGCGCAAAGCAGCTTGTACATTTTAATTATATACACAATATTCTGTTATGTAATGCACAGTGATTATATTAACTTTAACATATCATTAATAATTCAATTATAATTTCATTTCACAAACTTACCAGTACAAGCGGCTGCTCTGTCTTCTAAACTACAACAGTGTTAAATGAGATTCTCAGCATTATCGTAGAAAACAGAATATGGCGAGGAGTCGCTGATATTAATTAATTCTATTTTTTAAACTTCTATCCAAAAATTGGACATGCTAGTGTCACTGAAATTTAATAATATTTGTCCCTGTATCTTGGTAATATTCCTTGTATAAAATATTGTAGATAGGTATATAATGTATATAATGTATGTTCTTGGCGACGGGTTGGACTTGCGAGATATTTAACATTTACGTAGCTTGATCTGAGGGTTTTTCTTCACAGTTGACGTAAAAAACTTTACGTTATTACAAATTAGAAATTGAATTATGTGTTGAGCAATATGACAAGAAGAAATATCTGCGACGCGTTTTTGTGTAGAAGTGTAGTTTTGTTACAGATATAATATTAAATGTTTATTACTTATTAATTTGGTATCATGAATTATTTATTTAAAATTAATAGAAGTACATGTAATGCTGTTAAAACTAATTTACTTAACAAAAATAAAACTAAAATTTTCGAACAGTTGTTTACTTTCTTTGTCAATGATTTTTAATGTAGGTAAGAAATCAGAAAACAGGACGACTCTACTACTCTCTCTGTTCGAATTCACGCAAAATGACCTATCATAGGTTATCCATATCAGTAGTACGCTTATGACATGTAAGGTAACTCGTCCATTGAAGCATCAACATCAACTGAGCAAAACTACAGTCCGATAAATAATATCCGATAAAAAGTTGATATTAAAATCCGACATTTGATGAATTACAAACTTTAACTTTCAAGATTTGAATGTAAGATTTAGCATGGTTAAAGTTTTTTTTTATACGACGAGGAGGCAAACGATCCAGTGGGTCACCTGATGATAAGTGATCACCACTGCCCATATATAGACATGCAACCCCGGAGGGATTGCAGATGCGTTGCCAACCTAGAGGGCTAAGATAAAATGCCTCTTGTGCCAGTAATTTCCTCGGCTGTTTTACTCTCCACACCGGAACACAAGTGCAAGCACTGGTGCTTAGCGGCAGGATTAGCAAGTAAGATGGTGGTAGTTTATAATGGTGAAGAAGCACAGAAAATTATCAGTTATGTTTAATGAGAAACTAAAAAAAATATTAAATGAGGGCTATCACGAATCAAAAGTCCCCTAGTAACGCCGAAAATTAAGCGCACAAAAGGCTGCAATTGGCTACAAAAGGCTACTCTTTGGCCTCAGTCCCTCTCGAATAAGGTCCAAACTTGCGCGCAAATGTCAAAACGTTCGGAACATGTTTTTCGATTGTTTTGTAAGCATATGACATATCTTACTTGTAATTATCATTGGTCTGGCCCCTATTTCACCACCTTTACAATTGTCAGTTTTCAATGACAGTTCGATGTCAACTGCTGACTTGAAGAGCTTTTGTTTTAGAACGCTTCATATTGTCACGGAAATGTAGTTCGAATTGTCAGTTTTATATGCCAATTGCTCTACATTTCGTTTGCGTTCAAGTGTCAAATAGTATGACAATTGTTAAATTGTTGCGCTCAGAGCGCCTAGTGTAATCGCCGACCAGCCCCCATACCACGAAGTGCAAAATTCTAACTTCGTATCGTGCCGTCCCTCTCAAGCTAAAATTATTTAACACGAGCGCGAGCGGGACGATACGATACGAACTTCGATTTTCGAATTTCGCAGTTTGGGGGCTGGCCGGGAAATACGTTGCGATCGCGTTCGCGTTTAACAATTCTCACACTATTTGACGCTTTAACGCAAACGCAATCGAGACGTATTTTGTGCTTTTTGATTACACTAAGGGTTACTGATGACGATGTTTCTTTTCCAGCCAAAGTCGTACGAGTTCGGGTATTCGGTGAAGGATGCTCAGTCAGGCAACGATTACGGCCGCCGGGAGAGCTCCGACGGAAACGTGGTCCGGGGCGAGTACCGGGTCCAGCTGCCTGACGGACGCACGCAGATCGGTAGCTAGACTTACTAATCAGAATCAGAAATGATGATATCCGCAGTAGAACTAAAGTTACCGACATAGCCCGAAGAATTGCGAAACTTAAGTGGCAGTGGGCGGGGCACATTGCTCGCAGAACTGATGGCCGATGGGGTCAGAAGGTTCTCGAATGGCGTCAGCGGGCCGGGAGACGAGCTGTCGGTAGGCCTCCAACAAGATGGAGCGACGACCTAGTAAGGATTGCGGGACCGCGGTGGATGCGGATAGCACGAAACGTTTGAGTGGAGAGCCTTGGGGGAGGCCTATGTCCAGCAGTGGACGTCTTTCGGCTGACATGATGATGATGATGAATAATCTTAATCCTGTCGCTTTACAGCTGATACATGTTTGTATCCGCATCCGCGGATGACAAAAAATCTACATCCGCAAAATCCCTGGTTGATACGAGCCGCTAAAGACGCGGCCAATTTGCCCATCCCATAGTTGGCGAAATGAGACTAATCTGTGCCTCTAGTGCAATTTTTGACACAAGAAAACGTCTCGATCGCGTTCTATGGGTGCGTACATTAGTGGCACGTATCGCAAACAAGCATACTATTAGACACTAACGAAAACGCGTTCGAGACGTTTTTTCTGTGCCCTTAGTGTAATCGAAAAGCACAAAATACGTCTCGATTGCGTTTGCGTTAAAGTGTCAAATAGTATGAGAATTGTTAAACGCGAACGCGATCGAGACGTATTTTGTGCTTTTTGATCACACTAAGGGCACAGAGCGCCTAGTGTAATCGCCGACCAGGCCAAGAAATACGTCTCGATCGCGTTCGCGTTTAACAATTCTCATACTGTAGTGTGCACGCATACGCCTCCACTCCATTTCTATATTTAGAATGTATCCTTAGCATAAGAGAGCATTAATAGACTACTCTTTAAACGAGTCTGACGTTTCCCTCAACACCGAACACCACAATACTATTTGACACTTTAACGCAAACGCGATCGAGACGTATTTTGTGCTTTTTGATTACACTAAGGGCACTGGTCGGCGATTACACTAGGCGCTCTGACGTAAACGCGAACGCGATCTAGACGTTTTTTGGGCCGTTGGTTACACGTTAGGATTTGATTACACGCGCTCGGTTTTTTCCAGTGACGTACCACGCAGACTGGCAGACTGGTTTCCACGCAGACGTGAGGTACGAGGGAGAGGCAAGATACCCCGAGCCCGTGAGACAGCCCCAGACCAACCAAGGTAACGTAATCATGACGACCGGATAGCCTAGTGGTTAGAGACCCTGACTATGAAGCTTGAGGTCCCGGGGTCGATCCCCGGCCGGGGTAGATGTTTGTATGATGAATACGAAGGTTTGTTCTCGGGTCTTGGATGTTGAATATGTATTTAAGTATGTATTTGTCTATATACTTAAGTATGTTTATCCGTTGTCTAGTACCCATAGTACAGGCTTTACCTAGTTTGGGACTAGGTCAATTGGTGTCAAATTAAATTGTCCCATAATATTAATTTATTTATTTTATCATCATCTCCAGCATATTAACGTCCCACTGCTGGGCACTGGCCTCTCAGTATGAGGGGCTTGGGCAATAGTTCCCACGCGGCCCAAGGATAGGGAACTTCACATACACTATTGAATGGCTGCCCAGGAGTGTGCGGGTTCTTCACGATGTTTTTCTTACTTTTAGCATGAAACTACCGTGAGACTCAATCATAGTGAAATAAACGGATCACTCACGTAAGTCGAGAACTCAACTCCTAGAACTGTGCCCTAAGCACGACTCGTCGAATCCTGCGTCACGTAAAATCGAATAGTAAACTATAACGAGTTTGTATGACGTTTGGAACAGCGCCCGCCCGTGAGCGTATTAGGAACTAAAATTTAGTATGAGATTTCTCGATCTCGATACGATAACCGTAACGTAACGCAGGTGTAGCCTAGAAAAGAGTTACTTAGGTAATTCTATTAGGTATTTTGGCGCGGGTGGTAGGACCTTGTGCGAGGTCCGTCCGGGTCACTACCACCATCTTGCTCGCTCATCCTGCCGCTAAGCAGCAGTGCTTGCACTGTTGTGTTCCGGTGTGGAGAGTAAGACAGCATGTGTAATTACGGGTGCAAGAGGCATTTCATCTTAGCTCTCTAGGTTGGCAACGCATCTTCAAACCCTCCGAGGTGTCTATGGGCAGTGGTGATCACTTACCATCAGGGGATCGATTTTTGAATCTCACTTGGTGACTAAATTCTCACCCATGACATTGATATCAATATTTGCCAAAAGCCTTATTTTTAATGTCATACCCAACACGCAGCTAATTTGCGTTTCTGTCGTAGACAAGCGAGTCAACATAGTGGATTGAGGTTAGCTGTCACTGCCAGTGGTCTAGAAGTCACTCAGTGATCTCGTTTACGAGCGGGTGGGGGCATTCGTATTTTTTTCATATCACAGGCATGAGAATTTTAGTCACCGGTGAGATTCAAAAATACCAACTTTTTAGAAATCACTGAATAAATTCAAAAATCGATCCCCAGGGCCGTGTTTCATAAAGCTACAAGTTACAATTTACAAGCGGAAGCGGAACCTTTTGTTAGAAATGGACTTCCGCTTTTCAATTACAACTTGTAGCTTTATAAAACACGACTCAGGTGACCCACTTGCTCCTTTGCCTAGTTTCCCTTCTTCATCGTTTCAAAATTTTTTTTTTATTCCAGGGGGCTACAACTACCCTTCAGGCTTCAGCGGATCCCTGACGGGGTTCCAAGGCAGCGGGGGCCGGCCGTCAACCGCCTACGGACCCCCAGGGTTCCACTGATCACTAGACCATTGTTACCATGTACAAAGATAGTTCAAATAGTGTAATAATAAGTACATATGTCTACATATGTGTACATATGTTTTGACATCCGAATAGCCTAGTGGTTAGAGACCCTGACTATGAAGCTTGAGGTCCCATTGGCAGATGTTTGTATGATAAATACGAATGTTTGTTCTCGGGTCTTCGACGTTTAATATTTATTTAAGTATGTATTTATCTATATAAGTATGTTTATCCGTTGTCTGGTACCCATAGTACAGGCTTTGCCTAGTTTGGGACTAGGTCAATTGGTGTCAAATTGTCCCCATGATATGTATGTATGCATGGTATGTATTTTATTGAAGATGAGAGTTAACACACAAGGATATTAATAGGTATTACGCATCAAGCTGCGGAGAAAATGGTGACTGTAACATAAAGTAGTATTTTTTACTTACATTACCACTATTATGTATTCTGTGGCCCGGTGCGAGGCTTCCCTTGGAAAAGTAAGAAGCGCTAGTGCAAAAAATCAACTTTCCGCACGATACGTGGCCACAAAAGTACCACTTTTTGAGCAAAAGGTTGAACACCCCTGTGATTTTTTTTTATTTAAAATATCATGTAAAAATTGTATTTTTAGGTTTCCGTACCTATCTCAGAAAGAAAAAAAAAACGGAACTCTCAAAGGATCATTTTTATTAACTTCACTTAGTAATATGGTAGGATTTTGTATGTGTGTGTGTATTGTATTGTCTCTCGATATTTATAATTATGAACTCACTTTGTGTCGATCTCCAGTTAACTATTCCTCTCCACCACTCAAAGGTTGACTGGCAGAGATCCCTTAAAGGGATAAGTCCGCCTTTGTACTCAAATGTTATTGTTGTAACTTGTGTTTTACCCTGTTTTTGTACAATTAAGTGTTTACTTACTTACTTACTTAGATTTAGGGACCTACCCACTCAAGACTCAACCCCTTACCAACGTCATGCATGATTACTTTAAACATTGTACTTAAACTTTTTTTTAAACTACTTTTTTTTACTTAGTGTCCCACAGCTGGGCAAAGGCAATGACCTCATTGAATTCGAATTAGGTACCTACTTACCAGAATTTCAGTATTCTATAGATGATAATACTTAGTAGTTACTTACATACTTACTTATGTAATTTAAGACTTTTGTACCAGTATTGTTTGAAAATAAACTTGACAAACCGAGTACCTACTGTGTTTTTTTTTAATTACCAAATCAATTGCCATAATAAGTATTTTAAATTAAAAAAAAGTTTTCAGTCGTAAATCTCGTTTGGTTAGAACGTTAGAACACTGAACGCTTTAAGTAGCGCCATCTGTGTTCGAATAGCAGAAGTTTTGAACTAGAGATTCATGGCAACCACAAGCTGATGAATGATGAATCAATGATCCTCTGGCCGATACAATAGTTCACTATTTTATTCAACCTGAATTATACAGGTTTACTCGTAAGAACAACTTCTCTGTTGTTAAAAATCGAAAACAAGTAGTTAAACAAACCATTTAATTTCAAACACGTAATTGAGGCGTCATCTATTGCCCAGTAGATGCGCTAATTGGTGTCCAAGCTCGTTGGCCTCTGACTTATAAGAAGTTGCTTAGCGTTGAAAGTTGAAGATATACTGGTCTCTTCTACACGTGCCGAAATATTGTCGGCATTCTTTGAAGTACGCCGCAAGGTCGGTATTTTTCTTTTTGAGTTGCCGAACCGAGTTTGATAATTTATAAGCCAAATTTGCGATATTATGTGTTCTGTTTTGTTTAAATCTTCTATATACTTACTTATATAAAATTCTAAACTGACTGACTGACTCACTGTTGATATATCAACGCACAGCGGAAACCACTGGACCACTTGAAATTTTGCAAATACCTTATACAATGTAGGCACCCACTAAGGATTTTTGTAAATTCCCACGGGAACGGGAGAAAACGGGATTTATATATTCGATTCCGAGTGACCCTATCTCAGTAACTCTATAATAGCTAGACTCTTCAAATTTGGCATAGAAATAGGTGATTATAATAGTAAAAAACTGTTTTAAGGATTTTCGGAAATTCCCACGGGAACGGGAAAAAACGGGATTTCATAAGTATATTCTTGTCATTAAATCTGCGTTTTCTACAAATAATTGTTTTATTTCATAATCATAGTTATTTTTATACATGACAGTAAAAAAAAATTGCGTGATCTGAGATTTGATCAAGCCTAGCAAAATTCACATAAATGTAATGACATTCATTGTTAGATAATTATATAGTCCATTTTATGCTGAATCCAACGATATAATATTATATAATATATTATAATTATAATATATTACCACCTGCCACTCGAGGATATTTTTTTTCAAAATGGCCGTGTCACTTATCTATCTTGTCCTCCTTGTAACAATCGGGACCTGCCAGTCGAAGGGTATATGATTTCTTTCTTTCATTTCATTCAGCGATAGTTGCTCGTAGAGTATAGTTGTGTTAATTTTAGAGATTATTTGTGTCCGTTTCGTGTTCTAGTGATTAATACGAAAAGATTATTGGTAAGCAAATCAATGTTGCTGTTTTGAGAAGTTTTGTTTTCTTTTAATGGTTTTATTTTTTGGGGACTTTATTTCATTTAGAATTTTTCCCAAAATAATCTGATGAAATGCTGATAATAAGTACCTAGTGTTATTAAATCCAACTGTTTTTTTTCTCAATAAGTATTGATTAAGTAATTTCCTTTGTTATAATTTATCAGAATAATCAAGTACGTACCTACCTACTCGGAAATTTTGAATTTACCGCGAGCTAATTAATTACTTTCTTTAAGCTCATAAAGTTAACTTTAACTAGGCGTGCAGTTTGAAATTAAGTGTACTTATTGAAATTATTTAATTTGTTCTGTAAATAACTGCATTTATTAACCAAAACAATTAAAAAGAAGCTATTTTGACTAAGGTTTCGTCCGCCCGTCAAAAGTTTTCATTCGGAGAATCTTACGAGTAGGTATCTTACCTAGTTACAAACTTTGCTTCCTTTGCTTACATAGCAGTGGAAAACAAAATGAACTTTTAGTAGTTTTATGACTTCTTCTTGAGGGTTTCACATTAGATAGAAAATGAGCTCGTGTGATGTGGGTGTGGTGTAAAATGAGGACTGCGTAATTTTTCCAGCAAAATGCAGCCATCTAAAAGCATGGTGGACTATATGGTGGAGCTGAACAGGCTGTTTCTCAATTCGTCTGAAATAAGTAAGTGGTTTTTTGATAATTTTATTGTGAAAATTAGCAGCAACAAATCACGCGAGCTTTCGTTTGAAAGGCCGCTAATCTTTGTTCATGATAAATTACCGTGCCTACAGCCGTTTTAAAATACTCTATTTTTAGTAGGATTTATTTATTATAATGCCTAATTGGGTGATTACTTACAGACAATGCTCTTGGACAGAGAATGTACTTAATTAGTACCTAACTCAATAAGAGTAGCCTCTTAGTATTAATTACGAATGTTGCGCTTTCTGACACTATCGCACCCAGAAATGTTACTTTATGATGATGGCACTCATTAACAAGTTCCCATACCATACTAGTAGGTCGTCATCATTATCATCATCATGTCAGCCGATTGACGTCCACTGCTGGCCGGCGGCCTCCCCCGCGGCTCTCCACTCAGACCGGTCTTGTGCTTTCCGCATCCACCGCGGTCCCGCGATCTTTACCAGGTCGTCGCTCCATCTTGTTGGAGGCCTACCGACAGCTCGTCTCCCGGTCCGTGGACGCCATTCGAGAACCTTCTGACCCCATCGGCCATCAGTTCTGCGAGCTATGTGCCTACTAGTAGGTGTAATAAAGAAAATGGAACCAGTCTAGGTCCTAATATACATAGGAAATTGGTAATATTATCATCTCTAAGTGCGGCGAAAAACTGGATGAAAGACATAACAAGGGCTAACGAGCCCCTAAATTTTCTTTAGCCAGGATAGTAACGCTTGACTGACGACGACATTCACGTTCGAAATTAAAGAATTTTTTTTCGCCAAGATTTCGAATGATAAAGAAAACCTTTCCGAGCTGGTGAGGTGAAAAATATTAATTAATCTACATGTAGATGGGCTTGTGTACTATTATGTATTCTGATAGATGGGTGCTATTTTTTTTTTTTTTTTTTAATTTTATTGTAAGATCCAGGTGGCCCGGGGGGGGGGGGGCTGCCCCCATCGTTAAGCCCAGGTCATTATATTAACTTATGTTATGAACTTTTCCAGATATCCACACACCGCGCACCTTTAGTTTCCAGTCTTCACACAGCCAGCAGACTCCAAACTACTCATCAAGCTCAACCGATTCGATCTCTCCGGAAACCTTTCCAGAACTTTCCTATTACAGATCCCGTCCCAACCAACCTTTGGAAACTTTTAAACCGGAAACTTCGAGGTCCATAAATGAAACGCCTTTCTCATTGGCAAGAAGACCTATAGTTGGCAGGAGGATTTTAGGCACCTCTGAGCAGAGACCGGTTGAGCCAAAATCCCCAGAAGCTTTTAATTTCGAGCAGAGATTTGGTGCTCGGATGTCCCCTGTTATGCGTTGGAGCAACCCTGAATCCCCACCTCAAAATATTTCAATCGAACCTAAGAATGAGAAAAATGTCTTCTATGAACTCTTCCCTGGGGAAAACAGAGGAATAGAGTTCAGGACTCCTGTCAAAACTCCTTCAGTTTACTCAAACGTGTCCTCCAGCCCCACCATTTCCCAAAGCTCCCCCACCAGCTCCAACTTTGGCATGTTTACCCCACCGCGATACATCACTCCCTTTAACTATGGAGCAAGCTCACCTATGAGCTTAGGGGCAACTTCCCCTATGAGCTTAGGGGCAAGTTCCCCTAGAAATTTAGGGGCGACACCGAAATTCCAAGACGGGGTGCAGAAGATGTGTACTTTTTGCCGCAAGAATGGAGAGACCCCTCTCGTGTATATGACACACACTGTGAAGGAGAAGAGAGGCGCCAAGAACATAGTGACGTGCCCCATCCTGCGGTCGCACGCTTGCTCTACCTGTGGCGTGTCTGGGGATCACGCCCACACCATGTAAGTACCAAAAATCTAAATTCGAAATTTTATTTAGTTAATAGGCATTTGAATGCTCTTTTACAAGTTTTTTTTTTCAACTCTATCAGCATTTTCGGAAAGATGAGAGGAGTTTTGCGATAGTTCCTACGCGGGCCCAGTACGGTTGGGAATTTCACACACACCATTGAATTGCTTCGCAGGAGTGTGCGGGTTTCCTCGCGATGTTTTCCTTGCCAAAAAGCTCGGTGATAAATTAACACTTGTGACAAACGTTATTTCCCATATAGATTCCGAAAAACTCCTGCTTGAGAGGCCATAGGTCAAACCACTATGAGTGTCCATTAATCACATAACCACGTGAGGGTCGAACGGGGGGGGGGGGGGGGGTGTAGTGGGTCGTGGATATTTATTATTCTGAATTAAATTAGATAAAGTATACCTGTTTTTAAAGAAAATATTCAGATTTTTGTTATAACATCACTAGGGGGAAGGTTGCTAAAAACATTAATGGACGCCCCTATGCTATCACGACGTTATATTTTATATAAAAATTAGAGAATTAACAAAACCGTTCTTATTTATTTCAGCACATACTGCCCAGTTCTGCGCAGCAGCAACAACGGTATGCCTCTGAAATCTACCACCATCACCCTTAAGAACACTCGCATCAAAAGCAACGGCAGACGGCGCTACTAACCCATGGGGCAACCGTAACTAAAGCTTGGGGCAACCGTCACTAATGCTTGGTGCAACTGGAAGGTTACTAATACGGTCGCTTGTGTGGAAGAAAAGTAAAACTAAGGCCGCTTTCTGACTTTTCGGTGCGGTATCGGTATGCTTGGTAAGTTCTGTACAGTTTCTTTACTGAGCAACTATATTTAAATACGCACTCAACTTGCGCAGTATGCGTGCAGTACCAGTACCGCCCCGCTCCCGCGCAGGATATGCAGTCAGGAAGTGCTCATTGATATACAGGGTAATTTTAATAGGTGCACAAATTTTAATATTTGCTTCGCTATTGTTAATCAATAACACATATTGTGTTGTTTTTACTCTAACTTAAAAAAATATTAGAGATATTGCCGATTCAATGATTCCACTGACTTAACAATTCATGCACGAGAAGGTAAGAGTGGGATAATTTGCAACAAAAAAAAATGTATAATAAATTAACGGTTCAAAATCATACGTTAAAATTTGTGCAGGGATGAAAAAAATTACCCTGTAATTAGTAAAGAATTTGTACAGTGCAGTGAAAAAATCGAACTTCGTATCGTGCCGTCCCTGCTCAAGCTAATATTATTTAACACGAGAGTGAGCGGGACGATACGATACCAACTTCAATTTTTTAATTTCATAGTCTCCCCAGAGCTTACCGAGCGTACCGATACCGTACCGACAAGCCAGGAAGCGGCATTAACGCTATGTTATACTAATACTTAACTGCATTAATATTATTTCTATTTGATGACTTTTTGACATTAGGTTTGTACTTTATTTTTGACTGTTATAATAATTTGAGCTTTTTCGTAATCTTGTTTTCTGAAAGTTTGGGAATGAAGTTGAACTGCCTAAAATATATTTATAACGTCCCTACAGACCACTCATACAGTCCTCTTTCCATAATCTAATCTGTATCTATTTACATCATTTTTAAGTACAATTCGCTGGCAATCCGACAAACTGTTGAAATTGAACGAGGGCGCCACTCTCTTCGGAACTGTCGCATTTTTATGTTTATTTTTTATAATTTCAAATGTCAAGACTTGGCTGCTAAGATTTTTAATGGTAAACCCAATCATTTGTGTTTTCTATTACGTCTTTTGTGTCACCCTGTATACTCGTAAATGTTTGCGGTCTCTTTTTGTATCGTGTTTTTAGTTTTAATTTTGACTTAGAATTTTATAAATAGTGGATATTATTTTCACTCAAATTGACAATAATGATCAGTGACCAATGTTTTTATAGAATTTTTAACAATATGTTTGATTACACTAATCATGATTACCATTACTTACCGATTACCTTGAAATAGCAAAAATCATGGACATTGTTTTGATACAAATTGACATGATCGGCAATTTTCATATTTTATTTTAATTGACAAATTATAAAAATCGTGCATTTGACAGATTGACTAATACTTTTTATTGAATTTTTAGTTTTAATTTTAACTACACTATCATGCTTAAAGAGAGTATTTTGAAATAAATAAAATCGTGTGCATTCTTTTGATTCAAATTGACAATGATCAGAACCATTGATATTTTTATTGACAATTTACATAAATCGTGCCTTTTACAGATAAAATATTTTTATCGTTTTGACAGCTGTATGCAATTTAAACTGACTTTTAGTGATCTTATAGCTTATAATACATGTATAGCGTACAATTCAGCTGAAATTTGAAATTTCTACTTGCAATTACATATGCATGTATTAACCTTACCGTTTTAAAATAAGAATGTGTGCATGTGTTTTTATTTTCTACATTGATGATTGTGCCTTGATATAATTATTACTTTTTTAACTTGATTATCAATGTGTAGATAGGATTAGATTGACAAAAAACATTTAGTCCTAGCAAACTGTCAAACTATAGGATTGACATGTATGTGTGGATGTGTTTTGCCAACAACGTGCCAATATACTGCTGTAAGCTGCTTGATCATGTTCGTTTTTAACGATTTAATTGGTGACCAATTTAAAATTATTATGTGAAATAATTTACAAAATTGACTGTAACCTACTTACACCCTTTTCAGGCTGCACCAATAAAGGCGGCCTACCAAAAAACTAAATGTATATGCACAATAGTAATATATTTGGCAATAATTTTAAGACAAGAAACTATTCTAGTAAATTCAATTTGATTTGAATCTTCAGTCTCGGTGTTAGGGTTGAAATTGTAACTACACTTATGTCGTTCCTTATTGTACTATGCCTGGAAGAGGATTAACTAATGATATTAGTTTTTATTAATTAAACGCCTGGACAAAAATGGTCTATAGATAGTTTTTTAAACGCCTGTAAAAAGGCATGTTCGCATCAGAAGAAATTAATGAAATTAAACTCAAGTTTTGGACTATGAAATGATTCGAAAAAAATATTAAAATTGTTCGTTTTAAGGTTGATTTATAAATATTACTTGCACTGATTATTAGGAAGATATTTTTTGTTCTCACAATTTTATTGAAAGCTTCTGGGCCGTGTTTTATAAAGCTACAAGTTACTTCGCTTGTAAATTGTAACTTGTAGCTTTATAAAACACGGCCCTGGTGTTAATTTTTAATTATTATAGATCTAGTAAGTAGTTGTGATTGTTTAGGTAAGAATAAGTGCATTTACAATGCAATTATACTTGCCTATTTACTATAATAATGATAGTGATTATAAAAAAATAAATATTTATGTAAAATGTCCTAAAAAAACGCATGGTAGTAAGAAATGGAACTAATTTTGTTTTTAACAAGTTTCACCTTGGCATAGACAGTGGCGCCACTAAAAGTACAACCCCCCGACTACGAAGTGCTAAATTCGAACTTCGTATCGTGCCGTCCCTCTCAAGCTTATATTATTTAACACGAGAGTGAGCGGGACGATACGATACGAATACGAATTTCGTAGTTTGGGGGCAGTTTTGATTCGACCAGAAAAATGAAACTAAGACTTTAATTTTTTGCATAGACGGTGGCGCCACCTGGCGTGTGTTTTTCATCTTATGCTGGCATTCCTCTCGGCCATATTTGCCATAAGTTTGTCATTCCATCTCTGTCCTAGATTAGAGTGTAAAACGAAAGAGACGAATATTTGACAAATACAGCCGATAGCAGTCACTGCTACTATGAATGTTGAGCAAGATTCACATTCTGATGTATTTTCTATTTTTTGTCTGTCGCTTTCCTATTTCATGTTTTATGTTATTCTCGACTGTCTCTTGTCTAATCGTTGTGGAATGCACAACAATTTTTATGTTTTGACTAACATTTTGAGTACATTGTGTACAAAAACATGTGTTCGCTTATTTGTATCGTTAAATACAAACACTTCATGATTTTTTTAAATATACTTTTTATTACTTTAATTCAAATGAACATTTGATGACTTTATTGCACGACTCATTTACCATTACTAGACCAAAATATTCATCTTACGGTTAGGTAAGCTATTTACGATAAAGAATGTCTAACGCTTATTACCTACCCCCCGTATCTGCTTCCTCCCCCTCCCCGCAGGCGACGATCGCCCGAGCCCCTCCCCTACTCCAAAGTTCGAAGTTCCCGCTCACGCCAAGGGGTTTTTTAACAGAAAGAAAGAGACGGTCGGATACGAATTTCGGACTCTGGAGTAGGGGCACAGAGGAGCTACTCTGAAGTCTGAAATTCTAAGGTAGTATCCGACCGTCCCGCTCAGGCCAACAAGCGAAACAACGATTGCGAGAGGGACAGTCTGCCCCCCGACTACGAAGTGCAAAATTCGAACTTCGTATCGTGCCGTCCCTCTCAAGCTAATATTATTTAACACGAGAGTGAGCGGGACGATACGATACGAATTTCGTAGTATGGGGGCTGATGCGAATTTCGCACTTCGGATACTTTGAAGGTCACAGCGCTCATGTAGTAAGTAATAGCGCCAAAGATCAAAATAGCACGTATTTACTCTGGAATCTGATCATTGCTTACTGGATATTCCTGTACCAATCGCCAAACGCGTAGCTTTAATTAGCTATAGTAGTAATACCCTTGGCATTATTTCATAGAGCTAAATCAAAATAATCCCAATCTAATTGACCGTTTACAAATCGGAAGCGTTCAGGGAATGACGCCAAACTATTTTTAGTTGCCACCGAAAACGTTTCATACGTTTATTTTCTGTCTGAATAACCTGACGTCCGTACTGTTTATTATAACTTGTTTTGCTAAATACTAGTGAAAAGTGGTCAAAATGGCAGCCTATGATTGGCCTGTAGACACTGAAAATTTACCAGTGATGAATATTGTAACGCCGAGAAATGTCGTAATGTGTGGCATTTATGGGATGTAAGTAATTCTTACAATTCTGAAAAATTTATAAGATGAAACTGCATTAGTGCGACTATTTTTATGCAACAGATTTTCTTTTCTCTTACTGTGCAGATAAAATGTTTCAAAACATTGTTTCTAGCCTCAGATTAATGCTAGCCAAAGCGGCCCTGGATAGTCACGTCACGAATCGTGATTTATTTAGGGAGGTATTCCATGTATCGACAGATACAAAAATCGGTCAAAGTTTCCAAATCTAAACCATAACCGCAGCAGTTAACGCTCTTCATAAACACCCCACAAATGTCACGTCAATGTCATAATTGTCATTGTCAACAAATCAAATCAAAATGTTCCTTCGAACAAAATCTACACTGTTCTAACCACACACTAAACAAAATTCACTAGCACCACATCTATTCGGTTATGGCATAATTTAAAAGCGTTTTATTACAATAAAAAATGAGTACCCCTCCTAGAAGTCAAACTTCGGTGAAAAGCGACCCTGCTGCCGATGCGAAGAAAAGCCAAACTAGTATAGCAACGAAAACCCCCCCTAAATTATCCCAGACTTCAGTAAGATCGCGTACTAGTGTGGGGTCCAGAATCGTTCAGGAGAACGTTGACGAGTACTACGAAAATTGTCAGAAACCAGAGTTTATCTATGGAGGTCCATTCATTAAGGTGGAAAAACCAGACCCGTTTTTGGATACAGCTACACCCATAAACTTGCAGCTGCAGGGAACTTTTAAAAAGTTAGTACTTTATAATATACTTTATAATACTTTTTCCCGATCTGGATCTGATTCTAATTGGAATCCCTACTCCACTTCATACAACATTGTAAATCTAACAAGATTTTAAAACTAAATATTATAATATTTTATAAAACTGCTTAATGTTAAATTCTCTGATGGTTACACAATTCAATTTGTTCTTTTGAGCTCTATAAATTTTTCACCAATAGAGCTCAGGTATCCATATTCTGAGGTGTTCACAGTCAAAGGTTCTTTTAGCAATATTTCATAAATTCTTGTCTGAAATGGTCATATTTTTTATGCATAATGTGAATTGTGAAGTGAAGGGTGGAATGAGGCTGAAAACTTTTATTACAAGTGGCTCATGACTTTTCAGCTAAGTAGGATTTAACATAGAAAATTAATTATACCTACCTACCATGTAAAAGCCTTACTTTTCAGGAATATTTTAAAAAAAGCGCGATTTCCCAAATTCTTACATTTTTGAGTCTGTTGCATTGAAGAAACTAGGGAAAGAGGAAAAAAATATTTTATTTATTTAAACCATTCAATTTTACTAAACCTAAAAGGTTGTTTTCAGAGGTAATTAGCAGCCCTATCATGTGTCAACAGACTATCATCGATTTCTGAGACAACTTGTATTTTAAATAGGTTTTAGTTTTAAACTTGAGTGTTTTTTTATTCTCATTTTTTGGAGACTTAAGTGCACTTTCATGAAACACTTAAATAAGCAAAGGAGTTTCTTTTGTTAAGGGAGGTGAACAAGCCAAAGTGTTATAATAACGGTTGGCTTTTCGCCCCCCCTCCCCCTCTCTAACATAATATGGAATGGTTTGCTTTGAATTGGAAAAGGAACGGAACTTATCTATGTCTATTTACAAAGCTATTTTCAATGTTATCTTGTTAAGTATATCATTTAGACATGCTTTTGTTGAGTAAAAGATAATTACTGACGCTATACACATGTCATGTTTAATTTACTGTGAATGCTATTTACATTTATAGATTTGTTAGATGCAAACAATGAATAATTTATTTTCCCTGATTTATCAGTTATCATTTCCTATTGTTATCAATTATAAACTCAAACCTATGCATTTTAATTTACGTTTAGACTACTTTTTATCCCAAGAAAATGGTTCCTATACTCTGTTTGCTTTATGATTTCAAATTTGCATATGTTCTTAAGTACCTACCTACAAAGAAAATGGTATATTTAATTGTGTTAGCTTCTATGAGGAAATGATAAAACATAGCGCTAATAAATGTTATACTTAATTAACTTTTTTCCCATTTGTCTTTCAATTGTTGAAAAACGTGTGTTAGTTTGTCCGTTAATTCAAAAAAGATAAGCAAAGCCGCAATAATTATGCTAGTTTGACATAGAAATAATATGTAATGTTAATTTTTTAATTTGTAATATAACAACAAGTAGGGTCGTTTCGCCGGTTTCGCGACCACGTTCAGTAGGTGACCATTTGGCCGACTCAGTTTCTTTAAATCAAGATAATAGCATTTCTAGACGGAACACATATACAAAAAAAAATCTTACGCGATTTTTAAATGATTATTAAATAAGATTTTACACAGTTTGAAACAAATGGTTTAACCCAGTGTCGAAGAAAAATTGCTTAATTCGCGTGATACTTAGTAGTGTGTTTTTGTGTGGGGATTTAAACAAAAAAATAGCGCGGCGCGCGGCGTACAAAGGCAAATTTTATTTCTTATTTCATGTCGTACACACAAGTTGGAAGTTTAATTAGTGCAATGGTTAAGTTTTCGTAATGATTTAGTTGTATTTTGCTATTTTTATATATAATATTAATACAAAATCCAGTGGTCGGTAACCGAATTGCACATTTACGAAAAACGTCGCAAACCGACGCATACAGCATGATTTTGTTTTGCTTAGTATGATCCTAATCTTTCATACAGTACTGTTACAATTTGGGGTGTAGCGTTGTAAAAGTGTAAAGATGCAATTCTTTAGTAAGCGACCACCAGTTTCTTTGAAGGAACTTTCTTTAATTTACCTACAATCATTGGGCCATAAGTCGTAAACCCACATAATTGAAACAAAGACGTTAGTTTCCGGCCAGCATAATTTAGTATGAGAGAAACAACGGCCGCAAACCGAAATAAGTATGTATGTTTATTGAGTATGTGACCACATGTAATTTTTTGAATTTGGTAGGTTACTGAAATGTCCATTCAAAAATCATTTTAGCAAGCAACCACGTGGGCATAATTTGACGAATATTGAAAGTATTGACGAGTATTGAATGTTGAAAGCTTTCTTCCTTCAATATTCGACTTACAATATTGACTTCCAAGAAAATCTTCCAAATAAAAATATGACACAAGGCATTGAAAAATTCGTTAGGTACACCAACGTTAAGTATAGCTTAATTGGTGGAGCGTGGTACGGATTACCGAGGTTGCTGGTTCAAGTCCAGCTGCTT
Organism: Clepsis dumicolana; assembly: GCA_963691665.1. Classification (NCBI taxonomy): domain Eukaryota; kingdom Metazoa; phylum Arthropoda; class Insecta; order Lepidoptera; family Tortricidae; genus Clepsis; species Clepsis dumicolana. The sequence continues at coordinate 7,874,743 of OY829529.1, forward strand.
AACGGATTTTTCTTTGCATTGTCATTGTATTTTGAATTTCATTCTATGAATGTTTCATAAAAATAAAAACAAAAATAATCAATAAATCGATTATTTTCATTGATTCAGAAAATAGCTCCATCTCTTGCCACTAATGCGTAACTGTAGAAGTTCCGTAGTGGGTGAGCCGCTTGATTAAGCTACTCATAGATGGCGCTGAGGAGAGATCTTCCAAATAAAAATATGACACAAGGCATTGAAAAATTCGTTAGGTACACCAACGTTAAGTATAGCTTAATTGGTGGAGCGTGGTACGGATTACCGAGGTTGCTGGTTCAAGTCCAGCTGCTTAACGGAGTTTTCTTTGCATTGTCATTGTATGTTGAATTTCATTCTATGAATGTTTCATAAAAATAAAAACAAAAATAATCAATAAATCGATTATTTTCATTGATTCAGAAAATAGCTCCATCTCTTGCCACTAATGCGTAACTGTAGAAGTTCCGTAGTGGGTGAGCCGCTTGATTAAGCTACTCATAGATGGCGCTGAGGAGAGATCTTCCAAATAAAAATATGACACAAGGCATTGAAAAATTCGTTAGGTACACCAACGTTAAGTATAGCTTAATTGGTGGAGCGTGGTACGGATTACCGAGGTTGCTGGTTCAAGTCCAGCTGCTTAACGGATTTTTCTTTGCATTGTCATTGTATGTTGAATTTCATTCTATGAATGTTTCATAAAAACAAAAACAAAAATAATCAATAAATCGATTATTTTCATTGATTCAGAAAATAGCTCCATCTCTTGCCACTAATGCGTAACTGTAGAAGTTCCGTAGTGGGTGAGCCGCTTGATTAAGCTACTCATAGATGGCGCTGAGGAGAGATCTTCCAAATAAAAAATATGACACAAGGCATTGAAAAATTCGTTAGGTACACCAACGTTAAGTATAGCTTAATTGGTGGAGCGTGGTACGGATTACCGAGGTTGCTGGTTCAAGTCCAGCTGCTTAACGGATTTTTCTTTGCATTGTCATTGTATGTTGAATATTGAAAGTGACTGTTTTTCCGTTTACGCCATTAGAATTATCATAAAATGAAAATAAATATTACAACTACGTTTTTTGGATTCCGTAGCTAAAATGGCAAAAACGGAACCCTTAATATTTCGTCATGTCCGTCTGTCTGTCGGTTTGTCCGCGGCTTAGCGCAGACACTATTGGTACTAGAAAGCTGTAATTATGCATAGATATACGTATGAATTAGGCCGGGAAAGTGCTGGGATATTTTTTTTTTTCGGGTGCCTCCCCTACATGTAAATCGGGGATGTTTTTTTGATTTCTCGCCTACCCCATAATGTGGGATATGGTTGGATAGGTCTTTTAAAAATAATGGGGGTGCTTGAAGGTCATTTTTTGTAAGTTGTTCGTTTGCGAAATATTTTGCTTTGAAGTGTTCATTTTTGTTGGAGTCACGTGTCCCCCCCCCCTTCTACCAGAGTAACTGTTGTTTGGAAATGTGAAAAAAATCTGAGCAGTAGTGCATATAGTGAATTTAAAAGGAATACGTAGGCTTTACAGGGTTGCGAGTGACAGTCGATCACTCGTGTATATATTGAAAAGCAGTGAGGCCAGCACTAAGCCCTGGGGTAGTCCATTTTTCACAATTTTGAAACTACTTTCCTCCGTGCCAAGCATCACCTTAATCAAACGGGGGCCAAGCATGCTTTTCACTAATTTAAGGACCCTCTTGCATGGCGCCATATCAATCAGCTTGTGAAGCAGACCGTCCACCCACACGGTGTCGTAGGCTGCCTTAAGGTCGACAAAGGCAGAGAATGTTTTGAGACCGCTCTGGTAGCCGGCTTCGATGTAGGATGTCAGCGCTAGCACCTGATCCGCGCAACTTCGGCCCGCCCTGAACCCAGCCTGCTCCGCGGGGATATGGGGGTTAACAATTGGGTACAATCGGTTATATAGCAAGCGCTCCAACAGTTTGTACGTGACGCTCAGCAGTGAGATGGGACTATAGCTCGCAGGGTCGTTAGCGGGTTTCCCCGGCTTTAAGATGGCTATAACTTTAGCCCTCATTAGGATTGGTGGTAAGGTACCAGATTCGAGGATGTTATTAAAGAAGCTTGTTAGCCATCTCTTAGCTCGTTTCCCAAGGTGGACCAGAAATTTAGGGTATATATCGTCCATGCCTGCTGCTTTGCCAGTCTTCGTTGAACGTTGGGCAGACTCCAGATCGAGAACAGTGAAAGGGACACTAAGGGTTTCATGCAGCAGTAGTTTCTCAAACCTTTCAGAGTTACTCTTGCGGATCAATTTGGCGAACGCCCTGTCCAGAGAACCACTTTTCGTTAATTTTTGTAGGGACTTGGCAATTTCTTCCGGCTGCACTGTGTTCCCCACAGCCGGGGCGCCGCAGCACCTCCCAATTTACGGAGTAGAGTCCAACTCTTTCTACTGGAGTGTGTGAAATTGAGGCCCTCCACATTTTCGACCCTTTTCCGTTGTCGGGACTCGTCCAGCGCGTACAGGATGTCGTGGCCTGCTTCCGGATCGTTTGCGCTTAGGTACCCCTGATACGCCTCCTCCACTTCAGCACTCCATCCGGGGGTGTACACTTTACGGCATCCCCTAGGAACGTGGCGGTTAGCGGTGCTGAGCAGCACTCGGAAAAAGCGTCCATAGGTTTCTGCTGTAGGTTTGATCTAGCGGACCGTAGCGTCTACCTGTATCCCATAAGAATCCCAGTCGGCCTTGGGAAAATTCCAGCGAGCTTTAGGCACTGACTTCACCAGAGGGACTTCGAGGCCGATCGTGATGCATGCCGGTCGGTGCTGACTTCTCGGGAAGTTGTCTAGGATCCTACGAGATGCAGGCACAGGGTGTCCTCGGTGGTCGGTCGACACAAAACATAGGTTGGGGTTTGTGTCGCGCTGCCACCGCGCAGAGTGGAAGGATCCTTTGTCCTTCGGGTCAAACACGAGTTGAAGTCTTTCCTGCTCCGCCCAATCCGTCAGAGAGACACCGTTAGTGTCGCTAGATGCGTAGCCCCAGGAGGAATGGTGGCTGTTGAAACGTGCAGCTTTGGTTTATTCGGAAGATTTTAGGTTATAACCACAACCAGTGATCTAGAAGGAACTGTTTTCATTTACAAATAACCATCGAAAACATCAGTTTACTATAAGGATGGGCCTCATGAGGAAGCTTAAAGTCACTCAGAGGGCGATGGAGAGGGCTATGCTCGGGGTTTCTCTGCGGGTCAGAATCAGAAATGATGATATCCGCAGTAGAACTAAAGTTACCGACATAGCCCGAAGAATTGCGAAACTTAAGTGGCAGTGGGCGGGCCACATTGCTCGCAGAACTGATGGCCGATGGGGTCAGAAGATTCTTGAATGGCGTCCACGGACCGGGAGACGAGCTGTTGGTAGGCCTCCAACAAGATGGAGCGACGACCTAGTAAAGATTGCGGGACCGCGGTGGATGCGGAAAGCACAAGACCGGTCTGAGTGGAGAGCCTTGGGGGAGGCCTATGTCCAGCAGTGGACGTCTTTCGGCTGGCATGATGACGATGATGATGATGATGATGATGATGACTATAAGGAAAATAGGATCCTTGCAGGCAACCAGTGATCTAGGAGGAACTGATTTTCTTTACAGAACCATCGAAAATATTAAGTTACAACTACGTAAATAAAAACCCTTGCAGGTAACCAATGATCTTGGAGGAAAAAAAATCTTCACAGATCACCAGTCACCTAATTCTACCTACTTCTAATTCTATCTACATGGAACAAGGTACACCGGATGCTTAGAAATTATTGGAGTCAATTATTTTTTATAACACATAGCCGCTCCCAGAGGAAGGACTACGAATTAGTCCCAAACGTGAAGGGTTAAACTCTACTTATATGCGTGAGTGATCCGTTTTTATTTCATAAAGAAATAAATCCGATTATTGTCATAAATAAAAATGAGAAGAAACAAAGTGTACTGACACACACCACCAAATGATTACTTACCATCTTATTTTTGTTAACAATTACTACTTCTATAATTATGCTTTATTAAAAGACAAGATTAAAAACATTTTTAAATCAATTTTAATTCTCCTATGGGCATATTTTAAATATTAAAATAGTGGTCGCAAACCAGCTCAATGGTGGTCGTAAACTGATAAAAGTGGTCGCAAACCGGCGTTTTGGCTATATTTTCACTTTTTCAGCATTTTATAATAATTTATGGATGAGACTATTCTATTTTATGTTTTATAACCAAACTAGACTATACTTGGAACCAATTTAAACAAACACATACTATGTTGCGTGTAGATAACATTTTCTTTTACTCATCTGAAGTGGGCAACTCAGCTAACTGGTCGCTAACCGGCGAAACGACCCTAATACAAATACAAAAATAAATAAATACGAATATGTTTGGGTAGTTCTCACGAAATCCCGAAATTCGGTCATGATAAAGTTACAAAAAAAAATTGATGATGAATTGGGATTTTTTTTCTATGTATTTTGTTGTAGTTATAATACATAATTTTAATTTTATGCTGGTCCCCAAAATAAACGATTATTGTATGAGTTATGAGGTTATTAAAAATAATTGAAGTGAGGGAATGACTTAGTACATTTTTTTTGAATTTTGATAATAATAAAGTACATCTATAAGATTAGTTTTATTTAGTTATAAAATAAAATTGTTTCACATGATTAAAAACTATTTGTTATTCAAAAAACAGAGGTTATTTTAGTTGCAAGTGCCATTATTATGGCAAAATTTACTTTGGCTATTTATTATGGCATTTAATAACAATATTCTTAAAATTATTATCCAGAAGACACACATTATTGTAGTCACAGACGCCATTATTAGGCAAAACTTATTTTAGTTACTGTAACGGCACCTTAGTCATCATAATCACCTGTGCACTTAAAACCGACGAAAAATCTTTGCTTAAGTACTTAAAAATCTACTCAACTGTTAAACCAAAATTCTCCTAGTAACCTATACAGTCTGAAAGTTAATAAAACGACAGCATATTACCATCTTTCCAGGCGTTCAACTCTTTATCCTTGACTGCTATCCATTTCCAAGATTTAGTTCTTATCATATATGTAACGTTTTTAAAATTTTGCTTCTTCTGCACTTATTTTCTTTTTTCTGACCATTATTCTGACCTGAAACAAAACTGCAGCAGTAAATGCAAGGGCTTGCTAAGCAAATCATACTTCAAAGCAAACACAACCCAGTCCAAAATCATTCCCTCCTAAATCGTCATTTCCTCACTTAACATCTGTATGAGGGAATGACGAAACAAAGCATAACTTAAAAAATCTCGTGACTTATCCTTAATCATCATAAGATTCTTTTGTGTAGGTTTACTACTCCCAAAATCCTACTTCATTATAGAAATTATAATCGTTGAAGTAGTTACCTTTCTTTCTCTCGAGGCGTGTGGTAATGACGAGCACAAATGTAAAACTGAAATATTTCGAATTCAACCGTCTCTCAAAAAAAACTGTAACACGCAAGCGATAAATTCACCATATTGGTATAACGACAGTGCTGCCAACTATCAAAAACTAGCGGCAGCGTGCGGGCTTTATTAAAACTTCGTTTATAAACTGACTGTTAGTAAAACTGTGAGGGAATGATTTAATTTCTTGGGACACATGAAAATTATGATTTTCTGAATTTGTGTTTGGTTTTGAAACCCGAACAAATAATGTATTCACAAGTACACTGTATTTACTATAGATTAGGTTTAACTTGTATTTGTTTCTCATAGTAATGCTTTCATTAAAACCAAGTAGAGTAAATTAATCTGGTGCTTGGGACATAGTGAGGGAATGATTTTGACATCATAATGTATACTGTATTTTTTATTGACACAATATAATTCAAAAACAATGACTGAAACTCAGTGCCTAAGCACGACTTGTCGAATCCTGCGTCATGTAAAATCGAATAGTAAACTGTAACGAGTTTGTATGACGTTTGGAACAGCGCCCGCCCGTGAGCGTATTTGGAACAAAAATTTAGTATGAGATTTCTCGATCTCGATACGATAACCGTAACGTAACGCAGGATTCGACAAGTCGTGCTTAGGGCACAGTAGGGCACTTTGCTAGGAAATAGCAATAGCCGCCGTATATTGCTTAGGTTATTGTAAAAATTAGCAGGACAAGAATTTCGGGATTACGTGAGAATTACCCGTTTATTTTGCAAAAACTTGGTACAAAGGATGGTTATGTTTACTTAATGAACATTCACACATTTCACCAGCAGCTGGCATGCAAAAAAAAAGGAAAATAAGGAATTAAACATGCATTTTTAAATAGTATTTGTTTGTGTTATTAAGTAATGTTCTTGTTATTATGTACTAAATAAAAGTTTTATATGAAAATTTTTGTCAAAACCAAAAATTATAATAGATTTTTTAGTTGTTCACAATGATATTACATTAATTGTTAATTTAATAGACATGAGACACATGATAAGTTACTTTTTTTAACGATTTTTACATTACAGTCAAACAGTAACTTTAATAACATATTAATTAAGTACACTTTAGCTTATCAAGATATTTACGCCTGAAGCATGCGAGGCCAAGACGCTTACGTAATCTAAACGGTAATTTCGCTGTCATTGCTAGAGCCCGGATAGCTCAGTCGGTAGAGCATTGGACTTTTAATCCAAGGGTCCAGGGTTCAAGTCCCTGTTCGGGCGGTTACTTTTTGCATCTTTTTATTTTATTTATGAGTTTTGTTATTTATTCCCAAGTTTTCTGGAACCTTTTTTTTTGTTTCAGGAGCTTTGCTTATTATTCTTTAAAGGAGAGAATGCCTGTGATTTTAACCAAAGTAATAGATTACATTTCGAGAGAAGGGAGCAAGATCAAATCAAAGCATAAAGCGGTTTGTATAATTTTATTGATATTATTAATAAAACAATAAGAAATTACCTAAATATTTTTTTATATCGTAGTGAAACAACGGATCACTCACGTATGTCAGTCGAGTATAGCCCGACATGTTTCGGACTAATCCGTAAGCTTCCTCTGGGAGCACACGCTTCGATGGTAGCGAAACGCAAATGTTCTTAGAATATAAGTAGGTACTTGAATAATTAATAACATAACAACCTAACCAACGTGGAAAATATGAGATTTTCTTTTTAAAGATCAACATTTTTAAAAACGGCTGAACCGATAATGAAACTTAGCCAAGAACTAAGTATCTTGATTAAAAAACTGCTTCCAAATCGAGCCATCCGTGTAGGAGCTACGATGCCACGGACAGACTGTGTGTTCTGTGGTGTTACACACGCACTTCAAAATAACAACAAGGATATTTTTGGGTCGAATGTTAAAAATTAAACCTTGTAATAACCCGATTAATTGCTTTTGCAGTCGAGTATTTTTTAACCCCCAACGAAAAAGAGGGGTGTTATAAGTTTGACCTGTGTATCTGTGTATCTGTCTGTGGGATCATAGCTCCCACACGGATAAACCGATTTCGATGCGGTTTTCTTTAATCGAAAGCTAGTTTAATCGAGATGGTTCTTAGCTGGGTTTCATTAAAATCCCTCCACGCGTTTTTGAAACATTGAACTTTGAAATGACGGGGGTTTTTCAACTTTTCTAAGTTAGTTAGGTTAGGTTTCTTTAAATAATTTGACTCTTCCAGTCTGACGAGGACACGAGAAACTTGATCCAGATGGTGACTAAGCTGAAAAATGATTTGATGACGAACAAACAGTACACCCCGCTCAAGGCGAAGACCGAGGACGCGGCGCGCTGGAACGAGTGGCTGGAGGCCTGCGACACGCCGCACTACTTCACCAACACGTGGGTGTTCTCTGAGTGCTACGTCTACCGGAGGATCCAGGACGCCTGCGAGCAGACGTGAGTACAGCAATCATATTACTAATAGAAAGAGACAGATATGTCATCAGCACGCCAAAAATGAAGCCACAATCTCTCCCAGATAAGGTTCAAATTTGCGCGCAAATGTCAAAATGTTCGGAACATGTTTTTCGATTGTCTTGTGAACATATGACGTATCTTTACTTATGAAATCATTGGAGTACAGCCAGGCCTTTGTAACTTACAACGTTATTGTTAAATAACCAACTTGTACTTCGTTTTTTTTTGCATTAGAAAGAAGTTGAACAATCTTCATGTCTTTTTATAGAAAAACGCTATTTAAAAATAAGTAACAGCAGATAACAATTAAAAATAAGTAACAGCAGGTAACAATTAAAAATAAGTAACAGCAGGTAACAATTAAAAATAAGTAACAGCAGGTAACAATTAAAAATAAGTAACAGCAGGTAACAATTAAAAATAAGTAACAGCAGGTAACAATTAAAAATAAGTAACAGCAGGTAACAATTAAAAATAAGTAACAGCAGGTAACAATTAAAAATAAGTAACAGCAGGTAACAATTAAAAATAAGTAACAGCAGGTAACAATTAAAAATAAGTAACAGCAGGTAACAATTAAAAATAAGTAACAGCAGGTAACAATTAAAAATAAGTAACAGCAGGTAACAATTAAAAATAAGTAACAGCAGGTAACAATTAAAAATAAGTAGCAGCAGGTAACAATTAAAAATAAGTAACAGCAGGTAACAATTAAAAATAAGTAACAGCAGGTAACAATTAAAAATAAGTAACAGCAGGTAACAATTAAAAATAAGTAACAGCAGGTAACAATTAAAAATAAGTAACAGCAGGTAACAATTAAAAATAAGTAACAGCAGGTAACAATTAAAAATAAGTAACAGCAGGTAACAATTAAAAATAAGTAACAGCAGGTAACAATTAAAAATAAGTAACAGCAGGTAACAATTAAAAATAAGTAACAGCAGGTAACAATTAAAAATAAGTAACAGCAGGTAACAATTAAAAATAAGTAACAGCAGGTAACAATTAAAAATAAGTAACAGCAGGTAACAATTAAAAATAAGTAACAGCAGGTAACAATTAAAAATAAGTAACAGCAGGTAACAATTAAAAATAAGTAACAGCAGGTAACAATTAAAAATAAGTAACAGCAGGTAACAATTAAAAATAAGTAACAGCAGGTAACAATTAAAAATAAGTAACAGCAGGTAACAATTAAAAATAAGTAACAGCAGGTAACAATTAAAAATAAGTAACAGCAGGTAACAATTAAAAATAAGTAACAGCAGGTAACAATTAAAAATAAGTAACAGCAGGTAACAATTAAATAGCGATGAGGTTTAATTTAATTATTTATATTGTTATGGTTTTTTACGTGATGGATATTTATTTTTACCCCCGACAAAAAAGAGGGGTGTTATAAGTTTGCCCTGTGTATCTGTTTATCTGTCTGTGATATCATAGCTCCCGAACGGATGCGGTTCTTTTTAATCGAAAGCTAGTTTAATCGAGATGGTTCTTAGCTTCGTTTCATTAAAATCGGTTCACCCGTTTTTGAAATATTGAACTTTGAAATGACAATGTCTGGGGGTATACTTTTCTAAGTTGGTTAGGTAATTTGGAATAAAAAAAATACGCTACCTCCACGCGTTTCAGAGAAAAAGAGTCTTGACAGACAGACAGACAGTCGGACAACAAAGTGATCCTGTAAGAGTTCCGTTTTTTTCCTTTTGAGGTACGGAACCCTAAAAATGACAGATATTGGCAAAGAGAAAGTGAGTGAAAATTGAGAATGTGATTGTGATGTGTTGATTTATGATTTCAGGAAAGCTCTTGGTAAATTCGATCCTTTCGATGCCCAGAAGGAGCAGTCCTTCAAGACGGGCGAGGAGGCGATGTGTGTGGTCGCCGAGAAGGTGGTGACCATGCTCGACCCCAGCGATAAGGACAAAAGGAAAGCCGACTTTGTCACCCTACTCAAGGTTATTCATAATTCTATTCTATACTGTACTCTGTTTTTTAGGAAAAACCGGAACCCTTATAGGGTCACTTTGTTGTCCGTCAGTCTGTCTGTCAAGACCCTTTTTCTCTGGAACGCGTGGAGGTAGCATGCTGAAATTAATATCAAATACTCGAGCCTGCGGTCCCTTGAAGCTGTGAAAAAATCAAATTTCTAAGTCAACGCAATCAAAAGATACAGTCGTTAAAATGATTGTTTCCATACAAATTGCCGTACTTTGAAAACCTAAAGGGTACTTCCGATTGTCCTAGAAACTTGAAATTTGGTATGAAGGCAGCTCTTATAGCACAACCACTCAGAAAAATCTCAAAATCTTAAATTTATGTGTCTGTCTGTCACATACCAATATAAACTGTACATTTTGCTTAGGAGCAGGGCTCTGCTAACACTGGACAACTTAAAACACTGGGCAAAAGTTTGAAAATGTTTGCACGTAACTCTCAGTGCACGAGTCCGACTCGCACTTGGCCCGTTTTTTAGAGATCAGCGCCCTTATTTGAGTAAAGAAAACTTTAATTTCAGATCTGCCTGTGGTCCAACAAGTGTGACCTCTCCCTGTCGCTGGGCGAGCCGGTGGGGCTGCCGCCCCCCTCGCCGCCCCCCTCGCCGCCCCCCGCCGCCGCCCCGCCGCCCCCCAAGGACCCCAAGGACTCCAAGGCGAACAGCGCGACTAAGCTGCAGAATGTCCCGCCCCCGCCGGTCGTTGATCCGTTTCAGCTCATTACAGAGTACAAGGACAAGGTACCAATTTGTAGAAATTTTAGAAGCTGGCCGTTTACTACTAAAGACCTTATCTTGTGAACAGTAACATTGTTCTCTTTTTTAGGGTTCCGTACCTCAAAAGGAAAAAAACGGAACCCTTATAGGATCACTTTGTTGTCCGTCTGTCTGTCTGTTAAGACCCTTTTTCTCTGGAACGCGTGGAGGTAGCATGCTGAAATTAATATCAAATACTCAAGCCTGCGGTCCCTTGAAGCTGTGAAAAAATCAACCTTCTAAGTCAACGCAATCAAAAGATACAGTAACTAAAAATGCTATTTCCGTACAAATTGACGATTTCCAAAAACCTAAAGGGTACTTCCAGCTGTCCTTGAAACTTGAAATTTGGTATGAAGGTAGCTCTTATAGCACAACCACTCCAAAGAGTATCAAAATCTTAAAATTTTATGCCTGTCTGTAGATTTCGCAGACCAATATAAGTTGACCCCACACTGCGTACATTTTGCTTAGGAGCAGGGCTCTGCTAACACTGGACTTCTTATTTTTAAGGCTACCGCTAATAACGAATTATAGCTAGTAACAAAGAATGCATACAAATAGCTACCATCTTCTCAAGTCACAAAGTTGGAATTGCAATAGCATAGCGAGTTCGATAATGACACGCGGACCGATACAACGCCGACAACTTACCTGAGTAATTTATTGAATCAGGCGTTACTTTGCGGAGGTCCATATTTATGAACTAAAAACAATTACTTTGCTCACCCGCGACCACTAATGACAAATAGTTATATCTGTGCGGCAAATGTATGTTTCCATGCAACACCTCCGCCTCCACTGCTACACGAATCAACACATGCCACACAGACCCAACTATCACCACCACCACTTAACTAAACACTGACGCGTTTCGGCACTCTCCACGAGGCCATTTACAAAGCACAACAACAACCGTTCAACATGCCACCACTTCCACTACTGACATATGTAAACCATGTACTCAACTTAGTTAGTGACAAAACCAAAGTACCCGCTAATAGTACGTTTGGTTTCTTCGCCTTTGTTACGACATGGTTCTAATTTTAATAATGTGCCATAGTAATAATGAGAACATAACTTCTCTTTTTACCCTACTCGGTTAAAAATAACGGGGTACCTGGCGTAAATTAAAAATAAAAATAAAAAGGGTAGTTTGAAATTCATTTAAAAAAAAGGGTAGTTTAGAACTTAGATAAAATGGTAAGTAGTTTGGAATTTATTGTGAACGCGGGAGTTTGGGAGACACGTGATACACACTGGTTGCGAGTTAATACTGAGTTTATTATCTAAGACATACATCTATTTATAACATAATGATGGGAGAGTGTGTGTGTGAGGCGCAGGTCACACTACATTATAAAATGTTAGTGGGCACGTTGGTTTTGTCATTAACTAAGTTGAGTACATGGTTTACATATGTGAGTAGTGGAAGTGGTGGCATGGTGAGCGGTTGTTGTTGTGCTTCGTAAGTGGCCTCGTGGAGAGTGCCGAAACGCGTCAGCGTTTAGTTTAGTGGTGGTGGTGATAGTTGGTTCTGTGTGGCATGTGTTGATTCGTGTAGCAGTGGAGACGGAGGTGTTGCATGGAAACATACATTTGCCGCACAGATATAACTATTTGTCATTAGTGGTCGCGGGTGAGCAAAGTAATTGTTTTTAATATACAATGACAATGCAAAGAAAAATCCGTTAAGCAGCTGGACTTGAACCAGCAACCTCGGTAATCCGTACCACGCTCCACCAATTAAGCTATACTTAACGTTGGTGTACCTAACGAATTTTTCAATGCCTTGTGTCATATTTCCAAATAAAAATTTCATTCTATGAATGTTTCATAAAAATAAAAACAAAAATAATCAATAAAACGATTATTTTCATTGATTCAGAAAATAGTTCCATCTCTATTCCCAAATAAAAATATGACACAAGGCATTGAAAAATTCGTTAGGTACACCAACGTTAAGTATAGCTTAATTGGTGGAGCGTGGTACGGATTACCGAGGTTGCTGGTTCAAGTCCAGCTGCTTAACAGATTTTTCTTTGCATTGTCATTGTATATTGAATTTCATTCTATGAATGTTTCATAAAAATAAAAACAAAAATAATCAATAAAACGATATAACGTGCGGATGCGCTCGCCGCGCTGTAGGGCCTCCGAGCGTCATGTATACGCATACACACGCTGTACCGCCCGCGCCCCGCGCCCGCGCCCCAGCCGCCGGCGACGCCCGCGCACGCGCCAGAGAGACTAGGCTCGCTCGACGCGTCGGATCGTTCGTTGACGACCATCTCCGCGCCCCTCGCTTTTCCCTTTAACTTTCGTTTGTGCCGTGTTTTATTATTATAAGATTTGACGATTGATTGTGAACCTTTTGAACTAATAAACGTAATACCAAAATCAAGCGTTACAGTGGCTGCCCAACTAGTGGCTTCGAATTCTAACCTCGAACTATACCTACGTTTTGATCGCGAGTGCCGCGCTGCGCTAGAGTACCTACATACAACTCGCGCCTGTGTTGTGTCGTGCAAGTGCAAAACAAGCGTGACGAACTAATACGATGTCGAGGAATACACGGAGTACGAGAACCGCTAACAACGAAGAGAATCACGGCGCGCGAGCAAGCGGATCCGAGACTCACGACGAGGCGGAGGAGCCGCGCGCCCAGGGCGCCCCCCCATCAACGGCGGCGCAGGTGCATCTACGAGCGCGGACACCCAGACCTTGCTGGCCGGCGTCATGGAGTCCTTCGCCAGGATGCAAGCGGAGACCAACCGAACCCTGGTGGAAACGCTGAGATCGCTCTCCGACAACAACAACGGCCCCGGGCCCCCGCCGACCTCGACGCCGGCGCCCGACCCCCGCGCGCCCGCGGCCGACGCCTCGCTCGCGATGGCCGGAGGCAACTTCTCCAAATGCACCGCAAGGTTCAACGGGAGATCGCGTGACGCGGAAGTACTGGAAGCGTTCATCGACGCCGTGCAGGTGTACAAGGAGTGCGCAGGCGTGAGCGACGAGCACGCGCTGCGCGGCCTGCCGCTGCTGCTGCAGGGCGACGCCGCCGTGTGTGGCACCGACACGTGGCCCGACGCCGTGGCGCGTCTGCGCGCTATGTACGGAGTGCAGCAACCGGCTCACAAGATTTTACGTGAAATCTTTTCTACGGAACAGAAAGATTCCGAAAGAGCCGAAGTGTTTGTGTGTAGAATGCGTTCTCTAATAGTGAAACTGCCATACACAATACCTACGTGTATGCAAATAGACATGATTTATGGGTTGTTACATCGACGTGTCAGGAAACGATTACCTAGAGACAATATTATTGACGTCGATAGTTTTGTAGAAAAAGCGAGGGTCATCGAAGATGCTATCTCCGAAATAAAAGTAAGTACCTATACCTATTCCGCGAACGCGAGCGCCCCGACATCGGTAGCATCTCGGATCACACGCGCCGCCGCCGCGCGAGTTCCAACTCGAACGGGCCGAGCGCAGCGTTACTACGGGTGCGTGCGGTACTACCGGTGCGAAACTCACTTTTAACTCGAACGAATCGAAACGTGATAGGCGCGTTCGTTGTTCGTTTTGCAAGTTCTACGGGCATGTCGCGGCTGATTGTCGTAATAAACAACAGACCGTGAGCACGGGGAAGAACGGTGAAAGCGCTAGTGCGGGGCCTAACTCTTTACGCTGCTATGGTTGCGGCCAACCTGGAGTAGTCAGATCAAAATGCGAAATTTGCAAGGGTAAAAACCCACCCGCAAAATCATACGATTTTAACGTAGCGTACGTAACCGGCGACGTATCTCATGTGACAGAAACGTCACACCCTACGGTATCCGTCACTATTGCGCATAGGGTAGGCGTCGCGATACTCGACACCGGAGCTACTTGTAGTGTGGCCGGATCCATGTTGCATACCATTTTGCGATCGGACGGGGTGCAATTTCACAAAGCGGAGCGCACCATCGGACTTGCTGACGGTTCGCGCCAACAAAAGGTAGTGTTGATCGCGACGGTTCCGGTTATCTTAGAGGGTAGGCAAGTGACCACCGAGTTCGTTGTGTTCCCTGGGGAGAATACTCGAACATTGTTAGGCCGCGACTTCATTAGTAATGCTGGGGTTACATTGGACCTGGCCCAGGAGTCGTGGTACTTTTCGGATAGCCCCGACCAAATATTCCCTTTCGTGAAATCTATCCTCCTCAACGATGCGGAGCTGATGCGAGCAGAGATCTCCGACGTCTCTCTGCGTGTTGACGAAGGAACAGAGCTGCATCCAGAGCACAAGGACGCGCTCAACGCATTTTTGCGTAGCCGAGTGGACCAGTTCGCTGCTGAGGGACCACCAACGGACTTCGCCACCCATAGAATCAAGGTGAGTGATAACCAGGAGCCCCTTGCTTCGCCACCCTACAGGTTGTCACCATCGAAGAAAGAGGCTTTGGAGAAGGAGTTGCAAAAGCTGCTCGATACCGATGTCATCGAGGAATGCGAATCCCCGTGGGCTGCAAACGTCGTCCTGGTGAAGAAGAAAGATGGGAGCTTCAGGCTTTGCGTCGACTACCGCAAACTGAACGCGGTCACGGAGCCTGACCGATATCCCCTCCCCAGGATCGAGGACGTTCTCCACGCCGCCAAGACCTCCAAGTTCATGACCACGTTGGACCTGCGATCCGGCTACTTTCAGGTGAGCGTCGATCCGGACCATAGGGACCTCACATCCTTCACGACACCTTTAGGCACTTTTAGGTTCAAGCGTATGCCCATGGGCCTTCGCAACTCCGGAGCCACCTTCCAGAGACTGATCGACCGCTTTAAGTCCAACTTGCCAGGTATAACCTTAGTTGCATATTTAGACGACCTGCTAGTGTTATCAGAGGGGTCGTTTGAGAGACACCTCGCAGATTTGGAGGCAGTATTTGATCGCCTTGCAATGTTCAACTTGAGGGTAAATCGTGAGAAGAGTCACTTCGCGAGGGAGTCCGTCAGGTTCCTCGGCCATATCATCGTGCCCGGGAGTATTCACATGGACCCGGACAAGACGTCTGCCATAGCCAACATGCCCCCCCCTCAGAACGTTAAACACTTGAAGTGTTTTCTACAAACCTCGAGCTGGTTCAGACGCTTCATACCAGGTTACGCTGAAATCGGCACGCCGCTGACTTCTTTGCTGAGGAAGACTAGTACCTGGGAGTGGGGGCCCGAACAGCAAAGGGCTTTCGAGACTATTAAATCCCTCCTCGTGTCAGCGCCAATACTTCGGCAGGCTGACGAGACGAAGCCGTTCGTTCTCCGGGCCGACAGTAGCGGGTATGCTGTCGGAGCTGTTCTGCTTCAGGGGGAGGGAATTGACGAACGTCCCGTCGAGTACGCCAGCCGTCTCCTCACGGCTGCTGAGAGGAATTACAACACGACGGAACGAGAGGCGTTGGCCATCGTGTGGGCAGTGTCGAAGTTCCGAGGTTATATTGATGGAGCAGAGGTGGTAGTGAAGTCGGATCACCAACCCCTCAGGTGGCTTATGAGCCTAAAGTCACCGAGTGGTCGCTTAGCCAGGTGGGCGCTCAGCCTCCAGGAGTACAACCTTAGAATAGAATATACACCAGGTAAGGCCAACGTGATCGCCGACACGTTGTCGCGTCCGGCATGCGATGCAGACACCGACTGTGACCTGTGCCTGACCGTGGTAGACCTGCCGTCTCGCAGCTCCAAGGACGTTAGAGAGAACCAACTGAAGGACGCCGAAGTGCTTAAGATTGTCGAGGCAATAGAATCCGACGATCCGTTCAGGGGGAGAGCATGGGCTGATAAAGGGTATGTTATGACCGACGGTGTGTTGTACCGTTACGGCCTTGAGAACGAGGAGAATGACGACGCGAGCTTGGTGGTACCAGAGCATGAGCGCAAAAACGTGCTGGTCGAGTACCACGACGCCCCTACGGCCGGTCATTTCGGCGTAGAGCGGACGTTGCAGCGCCTCATGGGTAAGTACTATTGGCCTGGGATGAGGGCTTACGTGACCCGATACGTGAAGAACTGCGCGGCGTGCCAACGGTATAAGGCTGACACGCGGAAACCAGCCGGCCTGCTGCAGGTACCAGCTACGTCGCGCCGATTCGAAGTCCTCGCGGTCGACCTATTTGGACCGCTGCCGGAGACGCCCTCCGGCAACAAGTGGGTGCTGATATTGGAGGACACCTGCACCAGGTGGGTAGAATTATTAGCCCTTCCATCCGCCACAGCTGAAGACTGCGCTAAGACCCTGGTGAACGAAGTGTATCTAAGATACGGGGTACCCAGGAGGCTTATCAGCGACAACGGTGTCCAGTTTGTAAGCGAGGTGATGCAGCAGACCTGTCACGTCATGGGCATCAAACAATCCCTCACTTCATATTATCACCCGGAAGGGAATCCCATTGAACGCAAAAACCGGGACTTGAAGCCGCAGCTCGCCATATTAGTATGTAAGGATCACGATTCCTGGGACGTTCATCTTCCGCAATCATCATCCGCAATACGGTTCGCCATGAACTCCGCAGTTACTGCAAGTACTGGTCGTTCGCCTGCTTATTTAAACTATGGCCGGGAGATGCGGGCACCCGCCGATGTGTTGTCTGACATGCGAGCGGTGGTAGAGAGCGACAACGTCGTCGCGTCAATAACCCCGTTCCTCAAGAAGCTGTCTAGCGTGTTGCTCGATGCACGTGATGTGCACGAAAGGGCTCAGACAGCGCAGAAGAAGTTTGCCGACGAGAATCGCCGGCCGGCTCCCGACTACAAGGTAGGAGATCTTGTTCTGCTAAAAACCCAGGGTTCCAACGACACGAATAGAGGACAGACGCCGAAGTTCATTCCCCGGCGCGATGGTCCGTATCGGGTCCAGGGAGTTGTCGGTAGCACTACCTATACTTTAGAGCGCATTAGTGACGGCATCCTGTTAGGGAAGTACCACGTTTCCTTACTGACTCCGTTCGTTGGCTCCATTCAGGCTCCTGTCCAGGAAAAACGTAAGAGGGGAAGGCCTCGTAAAGCTAACCCAGCGTCCGGGACGCAACGCCTGTGTTAGAGGGGGAGGGTATAACGTGCGGATGCGCTCGCCGCGCTGTAGGGCCTCCGAGCGTCATGTATACGCATACACACGCTGTACCGCCCGCGCCCCGCGCCCGCGCCCCAGCCGCCGGCGACGCCCGCGCGACGCGCCAGAGAGACTAGGCTCGCTCGACGCGTCGGATCGTTCGTTGACGACCATCTCCGCGCCCCTCGCTTTTCCCTTTAACTTTCGTTTGTGCCGTGTTTTATTATTATAAGATTTGACGATTGATTGTGAACACTTTTGAACTAATAAACGTAATACCAAAATCAAGCGTTATAACGATTATTTTCTTTAATTGTTTTTAGATTCATAACTTACCCGAGTACGGCTTTCAATGTCCGTAAGTCATTATCGAACGTGCTATGCTATTGCAATTCCAACCTTGTGACTTGAGAAGATGGTAGCCATTTGTATGCATTTTTTGTTACTTGCTATAATTTGTTTTTAACGGTAGCCTTAAAAAAAGAGAACAATGCTACTGTTCACAAGATAAGCTCTTAAGTGGTAAACGGCCAGCTTATAAAATTTTCAACTATAACTAGTGTATTTAAAACGCGCCATTTTACCAGGGAAGTCTATATTCACCCGGACAGCAGTGCCCTAACACTATTCGAATCCTACGTAACGTAATCGAGTAGTAGTAACGTTATCTCATCGCCATAGAGAAAACGAAGGAATTTTAGTACCAAATACGCTCACGATGGGCGCTGGTTCCAAACGTCACACAAATTTTCTCGATGGCCGTACGATAATGTTACTACTTGATTACGTTACGTAGGATTCCTATATTTGTGCTCGGGGTACAGGCGAGGGTGGATAGTTAAGTCGAGGTTTTATGAACATATGAACTTCGATTGCGAGGAAAGTAAACGGCAGCCAAATTTTTTGTGTCAAAAATGTCAAACTGTCATTCGCCATCTTGGATCCGAAACTTTTTTTAATGGCGCGTTTTATGGACTAGTTGCACAATCTACTATTATAAGTGCTACTAAAAGTTTTCGTTTAAGTTGTGTTGAAATAAGGTTTAAAAAAGAAACCTTTCAATGTTAAATAGAAAATATGGTTATTTATTATTTCAGATATTAGTTGACGACTCCAACAAAATAGCAGACCAGGTTGTCGTGAAAGCAGAAAATATGGCCAAGTTAATAGCTAATGTGAGTACTTACGTGTGAGTGGTTACGTATTGTAAGATCTAATGTAACTTGTTTTTATTAGAAAAAATTACTTTGTGCCAAGTTTCTTGCGGCGCATTCTTCTTGGTAATCATGGTCTTTTCTGAAAGCGCTGGTAGACTAAAAAAAAACGACGTGTAAAAGAGCATTCAACTGCCTATTTGCTGAATAAAATTTTGAATTTTGAGTACTATACGTCCCACTGCTGGGCACAGGCCTATGTTTGTTTTGTTGAAAGGGTTTCTCATGGGGGTTTGTCCAAATATGAAAGGGGGGAGGCTCCCCCGCGCGTAACCGACCACAAGTTTTTTATCAAGGGGGGGGGGAGGGGGTTACGCTTCTAATAAGGTGTCAAATATTTTACTATGTCAATAATATTTCAGAATACGACGTTTAAATGCAAGTGCAGTTGCCACAGACTGGCCAAAGTGAACGCGACTAGGATATGCATGGATGCGGTTAATATTGTTGTTTTGTTGTAGTTTATAGCTAGAATTTTAGCACGTGTTTTCAGTGTCAAAACATACCTCAGTATATATTACGTTTTAGATTATATGTTCAGTTGTTAGCTTGTTGAATGATAGAATGTCATATCATATGTTTTGAATGTAGGTAATTTATTTTCAATTTGTTAATTAGTACGAGTATAGTACCCTACAGTTGACCAAGACGCGATTACTAGCTTAATCGGGATGGTTCTTAGCTAAGTTTCATAAAAATCGGTTCGGCTGTTTGAGATATTGAACTATGAAATGGAAATGTCATTGGTTTTTAACCGACTTCAAAAAAGGAGGAGGTTCTACGTTTCACTGTATGTATGATGTATGTACATCGAATACTCTGTCAATTGTAGACCGATTTTCAAAATTATTTTTTTATTCGAAAGGCTATACTCCTGAGGTGGTCCCATTGTCACCAAGTCATGTTCTGATGATGGGATCCCAGGGAAATCGAGGGCAACCCTCTAATTTTATAGGCACGTATTAAGTGTTTCATATGTTTTTTAAGGCTATTCAAGTATTTGCGTCTGGTAGTCATCATCTCATGTTGATGAGCTGATGATGGCAGGTACAACTCCTTAACTGTTAGGAGTTGGAGGTTAATTCTAAAAATGTTAAATCAACATAAAGTTGTGAAATAAAAATCTTTTAACAAAAAAGTAAAACCGCCTTCAAAAAAACCTTGGAAAAGAAACATAATTCAACTTTTCTAAGTTGGTTGGTTAACTTGTTTGATTTTGTGTATGCGCAGGCGCAGCTGGAGGCGGCCGCGGCCGCCGCCGCCGCCGCCTCGGCCGGCAAGGGCGCCAAGGGCAAGCCGCCGGCGCCCGAGCCCGCGGCGGAGGGCGCGCAGCCCGCGCCGCCGCCCGTGCCCTGCCCCGCTAAGGTCACTGTGCCGAGCGCCGTGCAATTTGGTCAGTATGTTGACGTGTTGTCAGTCGACGCCCTTCGTGCTACCTAAAATTGTTTGTCCTAAGTCCTAATGTAATGTTTTGATCGAACAATCATTTTGACCTAGTTTTTCTCCAGCTGAAATTGAAAATATTTCGGGAAATCTTTTACATGGGCTATGTAGAATAGGTTAGGTTTATTTATTTTATGCCTTTGCTGAAAAGCGAGTATTTTCAGCGTAATTTCAATTATTTTGTATTACATAGCCCGAAGAATTGCGAAACTTAAGTGGCAGTGGGCGGGGCACATTGCTCGCAGAACTGATGGCCGATGGGGTCAGAAGGTTCTCGAATGGCGTCCACGGACCGGGAGACGAGCTGTCGGTAGGCCTCCAACAAGATGGAGCGACGACCTGGTAAAGATCGCGGGGCCGCGGTGGATGCGGAAAGCACAAGACCGGTCTGAGTGGAGAGCCGCGGGGGAGGCCTATGTTCAGCAGTGGACGTCTTTCGGCTGACATGATGATGATGATGAATTTCAATTAGGTCAAACGGTTATTCGACCAAACATTACATTAGGAGATATGTAAGCGAAGCGATGTAGATCCGTTTTCAGCATTCCCAAAGCGATACAACTTGGGTATCTTTAAGAAACCGGGCAAGAGCATGTCAGACCCTGCCTAGCGTAGGGGCCGTTACTTACACTTAACGAACTTACCGCACCCTTAACTCGTTTAATTAATCAATCCTTTGTAGAATGTTCTTTTCCAGACCGATTAAAAATAGCAAAAATCAAACCCCTTTTAAAAAAGGGTGGAAAATCAAACGACCCCAGCCAATGTAGACCTATTGCACTTTTACCTGTACCATCTAAAATATTCGAAAAATGTATGACAAACAGAATTTATAATTTTCTCGAAAAATATCAACTACTTGACAAAAATCAGTTTGGTTTTCGTAAAAAGCACTCTACCACTCTCGCAGTTATAACTAAGTACAAGAAATATTAACCTCTTTAAAAGAAAAAGAAAATGCCGACATGTCAAAGGCTTATGACAGAGTTTCACATCCTATCCTAATAAAAAAACTAAACGGAATCGGAATACGTGGAATGGAAACACGTTAAACTGGATGAAGTCATACTTGTCAAACCGTAAACAATATGTTGAAATTGACCATCTTGACGATCAAACAGGGCAAATAAAAACAGTTAAATCCAGTATTAAAAACATAGATAGTTAAATTCCTCAAGGCAGTGTACTAGGATGTGTGTTATTTCTAATCTGTATTAACGATCTTCAGAAAATTACAAATCAAAAGTGTGTAATGTTTGCTGACGATGTTTCTCTACTATTTAAATTTTCAAATAAACAGGATTACAATTCGATCATAGAAGACACATATAATACAGTTACACATTGGTTACGAGATCATGATCTCATAATAAACAAAAATAAAATCAAAACCATCCAATTTAGACCAAGGCAGAAACCACCTACCGATCTGAGTATCACATTACATAAACTTAACATCGAAGAAGTAACCGAATGTACCTTGTTAGGACTTACCTTAGACACACATCTAAACTGGAAACATCACATAGAAAAAACTAAATCAAAACTGTCTCAATTTGTTTATGCTTTGGGTATACTCAAGACCAACACGAGTTTAGCGTGTGCGCTGTCGGCATACCATGCGCGCGCGCTTGCGTGGCTGCGCTATGGGCTACTCCTGTGGGGGAACAGCAGACGCACATAAATTATTCATCATGCAGAAAAAGTGCCTGCGGACATTAGCCAACATCCATCAACACAATAGCTGTAGACCTTATTTTTAAAAGTTAGGATTACTATACATCTTAGAAGTTGCCATATTTGTCAGGAATAACATAAATCTATTCGAGTTCTCAAAGAATTCACGGCACACTCACAAACTAATCCTCGCCGAGCCAAAACTGACTTTTTTTAAAAACCGTCCTCTTTATAAAAAAACCCTATAGAAATTAAAAATGAGTCAACCAACAAATCATACATAAATAAGCTTAAAAAAACACTTCTTGATAAATGTTACTACTCTGTCGCAGAATTTATGGAGGATAGACTGTGAAAAACGTAGATTAGTTCTCAGGTCCATAAGTAGGTACAGAAAAGTCTGTAAAACTGTAAAAAAATGTTAGGTGTTGATATGTCCTCTTCACGATCTCATACGTTCAGATCTCTGAAATTTTATGTAATGTTATGTTTTATTAATAGGTAACCTGTTATAATATAGTAGATCTTGTTTTCTATATTTATGTAATTATTAAATAAACTTAATTATAATTTAAACAATTATTAACCATGTAAAAGAATTTATGCTATACCCTACCAGGGTTCGTGTTTTATTTAATTTTTAAGATTTTGTGATACATGATTGTGCTTAATAAATAAATACTAAATACTACAAAGAAATGCAGTACCAATGAAAAGGGCGTATCCTCATGGCACTTACGTCCTTTTGTTGAGAAGCGCAGTTTTTTGGCAATAACTCAAAAACGGTAAATGGGATCATGTTGAAAACAATTTTAGTTGGAAGTGTTTATTAAGCGTTACCTTAGTGGTTTTTCATATCTTTTGGACCTACAGTTAAGAAGATATTTTATATTATTATTTTTAGATATTTTTGTTTGTTTGCAGATATCGTGTGCGACAATTCTGGTTACGAGCTGTTCACTGACCTGTGTCTGGCTCATTTCCTCGTCGCACAGAAAATCGTTGAAAAGGCAAGTTTGTGATCTAACGTTTTTTTCTGACATTATGCATTGTATAAATAATTACTATTTAGTACAGTATCCCGAAAATTAACGCCAAAATCAAGGAGGATGAAACCAAGAGGTCTCGGCTGCCAATGTTCATTTTGACGACCGGATAGCCCAGTGGTTAGAGCCCTGACTATGAAGCTTGAGGTCGATTCCTGGTCGGGGCAGATGTTTGTATGATGAATACGAATGTTTGTTCTCGGGTCTTGGGTGTTTAATATGTATATAAGCATGTATTTATCTATATAAGTATGTTTATCCGTTGTCCAGTACCCATAGTACAGGCTTTGCCTAGTTTGGGACTAGGTCAATTGATGTCAATTGCCCCATGATATTTATATTTATTTATTTATTTTCATTCATCAAATTTTCACTTGGGTCTAACTTGCTTAATCTGATACCTTATGAGCTGCTCTAACAGCTCTTATCGTTCTACCATTGGTTTTCGGGACATTTTTAACCGAGCGCAAAAAAGAGGAGGTTTTCAATTCGTAGGAATATTATTTTTTTATATTACTAGTAAAATTACAAGATTGTTCTGCCGTATCTTGCATATTTGTTTTTTCATTATTTAAATGCCTGTTTCTGTATTTAGGTCAGATTCCACGTCAAGAAATACCCGTGGTTCGTGTCAGATGTGACGCCGGACGATTTCACGTAAGTTCATGTTTACGATCATACGACGACTATAATTATCTTCGATATTTTTAACCATCGACGCGAAAAGAGGGGTGTTATTATGTTATAAGTTTGACCTGTGTATGAGTCGTAGCTCCTAAACGGGAGAAAGGATGTGGACGCGGCTTTATTATCGAAAGCTAGTTTAAACGAGATGCTTCGATTAATAATTACAAGTAGATGTCGGGTCATAGCGTCGAAAATGGCATGACAAATAACGGTTCGCTTGTAGAGTGCGCTCTTATTTATTGTACGCAAAATTGCACGTTATTGTAACAGCTTAAGGATCATATTACAAACTGACACTAGACGGTGCCATATTTTTACATCGTTTTTGTTCGTGACGTTATCTAGGTAATTATTGATCGAAGTCGAGATGGTTCTTAGCTGAGTTTAATAAAAATCGGTTCTGCCGTTTTTTAATTATTTTGAACTTTGAAATGAAAATGTTGGGGGGTTTTCAGCTTTTCTAAGTTGGTTAGGTTAGATTTTTTTTGTACGACAAGGAAGGCAAAAAAGCAAGTGGGCCACCTGATGGTAAGTGATCACCACTGCCCATAGACACCCGCAACTCCGGAGGGTTTGCAGATGCGTTGCCAACCTAGAGGGCTAAGATGAAATGCCTCTTGTGCCCGTAATTACACCGGCTGTCTTACTCTCCACACTGGAACTCAACAGTGCAAGCACAGGATTAACGAGTAAGATGGTGGTAGCGATCCGGACGGACCTCGCACAAGGTCATACCACCCGCAACCCTGTATACATATTTACGTTTCAGTTAGAATTTTTTGAAATAATATAATACAAAAAGTTTCCCCGACCTCTCAGAAAATACAGCCTGCTAATTACGGCCCACTGATGGGCACTGGCCTCCTCTCAGAATGAGAGTGTATGAATAACTAATAAATAACAAAATATCATGGGACATCATGGGGTCTACCCCCGCAACCGGGTTTGCAAATGCGTTGCCAGCCTAGATAGCTAAGATGAAATGCCTCTTGTGCCCTTAATTGTGGTTAGATTATTAATGTTATTATTAGCGTTTTTTGTTTGTTTTTAACCCCCGACGAAAAAGAGGGGTGTTATAAGTCTGACCTGTGTATCTGTGTGTCTGTGTATCTGTCTGTGGCATCATAGCTCCCAAACGGATAGACCGATTACGATGCGGTTTTTTTTTAATCAAAAGCTAGTGTAATCAAGATGGTTCTTAGTCAAGTTTCATTAAAATCGGTTCGCACGTTTTTGAAATACTGAACTTTGAAATGACAATGTCGGAGGGTTTTCAACTTTTCTAATCGTTAAGTAATAATGGGACTTATTTAGATTCGTGATCAACGCGTGCGCCGGGTCGTCGTACAGCAGAACGGTGCCCGCCCCGGAACCCAAACCGGGTGAGTATTTTTAAAGAGTTTTTTTTAGTCAATCAACTTTTAGTCTTGCTCGTTGCCATGGCGATGTTAAAAGTCTCATTAAAAGAACGATTTTCTAGGGAACAAATGTACCAAAAGTTAGAAGTTGTAACAGTTATAAGCCTATTTCTTCATGCCTTATATCCTAATCATGCTAGTGGTCATACACAAATGCCAAAAACACGCACACAATCAACAGACCCCGATCATTTTGGTCAGACTATGTTAGAGTTTTGGCAGAGAGGAAATCGTGCCTTAACATCTCCATCCCTTTCCTGCTCTAAGGCCCCTGTGTACAGCAATGGGACGTAAGAAAGGCTTGTAAGTAAGTAAGTAAGTAAGTAAGTAAGTAAACACTTTATTGTACAAAAAAATAGGATAAAACACAAGCTTGCTTGTGATGATGATGATTGTTTTATGTGTAGTGGCGGAGGGCCAGCCGGCGCCGGAGCCCGAGGCGCCGCGGAGCGTCGGCGCGGGCGCGCTGCGGCGCCTCGCCGAGCAGTGGAAGCAGCTCGTCGCTGACGGGACCTTCGTCGTCATGGTGAGGACCTTTAGAATAGAATAGAAAATATTTATTTTTGAACAACTGAAACTAGAATTACATAATTTATTGACCGCACAGATATAACTATTTGTCATTAGTGGTCGCGGGTGAGCAAAGTAATTGTTTTTTAGTTCATAGAATTACATAAGCAATAGGTACCTTAAATTTAACCATAAAGGGCAGTTGTCACAAAAAAAAGACTCCACTCAGCATGTGCCATGGCGCGTATAAGAGTCCAGAAACGAATTACAATTAAACTAGCCTAAAAGCTTAGTATAAGCAAGGACGATAAAACCAAGAGGACTTCCCATGGCTATACAATGTCGCGTTCCTGTAAAATAATGAGCATGCTGTAGCTAGTTTCACTATAGAGAGGTCTCTGTACCATTAATTTTGTGTGACACTTAGACCTCTGGCTAACACAATAGCGCCATCTATGAACTGAAAGAAAAAACTAATTTAGATGGCGCTATTGTGTTAGCCAGAGGTCTAAGTGTCATACAAAATTAATGGTATAGAGACCCCTCCGTAGTAAAACTAGCTACAGCAGGCTTATTATTTCAAAGGAAGGCGACATCGTATAGACACTGGCAGTCCTCTTGGTTTTATGATCCTTGGTATAAGCGACTAATACGTCTCGATAAGTAAGTTGCATAACAATGCCAGTACAGTTAACAAAAAGTACAGTTGGCAAAAAAAAAAGATTGTGTTAATTTTTTTTGCAACTTATTGAGGAGCGAAGCGTCTCCTTTTCAGCTTGCACTAAAATGCTTTCGTGTGTCCGCCGTCTGTCCGACTGTACGGTCTCTACAGGTCGCATTTCTCAACCGGTTCACGTCAAATTTTGTGATCAGACTTGATCTTTATTTATTTATTTTATTATTATTTTATTGAAAGAGGGAGGAAAACGGGCAAGCGGGTCGCCTGATAGCAAGCGATCACCGTCACCCATGAGAACCAGCAACCCCAAGAGAATCATTAGTCCGTTGCCGACCTTTAACGAGGAAAACGGATAGAGGAAAGGGCGGGGGGGATCGGGGCTCCGGCGCTCTCACAGACCGAACGGAACGCAACAGGGGTGCTGTTGTTCGATGTACTTTATTCGACTAGTCATATCTATACCTATAAAACAGTATCGTGACTGACTGACTGACTGACTGACAGACAACGCACAGCCTAAACCACTAGACCTAGAGAGTTGAAATTTGGCACACATGTACCTTGAGTATCCTAGAGGTGCACTAAGAAGGGATTTTTCGAAATTCCCACGGGATAGGGCACTAGCCCATTTTGAAATATTTCACGGTGGTAAAGTCGCGGGGCATAAGCTAGTCTTGTTATGTTGATATTTGGTTCCCAGTGCGACGAGTTCTGGACTTCCCCGCACTGCTACAAGGACATGAAGAAGTATGACTACTGGATGTACCGCAAGCTGCAGTTCGCGGTCGCCGCGCTGTTCAAAGGGGACCTCAACTACCGCAAGCTGCTCGGCGAGCGGAACTGCAGCCCCGTCGCCGGCTTCGAGCCGTCGCTGCAGGGTGGGACTTGCAGGACACACAACACACAGACACACATATTACACACATATTACATACACAAACACACACACATTATTATGAGTGGCGCCCATTTCACATCGTATGGTGCAATCTTGTTTGTGCAAAATGTAACAGGGTCTTGTGTCGGTTTTTGGCATTTGTGTGTCAGTTTCGTGTTAGTATGTGTTTGTAGGAACGTAACTAATTTTGACATGGGCGTAGACTCGTGCTGTATGTGTGCGTCGTTCCTCTCGAAAAGTGGCAGAAAAATAGGGATGATAGGGAGATAGATGTTGCCAAATTAGTAGCTTTTTTAGAAATCAATGAAAATAATCGATTTATTGATTATTTTTATGAAACATTCATAGAATGAAATTCAACATACAATGACAATTCAAAGAAAAATTCGTTAAGCAGCTGGACTTGAACCAGCAACCTCGGTAATCCGTACCACGCTCCACCAATTAAGCTATACTTAACGTTGGTGTACCTAACGAATTTTTCAATGCCTTGTGTCATTGTATGTTGAATTTCATTCTATGAATGTTTCATAAAAATAAAAACAAAAACAATCAATAAATCGATTATTTTCATTGATTCAGAAAATAGCTCCATCTCTTGCCACTAATGCGTAACTGTAGAAGTTCCGTAGTGGGTGAGCTGCTTGATTAAGCTACTCATAGATGGCGCTGAGGAGAGATCTTCCAAATAAAATATGACACAAGGCATTGAAAAATTCGTTAGGTACACCAACGTTAAGTATAGCTTAATTGGTGGAGCGTGGTACGGATTACCGAGGTTGCTGGTTCAAGTCCAGCTGCTTAACGAATTTTTCTTTGCATTGTCATTGTATGTTTTTTAGAAATGTCAAAACGATTTGATCGGATCCATTAGTATGAAGTTTGTACTGAATTACAGAACTATGACGTCATCATTTTCAGTGATCTAACTGCCTCCTTTTATTAATTTTTGTTGAATTAAAAATCGTTTAAATTGCAGTAATAAGTGAGGCATCGGTTTTTGTGAGTATTTTCGGAGGCTTTGATAAGTGAAAATGTAAAATAATTTTATTTTGACATCAGTCCACTACCCTATTGTAGTGCATAGATAAGCCAAAGGCGCCTCAAGTCTGTCTGCTCTGTGGCATATCTATTTTTGCGAAAAGTAGGATTGTTCGTCTCGTGTGCAGGCTTCATCCCGGCGCCGATCATCGCGCTGCGCACCGTGAAGGCAGACCTCATCTGCGGGCTGCCCAAGGGCAAGTTCGAGGCCATCGCCAAGATAGACCCCGACTGGATGAGGAAAGGCGACTACGGGTCAGTTAAAACACTAGCGTCAAACTTATATGCGCCTGCCCCCCTAGTACGCTAAATTGTAGACAAATTGGAACAATTAGTCATAATCATAAGTTTCAGTGATCAAACTGCCTCCTTTATTAGTTTTTGTTAAATTAATAATCGTCTTAATTACAGTGATAAGCGAGGCATCGATTTTTAGGGTTCCGTACGTCAAAAGGAAAAAATGGAACCCTTATAGGATCACTTTTTTGTCCGTCTGTCTGTCTGTCTGTCCTTCTGTCAAGACCCTTTTTCTCTGGAACGCGTGGAGGTAGCATGCTGAAATTAATATCAAATACTCAAGCCTGCGATCCCTTGAAGCTGTGAAAAAATCAACCTTCCAAGTGAACGCAATCAAAAGATACAGTCATTAAAAAGGTGGTTTCCATACAAATCGGCGTACTGAGAAAACCTAAAGGGTACTTACAGTTGTCCTAGAAACTTGAAATTTGGTATGAAGGTAGCTCTTATAGCACAACCACTCCAAAAAGTCCCAAAATCTTGAATTTTTGTCTGTCTGCAGATTTCGCAGACCAATATAAGTTGACCCCTCACTGCGTACATTTTGCTTAGGAGCAGGGCTCTGCTAACATTGGACTTATTTAAATACTGGGGAAAAGCGTTAAAATCTTTCTACGGAACCCTCGTGCGCGAGTCCGACTCGCACTTGGCCGGTTTTTATGAGTATTTTCGGAAGCTTGATAAGTGAAAATGTAAAATGGTCTCATTTTGACACCCTATTGTTAGTGAAATAAAAACGGAACACTCACGTATATAAGTCGAGCTTAGCCGGACATGTTTCGGACTAATTCGTAGCCCTTCCTCTGGGAGCGCACGACCCAGCGCAGCGCAGTTTTTATTTCACTATGAGTCTCACGGTAGTTTCATGTTAAAAATTCTATTGTTGCAGCGTGATCCAGTTCTGCGCGAAGGCCGAGCCTCTGAAGATAGCGGACCGGCCGTGCGCGCACTACTGCGGCGCGTGCATGGGGCTCGCCTGCCCCGAGGACGGCGCCTTCTGGTGACGCCCCGGAGCCCTACAGTACGCGCCTAACTATAAAAAAATATGTTCTGCTATGCGAACTTTTTATTGCCCCGCGTGCAGCGAGTCTCTGCGACTATTATGACACCTTCACAGTCCAGTGCCCCTTATATAAAAGAGAAAAAAAAAAACATACCGGCATGCTTATTGTCAACTCGCTCGCAATCGGCATCGCGTTCATTTTGTATGCTGACAATTTGTATCGGTAACAGCTAGCTGCCAGTAGTACAAATACATTTCAATGCGATGAAGTGTCAAAATAGCAATTACCCTGCTGGTAGTTTTTTAGTGGCCCATGAGGGGAGCACGGATTGAAATTATTTGCGAGGAAATTTAAAGAGGCGCATTTAAGTTTGAAGCATTCTGTCTTTCTATCCCCCTAGTTTCAAGCTCCTATGGAAACTTGTGGTTACTAACGAGTTGCTACTTTTGACTTTATACTGTGTACCTGTTTGAAATTGTTTAAGTATTTTACTGGTATTATTTTGTTTCAGGTACTCCTCAAACTCATTTTTTATTGCAATTACGTACATTACATACTCAATTAAAATCATTTTTACCGCTTGTTGGCACTCAAACCTTTATACCTGTTGTAAATAAAACACTATAAAGTTTTAAAACAGATTTTTATTTACAAATCTTTACAAGTATTTACAATTTACAAAAACGTTATGTATAAATAGGTAAAAAAATGTTTTTTTAAAAGCCATCGCGAAGCAAGGAGAACCTATCTTAAAAGAAGCTTACAGAACAATCATTATAAGCCAGTAAAGTGTTTGTCTAAAAACTAGCTACCCGTCCCGGATTCGCGTGGTTTTCTCCATTTATTAATTTAATTACAAATACATGTAAACCGTCCGGCTATCTTCTATCTATCAGTGATAACAGCATTAAAATAAGTTGGTAGTTTCTAAGTTCATTGCGTTCAGACAGACACACAAAACGAGTGAAAATCACACTTCCGCACGTGTAACAAACTATGTTTTTAAATACATTTGCAAAAAATACAAAGAAACCAGAGTCAATGAGCTATTTCATCATCAGCCTATCTACGTCCCATCAGGCCTTCTCTCAGAATGAGAGGGATATTGGGCTATATAGTTCCCACGCGGGCCCAGTGCGGATTGGGAACTTCACACACATTGAATTACTTCGCAGGAGTGTGCAGGTTTCCTCGCTATGTTTTTCCTTCACCGATAAGCTCATGATAAATTAATAATGTTAATTTCGCACATAAATTCCGAAAAACTCAGAGGTGCGAGCCGAGGCTTGAACCCACGACCCTATGCTTGAGAGGCCATAGGTCAAACCACTAGGCTATCACGACTTCACCTATGAGCTATTTACAAGCATTTTATTTTAATTACACAACGTTGGCATTCAATTCTCTTACATATTACGTTGGCAGAATGGCCAGCAGTAGGTAATTTACCCTATACATTTTTTTTTGGTATACCATTGAATTTTCATATACATCTTTTTAAAGTGATAAAAGTTACATAAATGTTTGTAGCTGAGTGGTAACTTATAGTCCATTGAGTGCTCTACATTAAAATCTCGTTTAAAAAAGGGACTAGATACGTGCTTTCTGTATACCCTTCAAATCGAATAAATCAGATTATTTTTTCTTGTTCCTTGTGTTTGAATACTGAAGTCTCGTGAACACTTGATAAGGAATTTATTCACATACAGATAGGCGATAAGGCGCCTGTTCACGGGTTGATGGCCACCCAGCCTTTGTTCCCGTCGGGCAAGGTTATTTGCACGACCCGCACTATTCCTCCGCTTTCGTCCAATAACTGAAAAAAAAAAAACTATTATTACACAAACACCGAATTTAATAACCAACCTTTAGAAACGTGCGTGCTTGTGTCACGGCAGTTTCGATCTTTTGCTTAATTTAATATTTTTCAAATATGCCATCGTGTATCGGCAAATGGTGGAGAAACCATACGGATATGAAAAACACTAGAATTATTTTTTAAAAACCCGTACTTCATGACACACCGTCCTCGCTGAGCGGGATAGTTGGATGGTTCGACCGAACCTTGTCGAGAAATGCCGAGCGCAGCCGAGGTATGTCGCCGCTCATTGGCGAGCCGCGTTCGATGTGCGAGTGTCATGTGTACGTGCGTCGTAGTTGTGCGTGTGGGTCATATTCTGGTGCGCCGGTGTATAGGCGTTATGATTTCATATCTTTATAGTTAGCTGACTACCAGTCAATTGGCTAAGTAAATTTTTGTGAAGAGGTGCAAATTATATATTTTTCGACAGTAGTCTTAGTAATCGAGGAACTGCAGCTCTTTTATTTTTATTTCCTACTAGCTGTTGCCCGCGACTTCGTCCGCGTAGATTTCGGTTATCGCTATCCCGCGGGAACTATCGACGGCCGGATAGCCTAGTGGTTAGAGACCCTGACTATGAAGCTTGAGGTCCCGTCCCGGGTTCGAATCCCAGTCGGGGCAGATGTTTGTATGATGAGTACGCATGTTTGTTCTTGGGTCTTGGATGTTTAATATGTATTTAATTATGTATTTATCTATATAAGTACGTTTATCCGTTGTCTAGTACCCATAACACAAGCTCTGCTTAATTTGGGACTAGGTCAATTGGTGTCAATTGTCCCCTGATATTTATTTATTATTTATTTATTTACTATACAATTTTCCCGAATAAAAAGTAGTATTACTCAATATTCAAACTATCTTTTTACCAAATTTCATCTAGATTGGTGCAGCGGCTTTCACGTGACGAGGTAACAAACAGACACACAGAGAGACAGAGTTACTTTCGCATTTATAATATCAGTTAGAAATATTTTTAAATGGACGTGATGACATTTGTGAGATTTAATGGCTGATTAGCTTAGTGCTACGTCAACTGTCACTTTTGACATTGTCAAAAAATAATACAGCGAGACTTGGTAATGATAAAAACATTTCTAACCTTTCTTTTAAAAGAGCTGCAGTTCGATTACTAAGACGAAGACCGTCGAAAAAATATATAAGTGCACCTCTTCCAAAAACTATACTTAGCCAATCGACTAATTAGGGGTACTTCAAAGCAGCATCCAACCTGCGCCTCCTCTCCCTGTTGCTCCGTGCTGACCGTGTCAATATAGCTAATTTCAGTCTTTAGCGCTCCGTCCAGATTATCTGCAAATTGAGTAATTAGCAAATATCATCATCATCATCAGCCTTCTTACGTCCCACTGCTGGGCACAGGCCTCTCAGAATGAGAGGGCTTGGGCTATAGTTCCCACGCGGCCCCAGTGCGGATTGGGAACTTCACACACACCATTGAATTGCTTCGCAGGTGTGTGCAGGTTGCCTCACGAATGTAA
The DNA here is from genome assembly GCA_963691665.1 of Clepsis dumicolana. Lineage (NCBI taxonomy): Eukaryota > Metazoa > Arthropoda > Insecta > Lepidoptera > Tortricidae > Clepsis > Clepsis dumicolana. The sequence goes on from OY829529.1 coordinate 7,907,779, forward strand.
TTCCGCACTTAAATTCCGAAAAACTCAAGAGGTGCGAGCCGGGGTTTGAACCCTCGACCCTCGAAAACGAAATCATTCACTTAATTGCGAAATTACATTTCCTATTCGATGAATGAAAATTGAGTCAAAAATCCGGTAGTGTTGAGTGAGGTCCCTCTGTCATTCTCCAACAATGACAGACAAAGACAAGAAATTGACAGATAGATCTCACTCAAGACTAGCGATTCTTACACGTAACGGTGTTGGGTGTGTGTGGATGTGTGCTATAATCGTCCCACGATAACTCTGCATAAGATATTAATTGGCAACCCAGAAAAATCACGCTGTGGTAATACTTTTTCATGTCACTCAGACATTTCTTTAGTTAAAAATAATAATGATATTAGCAATCAAAAATTTGCTGTTATTTTTTTTAATATGGCTCTGTCCATTGGAGGACAATTTTGCCAGTGTTTAGTATGTTTTGCCGTTGTACGGTAATAAAAATCTAGAAAACGAAATATGAGAGGTATTTTAATGGTGGATGGTGAATGAACAATGACCTGTCTAATGTTTAATCACCAGTGATCGGGGTTTTGGATGCGACTTGGGGTGAATGACCTCAATCATTATGCTAGTATGGATATGGTTTTTTTGTCATATTATTAGATTACATATTGATTATACATTTTATAAAATCATTTATTTCAAATATTTAGCATATATTATTACTTTTGGTCTCTATAAAATTAAAATAACAACCATTATTTTTTCAATGTTCCCTAATGTTAACCTATTTCGTTTAACATCTAAAACCCACTTATAAGCCGAAAACGATCTTTCTACTTCAACTGATGTTAGCGGGGCGAATTTATATAAAGAAATTTCATCGGATGCGGATTCGTGTGATATTTGTTCGGCGTATGTTCTGATATCATCTAAATTCGGATTTCGAGCCATGACTGCTTCTATTTTAGTATCTATACGTAAGCTATTACTCCAACTTATAACTGTCCGGACTTCATCAAAGATTTCTATGGCATCGATGATTGACCTATCCCGTTCCTGTAGTTTGACTAAGGCGATCTCGATTATGCTAAAATATTTATTTATGTAATCCATTTGGCTTTTTACATTGGGTTTCCTTAATATATTTTTAGTTTTTTTTATTGACACTGCTTCCGAATCTCGTAAACTTAATACAACTGTATTTATTTCGTTAAAATATTTAACGTAATATGACACTGCTGAAAGCCAAGTTCCCCACCTTGTAACAACAGGCTTAGGAATTAGAGGCATGTTCGGGAATTTTTCCTTTAATAGTCTGACTCTACTCAGAGATTTCAGAAATAATGAATGAATATGCCCGGGATCCCGGGATTTGTCAATACAAATCAATATGTTGGGAGGATAATTATTCTATTTTATTTTACATGGTATTAATCGATATTACAGGTCAACGTTTGAAATAAACGTTATTATTATTGAAAAAATAACGCGGGATTATAGTCACATCCATACTATGATTACGACTCGAAATCCCGCGAATTGCATCCAAAACGCCGATCATTGTTAATCACTTTAATCTAATCAAAAGTTCAAAACGTGTTGTTTGACTATAAATCAGTGTTGCCATAAACAAACTATAGATTTCTACTGTTGTCAGTTCGTTGCAGAGTTATCGTGGGACGACTATATGCGAGTGTTTTTTTTTTCAACTGTGACTTACATAAGATATCTTCTGAATCGTCCGGAATCAGATTCAAAGAAGTCTTCAGCCCCTTCCGAAGGAAATATTTCTTATCGCCTATGAACACGGTGCCTTCACTTTCTCCATCTGTAATAATAAGAGTCAATTTAAAAAAATAATCCTGCCGCTAGGCAGCAGTGCTTGCACTGTTGTGTTCCGGTGTGGAGAGTAAGACAGCAGGTTTAATTGCGGGCACAAGAGGCATTTCATCTTGGCTCTCTAGGTTGGCAACGCATGTGCAAACCCACCGGGTGTCTATGGGCAGTGGTGATCACTTACCATCTGCACATGTAGCACGGAGCGCCATTTTGTCGCTTGTCGCGCAGTGCGTCCCTTTCATAGTGATGGAACCAGTGAAGGACGCACTGAGCGACAAGCGACAAAATAGCACGCGTGCTAGCCCCCCTGGTGACCCACTTGCTTTTTTGCCATCATCTCTACCTATAAAACAGTACCATGACTGGCTTACTGCCTGACTGACTGACAGACAACGTACAGCCGAAACTACTGACGCTAGAGATACTTGAAATTATTCGAACATGTACCTTGAGTATCCTAGACATGCACTAAGAAGGGATTTTTCGAAATTCCCACGGGATAGGGAACTAGCCCATTTTGAAATACTTCACGGGGGCAAAGCCGCGGGGCATAAGCTAGTTTTTGTATTACAAAAAAACCTATACACAGAACCACGAAACTAGGTATATCGGTATAGAAAGAGTTCATCAATTTGTATGAGAGCCGAGAGTGTAACATTTTAAGGTATTTTGACGTCACGAGTGTAATTTAGAAATAAAAATTCTTTATTTTCAGGCAACAGAGCCCATAAGTAATACATTTTCAGAATTAAAGTTATTCGTACAAATTCGTTAAAATAAATAAAACCAAAATTAAAATGAATTAGTATAAGTAGAAATAAATGACAAAATTAAATAAAATTTAAATTTAAATCAGAGAATGTGTATAAATAGTTAACGTCATCAAAATATGTTAACGCCAAAATAGTTCCTTTTAAACTTCGCGCGCTTTTAATGCGCCTGCATACGTGCAAATTTATCTAGCTCCAATATTAGTTAAGTTGGCAGTCAGTATTCCCTCTATATCTTTTATCCCTTTCCCTCCAGCACGCCTACACATCATTTGTCGCGCGCTTGAGCTGAACGCGCACCTGATTGGCCGATTCAAACATCGCCCGCCGAACGCCATCAAAAATGGAGTTCGAGTTCTATCTAGCAAGCCGGCAGAACACGTGCTTGTGCTGCTGAAAAATTGGAAATAAGCACTTAATCTGAGTCTTTCAGCCTCTCGAGTCGTCGCGAGTGTTTAATTGGTGAAAGGAAGCAGAGGTGGCCACCTTTTTGGACTATAACCAACATTTAGTGCTGTTTTGTGGTGTATCGGACAACGCCCTGCTGGATTGGTCTAACCACGCCAACTAACGCCTGGCTGGACCCTAGATCCTGCCTGGGTACTGCGAGCTGCGCGAGGATCCTCGCGGTAGACGTGCTTTCCATCTGACCGCCGCTGACTGCCACTTAGGTACATAGCACATAGCATACGAAAACCCGCAAATTAAATACAGTCCACTTTCTCTGGTGGCTGTTCCTCAACCCTTCGCCCCAGGTCGTATAGAAACCTTCGTCTCTCCGTACCTCGCATCAGGTACTCCAATTCCCTGACCCTAGGTAGAATCTCCGCGCTAACAAAATAAAAAAATAAAACAAAAATTAAAAAAATAGTGTTAACAGCCCCAACTGTTGTGGTGGTGTTTGAACAGTTACTTGTTTACCAACAAGGTGTTTTGTTTTTAAAACCTGACGTCGCGCGGGAAGCGGTCGTGAGCTGGAACGCGTAATGAGGTTCCCAGCCCTTCTTGTCGGCACGCGAGGTACACACACACTTTCCTTCTATACCTATACATATAGTTCTGTGTATAGAACGTTTATAGCCTAGTGGTTTGACCTATGGTCTCTCAAACAGAGTGTCGTGGGTTCAAACCCCGGCTCGCACCTCTGAGTTTCTCGAAATTTATGTGCGGAATTACATTTGTAATTTATCACGAGCTTTTCGGTGAAGGAAAACATCGTGAGGAAACCTGCACACACCTGCGAAGCAATTCAATGATGTGTGTGAAGTTCCCAATCCGCACTGGGCCCGCGTGGGAACTATAGCCCAAGCCCTCTCACTCTGAGAGGAGGCCTGTGCCCAGCAGTGGGACGTAAAAAAAAAAGGCTGGTGATGATAGAACGTTTCAAACTTAAATATTCCTTTGAAGTTATTCATGCCTTCACCAGGCGCATTTAAATTTGACACGAACTGTGCAGCACTAAAAAAAACCGTGACCTAGTGGTTTGACCTATCCTCGATACACTTTCTCAACCTCGTATCTTACCGAGCCTGTACACTTGGATGCAAAATTAATCGCCCACACGCTTGATTAATGTAAAAACTGTTATTTAATTAAAGAATACTTTTACACTAAATAGTAAAAATAGGGTGGGCGATTAATTTTGCCTCCGAGTATATTTCGTTCCAAAAACAACACTGTTTAGATCACTACAGTTTTTTTTTTAAGTTGTTTTTGGAACTAAATATATCGGTAAGATACGAGGGTGAGAAATTGTAGCGACGCTATGGCCTCTCAAGAAAAGGGTCGTGAGTTCGAACCCCGACTCTCACCTCTGAGTTCTCTTTATGTGCGAAATTACATTTGCAATTTATCACGAGCCTTTTGGTGAAGGAAAAGCATCGCGAGGAAACTTGCACACTCCTGCGAAGCAATTCTATGGCGTGTTAAGTTCCCAATCCGCACTGGGCAGGGGTGGGCACCATAGCCTAAGCACTCTCATACTGAGGGAACGCCTGCGCCCAGCAGTGGCATTACTATGACGAATCAAATTACTTACCATCAGTCTTCCCGCCTTCCGCATCTACTTCTACCTCCTCCGTGGATTCATCATACACCTGCGACCATAATAAAAGTTATTTTATTTCATTTTTAACCTCAAAAAAGGAGAAGGTTCTACGTTCCATTGTTTTACTCCGTCAATTGTAGACCGATTTCCAAAAAAATGTTTTTGTTCGAAAGGATATACTCCTGAGGTGGTCCCATTGTCACCAAGTCATGATCTGATGATGGGATCCCAGGGAAATCGAGGGCAACCCTCAAATTTTATAAGCACATATTATGTGTTTCATATATTTTCTAAGGCTATTCAAGTATTTGCGTCTGGTAGTCATCATCTCATGTTGATGAGCTGATGATGGAAGGTACAACTCCTTAACGGATAATTCTAAAAATGTTAAATCAACATAAAATAGTGAAATAAAAATCTTTTAACAAAAAAGTAAAACCGCCATAAAAAAAAAACCTTGGAAAAAAAAACGTAAAGTAATCTTCGAAAGCCTAAAGTTTTATGGCCTAGCACTAGCAGAAATATGAAGTCGGTGCTTCATTCAGAGAATATACCGCTTTAGAGGATTGTTTTACGTTTTGTTTTCAAAGGTTTTTTATTAAAAAAATATTTTTGAATACAAAACCTTTTTACCCCACTGCCTAAGGAGAGTTGCTTTTCGAGCGTATGTATGTATGTCTAATTCTTTGGCACGCTCTACAGCCTAAACCGTTTGACGGATTTCAACGTATTAGGTGTTATTGGATTCGTCTCAGTAGTGGGAGTGACATAGGGACATACTGTTACAAGGAATTGCAGTCGGGTTTTCTGTTTTTAATTCTCCATCAACGAGAGACAATCTACTGGCCTATGATTGATGTATGTTAAGTCAAATATAAACCAATTCTCTGTTTGCACGACAGCGACATTTTTTATATATATGTCGGAGAATCGATACACTAGTCGGTGTTGATCATAGTCTAATTATAAATTACCTTCATTTGTTATGATTTTAACGAAACGTCAAGCGGTGACAGCTGTCAAATAAATACTGCTTGGGAGTGGTCTGTGCTTGGTTCATTTGTGGGTAGTTTGTATAAGGTCGAAATGACATTTAGTAACTTTGAAAAGAAAAGGGCATTCTTGATCGGGGGGTCGGACTGATCACAAGTTGGTAATGTAATCCGTTTGCATCGGCTTGGTGCTTTGAGTTTTAATGAGAATTGTTAGTGATTTAATGAACTAAGTGCCTGTGCCCCAAGTACAGAGTCTTATTTTGAGTCTTAAATGATATCTTGGCAATAGATCACGTGAATGGGCGCAAGCACAGAACTCTCCAACGTTTCCAATATGGTCCGCTGGTGTGTGCGATGTCTCGTCCCGGTCCCAGTCGCCGAGTTATATATATATATATAAGAGAGGGCAAACGAGCAGGCGGTCCACCTGATGTAAAGCAATCACCGCCGCCCATGAACACCTGCAACACGAGGGGCATCACGGGTGCGTTGCCAGCCCTCTAAGGAATAGGTAGGCTCGTTTCCTAATCGTTTAATCCTAAATAATCGATCAAAAACAGCCTTATGTGCGAAAAGTGTATTCGGCATGGCACCCAAATTATGTAATAAGTTGCCAGACTTTATAAGAGGATCTGAAATGCAAGAGTTTAAGAAACAATTATCAGATTTTTTGACTCGAAATGCATTTTACTGTATAAAAGAATATTTAGATTATAAGCCTCACATTTATTAAACTTAAGACTGTAATTAACTGACAACCGAGTAGCTCAGTGGTTAGAGACCCTGACTATGAAGCTTGAGGTCCCGGGTTCGAATTCCGGTCAGGGCAGATATGCAGTGTATGATTAATATGAATGTTTGTTCCCGGGTCTTGGTTGATTAATGTGTATACCTATAAGTACGTATTTATCTATATAAGTATGTTTATCCGTTATCTAGTCCCATAGTACAGGCTTTGCCTAGTTTGGGACTAGTTCAATTGGTGTCAATTTGTCCCATGATATTTATTTATTTATTTAACTTTAACCTTAATATTTGCATGCCAAATAATAGGCAGAATACACTGTACAAAATTGTAATACTTATAACATCCGCTTGACTGTATTTCTGGCAAATAAACTATTCGAATTTGATATTGGTAGAAATTGATAGATAGACCTCACTCTACACTAGCGACCCCAGCGGAGTTTTAACTCGCGATAGCCCCCTCATTGTCCCATGATATTATGACGACCGGATAGCCTAGTGGTTAGAGACCCTGACTATGAAACTTGAGGTCCCGGATTCCCCGGCCGGGGCAGACGTTTGTATGATGAATACGAATGTTTATTCTCGGGTATTGGATGTACCCGTCCTCTCCTGCTGACCCGATACGGGTCAAGACTCAAGACATTTTTTTTTTCATGCATAAAAAAAACCCAGAAATTACTTTGAGCGCATGTATGGATTACCATTTTATTGTAATTTCAGAAAAATATTCCGAAAAACGGCCGGCGGCCGGACCACGTCGAGTTAATATTTGTATATGAGTATGTATTAATCTATATTAGTAGGTATGTTTATCCGTTGTCTAGTACCCATAGCACAGGCTTTGCCTAGTTTGGGACTAGGTCAATTGGTGTCAATTGGTCCCGTGATATTTATTTATTATTACTTACATTATCCCCAGGCGTTTTATTGGCGATCCTTTGGATGGTGACGCGAGGCTGGTTCACCACGATCGATTCAGCCAGGTGGCCCTGAAAAGAAACACCTAGAATTAATAAGAGTGCAACCGCCTTTGATTTTTATTTCTTTTTTTTTTTGCCAACAGCACAAGAGATCAAACGTCATTGTCATGTTTAGAAATAGCCATACTTAATTTCTCGTTGTTTGAAGCATTTTAATTTAATTTTGTAATGGAATCTATGGTCCTATGGCCATTTCAAAACATGCCAATGACATTTAAGTACAGTCAGCAGCAGAAGTAGCTAAGCTACCGAAGCGGTCACAATGATCTAAGCACGGCTCTATTGTTATAGACATAAGAGCTTGTGCATATTACTATGACCGCTTCAGTTGCTCAGCTAAGCACGGCTCTATTGTTATAGACATAAGAGCTTGTGCAGATCATTGTGACCGCTTCGGTTGCTCAGCTAAGCACGACTCTATTGTTATAGACATAAGAGCTTGTGCAGATCATCGTGACAGCTTCGGTTGCTCAGCTAAGCACGGCTCTATTGTTATAGACATAAGAGCTTGTGCAGATCATTGTGAGCGCTTCGGTTGCTTAGCTAAGCACGGCTCTATTGTTATAGACATAAGAGCTTGTGCAGATCATCGTGACCGCTTCGGTTGCTCAGCTAAGCACGGCTCTATTGTTATAGACATAAGAGCTTGTGCAGATCATTGTGACCGCTTCGGTTGCTCAGCTAGGCACGACTCTATTGTTATAGACATAAGAGCTTGTGCAGATCATCGTGACAGCTTCGGTTGCTCAGCTAAGCACGGCTCTATTGTTATAGACATAAGAGCTTGTGCAGATCATTGTGACCGCTTCGGTTGCTTAGCTAAGCACGGCTCTCTTGTTATAGACATAAGAGCTTGTGCATATTACTATGACCGCTTCAGTTGCTTAGCTACTTTTGCTGCCGAGTGTATTTGTCACGCATTATTACCGAGAAGGGTCACTCTTTTGCCATTTTGTAGCTACAGAAGCGAGTATGTATGTGTGTACTCACGCTGCTGTTCATGTGTGTGTAGAGCAGCTGTTTGCGCATGTAGCCGGCGCCGCACACGAGACACTCGTAGGGCTTCTTGTCGCTGTGCACGAACCGGTGCGTGTTGCGATTGTCGCGCGAGTTGAACGACTTGCCGCACACCTAAGGAAAAACATCAAACTAGCGGTAGAATCTACATTTATATGTACAAGGTGCGTTTCAATTAACCGTCAAGCATTCAGCCAGGGGCCGAGTGATTTTTTTCTTTCACCCCTGTGAAGTTTTTATTTGGAACAAAAATAAACATTCTCTTACACATTAATTGCCTCTGCTGGTTGACAATGTGTATGGAAGAATGATTTCTTTTGTTTATTTTAATAAAACAAACTTCACAAGGGTGCTCACTTCCACAACCCGGCAGGAGGACAACACCGGTGGGTCTCAGTGGGTATGCCCCCCCCCCCCCCCCCCTCTATGGAGGGAAGTACCGGGGAGGCGAGTCCCACATAACCGCCGCGTCGTCCCCACGGCGCGGGAATATTTATTACTGCAATTAAAACGATTTTTTATTTAACAAAAACTGATAAAATGAAGGCAGTTTGCTTTTTATAGTAATCGAGAATTTTCATGTATTAATGTATATCGACATCTTTTTTACGGATATGAAATCCCTAGAACGTGCCCAGAGTTAGCACATGTATAATAAATAGACACTTTGTCCTACTTTGAATTTAATTGTTTTATATTTTTTATTATTGAATTCATGACGATCTTTTTTGTGAATTAAGTATATTTTGACATATCAAAAAAATATGTAATTTTCAAAATGAAATAAATAAATCTAATCTAATCAAATCTAAAAGCGCCTCCCGTCTATCTGCTTCACGTCTCGCAGAAAATCGCCGTGAAGCAACAGCACCCCTGTTGCGTTCCGTTCGGTCAGTGAGAGTGCCGGAGACCGAATCCCCCTCCCTCCCCCCCCTCTTTCCTCCTTAAAGGCCGGCAACGGACTAGTGGCTCTTGGGAGTGCTGGTACTCATGGGTGGCGGTGATCGCTCACCATCAGGTGACCCGCTTGCTCGTTTTCCTCCCTCTTTAAATAAAAAAAGTCTAGTTTACTAACCTCGCAAACGTAGGGTTTCTCGCCGCTGTGTATCCGGATGTGCTTCTTGTAGTGCTCGGGGTACACGAACGTGGCTTGGCAGACCTCGCACTTGAGAGGTCGCTCCCCGGTGTGAGAAGCCTTTATGTGGTAGTCTAGGAGTCTGAAATTACAAACCATCAACGTTATACTCATATATACTTTGTTTATTTTAGCATTAACAACACACTCTTTTCTTTAGGCAGTCGTGTAAAAAGAAGCAAACAATCCCGACATGCATTTTTATTGAAAAAACGCTTTTTAAAAATAAGTAGACCGTACGTATAAAATCATAACAATACAAAAATTATTAAATCGCGTTGTTGTTACCAGCGGTTATTTTTTTTTTTATAGTTTTTTAATAAATAGACGTGTCAAGATTATTACGTTCTTTCTAATGCTAAAATAAACGAAGTATAATCTAGTAGTACGAGGGCTGTTTGATAAGTACCCGTTTTCTAAATATATTAATATCACTGGCCGTAAATAAGTATACCACCTTTTTAAGCCATTTTTCAGAGACGGGAAAATTAAAAAAAAATGGCATTCTTTTGTTTTTTTTTTCTCATTTGACAACGATTCAGTGAAGGCGTGAACTTAAAATTGTTAAAATGGAGAAAGAACACTATCGGTCTGTAATTAGATTCTTATTTTTGGAAGGAAAAACATGTGATGAAATAAAAGTAAGAATGCAAGTGGTTTACCATGAATGTGCTCCTTCTATGACAACCGTCAGATATTGGTATAACGAGTTTAAGCGGGGGAGAACAACCGTCTTTGATGAGGATCGTCCAGGCCGGCCAGTTGAGGTGACTACAGACGATATGGTTAAGAAAATTGAAAATATCGTTTTAGCCGACCGCCGAATTAAACATCGAGAAATCGTTGATGCTGTAAACGTTTCAATCGAGAGAGTACAACACATATTAGAAGAAAAATTGGGTATGAAGAAAGTATCGGCGAGGTGGGTGCCGCGTTTACTCACGGAGGAGCAAAAACGGAACCGACTGACTACTTCGGAGCAGTGTTTGGCCGTGTTCAAACGTAACCCGAAGGAGTTTCTGCGTCGTTTCGTGACCGTGGACGAAACGTGGATCCACGACTACACCCCGGAAATGAAAGAGCAGTCGAAGCAGTGGATTTTACCGGGTGAACCTGCTCCAAAGGAAGCAAAAACCGTCCCATCGGCTGGAAAGGTCATGGCGACCGTTTTTTGGGATTCGCAGGGTATTATACATATTGACTATTTAGAAAAGGGAAAAACAATAACAGGGCAGTACTATGCCAATTTATTGGATGAATTAGACGCCGTGTTGAAGGACAAACGACCCCATTTAAAAAAGAAAAAAAGTACTGTTTCATCACGACAACGCCCCGGATCATTCACCCAGAGTTGTGACGGCTAAATTAGCACAGTTACGCTACGAACTATTGTCTCACCCCCCGTATTCTCCAGATTTGGCCCCATGCGATTTCTTTTTGTTTCCCAACCTAAAAAAATGGCTCGGTGGCAAGCGATTTGGATCAAATGACGAAGTCATTGCCGCCATAGAGGCCTCTTTTAATGACTTTCCAAAATCATACTTTTTGGATGGTTTATTGAAGCTTGGGTATAGGTGGAACAAATGTATAGAGTTAAAAGGTGACTACGTAGAAAAATAAATGCATATATACAAAAAAAAATGTTTTTTTTTCCATAAACGGGTACTTATCAAACAGCCCTCGTACATACCGGTTTGAAATAGGTACAGTTTAAAATTACTTACATCTACACTAATATTATAAAGAGGAAAGATTTGTACCTATTTTTGTATGTTTGTATGTTTGTAATGAATAGGCTCAAAAAGTACTGGGCCGATTTAATTATAAATAAAATTAGCTAGAATACTAAATTAAATCGAATTTGTTGTGTTGATTCGTGTAGCAGTGGAGGCGGAGGTGATGCATGGAAACATACATTTGCCGCACAGATTAACTATTTTCACTAGAGGTCGCGGGTGAGCAAAGTAATTGTTTAAAGTTCATAAATATGGACCTCCGCAAAGTAACGCCTGATTCAATAAATTATATAATGTTTACATTTAACTTTTTTTCTTTAATTTTTATAACCACCCCGAATTATTTTTTTTCTGTTACAACTTAACACGACGTGGTTTACAACTATCCCAAACCAATTTTTTCCCTTAATTTCGCAACCAACATGCGACCCGGCCGGCGCGTGGCAGCCCTGTCAATTTAGCCCCGTCAGTCGGACCCGCCGCGTACTTGTACAACGCTACCTAAGCGCGGAGTGCGGCCGCCCGGCCCGCCGCTCGCGTCCCCGTACCTGCGCCGCTTGAACCGCTTGGGGCACTGCTCGCACCGGTACCGCTTGTCATCGTAGTGCGTGGCGCGCTTGTGCGAGTGCAGGTTCGAGCGCTGCGAGAACGTCGCGCCGCACACGTCGCACGCGAACGGCCGCTCGCCTGCAATTTAAAAAAATCACTATAATCATCATCATCGTCAGACTCAAGCTCAAGACGTCCACTGCTGGACATAGGCCTCCCCCAAGGCTCTTCACACAGACCGGTCTTGTGCTTTCCGCATCCGATTAAAACCTTAACAGGCTCATTGAAACGAACCCTGTATATCATCAGCCTATTTACGTCCCACTGCTGGGCACAGGCCTCCTCTCAGAATGAGAGGGCTTGGGCTATACAGTTCCCACGCGGGCCCAGTGCGGATTGGGAACTTCACACACACCATTGAATTGCTTCGCAGGAGTGTGCAGGTTTCCTCACGATGTTTTTCCTTCACCGAAAAGCTCATGATAAATTACAAATGTAATTTCGCACATAAATTCCGAAAAACTCAAAAGGTGCGAGCCGGGGTTTGAACCCACGACCCTCTGCTTGAGAGGCGATAGGTCAAACCACTAGGCTATCACGGCTATATAAATAAATACCATGTGACAATTGACACCAATTTACCTAGTCCCAAACTAGGCAAAGCCTGTACTATGGGTACTAGACAATGGATAAACATACTTATATAAATAATTACAAACGTATCTAGACCAGAGAACAAACATTCGTATTCATCACACAAAACACCTGCTCCGACCGGGAACCGAACCCGGGACCTCAAGCTTTATAGTCAGGGTCTCTTACCACTAGGCTATCCGGTCGTCAAATACGCATTAATTTCAAGTTTCTAGTACAACTGGAAGTAGCTTTTAGGTTTTCGGATTTCGGCAATTTGTATGGAAATAGCCTTTTTAATGACTATCTTTTGATTGCGTTCACTTAGAAGGTTGATTTTTTCCACAGCTTCAAGGGACCGCAGGCTCCGGTATTTGATATTAATTTCAGCATGCTACCTCCACGCGTTCCAGAGAAAAAGGGTCTTGACAGACAGACGGACAAGAAAGTAATCCTATAAGGGTTCCGTTTTTCCTTTTGAGGTACGGAACCTTGAAAACGGACAGCGGCGACGTATGCAACTGGGGTTCGCCTTTGACACCCCTCGCCGCGCACCCCCGCACGATTGCCCAGTCTAGACGGCTTCGTCGGTTTAAATGCTGTGCTACAGAGTATGGGTCTCCCACTATAGCTTTCGGTTCGCAGCATCCAAATGCTGGAACGACCTGCCTCCACCTATAAAGAAGGCTAAATCTCTGTACAACTTTAAAAGGTTAAGTAAGCAATGGCTTCTGTCCAAACAAAAAACAAATACCTAGATTTACCTAAATAGTTGCCTTGAGTCAGTTCAAGTATATTTGTCAGTGCGTTTATTTTTTTGAAGGAACTGCATTTAATGAAATATTTTTTGTTATCTGCCCCTAAACTAACTAATATATAATATACATACTAATCATAAAACGTAATATAACGTATCTTCAAAGTCTGTCAACTTAATATTCTGTTGCTCTGGCGGCGAACTTACCTTTCCTTAGAATAGTTAGATATTTAAGTTAGTCATAGTCCTGGTTGGAGACTGAAAACCAGCGGGCTCGCTGAGTCTCATTCCCTTCGACGGCCGGATAGCCTAGTGGTTAGTGACCCTGACTATGAAGCTTGAGGTCCCGGGTTCGAATCCCGGTTGGGGCAGATGTTTGTATGATGAATACGAATGTTTGTACTTGGGTCTTGGATGTTTAATATGTATTTAAGTATGTATTTATCTATATAAGTATGTTTAAATCCGTTGTCTAGTACCCATAACACAAGCTCTGCTTAATTTGGGACTTGGTCAATTTGTGTCAATTGTCCCATGATATTTATCTATTTATTTATTTATTCCCTGTTTGCCTCATGTACCTACTGTACCTACTGTACCTTTTGTTATAATATCTTTCTGTGAATCTGTGTGTTGTGAAAAAAAAAATGTCTTTTATTTATTATTATGAGTACAGTATAGTGGTGTACCGGTGTGTATGCGCATGTGGTCCTTGACCTCGGCGCGGCGCGCGAACCCCTTGGCGCACACGCCGCACACGAACGGCTTCTGGCCCGAGTGCACCACACCATGCATCTCCAGGTTGTGCTGGGTGCCGAACGCCTTGCCTGCAAATAATCATTACTATTATTAGTTCCCAAGTCAGGTGTCGCTTAGAGTAGAATTTAGTTCCCAAGTTAGGTGTCACTTAAGGAGATAAAATCTCTTGATATAAAATTTATACGCCGTGGAAGCGGCAAAAAGTGGAGAACTCTTATATGTTAACATAACACCTGTTGACCATGTAACAATACAATATAATACAGGCCTGACCTAGTGTAGGTGACACGGACAAGTTAAATTTGCAAGAAATCATGCACAGTGGAACTATTTTATGTTTGTGTAAAACCTAGGAACCGTGTAATCTGTAGTGTCACTGTTTCAATAAATTTATTATTATTATTTGTATGTCGCACCCATTCACGGGACAACAGTGTCCCGGACCTTTGGGAGGCGTGCGCGGAGCCGAAGCCAACGCGTAGAGGCCCTTTTGACAATTTAATGAAGAGTGAGGGATACATTATTATTATAAATATTCTGTAAACCACAAAACAACACAAGGAGATTACAAAAAATCTGGTATGGTTGACAATAGGCGGTCTTATCGCTTAAAAGTGATCTCTTACAGAAAACCAAAATACAGAAACCTAGAGGCTTTGTAACCTACTTTTTGAACAAATACACTTTTGACTTTGACTTAGAACAGAATTTAGTTCCCAACTTAGATGTCACTAGAGCTAGAGTATAATTTTAGTTCAAGTTAGGTGTCACTTAAGAGTAGAATTTAATTCCCAAGTTAGGTGTCAATTTTAGCAAAAAACCTCACCACCTACAGTTGAATTGAGAAATGTTTTTACATGTCAAAGTGTTTATGATATGATTAAGGTTGATTTTTGCCTGATCTGTGGAAAAACTTTTTTCACTATAGGTATACCCCCTGGGGGAGAAGAGTGATTAAAAGTTACTAAAAATGCGACGACGATTGGGAGAACCCTAATGTATAATAGTGTACTGTATAGTTAGGTTGCATATAATGCAAAATCCGACAGGCTCGACTCTTCTATCTCGTGTTGGATTCAGAATGGTTTTGTAATAAAGCAGCAGTATTGCTGAATTTGTCTTTGCTTTGCTTTGTGAGGCAGACCCGTCGGCCCGAGTCCGGCCATTTTAGGATTATTTCTGCTCAGAATCAAGAGGACTATTTATTTAAATAATAACAATAAAAAGTGTCCCGCATTTTTTGACAGTTTTGTAACGCGTTTTACATACATTCTATACGGACCGTCACAAAACTGACAAATAAATTTTCTATGGAAAAAATTTGGACTTTTTTGAAAAAAAGGGTACACAGTTCTCTGTAAATGCACGTCCATGAAAGTGATAACACCTGACTTTGAGAAATATAGCCCAGTCTCGATACATGTGTGTTTCCATTCATTACTAATTAGTTAAACAGTAGGGCTAGCACGATTGACCGCGACTTTGTCGCGCGAGATTATATCACTCCGTTGCATTCTGAGTGACAGAAAAGGACGGGCAGTTGTTCTCGCGCGAGATACAAGTCCCACTGTGAGTTGCGCTAGGACAACACCCCATTATCAGTGTTGCGGATTCATTGAAATCAATTGAAACTAAGTCATAGGGTTGTCGCACGATATTTAGTTCGTTGTCCACATATTGGTATATAAAACGTTTTTGTTACAAGAATATTTCCACAGGTAAAACAAGAGATTTGTATAATTTAATTAGTTTTCTGAATAAATTATTAAGAGTTTTCGAGTTTTCCAATTTCGCCATCAGCTCTGTTTCAAACTGGGAAAATTCAGCGAAATCATTCAGGAAATTCATGATTTTCACTGAATAGAAATTTACGAATTAATTATGATACACGACATTAATCATTATTGACAAATAAATGACACAATCACCTATTATGGGAGTTCCAAAACAGAATAAAACCTCTTTTAAGTCCGTATATTTAAAACATTTAAACAAAAAAGTGAGTTGTGAAGTTCACATCAAATAGAGCAGGTGACTTAAGGATTACAGGTTAATTTCGTAGTGTACGATTTTGTTTCTTTATTCGAAATAAACTGTTTTTTTTTTATCTACACACATAGTCCTCTTATAATGCGTTCAGAGACCGAAGAAAATGACCAGCATTGCAGCACGACAACCACTGCTCGCCGCCAGCGCCCGCCAACCACCACCACCAGTAAAGTAATAGTCATTACGACATCGAATTCGATATCGTAATGATTTTTCGATATCGAATTCGATGTATCGAATTTGACAACCAACGTAATTTACAATCATAGTGAAATAAAACGGATCATTCACGTATATAAATCGAGTTCAGTCCGACATGTATAATTAATGTGATTTTTTTCTTTTTTTTTTTTACAAAAAAAAAACTGTTCACGAAACGTCAGCTCAGTATGTTTGTCTATGATTTAAAAAAAAAACAGTCAAATTCGTGACAGGTATGGGTATGATATATGCCTTCGGCTTCTGAACCCATCTTAGAGTACTTATAATGTGTGTAGATAAAGTAATGTATGTAACTCCACATAATTAGGCCTTAAAACACTCGTGTGATCCTATTATGAAACTCAGCTTCGCCTCGTTTCATAAAAACGCACTCGTGTTTTAGGCACCCTCATTATGTAGCAGTTGCATAAACTACTATTATCAAATTATAATAATACAGGTACACGTCAAGAAAATGTGCAGTGCCATCCCTAGCGATTTCAATGAATCAGCAACAATGATAACGGGGTATGGCTAGAACTACAGTTACAGCACTGACCGCAGACGCCGCACTCGAACTCCTTGACGCCAGAGTGCGTCTTGCGGTGCTGATTGAGGTTCTGCAGCGTGAAGAAGCACTTGCCGCAGTCCGGGCACTCGAACGGCCGCGGGCGGTCCTGCGCACGACACACACACTCAAACTTATATGCACAAAAAAGGTATGAGAGGTGTCTTTTGACAGAATTAAAAAAAAGGAGCTTTTCAATTGAATAGTTTTTAGAGTTCCGTACCTCAAAAGGAAAAAACGGAGTCCTTATAGGATCACTTTGTTATCCGTCTGTCTGTCTGTATGTTTGTCAAGACCCTTTTTCTCTGGAACGCGTGGAGGTGGCATGCAAAAATTAATATCAAATACTCAAGCCTGCAGTCCCCTGAAGCTGTGAAAAAAGGGTCACCTGATGGTAAGTGATCACCACTGCCCATAGACACCAGCAACCCCGGGGGTTTGCAGATGCGTTGCCAACCTAGAGAGCTAAGATGAAATAACCTTGTGCCCGTAATTACCCCGGCTGCCTTACTCTCCACACCGGAACGCAACAGTGCAAGCACTGCTGATTAGCTAGTAAGATAGTGGTAGCGATCCGGACGGACCTTGCCCAAGGTCCTACCACCCGCAATGAGGCGTCGGCCACCACTCACCAGGTGCGTCTTGAGGTGCGACTGGTGCGTGTACTTGGAGGCGAAGGTCTTGTGGCACACGTGGCACGTGTAGGGCCGCTGGCCGCTGTGCAGGTTCATATGTTCCACCAGTAGCGTCTTGGAGCTGCGGGGCACAATCCATCAACACGCTTATTATACTCTTTTTTTAATGTGGCTAAAATTGATTGATTTACACACTTAATTTAATAATAATAATTAAAAAAAACTAATTCAATTAATTAATTAAATTTAATTAATTTAAATTTTAGGTCGTGTTTTGACGACCGAATAGCCTAGTGGTTAGAGACCCTGACTATGAAGCTTGAGGTCGCGGGTTCAAATCCCGGTCGGGGCAGATGTTTGTATGATGAATATGAATAAGTATGTTTATCCGTTGTCTAGTACCCATAGTACAGGCTTTGCCTAGTTTGGGACTAGGTCAATTGGTGTCAAATTGTCCCGTGATATTTATTTTATTTATTTTTTACGTATCAGTCCTCTATTCAGAAACCGACATGACCATCATTACAACAATCAATTTTCGAATAATTTATTGAATCAGGCGTTAACGTCACCACTGTCTACAAAAGGGTGCCAAATGCATATTTATTAATAGATTAATACCTGTATTTCTTATTGCAAATATTGCACTCATGTACTTTGCTCTTGTCTTGACCCGAATTCTCCTTAGCATGTTGCGCTGAAAACGAAAACACATTTCAAGTATATATATATTTTTTTTAAAGTAAATTTGAACATTTTTTTTTATTTTCATTATAAAAAGTATAGGTATTTTCTTTTTGACAACTCAAATTATGCAAACAATCCGACCTGAGCCTCTAGTGTAATCGACGGCTAAAGAATACGTCTCGATCGCGTTTGCGTTAAGTGTCAATTAGTATGAGAAGTGTTTGTTGTCGATACGTGAAACTAGTTTTTTTTTTATATATAATGGGAAAGTTGACACCAATAGACCTAGTCCCAAACTAGGCAAAGCTACTATGGGTGGGACAAACTAGTGTGTCTGCAATCGCCCATAGTAATTGAACGCGATCGAGACGTTTTTACACCACTGCCAAAAGAAGAGTAAAATATATAGATTTATTTAAAACAAATGATCCCTTTAAGAGATAAGTTCGCCTTTGTACATTCGCTTTTGTTCTGTTATCTGTATTTTTTTGTTATATGTGCAATAAATAGATATATACATACATACATACAAATGTACAATGGACTAACATCACCTACAAAGTAAATAAAAATACTGAAAACTAAAACTAACCACCACCACTCCACCACTCCACTCAAAGGTTGGCTGGCAGAGATCCCTTAAAGGGACAAGTCCGCCTTTGTACTCAAATGTTATTGTTGTAACTTGTGTTTTATCCTGTTTTTTGTACAATAAAATGTTTACTTACTTACTAACTTAAAAAATTAAATACTACAAGCACATATAGAGACGCGATATATGGCGACCCGACCCTGTCAAGTTTTCAATGATTTGTCATTGATATATTTCGCAACCTATTTGCTTTCTGTCAGTTTCGACCATAAACTAGAACCGAAGACGGTTTGACATTTAAAATATAAATCACCGTCAATTTACATCATCATGTTGTACCTTTAAGTGGTGCGGAAACAACAGCAAAACATGTAGTGTAACAACAAACAATATCACTTTTTATCGGTAAGTCCATTACTTTATTTTAACCAAAATATTTTCAAAATTTTGATGAATGCAACGCGGGTCAAGTTAAACTGGACAGGTCCGTCACGTGTCCACTCCCCGTCCTTTTTGCTCTTACTGTAAACATGTACGTCTATCTCTTATTATCGTAATTACCATTGTGACGCCGTACGATAGACCGGCGCAGTGCATTTATTTTGTATTGTCGATAATTATCCACTAAATTATTATTGTTTGTGTATCGGGTTTTTATTTGTGGATTTTATTTACTATTGTTAGTATCTAAATACTTCACTATCTTAATTATAATTATTTCGTGTATGATTATTGGATAGGTTATTTTATTTAAACTGTATGTTTTACCCCCAGACGCAAAAATATGGGTGTTATAAGTTTGACCGCTAGTGTGTCTGTGTGTCTGTCTGTGGCACTATAGCTTCTAAACGGTTGAACCGATTTCAATGCGGTTTTTTTTTATTTGCAGTTATCAAGCGATGGTAAACTACACCAGTTAAGAAAACTTTTAGTGATTTGTTGAACTTTAGAAGATCAAGTGAAACAAAACGGATCACTCACGTATATAAGTCGAGTTTAGCCCGACATGTTTCGGACTAATTCGAGTAACTCCCACTCACTGTCTCGCTGCCGCTGGGTCGTGCACTCCCAGAGGAAGGACTATACGAATTAGTCCGAAACATGTCGGGCTAAACTCGACTTACATACGTGAGTGATCCGTTTTATTTAACTAGATCCTGACCTCTAAAGTTCAACAAATCACTGACAGTTTTTTAACTCGTTTAGTTTACCATTCCCACAAAAAATTTCAAAGTTGGTGATGATATCTTATCTTATATACTACTTGAAGATGTTAGTTCATTTACCAGGTCATTTCAAATTGCATTTCTTAGTGGCAAAATTAAAGTCACAGGCAAAAGCTAGTTACTGGTATAAAAGCAAGCATAGAAAAATGCAAAACGTTTTATCGATATCGATAGAAAGCATTAAGTAATTATCGCACGCCCCTAGCGATCGGGTTCGGAATACTTAGGGATACTTCGGAGTACTTCGGAGCGATCACAACTCCCCCCGCACCGCAGCTAGTTGACAGAATTGTTTTAAATTCGCATGTATTGGGTCTCTATAGGCTTATATGCTCGTAGATTAAATATTACCAAACCTGGACCTCACGGCAGGGTGCCCATCAGGCAGGCAGCATTCCCGCGCTGAATTGCGATAGCAGTTCTTTGCGCGAGAAAGCTGCCCGCGCGAGGGTCGCCTGTTGCCTCTTTCAGGCGTTTGCTCAGCTCCTTGTGGAGCCCGAGTGCACCCGTAAGAAGAATAGTGTTTTCAGTGTTAATGTAATTGCAGTGCCCACTGACCGACGTGCGCTACGTAGTGGTCCCTGCGCCGCAGCGCCGCGCCGCACGCCTGGCAGATGTAGACGCGCGCGTCGTGCGCCGCGCGCATGTGCCGCATGATGAACTCCGCGTCGCCCGTGTACCGGCCGAGCCGCGTGCCTGTACGTTCAAATTCAAATCATTTATTTTCAAGTAACATGACTGTGTTACTGGACTGGCTTAAATCTAGAGTTAATAATGAAATTAAAATACAATCTAATATATAAAAGCGAAAAACCAGAACGGGATAAAAGAAACGAAACAGAGCGAGATGGCGCTCTACAACACCATTCACCCAGTCTCACACTCCCAAACAACGTATTATTTATCTGGAATTTTAAATCAATTTGGTTCTTTGACCTTGCGAATCGCGAAAAACTTGAGAGAATATGATATTGGGTGTGTAAATTTTGTATATTAAGCAAAATAAAATCGCAAGTTCAAATTTTGAGCCAAAAGCGAGTGATCTTTTATCTATGCCAGTGTGAATTGAAGCTTCGAGCTCAATGAATCATTTTGGTGACTCAACGATTCTAATGAGCTCCCAAGTTCTTGCTGAATCTAGTCTAGTCTATTTGCGTACAGTTCATTCTTTGATTATAGTATTGAAAAGGTGTGTCAAAATCTGTATTAATTCTTGGCCAAAACTCCCTAGGTCTATACTGCCGCGGACTCTCTTCTTCCGAGTCTGACAGACGTGTTCCTCAATAAACGAATCATTCCTTGATGACCTTGAGTTTAAAAACTTGAAGAACGTAAATAGAAAGTTTGATTTGGTACTGATCAAGACACCTAATTTAAATAAGACGTACGTAAGTATTCGTTACAATTTTACAAATCTACAATTGTATTTTACAATATTTTTATAAAACGCTTGTTCGATTATGAATTTGAAATTACAAAAGGTCCACTTTTTGTCTACGATACGGCTACAGGCGCCTGTACTTGTAGCTTGTAAAATTGTAGCAAAGTACTTTTATAAAACGCAAATTGTAAAAAACAGGACAAGTGTTGCCAATAAACGCCTGTAAAATTGTAACCTGTAGGTTTATAAAACGCAGCCCTGGTGGTAAGTCGTTGCATTCAATTAAATAAAACTGTTAAATACCTTTATTTCTATTCTTCTGGCACAGCGCACATTTGAACAAGTCATCCTCTTTCACCACGATCTGCAACTGAAACGAATACCTTTCGTTAAATTCAATATAAATGTGTGTATGAAAATAGTTTTAATTTTAGCCAGTGAGCGGACACTCCATACTAACGCTGTTATTCATAATCCTATTTAACTAAAATGCCGTTAATGTTCGTTTGTCCTTTTTTGTCACATTGACATTTCCGTTAGTAAGAAGAAGACAAAACATATATTAGCTAATAGAGTAACGTTTATGAATAAGGCCCTAAATACGCAGCGCTATTGTACATTCCGTGAGATACATACGTGGTCAGTGAACTCGCTGTCATCATCTTTCGACTTGCTCTGTACCGACTTGACGCGGTACATCTCGCCAGATTCCACTTTGATGAACGCGCCACCTAAAAAATAAGCATAAAGTATAAAATAAGTGAGAAAAGCTTTCCCCTGTCAAACTGTCTATGACCTTTCATAAACGTGACAGGTGACAAATGACAACGACAGTTTGGTGTAGTTTACTGGCTTGAAAAGTTTTTGTATTACCAGACTTCATATTAACTTCGAAGTGTAGATCGAATTGTCGTTGCCATTTGTCACCTGTCACGTTTATGAAACGGGGGCCTGGGCTCGAACAATAGGGCGGTTGACTGATGTCAAAACAAAATCATTTTACATTTTCACTTATCAAGCTTCCGAAAATACTCGTAAAAAAACCGGTGCCTCGCTTATTACTGCAATTAAAACAATTTAATGACAGGAAATCAACCTCTAATGGGTGCAACCAATATCGCTTAGGTATTTATATTGTTTCCTTTCGGATTAAGAACCATTACTTTTAAAGATTGCAAACGCCTCCTTAAGTAGTTATAAGAAGTCTATGAGTTGATATTTATGCAAGTCCTTAGTTGTCTTAAGAAGTTTACACATTAAATTTTAACAACAAACAATTTTTAATTTAACAAAAATTAATAAAAGGAGGCAGTTTGATCACTGAAAATGATGACGTCATAGTTCTGTAACCCAATACAAACTTCATACTAACGGATCCGATCAAATCATCAACAACTAGTTGTTTATGAAAATATTATTTGAAATCATCCTACGAGTGGTTTGACGTCATCCGCATTAATTGTTCGAGCCCTGGTTATGACATTGTCATAAGATTGATTTTTGCCTGGCCCGTGGGAAAGGTTTTTCTTTTTTTTCTGCTATGTCTATAACTAAGTAACTGAGCTGGAAACATGATGGAGCTTTTATACAACGAGGAAGGCAAGCGAGCAAGTGGGTCACCTGATGGTAAGTGATCACCACTGCCCATAGACACCCGCAACTCCGGAGGGTTTGCAGATGCGTTGCCAACCTAGAGGGCTAAGATGAAATGCCTCTTGTGCCCGTAATTACACCGGCTGTCTTACTCTCCACACTGGAAGACAACAGTGCAAGCACTGCTGCTTAGCGGCAGGATTAACGAGTAAGATGGTGGTAGCGATCCGGACGGACCTCGCACAAGGTCATACCACCCGCAACCCTGTATACATATTTACGTTTCAGTTAGAAATTTTTGAAATAATATAATAATACAAAAAGTTTTCCCGACCTCTCAGAAAATACAGCCTGCTAATTACGGCCCACTGATGGGCACTGGCCTCCTCTCAGAATGAGAGTGTATGAATAATTAATAAATAACAAAATATCATGGGACAGTTTATTGACACCAATTGACCTAGTCCCAAACTAGGCACAGCCTGTACTATGGGTACTAGACAACGGATAAACATACTTATATAGATATAAATACATAAACATCCAAGACCCAAGAACAAACATTCGTATTCATCATACAAACATCTGCCCCGGCCGGGGATCGAACCCGGGACCTCAAGCTTCATAGTCAGCCAGGGTCTCTAACCGTTAGGCTATCCGGTCGGCCGGTAATATTAATTACTTAATTACCTTGCTCCCTCGCCGCCGCAATGATGGCGTTGGCGGTCTCCTCGTCCCCAGAAACCTGCAGCTCTATTTGCGAGTCGTCGTCATCTGAAATACATTATTACACAATCAATACTCGCTGAAGCAAGAGCATATAAAAAAAATCCAGCCAAGTGCGAGTCGGACTCGCGCACGAGGGTTTCGTACAAAGATTTCCCTGCTTTTCCCCAGTGTTTTAAAAGTCCAGTGTTAGCAGATCCCTGCTCCTAAGCAAAATGTACGCAGTGTGGGGTCATCGTATATTGGTCTTTGAAAAAATCTACAGACAGACATAAAAATTTAAGATTTTGAGAATTTTCTGAGCGGTTGTGCTATAAGAGTTACCTTCATACCAAAATTTCAAGTTTCTAGGACAACTGGAAGTAGCCTTTAGGTTTCCAGGGTACGGAAATTTGTATAGAAACAACCTTTTCAATTACTGTATCTTTTGATTGCATTGACTTAGAAGTTTGATTTTTTCACGTCTTCAAGGGATCGCAGGCTTGAATATTTGATATTAATTTCATCATGCTACCTCCACGCGTTCCAGAGAAAAAAGGTCTTGACTTGACAAACAGTCCGTCAGACAGATAGACAACAAAGTGATCCTGTATGGGTTCCGTTTTTTTTTATGTCGAGGTATGGAACCCTAAAAAAGAAAAATATGGCTTTAAGTCCGGGTATCGACCCCGGATCCTTAACATTCCGTGACACGTGTCCTTACTTTTGTAAGGAATATCAATATCACTATATCCGTCAGATACGATTTTGGTCAGATTAGTTTTTCGTAAAATACTTCATTCTACTTGTTGCTTCTCAATAACATTTGTTTATGATTTGAAGAAAAACTAATCTGACAATAAACGGGTCCGACGAAGAACGCATCTGATGAATAAATGATCTGGCGATTAAAGAATCTGACGAATATCGCCATTTGACCAAAATCGTATATGACGGATTAAGTGATATTGATACAAATTGCAACTAGTTAGTACTGATACGCATTTTTTTCCACCCACTCCTTGCATTCTTTTATCAGTTTATCACTAAGTATATGACACAGGTAGTTATGAACCATTTTTTTTATCTATCCAAAATTAGTTATTAGGACCTTCCATCGAAAATTTCAGCTTTTTAGTTATTTTATGTAATGAGATAACATTTGAATATGTAACCCCAACATTGGGGTACGGATCCCTAATATGCATTGCGGTATGGAACCCAAACATTGGGGTACGGAAACCTGGTATTTAGATATGGAATCTTACCATGCATCGTGGTATATAATCCAAACATTGGGATAGAGAAACCTGATATTTGGGCGTTGCACCCAAATATTTCGGTATGGAACCCTAACATGCATTGCGGTATGGAAGTGGAACCCAAACATTAAAGTACGAAAATGTGATACTTCGGTGTTACACCCAAATATTAGTGTATGGAACCCCAACGTTGGAGTAATCACTAAATCCGTCAAATAAGATTTTGATCAGATGGCGATTTTTGTCAGCTTCGTTAATCACCAGATCATTTATTTATCAGATGCGTTCTTCGTCGGACCCGTTTATTGTCACATTACTTTTTCGTCAAATCATTTACAAGCTATAAGAAACGTTATAGAGAAGCAACAAGTAGAATGAAGTATTTGACGAAAAACTAAACGGGTCCGACGAAGTACGCATTTGATAAATAAACGATCTGGCGATTAACGAATCTGACCAAAATCGTATCTGACGGATATAGTGCTGTCGCAACATTGGGGTATGGTACCCCAACATTGGCGTATGGAACCCCGGCGTGTGTACGGTACCCTGCGCGTCGGCGTCGCGCTCGCCGAACACGAGCCGCCGGCCTGACACCACGCGCAAGTACGACTCGTCGCCCGACATCACTATTGTGTCTGCAACAAGTCGTAAGTTGGATGACAATACAAGTAGGTACAGGGGGACTGCTACGAAATTCGACAATCGAAGTTCGTATCGTATCGTCCCGTTCAGTCTCGTATTAAATAATATTAACGTGAGCGGGACGGCACGATAAGAAGTTCGAATTTTGCATTTCGTAGTAGGGGGGAGCAGTGATAGACGAGCTATTTCAGTGGTGTAGTGTAGTTTAGCCGACGGCCGATGGGGTCGGAAGGTTCTCGAATGGCGTCCACGGACCGGGAGACGAGCTGTCGGTAGGCCTCCAACAAGATGGAGCGACGACCTGGTAAAGATCGCGGGACCGCGGTGGATGCGGAAAGCACAAGACCGGTCGGCAGTGGACGTCTTTAGGCTGACATGATGATTATGATGAGTGTAGTTTAGGCTTAGTTTTTAGGTAAAAGGGTCACACTGAAAACCAGCGCAACATCATGCTATTTTTAATTGTTAGTTTTTAAGTTGTTTTTGTTAGTAAATAATAGTAATGTTTGCAGTGTATGTTTGATTATTGTTTTGTTTCCTTTTTCAATTGTATGTGTATGTGTCGAATTAGTCTGTAATAAATATATTTGTCTTTCTTTCTAGCGGTAACTATGGCAACGTGTCACGAAATGTCAAGGATTTTTTATTGCCATTGTTTTTTTTAAA
Organism: Clepsis dumicolana; assembly: GCA_963691665.1. NCBI lineage: Eukaryota > Metazoa > Arthropoda > Insecta > Lepidoptera > Tortricidae > Clepsis > Clepsis dumicolana. Next base: position 7,933,944 of record OY829529.1, read on the forward strand.
GTTAATAAAGTGTGTGTGTGTGTCTCACGCTCGTCGTCAGTGTCGGCGCCTGCGCCGCTGAGCACCTCGAGCTTGCCCAGCAGCAGCCGGCCCGCCGCGCCGTCCCGGCTGTCCTCCAGAGACGACAGCAAGCTCACGTCGAACATACCCGACTCCGATTTCTGAAGTACACGTTTCTTTAAACACTAATGGCTTTATTCATAAACGTCACTCAAGCCTCCAATTAGCTAAAATAGGTTTTATCTTCTTCTTACTAACGGATATGTCAATGTAACAGAAAAGGACAAACGAACTTTGACGGCATTTTAGTTAAAATAGGTTTATGAATAACAGGGTTAACTTCATTGATGGTAACAAGGGCAAGGTGACAACGTCGTCAACGCATTCGCTGCCACCCCTTTGGCCTGAGTTTTTTAGATGCCGCAAACGCGCATGTGCGTTCAAATGCATGCAAATGTATGGCAGTGGCACTGGGCGAAAGTCACCAAAACGCAAATATGCGTTGCTAGCAATGAATGCGTTAATCCAACGTTATTATAATGTCAAATGTCAACTATGCCGAGTCAAGTGCCTAGCTTCAATAACATTACAATACTTGGTTGCGATAATTTTTAGCACTAAAATTTTAGTCTTTCATTAATTAGCAGGGATTAAACTAATGAGAGATAATTTTTTATGTTAATGTATACTCCACAGCTCGCTTTTGGCGCTATGAAAACTCTGATCTCTGATGATGATAAATAAACTACTATACATTTCACATTGAATGAATTCATTAAGATAAGATTCATTTTACTGTCAAAAACTGTGTACATTAGATCATTTTGTCATATAAAAGGTCCAACAGCTTGCCCTTTTCGGCCGTACAATAGCATGTAAGCAAACATATCCTAATCCTAACTAATATTATAATATTAATATAAATTTATAATATTATAAATGCGAAAGTAACTCTATCTCTCTGTCTGTCTGTTACCTCTTCACGGAAAAACCGCTGCACCAATCTAGATGAAATTTGGTAAGAAGATAGTTTGAATATTGAAGAATAACATAGCCTACTTTCCATTCGGGAAAATTGTATAGTTCCCGCGGGATAGCGATAACCGAAATCTACGCAGACTAAGTCGCGGGCAACGGCTAGTTGCCAATTTATTGCACTAAATTGCAATATTTACCTTTTGGGTATCTTCGCTTGTCCCATCACTATCACCATCACCATCACCGTCCTCTTCAGTCACAATAGCATAGGAGCAATCTGTAAACAGAAACAACATTGTTTATTCACAAGGATGGACCAGTCCTAATGGCTCCGCTAAGAGTGAGGTCTATCTGTCAATTTCCACCAATCATAGCCCAGTCAGTAGCTAGTCTCTCATTGGGAGAGAATGACAGTCCCACCTCACCCGACACTAGCGATCGTAGCGGATTTTTCACTCTCTCTCTCTCCTCGAATCTCCTGGTTCTACTGCTGAAGATAAGGATTAAGGACATCTGTTAGCAGTTACTCTAACCTTCATCGATCTCCATAGGCTGATCATCATTGATGACATCCCCGTTGTCATTCAGCCTTTGCAGCACAACGGACGTCATAAAATCTTTGGGCAAACTTGTCTCCTCAAATATGAGGTCTTCCGATGCATCTTCTGATACCGTCTGGCTGGTCTCCGCACTCTGAATAACTATGTTTTGTGCTAGAGCTGTTGTTGTCTTTATGCTTTGGGTAAGCACAGATGAACCGACAGTCACTTTTAAGTTTAATGTGGATGGTATGGTTGTTGATGTCTGAAATTAAACATTATTGAATGAGTGAAAGAACAAATAAATGTGTTTGTTTAACATTTTGAATACAAGTGTCAATCAACTTTAAGTATTGTACCTCTGTCCCGTCACTCATGAGACAACAGTGATATAGTTGCTTAGAAAAATGGTTGTCATTGTCATGTAGGTATACTACTAGCATGTTTAGGAGATAACACATGAAGAAATAGGCACTGTATAACTGTTACAACTCCTAACTTTTGCTACATTTGTACCCTAGAAAATCGTTCTTATAATGAGTGACCGAGCAGATGTCGACATTTATTAACACAAATTCGAAATTCGAATTAACTATTAAAACTAATTATGACCTAGAATGATGACATTTGGCATGGAGCAAGGTCTCGGCACCAGTCAAGGAAAACATATACGAGAAACGTTAAGTACAGTACAGGACCGTCCGTCTGCCACTTGGCCTGGTTTTATTTTCAGTTACAGAATACCTACTTTGGTTTTGAACGGTACAAGCTTGCTGGTAACAGGCAGACGTCCAACGTTGAGCACAAAATCCGGAGGCAACGGGTGAAGCTTTGAGGCTGGCAACACAACTTTCTTAATGTCATTCTTTGTGGGACTCTCACTTGTCTTGTTTATCTGGCCATGTAGCTCCGTTTTAATATGCTTTAGCCTGAAATAAGTTTTTAAAGGCGGCTTTAGATTTGTTTAGTGGGAATGCATTCAGGTTGCTGATTTTTATACTTTACTAGCTTATGACCCGTGGCTATGCCTCCATGAAATATTTCAAAATGGGCTAGTTCCCAATCCTGTGGGAATTTCGAAAAATCCCTTATTAGTGCTCCTCTAGGATACTCAAATCAACATATGTTTGCCAAATTTCAAGTCTCTAGGCCCAGTGGTTTAGGCTGTGTGTTGTCTGTCTCTCTGTCAGGCAGTCAGTCAGTCAGTCAGTCAGTCAGTCACAGTACTGTTTTATAGGTATAGAAGATACATACTTACTGCTTTGTGAATCCAAACATGTTTGGATGAATCATTCTATGGGATCAAGGCATTTGACTTGTGAGTATTTTGAATTTTGAAAAGAAAATGCAATGTTTTTGATGGCTGTGCACCAACTGAATATTCAACACACAATCCCACTCTTGATAGAAATTGTCTCTCACCTGACTTGTAGGTCGTCATACTCCTTGCAGGTTTGGCTACATTTCTTGCAGATGACTGTGGAATGTATATCTTCCTCTTGCAAGGGTTTTTCTGCTATCTCACTCACTATATCCAGTAGTTTCTTGCCAGATTGCAGGTTGCTCTGTTACAAAGTGATAGATTTTCAATTTTTTTTACATAGTAATACAAAATTTAAACGGAAGTGCTCAAGGTACCTTGAATATTTATGAAAAATATAAAGACAAATAAACTTACGGTATCTTGTATGAGACTGATTGTGTTCCTTGCTCCTGTGCTAGCATTGCAAATGAAGCAATTTGCAACCCGGTTCATTCTATTGATCAAACAATTAAATTATCAAAGCAAAATCGTTAAAATAAAATAGTAGGTATATGAAATAAAAACAATTACTTTGCAAAGTAACGCCTGATTCCATAAATTACTTACTTATTTAAAATGGTTTATTAAAATTCATAAGTTGTTATCAATTATCGATTTGACAGGACAAAAGAAAATATATTTTTCGAGTGTGTCGTGTAAATATTCATGCATGCATTCCAGAAATCGACGAGTTTTACTTTAAAAACGATATCTGGATCTGGGTCAAGAAAGGGACATGGAATATTGAGTTGATACGTAAATGGACAATGCATAATTTTATAGAAGACTAAAGCAAAGCCCATAAATCAATGGCCATCATGAAGTTATCAAATGTAACAGCTAAGTATGTAAAGTAAAATAAAAACTCAGAAGTCTAGCTTCGAATCTTTGAATTTGTAAACAAACTTGAGTTTTATTTAAATCTATTGCCACCTTAGGAATAATAATTTATCTTTCGTACAACATACAACACACGAAATATCTCAAATGGAATAGAATTAAAACACGATATTAACCAGAAGAGCAGCATACAGCCGCCATTTTGTTTCAGTTTAAGAAATTATTTTTCAAAAAGCAAAGAAAGTTAATAAAAACATATGAAAACGCATTACCTCATGAATTTATCCAGTTTCCATGGGATTTAGTTAGTTTCTATAGGTTTTCACAAATATTTTGCCACATAAGTTGTCAGCAATGATTGCCTAACGCAAGCAGCCACCATTACGTACGTACCACAGAGTACCTTTTTCTTTTTATAACTGAGATAGAGATGTCACTTCAACGTTTCGCACACAGCGACATCTGGTGCTTTGTGACGGCAAAATATGCGATGACGTCATTGACGTCTAGTTTCCTAAATGTTAAAATAATTTACTTTGAGCAATTGCTATTACACCATGTTCTATTATATACATTAGAACATGGTGTAATAGAAATTGCCCAATTTCCCGTTTTGATGAATTTGATAATAATTCAGTGCTTTATTTTTTACACGTTTTCTTTCTATCAGGCATTCCAACTCCAACTTAGATACCTGGTGAATGTGAAAAACCACAGATTACAGAGATAATCGCGGCCATTATTCATTCGTTCCGTTCTACTTATACCTTCACTAAACGTTGTTTTTAGTAAATAAAAAGAATCTAAATAAATATCAAAACCTCCTAAATTACTAAAAATCTAAGTTTTCGTCCCATTTTATTAGGATTTACTTGCAGAATGATACGTTAACTCAACCAGTGTCCATAGAATATTCTATATAATATTTTAGCGTAAGAAAAACTGATGCCATAAAGTACGTACCACGGTGGTATAACTTAGAACAAAATATACACTTGGTTGTCCAGCTAATTTCAGTAGTCACTTAAGTTACATTGTATAGTATATACTTAAGTAATATTCTATTTGGTTGGGTTATAGACATGAAGTTGTTGTCACACGTCGATAGGTGGTGCTAATATCAATATAGTTTATATTGAAGTTTTAAATTTTGGAATAAATATTTTATTTTCGCTTAATAAATGCTCTCATTTATCTTTCCTTGTTTAAAAATGCGTTTATGCTAATTAATTATTTTGTGAGCACTGGTAACATCGACCTTTTTTAATTATAGTAATGTCTTATCTAAAATATCATTACACGCATAAGTTTTTCTTACGCTAAAATATTATATAGAATATTCTATGGACACTGGTTGAGTTAACGTATCATTCTGCAAGTAAACCCTAATAAAATGGGGCGAAAACTTAGATTTTTAGTAATTTAGGAGATTTTGATATTTATTTAGATTTTTTTTATTTACTAAAAACAACGTAGAGTGAAGGTATAAGTGGAACGGAACGAATGAATAACGGCCGCGATTATCTCTCTAATCTGTGGTTTTTCACATTCACCAGGTGTCTAAGTTGGAGTTGGAATGCCTGATAGAAAGAAAATGTATAAAAAATAAAGCACTGAATAATTATCAAATTCATCAAAACGGGAAAGTGGGCAATTTCTATTACACCATGTTCTAATGTATTAGAACATGGTGTAATAGCAATTGCTCAAAGTAAATTATTTTAACATTTAGGAAACTAGACGTCAATGACGTCATCGCATATTTTGCCGTGACAAAGCACCAGATGTCGCTGTGTGCGAAACGTTGAAGTGAGATCTCTATCTCAGTTATAAAAAGGTTCTCTGTGCTTTATGGTTGGTTCTAAATGTCACCACGAGAGGCGTTGATTTCGCTTAAAAATCAGTGCGTTTTCTGTTACGTTTTATTATGTATTTTTGACACTACTTATTGCGTCGTTTCTCGTAGTAAGTAATCGATTATCAATATTTAATGTGAGATTGTATGATAAATCAAATTCAGTTATAATTATGGAATGTCAAAATCAAGATAGATCTCGACGACCACCACAATCGGGGCTCCCCAAAACTCATGCAAAATTAATTACAAAAACGGCGCCCTCATAATAATCCTCACAAAATACAGGTTCGGGTGGTCCGGATTTAATTTTATTGCAATCATACAACGGGTTTAGTGTTATTTACTGATGTCAAAATAAAATCATTTTACATTGTCACTTATCAAGCTTCCGAAAATACTCATAAAACCGATGCCTCACTTATTACTGTAATTAAAACGATTTTTAATTTAACAAAAACTATTAAAAGGAGGCAGTCTGATCACTGAAAATTATGACGTCATAGCACAGACATCACAGACCCCATGTAAGCAGCTGTCAAGCGTACCCGATTTTTATTTGTGTACAAAACAGCCGGTAGCTAGATGCCCATTGGTCAATTCTGTAGCCGATAAAAAATAGAAGCATCGGTCGTCTCTAGGTAGTCATTCAAATAAAGTGTCACTGAATGAGATCCGGTTGTAGTTGTCATCAAAGGCGCTCCCTCACACATTCAAATACCATTGAGATAGGAAAGTGGAGGCGCTATATTGTTCTATATGAAGCGTGACTTATACAAATATCTGCCATATCGACACGTACATGTCAAACGGCATTTTATCTCTTTTTAACTTACTGACAGCTGCATATGAATAGGAGAGACAAATAGTATTTGTTGGTTACTAAATTTGGCAGCACTCTCTAAGTGACGTCACGAGTTTACGACAGCGTGGCAGGTGCCACCATGTTCCGTGCCAAGTTTCGTGGTAGATGTGCTGTCAAACGGTAGCCGGCTCCGAATATATTTGCTGTTTTTGTGAGGATTACTCTAAGAAACGAATTATCATGGTGTGCAGGGCTTTGTCTTTAATAGGATAATCATGCCCTAGTGCTGCGTCAGACAGTGTAGTGTTAAAAAAAATATTAATCAACCTGAATTGACCCTTCAAAGGTTAGTAACCAGTTACCTTGAATAATTCGAATGTTTTATTGTATTTTGGCATGTATCGTAACATAATGATCTTATAAAATGAGTATGAACGTCTGTTTTAGTACGATTTGTTTTATTTTCCAATGATTTTATTTATTTCAACAGAAATCATTTGCATAATTTTGGCATATTAGCTTATGCGGTGCTAAGTATCGACATAGGTATCGATGGAATTCTAAACATTGTTTGAATTTTTTTTTCGTCAGATTTCCTGTGAATGAAACTGCCAAAAAGAAAAGGATTGGAATTGAAAATATAAACCCACGACATAAGACATGGTTTGTCTGCTCGATGCACTTCGACATGTCATAATGCTTCAACAGAACTCTTAATGTGACGAGATTGATGACGTGACGGAGCAATTCAGGTAATTGTTAGATCTAAACATATAAAATAAAACCGTGACTTACTGACTGACACACAACGCACAGCCTGAACCAGATTTGAGATTTGGAAGAAATGTCCCTTGAGTAGGCTAGAGATAAACTTATAGATACTTAATATTCTTCTTTTTCAGTCTACTCGTGCCTGTCATCTGTGTTGCCTTGTACATCAAGTGTGAGGGTAAGGTAATGTCTGTAATCAAAATGATTATAGATTTGAGGTTTCGCTATCACGGAAAAAGATGTTGTGAGTGTTGTGACAAAGTATCTTTCAGAAACTATTAGAAATTAATAAAAATGGAGATGCCTAAGACAAATGTTATTTATTTTCACTTTTGTGGGTTGTAGGACCTTATGCGAAGTAGCAGTGCTTGCACTGTTGTGTCCCGGCGTGGAGAGTAAGATAGCCGGTGTAATTACGGGCACAAGGGGAATTCCATCTTAGCTCTCTAGGTTGGCAACGCATCTGCATACCCATATACACACATGTCATAACTCCTCTATAATGCGTTCAAAAACCGTAGAAAATATGAAATATCTGCAAAAACCAACATAATTTACAATAAAAAAATAGTCGAAACGAAACGTCAGCTCGGTATGTTTACTTATCTATGATAAAAACAACAGTCAAATTCGTGACAGGTATGGATATGATAATGCCTTCTGCTTCTGAACGTGTCTTAGAGTACTTATCATATGTGTGTAGATTAAAGTAATGTAGATAATTAGGCCTTAAAACACTTGTAACGTGACAGTTGCATAAACTTCTATAGCGTAGATTTTATCGATATCGATATCTGCATACGTTTAACAGTCCCAACCTTAGGAAAAGCAGCCATGTTACGTGCCCAATTTTAGTAGGTATGCACGCTAATTCTGTAGGTATCACCGGTCCACTTGCTATTAGGTCTGTGTCAAATACTGACGCACACTACAAATCAAAAAAAGGTACGACTCTTGAAATCGGAGCATACAGTTGTCTCTTTTTAACAAAGGGCATAAGTTAAATGAGCGAAGGGTATAACTATACGGCCATAAGTTTATAGTTTATTGACTTCATTAGTCTGAGCGTCATAGTTCTTAATTCAATACAAACTTCATACTAACGGATCGTTTTGACATTTCATAAAAAGTTGCTGATTTGACTAAAAATAACAACCCTATTGTTTTCAATTACAGTTATTACTTTCTTTCATTCGCTAGTCTATGGCGCCATTATTTTTTTTGTGCGTAACTAGACTCCGACACTGACAGTGACAAACAAAAATGGCGGGAAATTATAATTTACGTTTTAGTTTTACTTACGTAGGCGACGGCGGCGATGTCGTTCGAAGCTTATGAAGAATTTCCAGGGTCGGATAACAAATTAAGGTCAGTAAGAGTCTTTTTAAATTTGATAATTATCTCGTCTGTATGATCTACTTAAATAAAATAATATGCATTTCAGTCAAAAACATTATTTATTTCTATACAATTTACATTTCGCGCCTCAAGTGCAATCCTATGTTAATGCACTTATCAATTGCACTAGAAATAATATAACTTTAATTGAACAAACAAAAACAACTTGTACTTACTATTTACATATCGACATGATTCTTCTCGTATTTTTTTATAAATATTTATTTATCTACTAAATTTATTAAAATTTAATAATTCGCGTAACGGTGCAAAACAATTGAATTATGCTTACATTTTTATCCAACTCGTGTAGTCATGAAGTTGGTGTATTTATTTGGTAAGTGTAGTAGGTAAATAAAAATACTATGTGTAAGAGTAATTTTGAGCAATAACGGATTAGATTTTAATTAAATGGCAAGTAATTTGGGAAGGTAGATTGGATGGAAAAGGACGATAGACGAATATTATTTATTATTTAAGTAAGTACTCCGTAAATTTATTTCTGTAAGTAATAAATAAGAGCTTCAATATCACAGCAGATTTCTTGATAAAAGCTGAAATAAATGATTAGATTTGATGCGAGAGGTTTACGAGTTATCTAGTGAATGAGGTGAATATGCGATTAAATACTGAGTTTGTATGATATTCGTCATAATTATTATTGCACCGAAGCCAATTGGGACACACATATGTAAGTCTAATGTGTCTGATAACAGTAAGAAAAAAAATTGCAGGAACTGGCTCAATTTTTACGTAGGGATCGAATTTGAAAATACTAAATCTTATAATTACGTACCTATATTAATCCAAATACTATTTTATGTCAGAAGTTAATCAAGAAATGCCAGATCATTGAGATAGGAAAGTGGAGGCGCTATATTGTTCTATATGAAGCGTGACTTATACAAATATCTGCCATATCGACACGTACATGTCAAACGGCATTTTATCTCTTTTTAACTTACTGACAGCTGCATATGAATAGGAGAGACAAATAGTATTTGTTGGTTACTAAATTTGGCAGCACTCTCTAAGTGACGTCACGAGTTTACGACAGCGTGGCAGGTGCCACCATGTTCCGTGCCAAGTTTCGTGGTAGATGTGCTGTCAAACGGTAGCCGGCTCCGAATATATTTGCTGTTTTTGTGAGGATTACTCTAAGAAACGAATTATCATGGTGTGCAGGGCTTTGTCTTTAATAGGATAATCATGCCCTAGTGCTGCGTCAGACAGTGTAGTGTTAAAAAAAATATTAATCAACCTGAATTGACCCTTCAAAGGTTAGTAACCAGTTACCTTGAATAATTCGAATGTTTTATTGTATTTTGGCATGTATCGTAACATAATGATCTTATAAAATGAGTATGAACGTCTGTTTTAGTACGATTTGTTTTATTTTCCAATGATTTTATTTATTTCAACAGAAATCATTTGCATAATTTTGGCATATTAGCTTATGCGGTGCTAAGTATCGACATAGGTATCGATGGAATTCTAAACATTGTTTGAATTTTTTTTTCGTCAGATTTCCTGTGAATGAAACTGCCAAAAAGAAAAGGATTGGAATTGAAAATATAAACCCACGACATAAGACATGGTTTGTCTGCTCGATGCACTTCGACATGTCATAATGCTTCAACAGAACTCTTAATGTGACGAGATTGATGACGTGACGGAGCAATTCAGGTAATTGTTAGATCTAAACATATAAAATAAAACCGTGACTTACTGACTGACACACAACGCACAGCCTGAACCAGATTTGAGATTTGGAAGAAATGTCCCTTGAGTAGGCTAGAGATAAACTTATAGATACTTAATATTCTTCTTTTTCAGTCTACTCGTGCCTGTCATCTGTGTTGCCTTGTACATCAAGTGTGAGGGTAAGGTAATGTCTGTAATCAAAATGATTATAGATTTGAGGTTTCGCTATCACGGAAAAAGATGTTGTGAGTGTTGTGACAAAGTATCTTTCAGAAACTATTAGAAATTAATAAAAATGGAGATGCCTAAGACAAATGTTATTTATTTTCACTTTTGTGGGTTGTAGGACCTTATGCGAAGTAGCAGTGCTTGCACTGTTGTGTCCCGGCGTGGAGAGTAAGATAGCCGGTGTAATTACGGGCACAAGGGGAATTCCATCTTAGCTCTCTAGGTTGGCAACGCATCTGCATACCCATATACACACATGTCATAACTCCTCTATAATGCGTTCAAAAACCGTAGAAAATATGAAATATCTGCAAAAACCAACATAATTTACAATAAAAAAATAGTCGAAACGAAACGTCAGCTCGGTATGTTTACTTATCTATGATAAAAACAACAGTCAAATTCGTGACAGGTATGGATATGATAATGCCTTCTGCTTCTGAACGTGTCTTAGAGTACTTATCATATGTGTGTAGATTAAAGTAATGTAGATAATTAGGCCTTAAAACACTTGTAACGTGACAGTTGCATAAACTTCTATAGCGTAGATTTTATCGATATCGATATCTGCATACGTTTAACAGTCCCAACCTTAGGAAAAGCAGCCATGTTACGTGCCCAATTTTAGTAGGTATGCACGCTAATTCTGTAGGTATCACCGGTCCACTTGCTATTAGGTCTGTGTGCCAGATATAGGGTGCGGTATATTCTAGTGCTCGTAAAAGTACTTCACATGTGGCCAATCTGAATGGATTATGAATGTGTGTCCTGTCCTGTACGAGGATATTTGAAATGATTGCAGTGGTTGTGTTGAAATGAAAGAATAATTTGTTGTGTTGACATGTATTTAATGTTAACCATGTAGCTACAAGTACCTAGATCCAATGCCAAGTCTAAAAATATTTGAAAGAAACTAAATTAAAATGTTTACATTATTATATCTTAACATGTATGCAAGTGCTGTTTCTTGTGTTTATTTTTGGAGAGTCGATCTGCATTTGGTTTCATTGTTATGTCATAATGTGTAACATTTGTAACGAATGACCGTTTTAGACAATGTTATTAACAATTTGTAGAGGTAAGCAAATAATAAAATTTGCTTCGTTTAGATTCGTTTTTTTGCGTATATTTTCATTAATTTCATTGTCTAAGTAGTGAACAAGTTGATCAGTGTCAGTTGAGGCTGGTTCGGGCTATGTTAATAAAATAATACGAGTAGACGAACAGAAGGTTAATGTTTCGTGTCGCCGGCGCACAAAGTAGGCACTAAGTACTCGCTACTCGACTAGATTACTAACATAGACTGAAGGGTCTCTAGTTCCAATCGCACAGTACATTAATTCCAAGAACATCAATAAACCATCGACAGCTTTAACTGTGTATTATTTCTCTGTACATTAACACAAAAGCTACCACGACATCCAGGGCCTACGCTAGAACATTTAGTTTTTCATTCGAAAATATTTCTAGAGAAAAAGATATGCATCTATTTACCTGATAAACACTGATTTTTAAATGTTATTATAATTTTTAATCAGCTATTTAGAGTACTCTATTTTTATGCTTCTCGCAACACTGTTCGCACGAGTCACGGGGGGAAAAATAATGTCTTTTATAAGTTGTGGCTCGCGAACAGTGGTGCGTGAGCGACACACCATACGCACATCTACGCTTAAGGTAAGAACACGAACGAAACAGCATGGTGTCTCATACCAAGGACCTAACTCTAGGGCATCCTTACGCAGGCTTCCAAATTGTAATCGAATCGACACTATTATTTTTGTTTTTTTTTTTCGATTATTAAGAAAAATTTATAGAAAATCCGTACTGTCATATTTTTCCACTAATCGAATATAATTGACATTGCAATGACACTTACTACTAGCCTAGAGAGTGCTAAACTATTTCTTACATTTAGATATTTTTTTGGTTCTTTAATTTTAGAATAAACGTGTCAAATCATGTGTTTACAAACAAAATGAGTACTATTTTATTCGGACATCACGAAACCCATGCAAAAATAAATGAAGAAACATGCACAGTTCAGCCATGGCCCTACTAATACAAAGGAAAACAAGTAAACCCAAATCGACTACCTTATAGCATTTTTTTTTTTTACTTGTACATTTTCACAACTGTCATGTTACAAACAACCAAAGATTGGAAAAATGTATATTTTCATAAATATAAGCGTAGTCACGGACCGAAGGAAGATAGATTTTTCGTATCCTCAAAAGCCTATACGCCAAAGGGTCAGGATGAGTATATTTGATTAAAACAAAATAAAAACACTACATAATTTTCTGATACTATCATCCTAAAATGAAAAAAAAAAACAGTACCATCCTCAAAACTCAAAAGAAACCTAAATTTTAAATGATTTTTGTTAATTTAAGTCATATGTATATACTTGTGACTAAAAAAATTTACACCAACGAGTGTTTGAAAATGGCACCGCACAGAATGTAAAACTAACTCTAACATTACTCAAATAAAACGGGAATATTACTTAACTAATATCTAGACAATCTATAAACTAAGATAAACTAGAATTAAAAAGCAAATGCATAGTGCATTCAATGGAGCTTGCTCCGTACAGAAAAACCAAACAAAAGATAAATATAAATGGAATTGTAATGTGTTAAAACATGAAAAATTTGTATGTGTCTAAAATTATATTAATAAACTAACTGTTAATGTCTTTATTAGGAGTGATCTAGATCACGTAAAAAGTAAAGGAATTATATCGATGTTGCCATTATCATGAGGAATCACCCTTTGGTAACTCGTGTGTTTTTGGGTATATTTTCATTGTATATGGCAACCCAGTCCCCGCTCTCGTTGTGTGGCTGTGTGTGTGAGTGGCTCCGTCTTGATATGTGTTAATGTGTGTGCGCCGTCATCGCCATTAACTAGAAACAAAATAGGTTCAAAATGTGAATTTGCGAGTATTACCAGCTACGGTCGGATCTTAAAATATTGGGGTGAATTTTGACGAAAGAAATCACTAGGTATGTACATTGTACACTAATGTCAATGTAGAAGTTTGAACTACTATTTCTACAAATCAGGTTAGAAGATATACGTTAAGTTTTGGGAATTTTCTAGGATTAAGTGAGTACCAGCTTAATGGGAGGAAAATTCCCAAAATAACTGTGTCATTGAATGTCCCATTTTAAGTCAGACCGTATATGTATTTGTATGTAAGAGTAAACAACTCAAATAATAACAAAAAAATAAATTGTGAGTGAATTTTGTTTTAAAGACATGTAGAGAGTTATAATTTATAATAGACATGTAGAAATACACAATACCTACTATGAAACGTTATTTATTTGTCATTGTGATATGTAGTTTTCAAAGCAAATTCAACAAATATTGCCAAACACCGCTTTAGATACTATACCGGATTGCTACATAGGAAAAAAAAACAAAATCATGTTTTATTGCATAACAAAAAATATACAACATACACACAGTTAAGTACAATTTTTCGAATCGATGTAAATTTCACATATTTGAAGTATTTTACACACCTATTGTCTATGTGGTAATCCAGTACAGTACCTAAATGATCATTAATCATTAAAGTAAACCTTTAAAATTGACACATTCAGCCGAGTAATTGTCAAACGCGCTCACAATAAACTTAACAATAAATTGTATAGTTGTGTTCGGAACTAGTGCAAGAAAACACATCAAAATTTAAATTAAGTCGTAGGTAATACCTAAAATGTAAAAACAAACAGTTCATAAATATACAATAGTCTGCTGAAATAAGACTCATTTAATTTCAATACAAAAGATCTTATTAAATATAAAACAACGGTCGGCCATTGATTTCAGAACGTGATGTTGCCATTCTGCGTTTAACAATTGCCCTGCTGATCCGAAAAACAGCCAAAAGCTTGCTCGCCTATTCTACTGTAATAATCATAATCCATATCACTAGCTCAGCATTAAGTATAAATCTATACTTATCATATAAAGCTTCAGAAAGCATTGCAGTGAATTTATCTCACAAAATATATGGCTGTCGTGCACTGTACATTAATATATTGTTTTCAGATAAGTACAATATACACTTAAAAAATATATACAGGCGTTCCTATGTTTAAATTGACCACAAGATGTCTATCCAAGAAAGATATGTCATTCCTTTATTACATACAATACAACTTACGTGTAACAAGTTCAAATTATGAAATTATATTATTCACTCTAACGATTTTTAAATTCTCAAAAATGGTTTTTTTTCCTCGAACGTGACACTTGAGTACTTGATTGTACTTGCGAAGCTATTGCAAATTAATATAATTCAGCTTTTTTATTATTTACATTTCTTTTATTTTCTCTATATGGTAACATTATTTTTAATCTAACACCTTTTTTTAACTTTGGCTTATTATTTGGCTTAGAACAGACAGAGTAGGAACCAAAGCGTATTTTAAGCAATTTAAGAAATGCATCTTACAATTTTATGGTCAAATGCTCTAGTGTCAAAAGTTTTTATTTTTTCTAGAAAAAGAACGAACAGGTAAAACCTAAATCATCAATTTACGAAGGTCTGTATAGAATATAGAAGAATAGATATACTTCGTTAAAATAACGAAGAAGAAATATGTTGAAAATTTGACATCCCCATGTATTTGCTTGTTTAAAAAAAATCGAATCAAAATATTATTTTGCCATTTTGAGGCCAGTAGAAGTGATAACAACAGCTTTAAATGTTTCGCGGTTAATTGCATTAGACATAATGAAAACGGGATATCGGGGGCTCATCAAACCTATAAGGTAATCGCGGTCAATATCACATTTTCATTATGTCTAAATAGTCTAACGCAGTAGAAGTGAATTGGCTAAAATCTGTTTGTCTTTATAAATCAATGACTACTTAATTTTACTATAATAGGACATTATTGAACATAACGGTAAAATTTTATTTGGCTATGTATTATTATTCGGAGGTATTTTAATAACGGTTGTGGAAATCTTTATAGTAAAAAAAATAATTTGTGGTATACATAATTACTTGTTTTATGTTCTAAACAATTTAATTTATTTTGAGTAATTTGCCTTTTTGAGATCTGATAGGTACCAGTTTCTTGATAACTCACAAGCAAGTATAGGGGTGATCATATTTCATTCTATGGTCCCTACTTTAAAAAGGTAAAAATATTAAATCTTTATCAACTCTTTATTTAAAGTTAAAATTCATTAAAATAGACAAGAAGGGGGTAAATATTCAGTCAAAAATGGCCACATAATAATATTTTAAAAATTAAAACTTCCTCAGAGAATACCGGCAACTGGTCTCAAATTTAACATAAATAAATATTATAAATAGAATGTCATTTTATTTGCGACTATTAATTTAGGCCTCTATATTTTAAAGAAACAACAGCGTCGACCTATAACATAGTAAATTTGACTATAATCTTTAAAAATAATACAACAGCTAGGTATTTAAATTTGTGCTGGAAAAACATATCATACGCTTCCCTTTAAGTTTAACAGCTACATTAAAAATTTACAATTCAACAGAAAAATCGATACAACGTATTTTTTTGTCGCACATTGGGTGACATGAAGCTAAAATAAATACAAATATGGAAAAAATTAATGAATAACAAGAAATAGAGGTTGTAATTCGTAATTTTCCACGAATTGGGGTTGTCTAAAAAAATACCTATGCTTTTTATATTTTTATTGTACAAGGCAAATTAAGGTCATTGGTTCTTCTGTATATAAATAAAATAAATGAACATCGGAAGCAATTCAAAAAGCATTAACCTCGAAATGTTAACGATTTACAAATACATCGTAAAAAAATAGACAACCCCAATTGTCTTCGCTAACTCTAGCACCTCTTTTTCAAAATGGTCGCAGCCTTCAAAATCCGCAATTCGATCAAAAATTTGACTGAAAGTGGAAATCCAATTCAACAATGATTTCCATCATAAATTCCTTCACAAGTCAAGGAGTCCATTAAATAGCGCCGCAGTGTCACCCAGCGAACGAGACCTAAACGCCTACTTGAAAATCTATCAACAATAAAAAAAAAAAGATCGCACAGTACATTAGGTACAACTGTTGAAACGTAACCCTCCGATCGACTTATTTTTGGTCCGACGTCGAAAACTTTACATGTCTTTTGAAACACTCTTTACACAATTGTTATGCCTATGTATAAACAAACTCTTACTAGTAGTCGTCGGACATGCCGTTGTTCTGCCGCGGGTTCGAGTCCTGGCCCTGGCTCTCTTTCTTCGGCTGCATCTTGCCCTGGCCGATTTGTCGCGACGAAGAGAAACACAGCTTCATTACGAACGGGAATTTTGCACCTGGAAACGTTGAGTGACAAGTTAAACTTTAAACTGGAGTGCATTGAAACACGAAGGACACGCATTTGTGTAATGTTTCCTAAGTATTATTGACCCTTTTCTACTCCTGAAAACAAAATAAATTTTGAACCTTTTAAGAAATCAGCTTCCATTTAACCTCCCAGTCTCCCATACATGGTTTCAAATAATTTGTGATCTTACCCTACCTGGTGTTACCCCTCAGAACACACAGTTTAAACCTCCGGGGGGTAATCATCACTGTAGTGTAGGTAGTGGCTTTTAAAAGCAGTACCTTCTGAAAAAAAAGCTGGTCTCAAGCTCTCAAGACAAGACCCCGGCTCGCACTAAGCGAAATAACATTTTTAATTTATCATGAGCTCTTCAGTGTCGGAAAACATCGTAAGGAATAGCTGCAGACTGCGATTTCGTCTGTGTAGAATTCTCGCGGGAACTATTTTATTTCCCGGGATAAAAGATAGCCTATGTTTTAATCTTGGGTGTAAGCTATCTCCATACCAATTTTTATCTAAACCCGTCAAGCCGTTTTTGTCCGAAGAAACTAAGATTCAAACATCTACGTACGTACTACCTACGTACAAACTTTCCCATTTATAATATTTGTAAAATAGAGGTCATTAGCTTGTCTCTCATTGGTGGAGAATGACACAATATACCTCACTCGACACTAACGATCCTAGCGGATCATTAAATATTTAATGTGCGGTATACCGTACTCTGATCAAATCGGGGATATTCTGGAAAAAGGACAGGTCAGGCCCCCGTTTCATAAACGTGACAGGTGACAAATGACAACGACAGTTTGGTGTAGGTTACTGGCTTGAAGTTTTTGTATTACCAGACTTCATATTAACTTCGAAATGTAGATCGAATTGTCGTTGTCATTTGTCACCTGTCACGTTTATGAAACGGGGCCCAGGAATACCCAAAACCGGAGAGCATGTATGAAGAATGTTATGAGATTAAGGGAAGCAAAGGTTGTATGTCAGGATCGTAGCAAGTGGAAGTTCGTGGTCTCTGCCTACTGCTCTCCGAGAGACAGGCTTAACTGTATGTATGTATGTATACCTGGGTGCTGGATGGTCGCGTGGTTGCACGCCATGATCGCCATCACCGACTGTGAGATGTTCTGGAACTCCATCAGACCCGAAGACGACCTGAAATTTAAAAAAAAAATTTTCAAAATTCAAATTCTTCAATAGCATTGTTTTTCGAATGGAATAATATACTTAAAGCAGCACGACCGACCGCATATTGTGCAAAAAAAGTGGTGGCAGCAAATAGGCTGTTACCACCTGCAAGCCTTTTAGTGGGCCCACAATGTGTCAATGATCAATGATCATCTTGTAACGCCGTTATCCGAAGATTATCTGTGGTTAATGACACTTAAGGTCACAATAATAGTTTTTTTAAGGTGCTCCCACTACTTCCGCATAGAAGTTATTCTAGCGTTAGCGTTAGCTTTAGCGTTCGAGCCATAAATTTGATTTAATGCGATTTAGATTTCATAGAGGACCTTTTTACTTTAAAAAGTGATAAAATAATGTGCTTTCTTTTTTCAAGTTATTCTTAAACACGTGAAAATTTACAATCTTTCTTAATATTTTAATTATACTTTTCGTATACGTCGCATGTAAATATTGTCACAGGGCGCCTGCATTGTTGTGGTCTGGCGTGGGTAGTAAGACAACCGGCATATTTACAGGCACAAGAAGCAGTTCTTCTAAGTCCCATAGATTGCCAACGCTTTTGCAATCGCTCTGATAAAACGAGTGTCTATAAAGCAGCAGTAATCTACTTTCAGCCGAACTTGCTAATTTGCATCCCGTTTTTAAATAAAAAAAAGCCTTAGAACAGCAGAAAAAACGAATCAGCAACGCAGAAGTTGCTCTCTTCTCCTTCTTGAGCGGAAACTTGGAAATGGTGGTCAGGGGTGCTACTCCATAATTTTGGAACACCTGCTACACCTGCATCAGCGGATCTCACCGGTGTCTCATCTCTCAGAGTTGAGTGAAAGCTTTAAGAGGCTGTACGATTCCGCTAGTCCGTAGTCCTGCAACACCTGGCCAATGACTCACCTCTCCGACTTGAGCGGGAACTTGGAGATGGTGTGCGGCGGCGCCACGCCGTAGTCCTGGAACACCTGCAGCAGCTGGTCGTCCGACACGTCGGGCGGCGTGTTGAAGAAGTGCAGCACCTGCCGTGATGATACTTGTTAACTATTTGAGTGGATGAGTTCTTCGTCCACTACACAGAATTTGTTGTAAAGACCTAACCCGCAAATTCCGCAGAAGAACTAAGGTTACTGATTGTGATATAGCTCAGAAAATTGAGGAGTGCTCCTTAAGTGGCAGTGGGTGGGGGCACATTGCTCGTAGAACTGATGGCCGTTGGGGCCGAAGGTTCTAAAGTGACGACCGCGTACCGGAAGGCGAATTGTTGGTGCCTCCCGCAAGGTCTGGACGGTCTGGTAAAAATCGCGGGAAGCCATGGGTAGCAAGCAAGTTCAGCAGTGGACGTCTTCCGGCTGACGTGATGATGATGACTAATTTTGCTCAGAAGAAGTGTCGAAACTAGTGTTTGTACACTAAATAAATGAGGAATTTATAGTAAGGGTGTATACTGTCTAGTTTACCTTAGAAGGCGGCTGTATCCTGTTCTTGTGTATGGAGGCGGGCGTAAGGAAGCGGTTGTTCTTGTTGCCCACATAGTCCTTGAACGACGGCGACTTGTCCGGAAGCGGGTACGGGTTCATCACCTCGGACAAGTACGCCTGCTTCGAGAAACTGGAAACATTTCACGAGTTTTTATAGGAATTAAATAAAAATATTGGGTCTGGGGAGCAAGCACGGGCGTCATTTTGTCGCTTGTGGCTCAGTGCGTCCTTCACGGACTCTAACACTGAAAAAGGGATGGACTGAACGACAAGAGAGACAGCGGCTCGTGTAGAAGAAGTTATGGATAGGTACATGCAAATTTGGATGGTCATTTGTATCTCAATTTGTAACCCAGTTTTAAAAGGTACCTACTCGGATTAAGTTATAAGATGGAGAGCTTCTGCAACCTTACTGAATCCGTGTACAGCGAGTATTTGAAATATTTGAAATGTTCACAAGTAGAACAAAATACAACTTAGAATAATACTCACGCCAATGTCAGCGTGTAGTCCCCAACAGTCACGTTGTTCAGATTCTGGACGCATCTCTCCACCGAAACCCCGTCGCCCATCTGGACCATCGCCGTACCCTCTTTCGTCTTCAAGAACTTTATCTGTTGAAGAAAGGTTAACGTCAAGTTACGATTAACGCCAATCTATAAATTGCCACCGGTAGGTGCTGTTCTGGTCGTCATTCACACGAAGAACTAGAAAATGGTACTTTAAAAACTCAAGGAAAAAATATAAAGTTATAACTGAGCACGATTTCAGAAGGCTATGATTTTTGGAAACGGGTGTTGAAGGTTAAGTTTTTGTCATGACAAAAATGACGGCTGCAAATCCACTTTTGCTGATGGGTAGAACCTTGTACAAGATCCGTCTGGATCGCTACCACAATCATATTCGCCAATCCTCCCCTTAAGCAGCAACGCTTCGGTGTGGATGGTGATCGGTGAGTCAGATGTGGAAATAACTTTCACGTGAGGTATTTTACAAATGACTTGGCCCTCAAGTTTGGCAACGCATTTGCAATCCCTATGGCATCAATGAATAGCGGTGATAATTTACCATCAGATGACCAATTTGCTCGTAAGCTTGCCTTGTTTAAATTAAAAAATAAAAACTTACTCTGACAACGTTCCCGTAGAGGCAGCACAAGTTGAAGAGCCGGTCAGCATTCGCCGTCTGCGGGTCCAGCCCGTACACCATCATGACAGCACCCTGCTGTGGCGGACCGCCCTGGTATCATAAGTCGTCATCATCACAGTCAGCGAAGAACCAATCATCATAATACAAGAAAATCGTTTAGCTCAAAACGATTACGGGGTGAATGAGACTTAATAATACATTGAATAACTTTGAGTTTTTTTTTTCGTATCGACCCTGACGTAAAACTGTCAACTGCCTTGCTTTGGTCATGGAGTAAGGTATTTGGTTCTAATTTATTGATAGGGCACACGCAAAGAAATGCTTGATGAAATAAATGAGTCTCTGACCCCCGGCACACTACGCTGCTACAACTGGTTGAGATATCGGGAATTAAAATCCCTCATAGCATACCTGTTTGTTTTCGTTCGATGACTATGAGTATATTTACTTGGTTAGGTTAAAGTTGCGTCAAGACGTGAGGCGTTTAAACTACACGGAATATGAGCTCCGCGATAAGGTTTGCTATGGGGAATTTAAATTTCCAATGGCTCAACCATTTGAGCAGCATTAGACATAATGAATACGGGATATTGCCCGCAATTACCTTATAGGTTTGATGAGCTCCCGATATTCATTATGTCTAATTATATATTAATTATGGTTTTCATTATGTCTAATGCAATCGTTTAAAGCAGAGGGTCGAGCACGACTTTACGAATGCTGCGTAACGTAAAATCGAATAGTAAACGTTGTCGAGTTTGTATGACGTTTGGAACAGCGCCCGCCCGTGAGCGTATTTGGAACTAAAATTTAGTATGAGGTTTCTCGATCTCGATACGATAACCGTAACGTTACGCAGCATTCGTAAAGTCATACTCGATCCTCAGTAGAGCGGCGTAGTTGTGCCATGCGTCACTGAGGAATAAATGGTCAGTCAGTGTCAGGAAAAAACGTTACCACGTTTATATATAACTTTTCCCATTGTTCGCATCCCTTTGATCGCTCTGGGAAACAGTGAGATTTTGTCCACCTGCTCTGCATCTAACCAGTAACAATTATTTTGGAGAGTTTGTTAGGTCCGACGAGGCTTTCAAACGATAACGAAAGTCACTAATAACTAACCAGCAACTCAGCAACTTAAAAATCAATAGGTTTTCGACCTGTGAAGAAACGGACTAGGTTATTTCTTTGAGAGATTTCTTAACTAACTTTTTACTATTTATTTCAAGTAAGCACAAACATACATTACAATTCAGAAAATACGCAATCAGTCAAACAATCCGCCACGCGTCATTCCTGGCGCAAAAGTGCCCAACACACTTGCCGCGTTACCACGCTGAACCGCGATGGACAACCTCTGCCCCAGAAATGACCCGGAGCGAGGGTCAAGACCTCTCTCGCGATGACGACGCCCCAAGTCTTGGAAAAACAGTTTTGCCTCTTTAATTACGTGAATATACATATAATGGGCGAACAGTACATACTAAATGCGCTCTATTACTACGAGTATTCTGGGAACTCGCACATGTTGCAGTGCGAACTTGACTATACCTATAGTTGTCAGTGCCGTAACTAAGGCGGTGCCCAGGCAAAGAATGAAATTACTAACTTTCGGGTTTCAAGCGCGCAGTTACAAAAGCCTGCAACGGGCGCATAAAAGGCTAGTTACGGCACCACTAGATAGTACAGTCGAGTTCTCCGATATTTGCACAGCCAACGGTTCATAAATATCTAAACATGGACCTTGTGTATAGATACTGGAGAACTCGACTGCACGTACGGTGCGGAAGCCAGTACGGTGGGGGGCGGATAGCGGCCATTTTGTACGCAGTGCTATTAGATACTCTGTGGTAAGTAATGATATTACATATAGAAAAAGGCAGATATGTCATCAGCACGCCGAAAATGAAGCGCGAAAAATGCTACAAATTGTACCCACTTTAGCCACAATCTCTCCCAAATAAGGTTCCAACTTGCGCGCAAATGTTAAAATGTTCGGAACATGTTTTTCAATTGTCTTGTGAGCATATGACGTATCTTTACTTATAATATCATTGGTGGTAAGTACCTGGTTTTGCGGCGGCATGGCAGGATGATGCATGGGAGGGGGCGGGACGAAGCCCTCGCCGCCGTAGCCCTCCGGTCCGTAGCCGCGACCGTCGCGCTGGAAAATACGACCGAACACTTATTGAATAACCATAACAATTTAAAATAATAGCCATCGCCTCCCGATCTCTCGATCTCATTTATCAGATACTGTCAAAAGTGCAGTAATAATCCCCGGGTGACAGTTTCCCTCTAACTTGCAAAGTGGTTAAAAAAGCTGGTATTTACCGGATGGTGAGGAGGCGGTGGACCGTGTCGATCCTTCATCATACCCGGGGGAGGCGGGCCTCCGCTACCGAACTCCATATCTGAAAAAAAAGAGAATATTTTCATAAATTTACAACTAGGTATCTTGAATCAGAATCCCACTTCTGATTACGAAAATTATAATATCATGATAAGATACTTGATATAATTGCTAATTAATACCTATCGATAAACAATTTAAATAATTGCAACTGTATCCAACATTATGTGAGAATAATTTCAATCAATAGAAATAAACAAAATTAGGATATTGGGGGTACCATAATGCAAAAACAACGTGCTCATTTCTCACTAAAAAAACGGAAAGTAAACAAAACATGCAAAGTGAAGGTAGTCAGGGTTTTTGGTAAATGAAAGTCTGTAGTGGTATAAAATTGTTTTTATTGTATAAAATGCTGTTAATGTATACAGTACTGTGAGTGTAAAAAATACAATAAATACTTAGTCGTCGTAACTTGTATCTTAATGTAAAAGAGATAATGTATAAATTAGACAATCCATTTTATCCAAATATCTAATTTGAATATTATAAAGTGTTCTGTAAAAATGTTTAATATTAAAAGTATCATGTTGTTTTCAAATACATATATGTGATATAGAAGTGTCAAGGTTTTAGCTCATCCAAATATATTATTTGTCAAAGAAGAAACACAACATGCTTTAGAAAGAGAAGATGCCACACACGTTATAATTTTATAGTAATTGTAGAACCTACGTTTTTTAACTTTCAACACATACTTTTGTATGTTAAGTATTCGACAGATGTTAGACATGACAGAAAAGAAACTTCCCACAGTGGAATACGTGCGGTGATTATTCAAACAAATGGAGAGATTTATATACCTAAATACATGCGCATTGTTCTTTTATACGTACTTAGATAGATAACTAATCTAACGAACCGTTTAAATTCAGAAATATTACAAACACGTTTTCGCAAATATATGTAAAATGAGAACTCACCTATCTTAAGCTACAAGATACACATTAAGTTAATTCTAGCACACAACACATCTTATATGCTAACACTATGTTACACAAACGGTTAGACCATGCTGTCGTCTACATACATACGTAGATACTTTCATGTTGTGAGTTTATAGTTAAAGTTAGTGGTTCAGTTTATGCTTTCGTTTGACGACAATGGATATCAAATATTGTTTGTTTTCTTAAACTTACAAGGTAAATATTCTGATGTTGATTGAAATAGTGTATTATTTAAAATTAGGCATTTTTTTTGTCCTCGACAGTGGTTACAATTTTGTTGTGTTCACTTTTTGTGGGATAATCAAGTTTCTGGGAAAAATTCTATAAAAAAAGATGACTCAATGATCATTATTCGTTAACCTCGAAACATGATCTTTTTCGAAAGAGTCACATTTATGGCATTTCTTCAATGACTTAATAACTTAATTAGGCAATCCCAAACGTGACAGAAATGTTAAATAGACCTGTAGCGATATTTTGTCTGTTTGTCTGTCGGTATTTAACTTCAAATGTTTTCAAATCCAACAATACTTGCATCAGTCATTTAGCAAAGAGCAATCGTTACAATATCAATACAAACCATTTTGCGCTTGATCGCAGGAGTTCTGGCTGTGTTGGCTGCACGCGTCCTCATTGGCCGATCTGTTGCTCATCGCCTGCGGTGGATCTGTCGACCAGTCGTCGGACAAGTTTAACCTTTGTGATGATAAATCAGGTCGCCCATACTTTGGTCGTGATCCGAGTTAAAAGGTAGATGATAACCACCAATCTGCTAAAAAAGTCAATGGCGTCCAGTGTGCACAGAGCGCCTCTAGCGAGAAAAATGTGCAATACTAGTTCTCATTGTAAAGTTTTCAGGATGGCCAACGTCGGTGTTCCCGAGATTCTCGTAGAGTATAAAGTGGTCTATCTTGATTGTGAAGGTTCCATTTGTAAATGTGATAAGAAACTTGGTGTTTTTTAAAGTATACGTGACCGTTTTCGTAAAAAAGATTGTTGAGTATTTTTAGTAAGAGAATTATATTGCGGCAGAATAAAGGTGTTGGTATTCATCCAGTTCAATAAACGGCTGCACTGGATCTATTGGCATCAATATGATACATCGTGTTTGATGTGGCTAAAAGACAGACAAATCTCTAGATGGCATTAGTATCGTCAGTTTGTGATTGGATAATTAACTTAAAAGCCCCCCGCGCGTGACAAAAACGACAAACGGTCCTCGCGATGCGATATTTTGTCTGTCGTTTAGTCCTCGTTACGTAACAGCTGTTCAAAATCAACTCCTTGATTGAACACAGCACCTAATTGAGTATTGATCACGTCAATAACAACTCATTCACACAGCATATTGTTTGCACACAAATTGAACTTCCCATGTTTCCCATGCGAGCTTGTTACAAATAACATGAAACCAATTACACGAGAGCGTGGAAGGCAACCGAAGCATTTAGTATTTTAGTATACAACCCATTACGTCGGCACTGTTTACACCAAGAGCGAATAAGCTACAGTATACAGCGAGCGTTGCGATACGTAAGATAATGGTTTAGGAAACCACCATAAGTTTTTACTAAGTGAAGTATGACATCGAAGCGCCATATGATTAGTGTTATTATTTGGACTGAAAAGTAGAGTAGGTATAGGGATTTGCGTCATTTTCCCTCAAACGTCAAGTTCTAAAGTTGAAACAGAGCATCAAGGGACTGTACTGCCTCGCTTGCAGTGTATCAAGCCCTTAATTGTTTAAAAGCATGTCATCCCTTTATTAATTGGCTTTCAGTTCGACGACGACGCAAAAACAACCACTCACTTAAAAAGCCCTGCCCTACAAACAAAGGCTATCAAGTATAATTAGAAGTATACTTAATTAGATTTTTTCCCAATCAGGTACATCTCGTACTTGCATAATAAGTATTTTCTCAACCGAAAGGTCTCGTCTTGGTAAAAAATCATAAAGAAGCAATATTCTGGGAAGAAGAACAAGACCGGAAGTACCGAGAGCGGTAAATATAAACATGATCTATTATATATTGCCTAAATACTAGTTGTATTTTGGTGTAAGGTTTTTACAGTGTTTACTATTTCAATTTCATACAACGAAGGATGGATCAGTTTTAGGTGACATCAGCGCTAGCCAAAAGTGCATAGAGACACGCAATGTCCCGGAGTGTCAAAACGTCATTGTAAATTTTTTCTACCATTTAGCGTAGGGTAAATCGCCTATTGCTGGCCAACCCAATGTAACTGGCCACTCTGCCAATAGGTATAATCTGTAGGGCTAGCACGACTGGCCGCGACTTTGTTTGCTGCACGAGATTATATTACCCGTCCCGTTGCATTCCGATTCCGAGTGACAGAAAAGGACGGGCTGTTGTACCTACTCGCGCGAGATAGAAGTCGCACTGTGAGTTGTGCTAGACCTACTGTAAGAGAAAGAAATGTTCATGCTGATTCATGTAACTAAAAAGTAGCCAGTTAATTGTATTTTACCATATTCTGTTCGCACCCGAAAATTCAAACGCCAAACACCAGCCGAGGTGCCAAAATTTCACTCCGCCCCCGTGTTGAAATTAAAACGCAAGTTTGTTCGCGGATTCGGAGGGATTACAGTCATTTGTGTTCGTATAAATTACACTGCGTTTAGGGCGGAGTGAGTAATTGGGAGTGTTTTTGAGGCGAGAGCAAGCGTTTAATTCCGCCGTACCAATTGCAAAGACTTTTCATTTAAATAGGCGCCATGGTGATATATAAAAATGTACAGTCGTTTGTATAGACACGAAAGCCAGCATTTGTAAAGTCAAGTTTTCCCAATTATCATACGTAGCACAATAATCCATCACAATAATTCACCCTATCATTCTGTCAAACTACGTGTATGTAAGATGACGACAGAATGCGATTGTACATAACAATGCGTGTATTGGACAATAAGGCAGTGATTCTTAACCTGTTTGATCTTTACACCTTAAAGGCGCAGAAATTTGTCATTTAATTTTGAGGGTAATTAGCCCCAAAGGGGTGAAACTAAGTTTTTCACTTAAAAAACTTAGTTTCATCCCTTTGGGGCTAATTACCCTCAATATTTAATACCACTGCAATAAAGCCTATGGACACATTTACTCAATCAAGGAAAAGCTCGAATGCTGTTTCGAAGATATGTCCGTCCCGACCACGGGCCATATCCCGGACAAGTTAGGTTTTATTACATCCTCCGGTACCGGAGTGACGGAATTGGATATAAAGCCGAACGATGCGCCGTGTAACGAATAAACGTTCCGAATTACGATCCGGCGCATTGCCGGACGGCCAGGGCTGGTGCAGTTCGCTATCAAATAACAATACAACAGTCCTCAGACTCTGACATCAATGGGTAAAGGGAAATGATCCACGAAACCTACTAACAGAACGAGTTGAGAAAATTTCATGTACAGTCATGGAAATTTAATTTTGAACTGAAAAGCTGGGACTCTCTTCTAAGTAAGTAAATGTCACAATGACACTCCAATGCCATCTAAGAAAGTTATAATGTCATTTTATTGAGAAAAATACCCGACGTCCAGAGAAGTACATTGTTGCTGAATAATATTAACTAGGATACAATAAGAGTATAATTGGGCCAAAATTGGGAAGAAAAACTGTCACTAGTTCCGCCACGGAATTTCTTCCACGGAACTACTGAGAATGAAAGAACGAAACATTGATATGTACACGGAGAAAACGATGCATTAGCAAAGTACCAATTTGGCTAGGTTGAAAAATACTCTGCTACACACAACAAAAACTTATGTAAAACGTGCAATAGAGCTTTGTTAATAATAAACAAGCAAATATTGTTAAAGGGTCTTAGTTATTTTAACAAAGTACTTGTTTATTTTCAAATGATTGTCTCAGTAAATGTAACACTTACCGAATTCTGTTATAAATAGACTACCCCACTCTGTTACTTACTGAGAAGTATGTTATTTAATGGTAGACCGTTAATACTTGGCTAAAATTAAATAACCGTTACTGTGATGCAAATAACCGTCTAAATAATTAAAAAACTAACAAGTTTCTTATCTATCGGTAAATAAGCACAACTCGGCCATTAACAATCGACTGACCGATTACTTTTTGCCAAGTAATTTGTTTAAAATTACAGAAGAAATGATCTGTGGTAGCTAAGTATGTGGATGTATGCGAGCAATAATACTTGGCTAAAATTAAAGAAGTCACTGTGATGCAAATAACCATCTAAATAATTAGAAAACTAACAAGTTTCTTATCTATCGGTAAATAAGCACAACTCGGCCATTAACAATCGACTGATCGATTACTTTTTGCCAAGTAATTTGTTTAAAATTACAGAAGAAATGATCTGTGGTAGCTAAGTATGTGGATGTATGCGAGCAATAATACTTGGCTAAAATTAAAGAAGTCACTGTGATGCAAATAACCATCTAAATAATTAGAAAACTAACAAGTTTCTTATCTATCGGTAAATAAGCACAACTCGGCCATTAAC